>CM053980.1:2648997-3273997 GCA_028641955.1 Protonibea diacanthus | reverse complement strand
ACAGCATACTGTCACTACTCGGCTTTGTAAAGAAATCCTTCATAGTTGACAAGGGAAGGTGGAGGAACGCAGGGATCAGAGGGAATGAAACAGGCACAGGAGAAGAGGGAGGTGTAAAATAAAAGATGATGTTTATTCTCACTGAGAGAGAACAGAGACCCCGCGCCCATGAATTATGTATCTGCAGGAACGGGCATCTCTTTGTGAGCGACAAAATGTTTATTAAAGGTGAGAGCTCTTTTTTTTCTTTCTCTCGCTCTTCCTTTACTAGCACCTACAGTATCTACAGCTGCCATGTGAATGGAACGAGAAGGAGATGAGGAGTTGGGCAATGTGGGAGATAAGGGAAATAAGAAAGAGGGACAAAGTGGAAAGAGAATGGGGAAGAGGGAGGAAATAAGAATGTGAATGAGTTAGGGACTGTGTTAATAAGTGCATGCAAAATGGACATGGAGCAATGGAGCTTATCGAATCTTTCTTCATTAACAGTTTGCTTTATTTATTTATACTCAGTTTAGATAGATTTAGAGGCTGGATACAAATACATTTCTTCCTTTTTAGGCACTAGGTTCTATATATTTATTATCTGTATGAATACTGGTAGAAAACAATTTACTCTGATACAAAGATGAGACAGTTACATTAAAATTAAAGTAACATTTCTCATGATCAAGTTAAAAGGGACTGCAGAGTGTAGGATAGTACTGGTAGTACACAAATAAAGTTTCTTACAGAGACCTGGGGATGTGGTACAGAGTAAACAAACACACAACATTCAGCCAAAGTAAAACTGTAACTGCCTGCTTCTTTCTTATTTCATTTACTTCCTTTATTTCATTTCTGTAAATGTGCCACTGTTTGCCATTTCGCTAATTTTTCAACTGCAGCCCTTTGGAAGTGTGTTCTAGAAGCAGTGACAGCATGAGAAACACACACACACACGTCAAAATGACAACACAAACAAGAAGAGCTAGCCTACTGTAGATACAACACAGTGGATCACATTCATCTTCAACTTCAACTGTGGTGAACTTTGACACATACATTTGTGTAGATATAACAAGCCATCCTGACAGTGTTAACCTTTGAGGAGACAGAGAGTCCAAATGGAGGAAGCTATCGTTGCCGTGTTACAACATTCACTTTAATTTAGGTCCTCCGTCAGACTGGGAGGAATGTGTACCTGAATGTAACATCACTTGATGTGGTGGATTGTGTATTTACACATGAATACACACCTACACACACACACACACACACACAACACAATCTGCAAATGATGCCCGTCCAGACGGTTTTCTTTGAGGTGGCACATCACACTGAATGCAGCGTGGAGGTGTGGTGAGCTTCACTTCAGATGTCAGCAGCATTCGATGGGCCTGTTAATCAAACACAGCCTACCCTCAGATCAAAGCTGACAGGTCACTGATAAGAGAATTGCTGCTTCAATGACTTGAAATATAATTGACTTGTCGGCCTTCCCAGCTGTTGAAGAGACTAACATTAAAACCATCCATGGGGAAATGTTCGTCTCAGTGTGACAGTGGGAAGTAATGCAGGGCCATTAGGAACGTCACTGCTGCAGGATTACTACAGCAGAGGGAAACTTTCAGTGAGTGACGGGTTTGGAGTGTTTATTACAGCTCCAGAGCGTTCACTTTTTTTTTTTCTTTCCGTTTGGTTTGTTTGGCTGAGTGAGAAAGATTCCACTGAATACACCAAAACAAGTACAGCTTCACAAAACCAACACTGACTGTCAACAGTGCCTCATGCTCGGGAAAATGGTGTGGTCAAGACTGAGATGCAAATTTCTGAGAGAAACAGTGAAGAAAATCAATCATTGGTTCAAATTACTTTGTCATTTTGAGTCCAGTAGATTAAATCAGAATTACTAATGAACTGAATTTATTCATTTGTTCACTATTAAAATGGAAACTGATTTATGAAATAGGTAAAAATGCATAAATGAGCTGGTAATTATACACTAAGTTTTCATACATTTAAAGTCTGTGTAAAAGCAATTCCATTTTTTCTGTCAAAACACATTAAATATGTTGGAAATAGTTGCTGAAAACATGTGAAAAGACTTTGAGCAATATATTACTGAAATGTGGAGTCAGAGGTTCAAACTGTTTTTCACCAGTTTTCAGTCCAGGATTTTGTGGGCGGTCCTAAAACGAGACGACAATGCATGACGTATTGAGGTGAGCACCTGCGCCCCCCTCATTTTTAAATTGCAACACTTATACGTAGAGCCTTTGCTAGCTAGCTCTGCCCTCAACATCCTGAAAATGCATCTTCTCTGGATGCCAGAATGTGACAACAGCTCCATTACTTTAATTCACTTTCCAAATAACGAAGTGATGAAGAAGAAGTGGAATGTGAAAGGCCATATTAATGGAGACCTGAAAATTAGGTTAGGTGACTTAGTGCACAGTAACGTGATTTTACATTGTGTACTAACATAATCACGTTAGGGTTTCTCATCATTTTTATGTGTGTTATCTAATGTCAGTGCATGTAATGTTAGACTGCTCTCGTTTCCTGAGAAAATTAATGATCTCTTTTTTTGATCACGTTTTTCCTTGTTTTTGGCAATAAAAGTTAAATATCCCCATTGACCAAAAAGTAAACATCCATATTGGCCGACCGCACCCCTGTATCTGCATGAAATGGTTTGGTCCTGCCTTAGCGCACTTATCAGTGATGGTGTTTAGTTGGAGTCAGTAGATGTGCCAGAAATACAGTGATCACAATATTGCCGAATAAACCAATAACTGGTTTTCAAAAAAGGAAAGAGAGAAAAGAGAGACAGGAAAGACAAAGAAGAAGAAGATGTAACTCAGTTTTTCACCAAGGCAGGTGGGTATCCTGTAGTCTGTGAGTGGTATTAACCTGTTGGCTTAATGAAATAAGCTAGTGTTAGACTACATTTCATCAACATTTAATCAGTGCAGGGAAACGTTTAGCAAGATATTCATATTAAATCATTGTCCCTGCCCCTTTTAGCAGACCTAACAACAGATGAGTCAGCAGCACCCCAGTCTCCCCATAACTGTACCCGTCCCCGTCCCAGTGAAGAAGGTGAGCAACACTGTGTTAATGACATGCCGGTTAGCATCACTCCAGGGGGTCTGTGGGGATTTCTGTGTCTCTCATGCTCTTTTTACCATAACAAAAAAATCAAATGAAATATTTACATATGAGAGTCACCTGCCTGGGTGTGACCACCTGCCAGGTGCGCCATGCTGCCGGTGATTTTTTTCCCCCTGCTTCATCCAAACACCGCAACAGAGCAATAAACACAACGTGACGACAGACTGCGTTTCACTGAGATACATGACATCTGTATGTTTGTACAGAGAGAGAAAGACACAGAGAGACAGAGATTCATTCAACTCACCCGAGTGAGTAAGTGGTTCAGCAGACACAACCCCACAACCCTGGAGCTGAGAGTACTGCCCATTTTTACCTGATTTTGACACCTAATTTCATAAACTTGTTATTTTTAATCATTCAAATTTAGCTGGGTGGTTAATGACTCTTTATTCTTTAGTCTGACAAACTCAAAACACATATTTATTATGACTTTACATGGACTTTAAACAAAAGAACTCAAACTTTGACTTAAAGGAGTTAAGAAGGACATTATCCAAGAAATAACAACTGCCAAGTCATACATGTTGACATCATTAGTGATTATCTGGCCAAACAACTGAAATGTATCGACAGGTGATATTTAGTGCTGAACATCCACATAATTATGTGATATTTATTCATATTAAGGGAAAAGTAAAGACACTGGTTGAAGAAATCAGAATCCATAATCCATTCACAGTATATAATGTTAGGATACACTGAATTATTCCATATTGTCATTGCTGTAACTATCACAGAAGCAGTAGGCCGTTAATCAGTGTGTAAAATTTAAGTTGCAGGTTCTAACTAAGTGAATACCCCTCACCTCACTCTGCTCTTAAGTGAACCTACAGTGTAAGTGAACCTACAGTGTAAGTGAACCTACAGTGTAAGTGAACCTACAGTGGACGTGACAATGTGAAAGGCCCTATCAGATAAGTCAACTGAGCTTCCTGCTCCTCCAGATGTCATATATACATATTTAACATGCAGTCGTTTAATAATAAATGACTCCTTGACATTTGCAAAGTAATTACATGATCAGTTGACTAATATGAATGAGAGTGAAACATGCAGTGAAGCTGTTCCATTTGAAAACGCTGTAATTATCATTTATTCCTGTAAATTTTGACAAAGACTCTTTGAACAAGAGCTGAACTCTAAAAGAGTTCAATGTCGTTCCATGAGTAGAATTCTAACTGGACCACAACAGTATGGGAGACTATAAAATAAGGCCATCTCTACTCTGAAAGCAACAAACACAGATGAGATTCATACTTTTATTCAGCGACCTCTTTCCTTTCTAAGGATGTTTTTTGTGTTCATTATACTGTAAAAATGTACATTGTTGTCAGGTGGAACATTTCTTTATATTTTTGTTCATTTCAATTTTTTATGCTGCTCTGAAAATAAGCCATAAATTTAGATGTCATGGCAGCATCTTCATTTTTGTCACCTTTAACCTGTTTGACTAATTCCCATCAATCCCTCCCCCTGCTCCTCAGGTGGCCTCATGTCCCGCCTCTCCTCATCGACCATAACATAACGTTAGGTACACACGCCAAGGTGATGAAATCTGACTTTTTTACAAGCTTGTTTAGGTTGTTTTCATTTTCATTTGTTAGAGCACAAAAAAGTTGAAGGAGTTTTGTTAACAAACCCCATCAAGGGTGCCAGTAAAGCAGCAGGCACACATCGCTCCTCAATGCAAAATGTGTAAATGGGGCCAAAAGCTTGGAGATGTGGTGATACTCACAGGGCTTGTTGGCACAATATGCTGTCACAATAACTCCAATGATTCTCTCTATCTTCCCTCTGCCGTTCTGTTCGCTCCCCTGGCATGTTGCTAAACCATTTTGTTCAATAAAAAGTTGTTGAAGAGGGAAAATAAAGCTTATCTCAGGCATGAACAGCACAATAAGTTCAGACAGTTAAGATTTGCAGACTTTTGAAGAAACTGTCTTGTGGAGCAGTCTATATTGGGAAAGAGGAGGTTAAAGAAAAATGAATGGTGCAACACAGACAAAAATCTATGGTTGCTTCACCTGTTTTGGACTCTCTGTACTCTCAGGAATCAACAGCGTTAAGATGGCTTGGTACTGGAAGATGGTGAGAATAGTCCAAATACAATCAGATTCATTTTGCCTCCTTGCAGTGAATTGGGAAGAACTGATTTTGATGCACAATTTGACCATTTCCAGTGTCCAGTTCTTAAGTCTTATAGTCTTATAAGAAGCATCATTTTTCCTTTCCTTGAATTGACATGCCAAATGTCTGCTGTGAAAAAGTTCTGTTGGGCCACCCAGCTTTAGTGATTCAGTCGTGTCTTGTCAGTCCCCTACAGTCGACAAAATCACTATTACATTGGCTGTAGATGATAACATGATCAGAACATTTTCATGTGCCCCAGAAGGTCATATCAAATGTATTCTTTAAGAATCACTTTATTGCTCTCATCACGTTAAAGATGTCTGTGCAACTCTCTGAAGAGCAACAGAACAATAGTATAAACATCGAGCTTTTGTCTTCAAGGAGGAAACTGAAAGGCATCAAAAAGTCAAAAATAATCAGAACTCAACATCCTCAGTGCCACTGATCCATCTCCATCTACAGTTTCCAAGGTCAAGAATGAATTTCAATGCTTGAAATTTAACAGAAAATTGTCATGCTCTGAAACACTCTCATCATGCAACAATAAAGTTTTTTTTACGTAAAGATAAACCTATAATGTTAATTGTTTTGGATTGCCGACAGTATTTCCACTCTTTCTGGTGTCTACAACTGCATGTAGACATGAAATGATTGTCAGTGGCTGCTGAAAAGTAGATGGTAGGTTGTAAAATAGGTAGCAGTAAAATTATGTAATGTATGCACGTAGATCATAGTCCTTTAACCAGCCAGCTGAGTGTGTGAGTGAGTGTCAAGCAATGTGTTAGACAAAAGACATCTTTACTCTGTGTACACAGTGCAGAGATGTGGTTTTACATATTGCAGGAAGCTGCATGATTGAGAGTTAGACAGAATGTGTGTGTGTGTGTGTGTGTGTGTGTGTGTGTGTAGGTGTGTATGGGCTTGTCTGTGTGTTAAAAGTGAATGGTACATTTGTAGAGATGTGGGCTGTACTCTGCTCTGCCATGTGGAACGCTGCAGTGTCAGAGGACTGACGGGGATGGAAGAGCAGCTTGGGAATGAAAAAGATTCTGTGTGTGTGCGTCATCAGGTATTAGTCTAAAGCTTTGTAGGCTTTGAACATACAGTATGTCTCTTAATCCAGCACGGCTTTTGCTAGGACAGAATTGACTGAGACATACAAACACACACGCTAAAATATAGGGCTGAATTTGATGTCAGTCGGCTGCAAAGTTTAAATTACAGTTTATGGACAGTGTAACAATAAAGCTGCACAGAACGGTGATAAACGAAAGGAAAAGCCGCTCTTGTAAAATTCATTCCCCTTTGGTATTTTTTGATGACGGTTCTAGAGACTACTGTCTCACATATCACTCCAAAACCTCCGGTAGGTGTTGAGTTGAGTTGAGATTAGGTGGCTGTGATGGCCATCATTTTCATACTGATCAAATGTATTCATTGTTATGCAGATGATACGCAACTGTATGTCCCAATAGGTACCACTAATGTGTCCTTGATCATTATAATTATCCCTTCTGGGCCCAGAGCGAGCATTATTAACACTCTATCATGTGTCAGGTTGCCTGATCTGATATCTGATATTAAAAAAAAGAGGCCCTAGGTGCTATTTCTGACTTGCTTTGTCCAACTGAAATATTTGGTAAAGAACATATTCACTCTTTTCATTTGCAGATCTACAAGAAGTCATCCATGTTTTCTTTTCTTTGCTGGATTTGACTATTGCACTTCATTCTTGCAGGTCTAAGCAGTAAAGACAACTTATACAAAACACTTGAGCCAGACTGTTAGAAGAACGTGTTATCAACCACCCAGCCAAATTGGAATGATTAAAAATATCGGCAGGTTTATGAAATTAGGTGTTGAAATCAGGTAAAAATGAATTCTCAGCTCCAGGACTGTGGGGGCGTGTCCTCTGAATGTGCTAAAGCCACGCCCACTCCTGTGGAAGCAGTCAACCAGACATTTTGAAGCGACTGAAACATGTCAGATGAGTTCAGAAAATGACATGACTAACATTGAAACTCTGAGTGAGATGAATTCATCTCCGTCTCTCTGCTAAGGGTGCAGGGGTATGCTCAGGGTGGCCAGAAAAAACTGTTTGAACCTCTAACTCCACATTTCAGCAATATATTGTTCAAAGTCAGCAAAGTCAATAGTCAGTAACTATTTTACAACATATTTAATGTGTTTTGAAGGAAATTACACACACTTTAAAAGCCAAAAAAAACCCCAAAAAACAAAAAAAAAAAAAAAAAAAAAAAAACATAAGAAAAAAGTTGTGGTGGATATCTGCCACAATGTAATGTCATCAATAAAAATGATGATAGCTACAACTATAATTCTAATGGAAATATGACTAATAGCAGTGATAATAATATCAATAGTATTTGTAGTGGGTGTCAGGCAGGACCACAGCTGATCTAGGCATGGCCACAATCCATGAGAACCTGTGAGACAAGAAACTACAAAAACCCGGGGAAGAAGCTACATTAGTAACATGTCATGTAATTTTTTTTAAAAAACTCTATCAGCTTTCAACTCAGGCAAAAATAGAACTGTACAATACAACCTCATGACAACATAACCATTTTCTCTCTGTGCACTGTCCTCTGTTCAAGCCACTCTTTCACTACATTATTAACTTTTCCACCATGAGAACTTTCTTAGAAACTCCACACTAAAGATACCTGTAGACTGTGCGACAGCAGCAGTGCTGTACGTTTATTGCATGTCACACTGTGTGACACGGCTTTAATCAAATCCTAATCGCAACAGTGGGTACAATGACAGGGTTGGACAGGGATGAGAGGATCGTACTGAAAATCTGGGCATGTTGAGACATGTTTGAACAGTAGCACACCCACTGGTCACCGACACGCTACAGACTACTTATGTAAACCGCTCATCCACGGAACTCACACTGACGCTCCTGTTGAGCTCCTTAAATAAAGCATCAATATCTCCTCCTCTCTCTGCTCTGCTCGGTCTCCTGATCCTTTTACTGCTCATAGGCGAGTGTTAAAATGTCAACTGGCTGGCCCAGTTAGCTGCTGATCAATATATAATAGATCTCTGCTACACAGGAGCTACAGTACAGGCATATTGATAAAAGGAGAAGAGGAAGAGAAGGAGGAGCGAGAGATTCTACCTCTTCTCCTCTTCCCTCTCTCAGTGTTTGTGTTCATGATTCCAGGTGCTGAGAGCCATCATTAGATGTGAATGTTGATGGTGGCTGTGGTGTGGCTCGCTGAAATTCAATAACACACCACCAACAGAAGAGCACTGACTGCCGAAGTGTTCCCTGTCTCTGTTTTATTTGGACTCTCAGACTTGTGTGTGTCTGTGTGGGTAATAAAATGGATGCTGAGGCGGGAGGTGTTGTGGCAGCGGGGTATAAAGAACATGTCAGCTTCACAAAGGACACACTCCCATCACAGCTCCCAGCAATAACACCTTTTCCAGCAATCTGGCCTGTTTTGTCAAGAATCCTTCTGTCCAAACACGAGCTACAGTCATGAAACACACACACACACACACACACTCACACCACAGTAAACTGACTGATATGTGTTTCATTATTAAATGCAAAGCAAGTAACACCTCTTATGTTTGTCTTCAGTTTTCTCCTCGTGGCTTTTCAGGAAGCTACTCTTACATTAAAATTCAACTTTTTGGGAAATTCACTTATTTGTCTCATTGTTGAGACTGAGGAGAGATTCATATCAATGTGAAATTTGGACGTGAAAGTCTCGAGGTCAATGTCATGGACAATGGAGGAGGAAAGAAGACCAAATCAGATGATGCTGAAGGGAAAACCAACTCAGTGTGTTACTACTTACTAAGGTGATCATGTGTGTGTAGAAATATCCAGAAATCACTTCAGCAGCTGCAGCATACAAACTGAAATTCAGTCAATAACTAGCAGACCACAGTGAAGCTTGTTGAAAATAAAATAATATGATTTAGTCATTGAGTTTTCTTTCTTAGGTACTTCATATCTCATATTGGATGTTTTCACAACTCACTGCTAGTGACCCAGAAGGTAGGAATGGGTCTTAAAATAGTTCTTCAGAAAACTCACTGTTCCTCTCTGCACTCAAAACAAAACAAAACAACTAAATTGTTTTAATACCACTAACTAATGCACAAAGAGAAGTTTTCATTTTTCTTTGCACCTCTACATTTCCCCACATAACAATTCCTGCCCCCAAGATAACTGTGACCAGTGATCTGTGCTGAGATTTGAGAGTTATAATACATAATGCAAACATATGAATTCAGCTTTAATATGCTATGTATCTAATGACAAAACATATTGTTGGTCCAAGTCTTCCAGAACAACACACAGAAATGTTTTCTGCTGGAAGGATGACATCATTTGTCGGTGCTACCCAAACCTGTAGACGTGGTGGTTTAGTTTGAAAAGTGAACAGAAGAACAGAAGCTGATGGAAAGGTAGAATGAACAAAAGTAAACTTTAATGACTTACAGGACAGACACAGCTAACACAAAATAACAAAAGCAGCCCAGGAGTCAAAGTAAAAACAAACTTAATCCAAGCATCCAAGAAAAATCCATCAACAGTCCAACAATGTGAGTCCAACAATGAGATCTAAGAACATGGGGAGAAGCACTACGACAGAAGAACACAGGACAGGAGAACAGATGCAGACGACCTGACAAGTTAAAGAGGGAAAACATCTGGACTGAATACAAGAGAACTAATTAAATAATTAGACACTGGTGACACAGAAAACAGGCAGGAAAAAGACAAAGACAGGATGTAAAGTAACACAACACAGGTGAGAAAAGAGTCTTTCAACATAAAAAACCCATAAACAAATAAACAAATAAATCTGTGTGAATCATTTAAACATGGACACCACAGGTTTCTGAAGAGCCATTATGAAGCTCAGTGTGGTGGCTCTGGCCGTTGTGATCTTGCCTCTGTTGCCTCCAGGCTAATCTAAAAATGAACAAAGATGTGGGTTGTAGGTGGAGCTGAAGAGGGCTGAATGATGTCAGTCAAAACGTCCATGCTTTTAATTCTGCATAATTTAAGTTGATATAATTTGAACAGGCAAGTTCTATAAAAAAAAAAAAAAAGTTTTAATATGGGAACTTATGGAGACTGACTCATTTTGCAGCCAGCCTCAATAGACTATTTGAGGAACTGCAGTTTTTGGACTTGCAAATGTTGCACGTTTCATGCTTCATTTCACAGGCACAGAGGTTGCCATTTGATTCTGTAGGGACATGACTTGGGAACTAGAAGGTGGCTGGTTCAAGTCCAGTATGGACCAAAGTATGGAAGGTGGACTGGTAGATGGAGAGGTGCCAGTTGAGCCCTTGAGCAAGGCACCAAACCCCCCAAATGCTCTCGGGTGGCCGCTCTGTATGTGTGGTTGTATTTCGGGTGAAAAAAGTGAAAAAAAGAATTTAATAAAGTATCTATTCTAACGTGAGAGCATGTTAGGGTTGGTTTGATTTATGAACTAAAACAACTTAGTCAACATAGTGACTTAGTTATGGTTAGGGGACCTTCGTGGCTGTGATAAATCCATTATTATTTTTTTTATCTGACCAAAGACTGAGACTCGTCTGCTCATGGGTGCATCTCTGTGGTCATTCCTCTTCTGTCTTTTCTTGAAAAGTCTTCTCTAGAATACATTTCTCATGTGACCCCATGTTCACCCGGCTCTGTGAGCATGTCTGAGCCTTCTGCTCTTCACTTCAACTGATATGAAACCCCCGTCATTCCTCTGTCTGTGAGTAACATGGCCTCCATATGTTTAGCCTTGGGCATGATTGCTATTTTCTCTCTCTCCCTTCAGTCTCTGTTGCTTTCTCACTCTCGCTATCACACAAATAAACAGGCTCAGAGTGGCTCAGCCATTCACAGTAACTTTTTAATTATCTTTTTATGCTGATTTCGTGCCATCAAGCCTTTGGGACTTGCTCGTGCAAAACAATTACCAGTTGCTGCTTGTTTTCTGTCTCTTATCTGAGGAAAGCTGCTGCCTCTGGGGTGATAAAACACAACTCTCTCCTCCTCTCTCTCGTCTCCTTTCCTTGGGTGTTTCTTTCCTCCATTTCCAAGTCTCTCTATTACTCCCTCTTCTTATCTCTTCTTTCCTTACCTCCTCTAACAGTCTGCATTGTTCTTCACTTTCTGCGTACACCAAGATTCATATATCACACTGATATTGTGCTTTTATTCTAAACAGGATTTTTTTTTTCAGTGAATTCCATTCACATCTGACCATTCTGCAGATATATGTGTGAGGCCCGTGTGATGTTTATACAGTGAAAAGCTTAAAAATGTTCTCTATAGTGCCCTGCAGAGGAAAATAAATAAGTGTACTAGAGAAAAATAAAGCAATCATTTAGTAATACGATAGAAAATGAACAAATAGCTACTATTGAAACAATGAGAAACAATGTATTTGTTTGACAAATTTTAAAGCAAAACCAAAGATGATATCCATCTTTCTTGCATATGTCTGGATATGTTACGACAAAGGCCCAATGGTTCAAGTACTGATGGTAAATTGTAAATGGACTGTACTTATGTATCGCCTTTCTAGTCTTCTGACCACTCAAAACACGTTCACACCACATACCTCAATCACCCATTCACATACACTGCAAGGTGCCAACTGCTCATCAGTTTGAGGAGCTAACCATTCACACACATTCACACTCTGATGGCACAGCCTTCAGGAGCAATTTGGGGTTCAGTATCTTGCCCAAGGACACTTTGACATGCAGACTGGTTGGGCCATCTAGAGTTTAAAATATTTAAGACAATTCAAAGATCATGTGTTTTTCCTTGTTCTTTGACCCCCGTGGAAGCACATAGTGCAAATCAAATAGAGCATAAAATGGAACTTTGGGTTATGCCACAAGAGATGGAAGCAGAACAGGTATCTCTCTTAGATGAGAGGATCTACCTTGTAGATGAGAAACAAACCACTCAAAGGACTAACATTGAATGCAAACAACGTGGTTCAAATGGTTCAACATAGTCCTATCAAACATAACAGAGTCTAACAAAATTAAGAAGGCAATATCTACCATTTGATGCCAGGCAGGAAGTGTACAGTGGGTTTATTGGAGCATCAAACACTTGGAGAGCAGTGAGAGGGAACCTAGACAGTAAATTTGGAGCCCCACAGTTAAACAATGAGCTGAAAGCTGAGGGAAGCTGCAGATTCAGGTGATAATTCACTGTAGGTTCATCATTACAAGAGAGCCCTATCACATTGTCACATTTTCTTTCACCGTTGTCATTTGATACATTGTTAAAAAAAGATCAATTAGAATCGCTTTAAGGCATAGTTAGGATAGGGGAAGATTAATGATGGCTGCTCCTGAACAGCCGTCAGAGCGATCATTAAAACAAAAACAAAGTGCAATGGACACAGAACTGGGACTGCAATCAGTTTGCACGTCCCATCCACTGTCTATCAGCACAAACTCATCACATGAAACAATACAAGCAAAGAGTCATGTAAGCATATATGGTAGAGTATAGCAGTTGTTGTTCATTTCTCCCTCTATGCCCTGGTTTCTGTATACACAGTATGTATAGCATGACTTGAAACAATATTTAGTGCAATAAGCTAAACTGAAACTTGAAATATTGTCTTGAAATCTAATCTTGAAATATGTGTTACCCTCTGTTATGCAAGCTTTCTGCCAAAAACCCAGTATATACACCCGCAGTTTCAATTCTTCTATGACTGGCCATCAATGACCACCTTCTATCAACTTTGATCCAATGTCAACTGCTCTACCATCCTTTTACAATGCTACCTCATCCTGTCATGCTCCAGCTCAAACTGTAATCTCTCCTTCTTGCCTTTTTCTTTCTCTAACTGCATACTGTTCAAACGTCCAAGTCCCACCACAAAACTTAGGAACAACTGGAGCTACTGGAGCCTGAACTATTTCCAAAAGCCTGGCAGAAGCAGCTAGCCCCGCAACAATTCCCCTTAGCTCTGCCCTTTTTGGCACTTTCTTTGTTCTTTTTGACCAGCCCAAACTGTGCTGCCAAATTAACTAAATCTGCTTTTGCAAACTGTGCTAAAGTACTCTTATATGGCCTATTTAGAAACTCGGGGACCAAAGGATTACTATGCTCAGTATCCATGTTTAACACCATCACCCTGACCACACAGCCAGAGTTAAATACTTGAAGCACATCCAAAAGAACAGAATACGGCATTTCGAGTCACAGAATACACTACCATAAGAAGGTTGAGTGGTTATGGAGCACCCACTCCTACAGTGTTGCCAACTCCTCAGTAAGGAAAATAGCTATTGGCTGTCCTAAATGTTGCTAGAAGTCGTTAAATGACATCATCCCCTAATTTGCATAATCAGTCATGTGCATGTATTTGTAATGGTTGTAGTAAGAGAGAAGAATAACATCGTGGGAGAGACAAAAAGTCAGTAAAAAGCACCCTAAATATGTTTAGAACTACAAAATGAACTTTCTTCTGGGATCAGTCAGCGGCAGCTTTGTGCATGCTTCTATTGCAGTCTGGACGTAGAGGGGTGAACATCTGCTCTGACTGCAGCTGGGAGGGGTTGCTGCGCGAGGCCACCGCTGCTCGTTGAAAAGACGGTACGTGCTTTCACATCAGTCTCCAAACATCTCCAATAACACCAGAAAAAGTCACTTGATTTGCACACTAGTCTACAAGTACGTACTGACTGTATTGGTAAAGACAGATTATTCCAGCCAATTCTTTTGGGTGCTCCTGAGCCAAATGCTACTAACCATGTAGACAACAAACACAAATAACAAACTGAAAAATGATCCAACCCCTCCTTGAGATGACTGCTGCTACAGCCTGTCTTGGGAACACAATGAAGGCTCCAACTGGACAGCACAAATGGAACAGCTACTGGGCTACAATCCTCCTCACACGCTGTATGTTGTGTAGCCCCCGCACACCGTTCTCCTTGGATACACAAATTATGAAGTTTAACACAATAGAGACGTAAACTGTGCCAATCACTACCCGCTTCACGTAAACACAACAGAGACTGTCACTGTGGGCCTCCCATCACATTACCCTACATCCCTAAATCAGCAAGCTGTGACATCTTTTAGGTTCAAAATTGGACTAGCCCGCACTTGTTACTACCCACTGAGCTGAAAGCTGAATGACACACAATCAAAAACCAAACAGCACCAATGTGGGTGCCTGAAAGGCCTTAGCCTTCAAGATGGAAGTGAGAGAGGGAGCCATTTTGAAATCACCAAGATTATAAAGGCTACAAAGAGATGACAACAACACTCAACAAGGTGGGAGGGACCAAACCATCAGGAAGACCCGAAAGAGCAAACAAGGAAGGCCAGTGTAGGCCTCCCTGTAACACTGGTTTACTTTTTTCTTTCACTTGGAGTATTTATCTGGTCTCTTAAATTAGGCCCTAGGCTTGTGAATGTATTTTTACTTTAATTGCATCTGTCATTTCAATGCAGGTCTGACATGACTGCTGCAACAACTCACAGCTAAGTGAGTCTAGGTGTGGTGAAATGTAGTTCTGTAAAATCTGGGAACCATAATCAATAGAAAAGCATGAAATTTGAGTCTGAACAACAACAATAGCTTTTCTCAACACTAATAATTTCAATTGTCTCCCAGCTGGAGACAAACACTGTATTTAGGATTTTATTTTTGTAACATTTTCATCAAAGTTCTTTAAGATTTCACAGTAGACCTGTAGTTGGATGGAAACACAGCTGCTGTGTCTATCTTTTCGTCTCTGTTGCTCCATTATGTCCCTTAAATTGTCTCTTATTTAGGAAGGGTATTATTAGCATATTATCATTTACCCAGGGCGGGTCATCTCAGCTGTGTCTGACATGCTGTCAGGGGCCTATCTTGCTGATGATGGAGTCTGTCAGTCATCCTCTCAACAAAATTAGATACTCCAGTGTGGGTGTTATTTTGTGTGTGTGTGTGTGTGTGTGTGTGTTGGGGCATATTACAGGCGTGGGTTCAGTTCAATTTCAATGAAATTAAGGCAGGAGGTGGATTTCCTCCAAGATGAAATTGAGAACTTTGTTATGGGCTAATAGATTGCTCTTTATTTCCACTTTGTCCCGACTGATCTGCAGGCAAAGTGACCCCCAACTGTGGTCGCTTTGGGTGACGCTAAACAACATGGAAGTCAGTGGAAAGTCAGACACAACAGCAACATTCAGCAGCTGTATCTGTGACCTCTCGCACACGTGCACATTCAGCCCAGTAGTGCTCCACTCTGTGATGGCAGATGATACACATGTATTTATCTATGGTCAAAATATTCTGCTGAGTTTGCAGCACATCTGTATGCAAGAGAAAACAAGGTTAAATATGTTGCCTTAAGGAACAACAAGTTGATTGGAAAAATTGGCAAGTTTGGCAAATCCTAAAAAAGAAAGTCAGGTAATGTCCATGAATGTCATGGGGGCCATGAGGTTTTTCGTGGGACTTGAACGGCAGCTTTCTTGTCTTTTCAGAAAGCCCTGAAGGCAACATGTACATGTTTTTTACAGATCCTGGGTTATCACCTAGACACAACCTTTTTCTCTACACAACTATTTCAATCAATTTTCACGTGAACAGCCGAGCGTAACACCGTGAAGGTTTTCCAGCAGAGACTGTCTGAAAATGTGTGTTGTTATTCCCATATTCGAACAGTCATTGCGTCTCCTGCTCTTCAGCCAATGTAGGAATGGATCAGTACTTTAAAGTAAACGTCTCTTCAAATCAACAGCTGCTTTTGAACTAGACACCATAGTTTCAAAAACAGTCTCTTGACTTTGGCTCTGTCTCCCCTGTAGACTAATTAGTACCAAAACATAGTTATTTCCAGGAGACAAGAAATTACTAGAAAAATATGAGGGAATGACGAACCATTTCATTTTACTGTACAGCCTCAGAACTGTGAAATAACTGCCGGCATGGTGAGCTGGATACTTCGGATGTGTTTTTATTGACTTCAGTGAAAACAGAGGGATGGTCGGTGTGTCAGGGGGTGAGAGAAACAGGGATGCGGGTGATGGTGGTGGTGGGGGGGTTGGACGGAGAAACTGTGGAAATCTCGATGATGAAATTGCTCTCGATCAATCGGCTGAACATCCCTCGGTCTGAGAGACATGTCTCAATCGATTGAAGCTGCAGAGTCGTGTCGCTGCTTCTCCGATACGCGCTTTAATACGAGTCATGGCACATGCTTGACACCTGCATGCTTTTAAAGCAGCATACAATCAAGAGTCCATGCAGACACGCATCAATAAGACAGTGCTGTAGAGTTTGTGTCTCATTTTTCATTCTGCCCAGCACTCTTCATTTGACCCGATAAAACTCGTACTGAATGCTAACATATGGCAGAGATCAACGTCGGGTAACATCAGCAGGGCTGCTGGGGTTAACATACTGTCCAGGCTCAGAGGTGGAGGTATGTTCTGATATAGAATGTTAGATGTTCACATATAAACACCCTCACACGACAAGTCACTGAGTTTTTTTGTTGAACAAATGCTTGACGACACCTGATGCAAGATGTTCTGCTTTTCAACATCACCTCCATTATTTCATCATTTCACACTGTGTGCATCATGCTGCTATAGAATGGCCCTTCTTTCTCAGAATTATTGTGTTGATGAAACTACTGTAAGAATTACATGGGCTGCTCTAGTTTGACACTAAAATCTATGCCTATTACCTACGAGACACCATGAGGATGAGCTGTTTTTTGAGTGCAACATTTCGGTAAATACATTTCTGTCTATCAGAAAGTGAAATGAGATCGATCGATATGGCGTCTTTGTTTAAAGTCTCGAGCTGGGTCAGGATGTGGATAATCTCCACTGCTGGTCTTTAACCTGTATACAAACTAAACTAAAAACAAAAATGTATTTATTTTTTTTGCTTACAGCGTACTGAGGTTTCACTTTGATGACGTTGAGTCAGTGCAGTTTTCATTCTACATCTGTTGACACTAAAACAATGTTGTTTCTCTCGTTTTTTTCCCAGTATTCTAACCACTTCTCTGCAAAAGGTGAGCATGTTAAATAACTTTAAATTGTTTTTATTGTGAATTTGTAATAATAGTATTTCATGATGATGTCATGATAATTCTGCCTCATGGGGGCGGTATGCTAATGCTAATGTTAATTAACCATTAACATATTTTCATTTGCATCACAGTCCTTATTTGCATAACTGTATAGGTTTAACTATTTGTCTGTTTAACTGTTTGTTACAGTGACTTACTTTGCTTTCTCTGTATCTTGTTATTCAGACCACAGCCACATTAAAGTAACCTAACTGGGGAAGTCTGTTTCCGTGTCTTTTAATGGGGACACACACCACATCTTGAGACAACTCTAAACCACCTTATTCCCTGGAGAAACACCCTATCTCTCTCTCCTTTTCAATTGGAACTATTTCTCTAACAAACTGCACAGCCTCCAGGTGCTGAAGAGGGTTTGCTACAGGGACAATGTTACTACTCTTTTTATTTCATATACTTTTATATTTATACTGTTATTACCATGTCTCTTGTTTTTATTCTGAGCCTTTACGACAGAATTTCGCTCAAATGTACATTGGAAATGTGCAGTTGGATGACAATAAAGTCTGTCAAAGTTTACCAATCCTGACTCTCTGTGCAGTCTCTGTGCATGTTGTTCACCAAGTAATAGTTCCAACAATTCAAACTCTCAATAAAAGCACAGATCGCTTTATGTGTGTAGGTGGAGGAGGACTGTCTCATTCAGGAGTGTGTTCTCGAAGGTCCCACAGAAAATTTCAGGGAGGCCTGGTCCTTAACAAAGTGGGGAAGATAAGCAGATGCACATCTGGCCAAACCAAATGATTAGTCCTCATCCTCAAAGTATTTTTTTTCATACGTAATGCACAGGCATGAGATTAATATTGATCTCTCATCTCTAAATCACAAATCATTCTTCTTCTTTATGACATGATGGACACCTGGGCACAATTCTCTTCACTTCTGAAGCATCATGAATGTCTTTCAGTTGAATACTCTGCTGTATTGTAATCTGCTGTATTACACCTGGATTCATTTCATGAAGGGCGTTCTTTGAACAGGAAATATGAGGCTTCAACATAATGTTTGCAGTCTGTAAAAACTCTAAAAGGTTGAAAGCTTGTTATGAAGAATATATAATTACTAAATTATTGGTTTTGGAAAATTAAAAAAATGAAGGACTTTGCTGTCCCCAATCTTAGTGGGCATTCAGACAGGATCAGGGAAACCGGCAAAACCGGAGGTCTTTCAGTTCATTTCAGTGGGGGTTGTGTGTTTCCGCACTGGCAGTCCACAACGCAGGGGTTTCTGCAAAAAACGTCGCCGGTGTCCAGGACAGAAGTTGAGCCAGATACAACTTTTGGGAAACCAGAGCCCTACGTCACGTTGCACAAACCAATCAAATAACGGCAGTCAAACCGGAAGGCGCCCACCGGAAGACGTCCACGGGAAGACGGGAAGAAAAAACTTGTTTACCATGGAGTGTAAACATTTTGCATTGAAGTAGCAATCGCAAGAAGCTTCTTCACATTGGGATCCATCTGTTTCGGTTCGAGTATAGGAAATGAAGGAACAGCTCCGGGTCAAAGTTCTTATGGGCGTCTTCTTCTCTTCTTCTTCTTCTTCTTCTTCTTCTTCTTCTTCTTCTTCTTCTTCTTCTTCTCCTTCTTTTTCAGGAAAACAGATTTTGGCTCACTGCTGCCACCTTCTGGTTTGGGGCTGTAATCCCACCAAAATGATATCACGTGCCGAGCCAAATAGTGAGACTCCCCCCCTACCACACTCCCCCACCACTGGTTGCCGGTTTCCCTGTTCCTGTCTCAATGCGTGCTCACTGAGGAAAAGAGGGTTTCAGATGCTGTTGGATGATTCATTTGAAGCATAATGAGGCCTTGAGGGAACCTCTAACCCTCTTGAGTCTCTGTGAGCGGCAATCCAGCAGTCCAACATGACTCGACTTCTAGACTGTGTATAAGAATCATGGTGACTCTTTGTGATTTTCAGCTTTCGTTTTCTTTGATTTTATTTGTGCACAGATTAAAAAAAAAAGTGTTTCAAACAACCTAAAAGATCAGTGTTTCTGGTATATCAGTGCAAAAACAACACCATATTGCATATGTTGTTCACTTGCTACTACTATAAGATTTGTTTGGGTTGCCAACTTTCTCTCCAAAATATGCATGAGTTTTATCTTGAATGATTCTGAAATGTTGATGACTGTTAAATCACTATGGATGGGTGCTTTGTCCCACTAAAGCAGTTTCTATGTTTAGCATCTTTTTGGTTCATTTTTTAAACAGGGGAGCTTTGCTGAGCGTGCACTCTTTTACAGCAATGTCCTGCTTTACATTCATATTGTTACAAACACGGCCGCAGACAAGAATGCATGTATGCCTTTCCAGGAAGTGCTCCTAATCACTCACTTACACACAAATTCACCAACAAGTCTTTGTTTTTCAAATAGACCCAGTTTGCAGAGTGACTTGACCTACCTGAAGCATTAAAGAAAGTTTTGATGGTTCCACTTTGTGGACCGCAGACCGTCCTCTGTGACAGCAAGGGAAGAATTCTTGGTTTTGTTGACAGGGTGACAGAGTGTGATAAAGTTAAAGTATCTATTGCAGTTGTTCCCAGGAAAGTATGATTCAAATGATAAAAACAAAAACATGATCTGTTTTCTACTTTTCATTTTAACTGTTGACAGATTCAGTCTGACCTCATGTATCAGTATTAGCTCTCAAATGTCTGTCACAGTTCAAAATACTGAAGCCAAATACAGGACTCAGGAGGCAACACAAAGAGTCTTATAATATTCAAGGATACAAAATCCAAGAATCCAGGAAGGCAGAATCCAAATAGTTTAGGCTTGGTTAAATAAAAAAAATCTGTATAATGAGTGGTGAGTGATGAGAGTGAGCAGGTGAGATCATCAATGAGATGCTGGGTCAGCCATGACAGGAGAATTAGAACATGAATCAGTTACAACAAGCCAGAACGAATGAAAGAATCTACGGTACCAGAATCATCTGGTAACACTGCTGTTGGTTGAGCTCTAATATGAACAGAATTTCTGAATGACAGGTTCCACATATAGACATTTCATTTAATGGAATGGACATTGCTACAGTACAATGCCCTTAAAGTCCATGTAAAGCAATAAGAAATATGTGCTTTGACTTTGTCAGACAAAAGTAAAAAATGTAATTAACCACCAACCCAAACAAAATGAATAAAAAAAATCGACAAGTTTATGAAGTTAGGTTCCAAAATCAGGAAAAAAAAAAAAAGCAGTATTCTGCTTAGACACGCTGGACAGAAACCACGTCCAGGCACAGGAGGTTCCACCACTCTTTGTCTAACACTGGAATACCCAGCAGCACATGTTTGAGCCACCACCACCTGAATCTGATTTGGAGCCAGAGGACACCGACCATCCCACAGTTCAACTCTGCCGCCATAATTTAAGATCTGTTTTCAGCACTGATTTATTATGATGTATTATGTGTTTCACAAGAAATCTATCTGTATTCCCTTCACACAGACTTTAAACTATTTTAGACCGACATTTCCAGAAGTCCTATCACATGATGTCACTAAACTTGCTTTTTACTAAACTCTTTCCTCTCATTCTGACACCTGGAATAAGAAAAATCTTTTATTTAAAGGGATGGTATGACCCTCTCTGCTGCAGCCCCATAATGATTAAGACTGATTATACAGATGTGTTTTGCATTAAAGAAGCTTACCTAGTGCAGCTGGGAGCATCATTATTAGAAAAGGAAACGACTAGATCACGTTTGAGAACCTTGGCATGCTAATTGCTGGTGTGAGCAAAAACAGAGCAGGTGCTGCTTCCTCCACTTTCATACCTGATTTATTAAGACCATTTATGTAAATGAAGTGGTGCGATGGTACACTGCAGAGTTTCACTTAAAACTCAAAGCTGACATGATTCTACACACCAGAGGCAGAGGAGGTTTGTGACACGTGAATCATTTCAAGTTCTAAAAACAAATGTAGCATTCTGACCTTTCTGTTCAGACAGACCAATTAGAGTTGTCCCCTTCAGAGTACTATAATTATTTCTGGTTCTCTGTTCTAATCAGATACATTTTGTCTCCTGTCAATAAAATCTGACTTGACTGTTGGTGTCAGTTATACGTTTCTACAGTGTATGTAAGTTGTCAGCATTGATACAAGTTTGTGACTGAACAAAATGATTCCAATAAGCACTTAATTATTTACACATTTACACCACAGACAGTATAAATATGAATGTTGTATCCATGACATCCCCCACAGGTTTCCAAAAAGCTGTTGTGATGGGATAACTTCATTAGCCCCACAATCTGAGATTGGGTACCAAGCCCCAAGTAAACCAGAGACCCTTAACACAAGGGCAACTGACCTGAGAATGCTGAGACCCAGCCCATGCATTTGTGTCCTTTATAATGGACATTTTGTTTTGGTCAGTTTGTTATCTTCCTTAAGTATTTGGAATTACCCCATCAAGCCCTATAGTATGGCCGCCATACCAACAACCACATTTTATGGAAAGAGGAGAGGTAAATCAAATATTCTTTATCTATTGCTATTTTTACCATGATAATTATATATATTACTCTTTATTAACATGTCATTAACAATATTTTTACATCTGAAAACAAGTTCATTATTTCAAGTTCTGTTTTTTAAATAACAGTCATTTAATGAATGTCATCTGTAGTGGACACCAGGACTATTTTAATGTATTTAATGACTGCACATTGGTGTAGGAGAAAGAAGTGAAGCAGAGAAGATTCTATACCAGATAGCAGAGGGAGATTCAGATTTGGAGCTGTCAGATGAGGAAAAGGATGAGGATGAGTGTCAGCCTGTGATAGGGAAAGATGGTGATGAAGAAGGAGAGGAAGAAAATTCAGGAGAATGAGACTGAGTCAGAGCCAGAGAAGGAGCAGAAAAGTCGTCATTCTCTGGGCCACGACTAACTTGTATGCTTTATTTTGTTTCAGACTATTCAATCTGATTATCATTTAATATTAAATAAATATTGGAAATATTGTAGTATTTGTACTATATGGTACTGCTGTTCAATATATGCAAGTTGCCTAAAAATATGCTTATAAGGTTGGTCAATAGCAAGTCACATCACATCCCTGACACTGAAATTTTTCCAAATTAATCCAAATTGATGTGTAAAAAATTAACTGTTACTCCTTTTATTAACTTGAATTTATTTGTGTTTTTTTTTTTTATCCATCATAATAGATTCACACCTGTGCTACCTGGGCTTCCTGCCTATCAAGATGACCCTAAAATCCGTGAATACTGGAGTCCAATCCAGTGCTTTTCACAGTACATCGATGACAAAATCTTTGAAGATCTGGCAGCTTTTACAAATCAAAGACAGCTGCAAACTACAGGAGTGTCACTGAATACTACTGCCCAAGAAATCAAGATTTTCTTTGGCATATCAGTACATGGTCTGCCTTGGCTATCTTAGAGTCAAAATGTTATGCTAAAAAAACTAAAAGTGCCAGTTATTAGCAGGAAAATGCCAAGGAACGGGTTCTACAAGCTGAGAAGCTCACTAAAGATTGTCAATGACCTGGATGTAACTGAAGAGACAAAGGAGTCAGACCACTGCTTGAGCGTGTGAGGCAAGGTTGTCTCAGCCTTCAAATGTGTGACAAGGTGTGTGTTGATGAGCAAATCATCCTGTTCACAGGCCACTGCCCAATCAGGCAGTATGTGCCAGGAAAGCCAAACCCTACTGACCTAAAGGTTTTTGTACTTGCCTCACCAAACATTCTGGTCCTGGATTTTGAGGTCTATCAGGGCAAGAACACATTCAAGGGCCAAAGACTGGGAGATGGAGTTACAGCTACAGCGTTCTTGCGAATGGTCGAGTCTGTTCCTACAGGAACTTATGTGTTCTTTGATCGATATTTCACAACAATCAATCTCATGGATGCCTTGCTCTCAAAGGGTCTTCCAGCAGCTGGAACTATTATGAAGAACAAAGCAATGCCAGCTGCCAGGAGATAAGCAGCTGAGAAAAGAAGGGAGAGGGGCTTCAGTGACGTTGGTCCGGAAGGGGCCTGAGCTAGCAGTCACGAAATGGTTTGACAATAAACCAGTTCTGATGGCCTCCACTGTTTATCCAGAGGTAGTAGATGGTCCAACAAAGACAAAGTGTGGCGGGGTGACTGCTGTGTGTCATCAGGCTGTGAACAGTTGTGGCGGTGCCGTGGTCCTCATGGGTAGGAGAAGATCAGCTGCGTCAGGTGTGTAGCTTTCTGCCTCTGCTCGGGGGCTGGCGTTGGCAGTGTGGCGTAGTTTGGTGTGGCGGTCGCACGGTCCAACAAGGCACAACTTTTCTTTCATACTCACTGGTAAATTTAGTAATGTTTTTAGCTGGGCACCTGTGGCTGTCGGTTGTGGCTGATGTGCTTTTTGCTTGTGGTGGAGCGGGCCAGCTGTCTGGGGCGTGCGTTGGTACTGTGTGTCCAGTGGCTCCCCGTTTGGCATTGTCAGGTATGTTGTCCAGTTGTGTTGGTATGACTGCAAATCAATGTTATGCAGTAGCGTGGCTTATTTATGCTTGGCGTTGCAGCGGTGTCGGCTTAATTGCCAAGGTTGGAAGGGTGGAGCGTGTCCTTCAAGACGGTGCGTAATTTTCCACGCATTGCGTGGCATTCAACTCCTAAGGTAAGCTGGCTCATCTGTTTACTGCGTGTATGTACATACAGTACATGTATTATGAGCACTTTAAAAGCAGTGTAGAGTAGGTACGCCTATGCGTGTATTATGCATGTACGATATTGTGTTGGGGTTTAGGACACAGTGGTGAAATCAGGCTTCAGGGACATCTCATACAGTATTAAAGGATTTGCTGGCGTTCTGTAATTGTGTCTTGGCTAATCTGTTCTGCATCTTCATTATGTCCTGAAGTCTGCTGGGGAAAGAGTGATGAAGCAGTCTGCCACAGATCAGAGTTCAGCATGACTTAAACTGTGTTTCATTAGATTATAATAAGGATGTGTTTTTCATGGTCAGCGCTTTTTGCAAGTTTGGACTATGAGACAGAAACATTGTGAAAAATTCAATGGTTTTAAGTGGAATCTGTAAAAAAAAAATGCAATAGGGAATAATTAATTCATACAGATATACAACAATAAGCATGCTGATCAGATTTTTTAAATAGCTGGATGCAAAAGGACCCTGAAGGCTTGTTATAATAATGCAAAGACACTAAACACACACTGCTCTCCAAATGTTTAGTATTCTGTAGCTGTGGCATTTCCTCCTCTACACTCTGAATGGATTCTTTTATATTCAGGAGATAACAATAGGAGGGAGAAGCGCAGTGAAATGCAGTGTATAAAGATACCCTGAGCTGTTAGGAGGAACAGAAGCAGACAGCTGCAGGTTGTGAACAATGGGCTTAAAGTTAAACCTTTTCTTTAATGGAACAACATTAACTGGTTACTGATTCCTACAGGCTCAGATCTTCATTACATCCGCAATTCTGAACATCTGAGCCTGAATAAACACACTGATGAATTCAGATCTTTCTCAATCTGCTGGTGGTGCCTGCTAAGTCAATATTCAGCGTGTGTGCAATCTAAACGCCCAGAAGTGTTCTCACTTCTTGAATTTTGTTCACAATGATTTGTTTGAACTAAGCATCCCAGCATGCTTAGCACATCATTCATTGATTGTGGAGGAGCCAAACTCTAAGGACCTTTAACTTTACGGATTTTACACAGCATACATATATGTATAACCTATATGTACATATGTATAGCCACATGTAACATTTCCTACTGCTGTAACTTCACATTAAAAACATTTAATTGCAAAACAGGAGTTGTACCATTTGTGGAAAAGGATGGAGCAGCTATAGAGTTCAATGGAGACGACAGGCTTCTCAGCAAAGTACTTTCTGTTCATACGCTCATAAAATCAGATCACAGTTGTTCACAGAGTAATGGGAAAATGCCAATTATTGCCAGACTTCTTTATTGAAACAACATTAAGTTTGTTTTGCTGTGCCCCGCAGTATTAACAGGTGTCACATGCACGACATGAACGCAATATCAGGAATGCATTTCGGAAATCGCATTAGCAGAATAACAGATTTGAGCCGTCACTCCTCAGTGAGCTGCCTCCTTAGAGGAGGTCTGAGGTGCGGTTCTAGCTAACATTATTGATTTCCCATGTTTTTAGAAGTCTGCTAACACAGGCTGATAAAAATATCATTTATTTTGTAAAAAAAAAAGTGAAAACATTAAACAATAGTATGCTAAGTAGGCTAAATCATTTTTACCTTTTTGATTTGGTAGTCTGGCATCCGTAGTAGGCCCTACAAATGTAGGTGAACTTGTCCTGTTAACATGCAAACCATACTTAAAATAAATTTTAGTGTCTGATACATTTGTACAACAACAAAGAGCTCCGTGTTTCACTGTCTGTGTAAAACTGACTATCTCTGCCTGAGGTTCAGGTCTGGCAAGAGAATATTGACTGTAAAATATTACCAGAAAACCCGTGCTGGCAGCCACCTTTAGGAATAATGTAGCCCGAGAGGCTAAACACAGGGCATAAAAACTCCAAGTCACTCAGCACCTCTATTAACTGGAGGCTACACAGACGAGTGTATCAACATCGGGGCCGTGGTGTTTGGATGCTGTTTACACTGTGATCACCTGAGCCTGGGTAAGCTGCTGTTGTCACAAATACAAAGTGAATGAAAGGCGTCCTCCTCCAGTTGTCATGAGTTTCAGTCTGCTGTGTTCAACTTTCCAAGAACATGACCTCAAAGTTGCTGTATAAGCTGAGAAAGTGCTTACTTTACTTTACTTATTTTAACATACAAAGTTGACAATCTATCCTGAGGGTGGCACCAGGACAGCTCATTAAGTATTTAAAATGTAAATGGTTCATGCTCTGCACAGCATTTTGCTCCAGCGTCCTTCAGCCAATGGCCTCCAAAAGAACACTTAAAGGGACATTACGTAGATGTTGGTATTTTATTTATTCAGCACCCCGAATGAAAAACCACTGTGTTACTCAGCCAAGCATTAAGCAAGGTCAGCAACACAAGACATAGCAGCCTGCTAATATTTTTCTGACTAGTCCAACAGCAGTCAGCCCAGCTCTGCGTCTGTCTTTCAGCCTTTTATTTCACCAAGCTCTCACCAACCACTAAAAGTCAGTCCCACATTTACTCTTGTCCGGTGGCTTCTTGCTCGCTCACTCTCACTTTCTCTCGTCTTAGCTTCCTCCGTCAACGTCCTCTTGTGTGTCTTCTCCTCTGCCATTACGTCCACAGAGGCTGCAGTACCTGGTTATATTGATCACTCACCCAGCTCCAGTGCTGACATTACATGAGCTTCAGAGGCACCATTTACCTGATTACAAGTCAGTGTAGCAACAGTTGAAGTTACACAGTGTTGCTTTAAGCCTCATTCAGACTGCATTCATTCCTGTATGGGAGGTCAAGTAATTTTACTGTCACCTCTACTGGTGTGTGATTTTAATCCTGTCCAGAACGCACATGTGGGGAGTTTTCGCCCCCACCCAATAATAACAGCTTCAATTACTGTTTGACTGTTTTTCAGAGAACTCTTCTGTCCTCCTGGAATTTAAATCCTGTCCTTGTGTATCAAAGTGAATCTTTTTTTCCACCGGAAGAGTAGATTGTCCTTCTACTCCTACTACCATTCATCAGCCCAGAGTAAAATTTCACTTTTGTGTGTAAATGGAGTGAGCCAAAAAAGCTTTCTAATCTGATAGACGGAAACATGCTAACATCAACATGTGGGCATAGTTCAGATGACAGGAAAAATATGGAAGCCATCAGGAGAGCAAGACCCCATGAAAGCTCATCAGACAGACTCTGCTTTTGTAGTGAAGCTTAGTGTACGCTCCGTCAGAAAGACTGACTATCTGCATGCTTTGTTTATTCCTGTTCCCTCTCCCAACTCAATCAGCTGACTGAAAGCATTCGCTCTTTGACCTCTGTGAGCCAATTATCTCATCGCTGTCAAAGTTTAAAAAAAATCTTCTTCTGCTGCTCAGCTATTAATTCAGTGTCACATCAGTGACACCCTTCTCCACCCCGTTCGCCTCCAGTCTCTCTAGATGGTCCTTCCAGTAAGCCAATCAGAAGGTCCTGCTCCACATTTCATCCACCCAGATCTGATGGCAGCACAGCCCCTTGTGATTATGACACCATGAACGTGGAACCTTCACTTTCTTCACATTTGTCAATAAAAGAATTTTATTTTTCTTTAAGCGTCTCTGCAATGAAGCCTCTCCTGACTGAAATATCAGACACTCATAGAGACTGTTGTTCTCTTTTGAACCCCGTGTTTTTGTTTGTTCTCTACTTTGGCTAATTAGCACTATTAAAATTATGCCAAATTAGCTATTAGCAGTTCCTGTTTGAAATGTGTCCGTGGATATACAAACAGCCATCAGTGGATGACTTTGATACTGAAGAAAATGGAGTTCTGAAGTTCTAAAGCACCTTTTTTTGGAGTGGATCTGAGGACATTTCTTTTCAGACATCAGAGATAATGATGATTCACAGTGAAGACTGATATCAATACGTGTGTTAATTTGATTAATTAGGCTAGACTCATAATGACTGAGATGCGTTTCACTTCACACAGTATGTTTGCCTCCTCGTCAACACTCCATGCAGCCCTGGAGAAGCTTTTGGCTTCATCCTGCGAACGTTCACGCCCATAACAGATCGTATCCTGTGATTTCACCACAGCATGTTTAAAATGCCATATGGAATGATGACTTTACTGAGCAGCACACCAACTACTACATTCCCCACTGTAATGTTAATCCCATCCGAGTGGGACAATACAGTTTTGATCTGCTGGCCATTTCAGCAGGACATTGTTCCTGTAAATACTTTTACAAAACTGATTAAAATGAGTGTTCTCTTAAAAAAAAAACATCAGGATTTGGACCAAATTAGTCAGATTGAAAACATTTGATGAAACAATAACTGACTTCATACATAACAAGTACCTCATTCAAGGCACCTCTTATCAGATAATAGACTTTGTTGGATGTAACATTCACCATCCAGACATCAGTGTAACAGTACCACCGCACAGGTCACATCTGACATTTGCGTGCGATCAGGTTTCTCCACAAGAAGTAAATTCCCACGAGGAAAGCAAAATGCCATGAAAATACACTTCTTTCTGTTGATAACCAGCTCTGAGCACCGTGTACTGTGAAATGTCAAAAATAAATGGGTATCACCTGAGAAAAATCAATGGTTTTGTCTCTTTGGAGCAACATTCTCATCCTGTGTGGTGTCCTGTTTGCTACAGCTGCTTTATAATGGATGACTATTAATTTGATTTGTAAATAAATGAGCTTGAAACACTATTGGATTCTCTGAATGATTGATCTGCTGAAATGCTCTCGGTCTCTGTGAAAGATTGATCTTGCCTGGCCGGCAAAATGAAAATAATTGAATTGAAACAAAAGCATGTTCACGTGCACGTGCCTAATCTGACGTGTACACTCACACACGCACACACACACACACTGGGAGGCATGGAGTGTGGCAGTGTGAGATGCTGGTGATTTAAACAGCTCCTAGTGCTGGGATATTTATTAGCCTCCTGTGAAAAGATGCTGACATTCAGCTTACTGTGGGGTGGCAGGTGTGTGTGGATGTGCATAAGTGTGTGTCTGTACACAAGTTTGTTAGGTAATGTGCCTGTGTTGGTGCTCCCACGCATGACTGGATGCTTTGTTATGTGCCTATGCAGCATGTGTGTGTGTGTGTGTGTGTGTGTTTTATTAAGAAGGTCCTGGTGTCACTTGGACTGCAGCGTGTCACTCTGCTTCATGTGCAGTTCTTATTTTGGCCACTTGGGGGCACTTAAACACCAGGGACTGAAGACTAGCCAACACACAGCATGCAACAACTACTGTATAGACAATCAGTCCACATATTCACACTTGTAGGCATACACACATCTACTCACACACACTAGATGCTGAGAAGGACACCTTTTTTCATTGTCAAGTGTGTGTGTGTGTGTGTTTGTGTGTGTGTGTGTGTGTGTGTGTGTGTGTGTGTGTGTGTGTGAGAGAGAGAGAGAGAGAGAGCAGCTGTGTTAATGTCCAATAAAGCAGCAAGGAACAAAGGAAGTGCAGCTGAATGAGAAAAATGAAGAAAGATTAACATCCTCGAGTGAAAGAAATCAGGTTGCCTTGGCGTGATGGAGAGTACATTTGTGCCTTAGTGGTGGTGAATTCTGCACACACACACACACACACACACACACACACACACCACACATACACATGCATCTACACACACACACACACACATACATACTTCCTGCTGACTGATTTTCCAAGAGAATTCACATGACCTCTGCCTGTCAGCTGCCACTCAATATATAATAGGAAACAGGTTGCATCGTTGACTCATGCTCCGTGTATTTCACACACACACACACACACACACACACTGTCCAAAAGGTGATAGTGTGTAACTTGCATCATGAGTCACTTGACTGCTGTTACTCTGACCACACTCATAATAGATGGTAGTGGTCTCCACAGGTCCTATAGGCTGACACCTTAAATGGTTCCCATAGACAAGTTTTGAGAAGGGTGCTGCCTGCTGGGACTAGACATACATTTGTCAAACTGTGGAAGTGCACACTCCTAATCTTCAGTAATCTTCAGTTCTCTTCAGTAAAGCTTGAAAACACTTCAGATGAAGCAGAAATTTCACCATTCCTGTTTTTTGTTTTTCTCCTGTTGGCTACTCAGGGTAGAATGATAAGTCCATTACTGGAATGAAAAGTAAGAAGACGAGGACCTTTCAAAGACTTGCCTGGGCAAACCACTTGAAGGTGTGTTGCTCACACGTCCAAGTTTATTTTCAAATGCAGCCTGAATTGACTCAAAGTTACTTTTTGCAGTGATTTTTTTTCCTCCCCATTGACTAAATTGGGCACCCTGGAAAACTTTTGTGCAGAAGTACCATTAAAGATGAGTTCTAAGCTCTTCAAACAGTATGCTTTGATTTTATGAAAGAAAAGACTTCAAGGAGTCAATTGTACAACCCTTAACTTTCTAACCACCTCTAATAAGTAACAAGGCAAAGTGGTTTCTCAAAGAGTAGATTTTCTATGGATTATATAACAAAGAGGATCTGAGCAGACTCACTATCAGCTTTGATAATGTTGCACATGTAGTGCACATGCTGTATGGAGATAGAAACCCATTGGTGGACGGTAACAAAGTAAATTTACTTGAGTACCGTACTTAAGTACAGTTTTTGAGTGTCTGTACTTGAGTATTATTTTTGGGGGATACTTTTACTTTCACTCCACTACATTTGAAGGACAAATATTGTACTTTTTTCTCCACTACATTTCTATTGATGCTCTCGTTACTCGCTACTTTTGAGCTTACGTCAGCTGATGATTTTTTAAATTTATTTTCAAAATTCTGAGAACATAAACTGTTTCTGCTGATTCGCGTATGGTTTAGTCGTATTGCCGTACCTGTACAACATCATGCCATACAATCCATACAATGAAGGAATGAACTGGAGAAACACATGGAGAAACTCCCACTGATCACCTTATCTCAAACCCATGTTTGAGATTTTTGTCACAAAAACTGATTCGTTTCAGTTTAAATGTTTGTTGTGCTTACCGCGAACAAATTATATCACGTCTTCCTGCCTGAAAAAGCATGTCGCAGTATGTAAAGTAGCTACTGATGTTAGCTAGCTTAATGTTTGTTAAATTGCAGATGAATGTATGAGCTTGTAGTATCATAGTTGCCATTTTTAAATGGTTTAAAAATATGAGAGAGAGAGAGACTGTCATGCATGATATAAGTATGTGTTCAAATGTAACTACAATGTAATAGAAATGTCATTTGTTGATGAATGCAGCTGAGTCTGTGTTCTGTAACATGTCTGTAGCAGAATGGCATCAGTGTATTGTATAATGACAACAAAGCTACTTCCCTTTCCTGTATTTCCTGAGATATTTTTAAATACTTTTACTTGAGTAATTTTTTAAGAAAATACTTTAGTACTTTACTTAAGTAATATTTTGACTAAGCTACTTTAACTTACTTTACTTTTACTTACTTACGTTTTGAGTTTCTTTTCTCCGAGTTTGATGACGTCTATGATATGTTGCGCTTCTCTGTGCTGCAGTGGAGTGCTCTTCCGTTACCCTCAGGTCCAGAACCTGTTACCCTCTGCACACATACTGTCCACTTACGTCCACCAAACCCCAAGTCTACTAACTAGGAGGGGAAAGGACACCTCACTCTATGAATGGAATGACTACAATCTTCAAAAAGTGTGTATTTTCTTTCATGAATCACACCCTGAACACAAAGAGCTCTTCAAGAAATCACTGATGTATGATTATCAACCTTCACATATATGAGAGAATGTGTGGCATCAGGCACAAAGCTGCTGAAAACCAACTGTTTCTCAATCAATAGAGACCACAAATACAAAGCCTGTGTGTGTGTGTGTGTGAGATCCTCTGGATCTGCACTCTGCTGATGCAGGCTATTGTTTGATGGTGCAGCAAACTAAAACAGGTGTACCAAGAGGATAATGTCAGTGCTTAGATGGTAAACATGTCACCCTGCAGGACACCAAACACACTCAATACACTTTCAGGAAAAAAAAAAGACGAGCCCCTCACATTTGTGTGTTTTTGTTTTTTTTTTATTTAAAAGCGAACAACAGCGTGGGTGTGTGTGGGTGTAAATGTGTGTGTGTGTGTGTGCATTGTCAGAGCAAACTAAAATCCAAGTTGACGTGCTCTCATTGATTTGTGTGGAAAAGACTGCTGAGGGATAAGAGCTGCGATGCTTTTGGCATAAACAAATAAAAAGCCGCTGTCAGCCAGTGGTACGCACTGAGGATTGAGATGTAGAGTAAAGAGCAGCACTTTTAACCAGCCGGCACCTGCAGTAAAATCAATACCCTCTGACTGTGATGGGCAAATCCAAACACTACACATACATACAGACACACACAGACACACACACACACACACACACACACACACACACACACACACATTTATTTACATGGGCAGCTCAGCCCAGCTTGCCACCTGTCAACAGTAATCCTGAGCGTCAGAGAAGAATATTGGAGGTGCTACCAGTGTGATACAGTCTCCTCGGGGACCTGGCCTGTTGCACACACGTGTATTCTTGTATTCCATTAGCATGCAAAGCAAATGTCCTCACAAGGATAGAAATGTAGGAACACTCTAAAGTAAAATAACGTTTTCCTGGACCATATTCTGGAAATTCAGTTACATTGACAGTCACTTTATAACAGAATTTATTTGGTTTAGATCTGCTGTGTTTTCATTCACTTGAGCTTTGACTGGAACTCTTTTGTTTACATCCTCTTCTTCTGCATTTGTTTAACAGTACTGTCTGAAAAATCAGTGCCACCAACTCCTGATATTCACATTACACAGATGCTGCAGAAAACACATACCAATAAGAATTCTCTTTTGGCCATATTCTAAAATATTTGATTAGATTTGCACAATAATTGTATAGGAACTCACTTTAAAATACAATATACTGGGTTTAGATCTAGTGAACACACAATACAGAGCTCAATTTGTAAGCAGGACATTTAGTACACATGCAAACATTTGATTGTATGCTGTTCTCTGCTTATTCACTATGATGTCCAACTGCCACACTGCTCACCTGCAAGCTAGGCTATAACACTCATGTGCTACAGCTGCTTGTAGCCAGGTGTAAAAAAAGAAAAAGCCAACTGAATAACTGAATATACTAAAAGAAAAGAGACTGTTTATTTGTTGTATCTTTTATCTGTTCACATCGGCAAATTGTTAGTTTTCCTATTGCAATTGAATGCACCACACAGTTCACATCCTAGCCTCAGCAGCCAAGCAGACGTTACGCAGGCCACGTTCAGCCTGTCAGCGCGAAAACTGCATTGTCCTTCCGGTTTTTCCCAATCTCAGACAGAGAAGCGAGGGCAGCCGTGTGCTAGGAGGACGGAAAAAACAGAAGAAAAATTGGAGTTTACTTGCGAGAAGGGGGAAGGAAAGAGTTGTGGCACATAAACTGGAGGTCCGGAGCCGTGTGATGGAACGAAGGAGGAAAAGTTAGGCGGTAAGAGGAGTCCGATGAAAAAAAAGCTTGTTGACGTTTACCGTCGGTGTCCATGCTAATGTAGGTGAAAGGTAGGCTAACCAACATAGTTTTGATATGGTTATGATAAATGATATTTTGAATGCATTATTGAAACACTGTTCACATGAACAGCAGTTAAATATGTGAGCACTTTAATGCTTAGTTCTCACAAATGATACACTTTAGACTGAATGTTGTACAACTGAGAAAGATCTAAGATTTGAATAGAAATGAGGATTTATGTCAGAATGAGATGTAAAGGTGTACATCTTTTTGACAACTGATATCCTGAATGATGCATCTGAGAATGAATGAATGGTGTTGAATGTAAACTTTCTGACCCTGCCTGTAGGTCAGGTTTTTTTGGAGGACTGATGTGGTCCCGGACAAACTTCTTGCTGAAACCGATGGTGAGCCAAGCACCCTGAAGAAAGTCCAGCACCGAGGAGATATCCACGTACACACACCCATTACACACTTACATCACAATATAAGGATCCTTGAAATCAGGTGAACTGCAGTAACTCTATGACAAATAGACCTGAAACAACTTATATTTTTTGTTTAAGGGCCCCAACGGACATTTTTTATTTCCAAGTGCGCACATGTTCTCATTTTTCTAATTATTTGGGTTATTTTGTATTCTGTACAAACCAGACAAATTACTTTGTTTATTGTTAAAAATTATAAGAGTGGCTACTCAACTGTTACTCTTGTGTTGGTCTCATTATTGTTGCTTAGTATTGTGGCTCCTGTCGAATTTAGCATCTTCTGATTCTGGCCCAGGTTTCATTACTAGTCTAAGTCATCATTACACTGTAATCCACTTTTTATATCTGTGACCAAGTGATATCGACCGCACAAGACCCAGAATAAACTGGAACAAGAGACTGCTATACACAAATATAAATTTTATTAACAATATGTTTGATAAAATGCTAATCTCCAAAGGGAGTAAGTTATCAAAATAATAAAAATCAAACCAACCATGAAATGGTAAAAAAAAACAAACACACAAACAGACCTGGGACTAGACTGCATAACCAGGGTGAGGGGCTTGTGGAGTTGTGCACACCATAAAGAAAATCGTCACAAACACATAGGCAAATTATAACTTAAACACCACTACACAGCTCAGTTAAAATGAGATCAAACATTCAATTTGCCTATTCACAGCAATCCTAAAGTGACGTAGATCACACAATACAGTACACATGCAAAATGGCTGCACTCCTACTACTCAGTCCCCCTCCCTTTAAGATGGCAGAGAACTCCCAAGAAAATATAATAGAATAGTGGCCTGTTCAAATGACAAATAAAAAAAAAACAGACTTGAATCGAATAAGTATGGGGAAAAACAGTGGTTGGCTTCTTTAAAAGCAGCTTTGTTGGAAACTAAAAAAAAACAGAAACACATTAATCTGCCAGAAACTTTACAATAAACATTTTTACACAACATATGCAGTATCAAAGTAAATTATGTACCTTTTTAAACTGGAAATTGGAAAAATCCCTTCTCTCAGGTGGGCATGCAGGTGCCTGGAGTATAATTCAAAAAATGATAATGTTAATTCTGTTTTGGAAGAAATAAAACCAATTTAAAAATATCTCAGCACTGCTTGAGTGTACCTTTTGGCTGATGTCTTTAAACAATCATTCAATCAGTCCCTCACCAGCATGGATTTCCAATCCACTCCAAACAAAGCCTTGACTCAGCTGCTCTCTATCAGGTGTGTAGTGCAGGAGGAAAGGCCCAGGTGAGCTTCCCTGCCCTTTTTATAGACTCCACCCCATTTGCCTGATCATAGGACAACACTTCCTGTTTCCCTCCCTTCCACATATCATTAAAATTTGGTTACATACTGCCACTGCCGTTGTTCATAGGTCACCTTTAAAGGAAGCTATTATCATCACTTCCCACTCCCTGATGTACAGTGCATACGTTTTTAATTTGTGCTTAAAACACCTGAGTAAAAACACTGTGTGTGGAGTGATGAGGACACTGTAACATTCCTAAAATGTAATATATATGATATGAACAGAAATGTCATATTTTCATCGTGTTTTCTTTCACTTGATCTGCAACTGCTGAACTCTTTTGATCACATCGTCTTCTTCTGCACATTAATTAGCATTTCTCTTTGACCATATTTTAGAAATTCACTTCAATGTGCTGAACATTTAGACACAAATCTGACCGCTGACCAGCAGCCAGTGTACCAACTATGTCTACTGTATGTGCGCTCTAACTGTGCTGTAAAGAAGGTGAAAAAAAAAGTCAAAGCTGATTTAAAAAAAAACAACTACATGCATTTACATTTTTCAACTTCTCACCAAATCCACAATCTCTGTGGCAAACATAATCAGCACATGTGGGTGTGTCTTCATTTTGCTTCAGAAAGTACACATTTCTGTGTATCTGCTTCCACTTCCACTATCTTTGCATGGATTCTATATGCAGCCACGCTTCCTGTCCCATTCGACCTGAACACACCTTAGTGTTTTTATTTGTTGTGAGTTAGGGGTGTCATGATATACCGACATTGACAGTAACTGTGATATTTAAAAAGATCAAATATTGATATCATGTTAATAATACACATATGATAATATCATCCAGCATCGCTTAACTGTAGCTGTGGCTCGGAGGTAGAGCTGGTTTGATCCCGGCTTCGCCAGGCTGCATGTCAAAGTGTCCTTGGGCAAGATACTGAACCCTAAATTGCTCCCGAAGGCTGTGTGTGTGAATGTGTATGAATGGTTAGCTCCTAAAACCGATGAGAAGTTGGCACCTTGCATGGCAGCCAATGCCATTAGTGTATGAATGAGATATGTAGTGTAAAAGCACTTTGAGTGGTGGGAAGACTAGAATGGAAATTTAGTTGGAGATCCTAAGTACAGTCCATTTACAATTTATTTTTATGATTCAGACTCATTTCAAAACTCAACCAGTCGTGGCAGGTGCTCGAGGTTTCTGCCGCTTAAAAGAAGTTTTGCCTTGCTCATGGTGGGAACTATTTAGTCCGTAAATAACATAAAGAGTACGGTCTAGAACTGCTCTGTGTGGAAAGTGTCAGGAAATAACTTTTGTTTATTATTTTAAAAATGAGACAACAAATCAACTCTGTTGTACCGATTCGGGTTTTAGCCAGAACGATTTGGACAAAATTACCAAAATTACCAAACTTCAATTTAACAGGAAGTAAAACCAGCTGTCTGGAAAGCACCCACTTTGAGAAACATTGAATTTTTCTTCTCAGAGGGAATTTCTTAAATAAAAGACAGCATTCATAGAAATACAATAGGAATTTGAATGTTGAAAGTTGTGTTGGGTGCAGTGAAAGTCCAGAGAGCACGAGAGTGTATCAAGCAATCCACTAATGGGATCTCTGGAGATTTTAAACAGACATGTTCTGATCCTACAATCCAGATGTTTAAGAATGTATGATAAACATGTGTTTTGGTGAATATCTCTCAAGAGTCTATGAGTGAAGACTGGTCTATGATCACAGACACACACTGCTATCTGTAATAAACCTACAGAGTACAGAGGGCTGAGACTGCCAGAGAATAGAGGCTGAAGGAGACATGCTAGTTTGAGGATACAGTAACTGGACTTATCCAGGGTGTACCTCGCCTCTCGTCCAATGTCAGCTGGGACTGGCTCCAGCTACCTGCGACACGATAAGGATAAGCAGTTGTGCCAAATGAATGGATAGATAATTGACATGCTAGGTGCACTGAGAATGAACAGTGTATGCATGACGTCACCCACATGTTGCCCGAATGATGCAAACAGGTGTGTTGTATATAAATTCACCCTCAGTACAGTTGTCATGAACAGGGAAATTAGCTATAGAGACCAAAACTGTTTTTTGTACCAGGCTGTAAACATTTCTGCTGTGAAGTTTTAACATGGGGACTTATGGAGACTGACTCACTTCTGGAGCGAGTCTCAAGTGGATGCTGGAGGAACTGCAGTTTATATTGTTGCTTGCATTGGGTTCGCTTCACAGCCACGATGTTACCACTCGGCTGGTGTCGACTTTATCATGACGTGCCACTTGTTGCACCAGCACTAGCTGGTGGCATAAAGGACCGGCCTACTGATCCTATCCAGTCCAGCTGGCATGTCTTCTGGTTTTCAGTGGTGTTAAAGTCCCAACAAACAAACAGCAAACACAGGGCAAAGTTTTTTAAAAGTATACTGGAAGGATATAATAACTTTTCCATAAAGAATCTGCTGGAAGCTGACCATACTGTCACTCTAAAGGAGATACAGCCTATAGCTGCTGAAAGACTCACAGCATCGGAGTAACTCTTTGTCAGAGAGCATGATGGAGATGATGTAACAGTGGGAGAAGGTCCTTCAGTCTAACTATGATAAAAGTTGATCTTTTTGTCCATTATACTCAGAGCTCTGATCACTTCATCTTAACAGTGTACATCAGCTCTGTACCACTTTGACACTGTGCACAGTAAAAACAGCAGGTCAACTGATGCACTGTAGCCCACAACAGTTTGGACACCTGATGCACTGAGGCCCCTGTTGACACAGACTCCCTGTGTCCAGCCATTCCAACACCAGGCTTTGTAAGGCCAACAGTGCCAGTAAAGATATGTATCATATATGAAATGCTGTGTACACACTATTTCCCGCAAAGTAAGAGCTGTTATGGTTATTTCACAAGAGATGACTGTATTTCTGACTGGTTTGAACTGAGTGGGACTTCTTGGGGAAATGATGACACATGGTGTCACCAGTTAAGCGGTATTGTGGTTGATTTTTTTTTTTTTTTTTTTTCTTGTCAGCACTCAGTCAAATTTGATCAAACCACACAATACTTCTGAAACAGCCGAGTTTTCATAAATAATAATACTAAATGATGCATGCATATTATAGAGAAATATGAAAGTTATGAAACCAAGTTTTCAGGGGCTTTAAATGATTATACAGTTCAAAAGTTTGGATTCACTTGATATATTGGACTGTTATTTTTCTGAAGTCTCTGAATAATGTCTATTTTAACAGACATAAATATACTGTTCAACTCCAAATGTATCATCTTTTACACTTGGAATAGTTCAAGGAATAAGGAATAATAGGAATAATAATAATTAAAATGTCCATTAAGTCGATGTCCACGCTGTTTTTCAAATGACTCTCGAATCCAGAAAGACTGGATTCAAAGTGTCAAAGTTTAAGTTGAATTTATTATTCTTGTACGAGAAGGAGCGTTTTAACGGTGCAACACACAAGAGGGGTTACAGAGAAAAAGGCTCCCTGAACAGCCTTGACAATTAGTTCTTAGATTAGTTCTTAGATGCAGATAGCATCATAATGTCTTTCTCAGTTCTCTTAATCAGTAGTCAGCAGAATATGCCCTTGTTTAAAGGACACCTCCCTGACCTGTCTCCGACCCTTGTTCTGTTCTGAACTTCCTCAACTTATACATACAGTTGAACTTTATCTCTCCCTGCCAGCCTCAGAAAAATGCAAATAAAGTGCCCACAAGACATGTAAGAAATACAAACACGTACACACATTATATGATTAAAAAACTTCTGAACCCCAGTATAATCCTAATTTTTATAACACACTGTTTTCCTGTTAGAATCATTTCTCCTTAAATGCCTTGAAATTTTGAATTTTCCAACCAATAAAAGTGTAAGTGACCTGAGATCCTTATTGAACTACAATAGTGCAACTGGACTTAGACTGAGCAGATGAAGAAGATTCCTTCTATTCTTATTCAACTGATGCTCAGAGAATCTTTGTCTCTTTCAGTTGTCAGTCTGGTTGAACCATTGTATAACGTGTTGTTCTCCATGTACAAAACATCTATTTGTAAAGAGGACTTTTACAACCTGAAATAAATAATAAACTTTATTTATATAGCACCTTTCAAAACACAGTTAAAAAAAACATAAAACACAATAAAACAAAACACAAAACAACAATAAGCAATAAGTTGAGCTGCCAAAAGAAAATGGCTCAAATCCAAACTAGCTGATGACCTTAAAGGCTACCAGACACTTTTTACTTTTTACAACGACAGTCAACACTGACACCTGGAAACTTTTCTCCACCTTCAAATCACTTCTCAACCCTCCGCCTCCTCCTACTCTTACCAGCCTTACTGCTGATATCTTTGCATCATTCTTTACAGGCAAAGTGGCAGTAATCAGCAGCCAGTTCTCTGACCAGCTCACTCTCCACCCGACTCCTAACACTTTGACATGTAGCAGTCCTACTACATGTCTCTCTCCAGCCCAGCTGGGCAGCACTGAATCAGCTGCTGCACTTAAAAGAAGCCAGAGCAGCAGCACAGTCGTCTGTCCTCATTCTACTTGACTTATCAGCCTCCTTTCACACACTTAACCATCGCATCCTCCTCTCATGGGCATCTCTGGCTTGGACAGTTGCCCACTTTGCATCACCTCACCATAGGGTGCCCCAGGTCTCGGTGCTGGAGCCCCTTCTATTTGCTGCTACACCACCTCCCTGGGTCAGATTATCCACTTACATGGCTTTTCCTGTCACTGCTATGCAGATGACAGCTTTATTTGTCATTTCCTCCTGAAGCCCCTCGATCTTTGCACGGGTCTCTGATTGCCTCTCAGATATCTCCACATGGATGAAGGCACAGCACCTCCAACTGAACCTCTCAAAAACTGAACTGCTGGTCCTCTCAGCCAAGCCTACTATACACCACGACATCAACGTCAAAATGAACTCCCTATGTCTTGCCCCCACCAGGGTGGTGAGAAACTTAGGGGTTATGATTGATGACCAACTAACCTTTTCCAATCATGTTGCCTCAGTTACACAGTCATGCCGCTATGCACTTTACAACATCAGAAAAATTAGACCTTACTTAACACAACATGCTACCCAACTCCTGACACAAGCTGTGGTCATCTCACTACTAGATTACTGTAATGTCCTCCTGATGGGCCTCCCAGCCTGCACAGTGGAACCTCTTCAGATGATCCAGAATGTGGCGGCTCGCCTGGTCTACAACCAACCCAAAAGGTCACATGTCACCCCTCTGCTCATCGAGCTCCACTGGCTACCTGTTGCAGCCCGCATTAAATTCAAAGCGCTATTGCTCGTATACAAAGTTGTCTTCGGTACTGCACCCACCTACTTGAACGCCCTTGTACAGACATATGTTATCTCACGACTGCTGCGCTCCTCCAATGAACGACACCTGGCTCTGCCACCTGTTTGCTCAAGGCAATCCAGACTTTTATTGTCTGTTCTGTCCCTGTTGGTGGAACTCACTACCAGTTCCTGCCAGATCAGGGGCATCCCTCTCTACCTTTAAAAGACTCCTGAAGTCCTCCAGCTCTTCAGAGAGGACCTCCTCTCCAACACTACCAACAACTGGACATGATAAATCTACCCCTTTAAGAACTGTCACAGCACTTACTGCTGCACTAACACTTTCTTATCACAGTGTAGCTTGTTCCCTACTCTGTAAGTTGCTTTTGATAATGGCGTCCGCTAAATGACTAAATGTAAATTTAAGTAAGTTAAAGCAATAAATCAATAAAGACTAAAATAAAATGTGACATAAAACATAAAGAGGTCAGCAGGCCCTTTTATAAACGTGATTTAAAAGTTGACATAGCCCTGATCTCCTCAGGCAGGTCATTCCACAGTTTAGCAGCTCTAACTGCAAAGGCTCTGTCACCTTTGTGGATATATTTGAACCATGGGACAACTAGGAATGAATCTCAGGGACACAGGGAGAGGGGACACAGGGAACTAAAGGTTTGACTAAATAACTAATGTGCAAGGCCTCAAAAGTAATCAGTAAGATCTTAAAATCCACTCTGTAGAAACTGGTAGCCAGTGTAGGTGAGCCAGAACAGATGTGATGACCATGTTTCTTTGGTGAAGTCAAAAGCCCGGCAGCAGAGTTCTGGATGAGCTGGAGACGAGAGAAGGATTTTCTCTTACTGATGCCAGAGAGCAGTGAGCTACAGTAATCTAGTCGGCTGGTTATGAATGAATGAATCACAATTTCCAGATTTTTTGCAGACAGAAATGATTTCATTTTTCTAAGCTTCCAACCTTCTAAGCTTAGATGATCATCAAGATAACAATTACCTGTTGAACATAACAAGTGGGCATGTTAGCATTAAATCAAAGGACCACTGCAGATACAGCCTCATAGAGCTGCTAGCATGGCTGGAATCGTTCACTCTGTGATGCTCTCGGATGTCTGGAATTTGTTAGCAACAACTTCTGTTTTGCAAAAATCAGCAAGCCACAAACAGCTCATTAGCAGCCGACAGATCAGATCAGTTAGCCTCAAATAAATAAAAAATTTGCACAATTCTGCAAAATGGAATCAGAGCAGGTCAGTTATGTATCATTAAATGCTCTCTGTCGTAATGTGGCATCAAAGCAGGATGAGACAATCAGATAAAGACAACGCCTCTGCAGAACAGCACACACATACTGTAAAGATAGTGTAAATGCAGCAGGCGGTGTGTCACAGAATCATCGCAGAGAAAAGAAGTAAGACAAGTGTGTACAATGTATGTGTGTGTGGGTGGGTGTGTGTCTCTTCCACTAACTCCCTCGCTACCTTTGGCTATTTTCTACCAATCCTGACCTGTCACTTCACTTCCAAGGACGAGCTACAATTAAACACACCGGGAGGAAGACAGAGAGAGAAAGAGTGTGAAAGAGAGACAGATGGAGATATCAAATCCGTCTCTGTCTGTGGAGCAGAGAATGTGTATTGTGTATTAATGTAAATGCCAATAGAACATTTGTCTCTGTCCGATGCACTCATTCCTCACTAATGATTCCATTTCAGTGTGAAGGTACCTCACCGTTCCTCTAGGGGCCATTGATGACATGGATTAGTTGTCTCAGCTGGTGGAGCAGGCAGGAAAACTTGACCGAAGCTCAACTTGGTCAATTTATTTAATGGAAAGCTGTTTTGAATGAAGTTGCGACGAGACAGAAAAGTGAAATGAAACAAGTGTTAAATTGCTGGTCATCAAAGACTGCTACATCTTCATTATGAGAATTGAGTTTGAACTGATGGTGGTGATCAATAGCAGAAATGGAGTGGAAAAGGCCTGAGTGTTGGTGATGACAGTAAATCCACAGGGTGACTGATGTAGGAGGTTACTTCACCCAGTGTGAGGTGCATATATAGCAAGCTTCTGCGACCGACTCATATGATTTTGACGAAGCAGCCTTAAAGGAAGAATGACTACATGTTTTGACTCATGTGAGTCATGAACTTCTTGATCCTCGCCTCATATGCAATGATTCAGGCTGCTTGTCGTCTACCTTTTACAGCAAAAAGAAAGTTTGCAAAATTTTGAAACCAAATGCAAATTACCAGCCACATCAAACTGTGGTGATAACTCTGAAGACACAGGAGCAACATTTAAAACTGAGTCACGAATCAAATTTAGTTTGAACAGTCCTGCTGCAACTCAAGTGTTTTAAGTTCCGGCTTGTGCTTTGTTTTCCCATAGACCATTTCTCCCTTTCAACTCGCTGAAGCCCGCTGTGCTCTAATTGAAGACACCGGAACAGACAACTCACTGAAACCTGGAAGAGATGTCACAGGATGTGCCATAGCTTTAAAAACCTCAAACAAGTTTCATTCCATGTTATCCTTCAGAGGTTTATCACGCCTCTGAAGGATAACGCTCTGTGATTTAACTCATGATGCCATACACTTCACTTAAAACAGTTTATATCCATTCAATAGCTACGTATTGCACTTGGACAACAAACAACACAACTCTGGAGACCTAGTACTGATGCACAAGAGATATGTTCCACTGATTACCCACCTCAGTTATTAATTACAAACTATAGAGGCCATGATTACACCTTTAAGTCATACATCATAGATAACTCCACCTGCTAAGGCTGTGATGCAGGGGACCATAGTGTGCTAACATAGACACGCTAATAATCCATTATCAATGTCCACAGTCTAATCTTATCTAACCTGACCCTGAATTGTTTTACTCTGGGTTTTACAACCTAAATTTTGTTTATTTACAATAACTATGATCTTCAACTCCAAAGTCAGTGTTCTTATCTGGCTGGGTTAGATAAATACCCCTTTATGGAGTATGGACTCGTGTGTTTTTATGTTTTATGGATAAGCCTATCTGTACCTGTTGAAACAAAAACAGACGCAGACACCGGGGACGGATGTGACGTGTTCCGTGTTTGCCATGGCCACCAGAGCTAATCGCCGCCATTGTCTCGTCAATGTCTCAAACCCCACCGGGAAGCGCTGCTTTCAGAAGTGTCCCAGAGCAGCTCTCTGCTCAGCACCGCCAAGATTATGTGGCTGTTCTATTTTTGAATGACGCAGCGAAACCAAACCAGCAACATGGCCACGATGTGATGGGGTTTTGCTGTAAATCTCCTTACACCAGTTTTCTGTTACTATGTTTTATTGACAGTTAATCTTCCAAATTCCAAATTAAAATGTGCTTCTGTAGCTTGTCTTTAATATAGTCAATGAATAGTCAAGTGCCATTTGTTTCTCCTGCATAGTATCTACTGTTGTGTTCCTTTTACACTGGCTCAACCTGCAGAAACTGGATCTGCAACAGATTGTCAAATATCTTTTAAGCATCATTAACTGAATTTGTCATATCACTTGGCAGTGCACCTTGGCATGTTCAAACTGTGCTTCATGGTCTCCAACCGCAATGGAACCAGCATCCACATGGAATGTGTCTCAACCAACCAACTGGCCAACGACGTGGCCCAGGTTTAGATTTTCGTAATGGATACCACATGCCATTATATTCATTCAGAATGTGAGTTTGGGGTCCCCGGTTACTTCTGATTGGGCATCATTGTGTAATGGGGTGGTAATTTAGTGTGTATATATAATATCGTATTTCCCCTCTGTGTCCCCCAGTTTTTTCTTATGTCGCAGCAGGTCTGGCGGTCACGGCAGGTGTGTCACGCCCCTTACCGATACCTGTAGTGCTTCCGCGTCATTGGCTGCTAATGCAGACCTGTTCATATAGGCCCCGTTGCGTGCAGTTGCTCTCTCTCTTCTCTGCCTGAGTGGGTGCTGGCCAGCGTGCAGCTCCACCGAGCCGTGGTTTGCCGGTGTATGTGCCGTGTGTTGTGCTCCAGGTTGGCGTGTAGAGCCGCGAGGGTGTGTGTGTCCTGCTGGTTAGCCGCCGTAGCTTCTGTTAGCTACTCTATTTATGGGTGCAGGCTACAGTCCGCCATGCAGCTTGCCTGGCGTTAGGCTGCTGTGTTGCCCTGCCTTGTCTCCTCTCTTCTTTTCTCTTCTTTTGTTTTTGACCTTTTGCCTCCACGTTTCTTTCTTTCCGCTTCCCCGAATCAACTAGTTCACTGCTCTGCCGCTGTCGTTTGGACGCTCGCTTTAAAAGTAGTGCATTGAAGTTGAAGACCACTTACCACGACTCCTTAGTGAGGGGGGTGGGAATTATCTCAGCTTTGTAGGACCTGCAAAATTATGCATGTAGTATTATGGGTTTTGGTTTTCTTGTGTTGATTTGAGTTGTGTGTGTGTGTGTGTGTGTGTGTAAATATAAGATTTTGTTTGGTTTCTTTTTCTTTCTTTTTGTTTATTTCTGCAGTGACCTCAGCTGGTGGACTCCTCTTCTTGACTTAGTCAGATGGTACAGATTAATATTGTGCTTTTTAAAAAAAATAAAATATCTATTGTTTTTTTTAAGAAGATAAGTAACTTAATGATTATTGTGACTAATAAAACTTGTTAAACTTTTGTAACACCATTGCCTGTATTCATTTGTGACACTTACCTGTGCATGGGTGATTGGGAAACCCTCTGAGAAAGAAAAGTAAAATCTTTAGGTGCAAGTCCTAAGGTGGCATTGTTGTTTTTTTTTTAATTCTCTAGATCTGCCACTCGCAGTTTCAGCAGTGGGCATCGTTCATTCGCTACCCGCAGCCCCTTTATTGCCACAATTGTTTGACTAAGACAGACTTTTCACCTGGAGTGTGTCGATGTAAACACTTAGGACATGTACATGTACATGTGATAGGACAGCTCCTCATATGACCTGCTTTTTTTTTTTTTTTTTTACAAACATGCTGAACTTTTAACTTCCTATGACTTGAGTTTACACAATTTGGATATACACTTAAAATGTGAGTGGACACGAGACTTGACAGGACGGAACCTACTCACAAGTTGAAGAAAAATAAAAAAATCTGCTCAAAATGTTTTGAGTGGTAATCCATTTTTTGTATCCCTCCATCAAAACCCACATAAATCATTCAGCCGTTCCAAGACATTCACTTTGCAGCAGCGATGATTTAACTTGAAAACATTCCTCACTCTTTCTCACTTTTGCACATGTCACTCATGATTGACAGAGTAGATAGCACTGTGGAAGTTAACAGTTTGAGTATGTAGGCTTAGTAATTATTTATGTATACAAATGTGCCTGTCTGTTTGTGTGAGGCAGCCAGCTCTGACATGAGAGTAATGGATGTGCTCTGTGCTATAATAGATGGCTACAAGAGGAAGAGAGCTGTGCATGTGAATCAAGCGTTTGGCTTCCTCCCTCTCAGAGACTCTATATGGGAGCCACTCTGTGCTCTGCCTGACAGTCAATCTGCCGGGGATGTTTTATTCATGTCTTGTCCTTCTCTCTATCTAACTCACTGGCAAACACTCTCTCTTTCACTCTTCACTTTCTCTTTGCAGCTCACTCTTTAGCCATCACATATCTATATGTCTCTCTAAGAAACTTGAGTTCAACAGATTTGCAGACAGTTTTAGGCTCCTGATAGTCTTTCAAAACTAAGAAACAAATAAATATCAAGAGCTCTGGTAGCTCTGAATTTTGATACTCTGTGAACAGATTATTTAGGCAGCATTTATAACGTGAACTGTCTGTAGATGTTAAAACTTATAACAGATACATGAGATGAGATGTTTTTGTGCCTACAGTAAACCACAGTGATGTAATATCAGAAAACAGTATAATAAGCTGTTAAACTACTCTATAAACAGTATAAACATGTAAGCAGACTATCTAAATAAAGTGTTACCAAATCTTTACATTCTAAATCTTTGTTTCACAGCTTTTCTTGCAAATCCAGGTCATCACATGAACATCTGAATTTTTTGGACGTTCTTATGAATTAAAAATGTGAGAAGGGTCAGCAGAGCAATTTGTTGTAAAGCCAAATGTTTCCTTTTCTAATGATTAGGACTAAAAGGTATTTATTCAGTTTGGGGGGTTGCTAACTGTAGTTTCCATATAGTCCAATAGTTTAAAACGCTAGAGGCCTCTCCTGCATTATGGATACTTCCATCTCTCTGTCTTTCAAAACTACAGCACCAGACCAGTTTACGTCCATCATGTCTCTGTGGGGATGTACTGAGTTGAATGCTAACATTCACCGTAGGTTAACACTTAAGCCTGCTACCATTTGCTAATTAGTACTTAATAAAAGGAGAGCTGTTAGACTGCAAGAAATAAACCAAAGTACTGGACAAATGTCTCAATCCATTCAATAGTTGTTGAGATGCTTCAGTCTGGATGTGGAAGTGGTTGATGGACCAACCAACACTGCCATCCATGGAGTTATGCAGCTAGCATGAATATTGCATAGAGATTAGTAATAATTGCCATATAGGTTGATACTGTGTAACCAGTGTTGGGGTACGCTCACACTGACATCACCACCACCATAAATAGGCCCTTTCACCTTTCTACTTCCGGGTTGCCCTCCTTGGCTAATCGTTTGTTGCTACAAGTCCCTGGTCCGAAAGCTAGCAGCATTAGCTTACAGCAAGGTAACACTGCACTGCATAGTTTGTGAACTAAATCCTAGTGTTGGGAAGTTTGACTCTTTTTTCTGACTCGGATCTTTTACTCTTGGACAATAAATTGAACAATCTTTTTTTTGAGTTATTTCGTTCATTTTTACAGCGGGTGGCGCTGTAGCCCTCTTGTGGGCATTGTATAAAATACCGTGGCTCTCAAACACTTAACACTGAAGGCAACATGGTTTGTTCCGCTGACAAAGTATAATGAACACAATGCCACAAGAAATTCAAACATGTGAAAACCTAGGAAAGCAAATACACACCACAATAAAGTGACTGTATCCTGTATCCTCCCTGCCATTGTTGTTTAACAACATGACAGTGACTAGGTAGCTGTCATGTGACAAATGAATCCGAGAATGAACGTACTGCTCGTCACACAGCCTGAGCTGCCAGTCACTTGATCATGTGATACAAATCCTTGTATGCACCCTGAAGGCAAGGGAAGAAAAAAACTTATTGAAAAATTTCTTGAGCTGCTACTCCATAACTAAAATGCTTTTTTTTTTTTTTTTTTTTTTTTTGCTAATAGACAAAGAGTATTGTACAGCATCACTGTAAACACAGAGGACTGTCCATGCCCAATTTTCAGTATTACTATTGGGAGCTAATATACATGCCATGTTGTATTGGTTTAATTCATCACATAAAAGTGGCACAAAATGGTCGCAGTTAGAGAACTTGTCCTGTGGTCCTGCCTCTTTACACGCTTTAGTGTGTGCCAAAATCCCACTGCCTGAACCTATATCCAGGTACTCTATGAGTACAGTAGTCCAACACTCCTTGAAGGTCTGGGAACAGTTCAGTTCTCACTTAATGACGTATCAATCCAAGCCCCTATAGCAAGGAACATAATGTTTAAACCCTCTATCCTAGAATAATCCTTTAATACCTGGTGAATGGATTAGTCATGCTAAAGGACTCTGAATGTGAATGACAATTTTGCATCATTTGAAGAATTGAGACTAAAATTTAAAATTCCTTACTCTCAATTCTTCAAATATTTGCAGCTTCGGAGCTTTGTGTCCTCACACTCAATACCACCTAGTTCCCTTCTTTAATCTGGTCTCAAGCTCAGTTCTGATCCTTAAGAGATAATTGGCAAAAATGTATGGTTTACTTAACTCTTATAACTTAGAACCTCTGACAAATTTAAAAAGACAATGGGAAGAGGAAATAAATATAAAACTCAGTGAGGACACATGGCAATATGTTAGATAGGATACACTCATGCTCGTTTTAATTAAAACATAATGTAATACAAAATCAATTTTGAATTTGAATACAATTCAAACTTGTACATAGATTGCACTGGTCTAAAGCAAGACAGGCCAAGTCCACACCAAATATTGACCCTAATTGTGGAATAACACCAGCCACTGTATCACATATTCTAATAAACTGACAGATCTTTGGCAATCTACATTCAACCTTTTTTCTGACATATTAAGAATATCCATAGAACCTCTTGCCATAATAACAATATTTGGCACAGTACCACCAGTACCATGTTTCAATACTGCTTGAAATTAAACTTTCAAGTTATGGATTAGAGAATTTATGCAATATCTAACCGTAGAAAAAATTTGATATGCTACAGGCTACATGCTACCTCAACTTCTTTACTAACTGGTAAACCAGTCCTGGACCATGTGGAAAAGATGGAAGCATCAGACATATCAAAGTGACAGATGGATTGACTGACAGACGTGTGGTGAAGCTGATGTGATGTTTGGACAATGAGATCTCTGCTGCTCTACTGATAAGGTCCTGACAGTCATCTCCAGTGGAGCAGCTCAGTGTATTTGTTTATCTGATAACGTGTCAATATACACATTAATGTCTCTCTTTAGATGCTTGGAAGCGTACTGTCCATCACCAACGCCAGAGCTGCACGCACCCAATGATTGATTATGTTTTGAACAGGAGCAATATTCAGGAATACCAAGATGGATGTGGCAACAACAGCAGCTCATCTGTTCTGAATGAATTCATTTGTTTTCTGAACATTTCACATTGACTCCCAACTCATCCTAAAATAAGCCTTGAACCGACCATCGTCCAAATGAAGCTCCTGCACAAGCTGGGCCATTCTCTGTGATTTTGCATACATCCCTGATGCATCTTGATAGTGTCTTTTATTGGCGTATAGTTAAATCCAGTGATTACAGTGTGGTTGCTCTTGTTTCTGTGCTCTGTTCAAACTTTTCTTTCTGCATTCTACTGTCAGAAACAGAGAGCTGAAGTGTTTTCCTCCAGGCTAGCTTGTGTTTAGTTAGTCTACATTACTCAACGTCATTTTTGCATAGAAAGCATCTTTCATTTGTCTTCATGACAAGCTATAACATGGAACTGGAGTCATAAATATTAAGACACACTGCACCTATCACAGTACTTTCTTCCATGAGTCACTGAAACAGGTGTCTGGTCAAAGTCTCATGGGAAGTATATTATTGAGCTAGCTAAAGATAAACATTTGATTGTTTTCTACTGATACTGAGACTAAGTTTGAAGATTTAGATTTAGTTTGCAATGTTATACACATACTGCCTGTAGCCATGAGTCAGACACAGAAGTGGCATTTTCAAAATAAAACACCGTGTAGAAACTTCTGATCATAAAAACAGCCAAAAGGGAAAATATTGAACTATGTAGCCTACTTACTCATGGTATAAGGGCATAAACCAAGGAAGAATCTCCAAATCTGAACAAGTTAACAAAATGTGGTGGTCAAAACACCTCCTGATATGCTCCTGGTGGACAATGAAGTCAGAGAATGGACTAAAACTAAGTGTCATGGCTGCAACATCACAGGTTTGCGCCCTGCAGGATTCAGGGGTAACCAGCCATACGTGGAAACATTATAACCTTCAGCAATGCAAACTAATTCAGTGCTGTGTGACAAGTTAAGCTTGCTTAAATGAGTGCTGTGCAGTGTTCCAGGTCAGATTCACCAAATTCTTTGCACAAATTTGTGCAGATCATTCATTTTGTTCATTTATATAAATTTATAGATAGATATAGATGGATAGTTTTTACGTCACAGCAAAATCATGATAAGGTCAGGTGATTTGGTGGTTTCCCAGCAACAATTAACAAAAAAGCGTACCACGCTACCATTTGATTAAATTGTAGTCTCTGTGTTTGAGGCCTAAGGCTGCTGCATGTGTGGGAAGATTTCATTCACAAAGAGTAAAAAAGAATTTCACACCCTACAGCTTCAAGTCCTGCTGTTAGACATCTGCAAACAAAAAGATAACAAGTTCAGTGTAATTAGTGGTATTAGAGAACCAGAGAAACTGTGCCTATATAAATAGTGCAGTTTTCAAAGAGGTGTCATCAGTGCTGCGATGTACTGTGACAAAAATAAAGAGGGAATGGTTTGACGTGAAGTTAGATGCTGTAAAGGTGTTCCAGAAACAAAGAGGTCCACCGTGGATCGCTGTCACTGGACATTCTGGACCTGACAGTCATGGAGAGACGAGAGAATTTTATAGCCTCCAGTTGGTGATGGTGAGCAGCAGAGGATGATAGTGGACGGAGACCTGCAAGAAGACCCTGAGGCAGCTGTCACAATGAGAGTTTTTCACTGAACTGCTGATGAAATATGATGATAAAAATCATAAAATAAAAAAGTAGTACATTTGCAAATCATGATGACAATATGATAAACAAAATATTAGTTTTGTACTGAGTGTTTTAAGTAACAGGTTAATTGGTGGCTGTAAATTGTCCGTAGGTGTGAATGTGAGTGAATGGTTGTTTGTCCTGTGATGAATTGGTGACTTGTCCAGGGTGCACCTTGCCTCTTACTCAAAGTCAGCTTGGATAGGCTCCAGCTCCACCGTGAGCCTGATGAGGATGAGTGGTTACAGATAATGGGTGGATGGATAGTATATAAGTATATACAGTTTCTCTCAGGTCTTGTTCAGACATTCCTTGTTCATAGGCGATATTTCAAATATGACAAAACTGGTGAACGCTTTGACACTTTCAAATTGCATGCAGTGAATACACCAAAGTCATTTTGTGGGCAGGAGATACACGTCACTTCTGTGGAGCTTTTCATGTGTCATTTAACACCATTAGGGATCACGCATTTTGTGAGTTTTGATGTGGAGGTACAGTAAGGGTGAAGTCAGTGACCTTTGTTGTCATACTCAGACCACCTTCATTGTCATAGTCAGGTGACCTGTTGTCATGGTAACAATGTGATGTGAAATAGTTGCAGTTTGGTTAGGTTCAGGCACCAAAACTGTTTGGTTAGATTCACGATAAGATCACGATTTAGGTTCATTTAGGTTGATTCAGGTTAACTTCTTTATATTATTATCCACAGAGACCCAACTATTCCCACCATGAACAAACACTTGACGATAGTGGCAAGGAAAAACCTCATCATAGGTATCATAGTCGGGAAAGAGATGCACTGCAGCAACAATATTAATGATAGCTATAATAATTATAATCAAAATAACCATCCATTTTCTGTAACCGCTTATCCCCATCAGAGTCACAGGGTCCTGGAGCCTGTCCCAGCTGACTTAAGCCAAAACCCCATGGGCACATCTCTATCATGTCGCACTGCGGTTTGTCCTTTTGTTTATATCCTGCAGTTTGCACATGGTGTTTTATTTTGAAATTTGACCAGATTCTCTATGGTGTTTCTGTGTATGGCTTTCTGTCAGCTCGAGCTGCTCTGTGCAGATTGACGTGAGCTGCTCATGGCATTCTGCAAAAAACAGCAATTCACACCTACGGCCAATTTACAGTCACCAAATAAATGCATAGAAAGGACCTGCCCAAGGCTCAAACCAGGACCCTGTGTGCACAGATCAAGAGAAGGAAAAAGAGAAGAGCTCAGTGCATCATGGGAAGCTCCCTGGCAATAGCAGCATAGATAAGGGATGGTTCAGGACTCACCTGAGTCAGCACTAACTATAACCTGCACCCTCTGTGGAGAGGGGGTCAGCCTCTAGAACCAGAACTAGGTCACTTCTTTATTTGATCTATCCATCTCCATCTCCAATCCTTAATCACTTGCAGATGCCATTCAAGAACAAATCATCCACACAAGTTCTTCTTGCATTAGGCGCAGCGTTTCTGTTCTAATCCACAGTATGTCCTCAACTTTAAAATAAAAAGTCAATGTCAGCACCTCAGTTGAAGCTGACTCTCTGGTGTAACATCCACAGTATCTCTTCACACCTACAGTATCTTACAGCCAGACACACACTCTGTCTCCTGCCGAGGTGTTTGTGTGTGACTGCAGTCTACAGGTCGGCCTCTCTTATCATCAACAGCAGCAGGAGGACTCACACCCTTATGGGGTTGTAGATAGTGGTATATCACCCGACTGACTTTAACACAGCGACTCAGCCAGACAAACCTGATCCTCTGCTTGTTTGTTTGTTACGATACGGTGCAGTGTTTGCTGATCTGTCTGTGGGAAGTACATAGCTCTCTCATCCACCTGACACCTTTTCCCTGAAATTGTTTTCTCTCTCTTTTTTCCCCTCTTCAATGGTGCGGCCGAATATTGCCTTTATGTTTCTGTTCATGTGTTTGTTCTCCGTGCAATGGTGTTTCTTGTGACACTGTGTGTGTTTCCAAGATTCATGTGTATCTGCGTGTGTGTATGCTGGAGGTAAGCCAGGGGTCAGCTAAGAATGATGGGGCTATGGACTTCACCGTTTCAGCTCACCTCTGATTATACCTCTGGCTCAATATTCTCTGTGTAGTAATCTGGCCAGGTTCAGTATTGGAGAATCCATCGCAAGAGTATCTTGTCTGAACAGCAATGGCTTTGCCTCTTTTACTGCCCATAGAGCTGAAATGAACTGACATCAGATCAGTAAATAGAACTGTCCCAGGAGCATTCAACTGAGTCCAATCAAGAGCTTAGTGAATTAGTGAGCATTATAATGTGGTTGTACATGCATACAGATAATGCTAAAACAGTGTGCATCAGTTCAATTTTAAGAGGGGTGAATCTCCCACACGTCACTAAATGCCAACTAAAGGCTAAAACCATTAAAGATAAATGGCAAAGAGAAAAATATGTGTTGTTCATTTACTGTAACTGTGCAGTACTGTGTGCTCAAAGTGTGTGTAGTGCAAGTGTTAGTGATGGTGATCTTTACCCAACTTTTACCATTTGTTTTCAAAATTGATGCTGAACAACCAGAAATATCTTTCTTTTTTATTCCACACATTTGTCAAAATCTGGTGCCTACAGTACCCACAATGCAACTCATCCAATGACACCGATTCATGTGTTTGGCTATTAGCGGCTAATGTAGCCTGAAGCCCTTAGCACGCAGTCGAGGTGAGGACCCTACAGAGGTCTAGCTCAAAGCTCAACCATCTCCAACCAATACTCTTCTTTCTTCCTCACCTTAATTAGCCATTTACCAAAAACTAAACATGTCAAGAGTAAATAGAATCCAGCATAGCTGGAAATGGACCAGCCATGGCTCAAAAACTGACATCCATTTAATCTTAACTTAAACTGGAAAATCTGGAAGCGTGCGATATGTCACCATGCATCAAATATAATGTCAATGATTGCTATTGTTATTTTTATTGCTGGTTATTGTTGCTAACAATCAGCAGCTGATCAATTCTGGCAGCGATACTTTACACATAACCACAACCTTTTCCTAACTTTTACCATCATATCGTAATCACCATCTTTCCATAAAGTGAGGGTGTGAGAGTTTTCAAAACTAAAGTTATGACAGATTACATGATTGCAAGATACAAGATCACAGCTTCTATTGGCTAACAACGTTTTCTTCTGTCATTTTTTTCTTCTTTTAAGGTCCTAATTAGGTCAAATCTTAACAATTGTTACATTAAATAACATCAGTTTATTATTCAAACTAAAGAGGAATATATATGACACATATCAGAAATATGTTTTCTAAGAGTCGACGTAGATGTGTATACAACTGGCTGTTTTCAGAGGTTTTAATTTATCCTCTGCGGGCACTTTAAACAGGTATTAGAGACATTAGCATATGAATGCTGATAACTAATAAAAAGGTAGATCATCATTAGATGAAAAAAACTGATTAAAAATCTTGAAATTAAAAAAAAAAACAGCAACAACTTTGGAAACAGTTGAAATAAATGGATGAAATAATGAGCTGAGTTTGAGAGATTTATTGAATCATGACACAATTTGAATCCATTCTGCATTCTGGAGCTCAGACTGTGAAGTGACTGGCTGACGATTGTGTTCTTCCAAACAGTGTCAGTGTGTACACTGTGTGTGAGAAGGTGCCACTCAATACAAAACTTGGGCCTGAAGATTTTTCTTCCTGTGCTGGTTGAAGGTGCAGCCGGTGGAATTGTGGATGGAAATTTATGCAGCAGAGTGAAGTGTGAATATATCCATATGTACCGAGGCTCCCTCTCCCTGCCCAGGTGTTTCCACACAGCTCTCTGACAGCAACAGGCAATTATACACATGCCAAAAAGTTGCAAACAGCTTGTGAAATGTTTCCCAGAGAAACCTGTGGTTTGTCAGTTTGAGCTTAAAGTCTGTCAAAGCAGAAAATTCTGAAGACAATCGTCCTTAAATTGCCAGCAGAACTGTACCACTGCTTTCTTCATTTTTGGGCTTGGTCTTATTAGGTCTTATGAAAGCAGTAGCTTTGAGTGATTTGATCTAATTTTCTTCTCTTTTCTTTGGAGTTTCTGTTTTTGATTCCACAATTTGATGTTCATAGAACTGTTTTTATCTTTCAGTGTATTCTATTTGGCAGTGTGCTGATGTTTTTGTGCCAGCCAATGCTGCTGAACAAATGAAATAGATCCTCAATGGAAGATGAAAGGACAGACATCAAGCATTTTGATCTAAAAAATGTGAATAAAAATATCTCACAAAAAAAAAAAACAGACAGCAGAGCCATGCAGCAAATCAGTGAATGGGAAAAACAAATATTAGAATGTTGATCTTATTTGTGTCTTTCTGTTTCTGTGTCAATAGAATGCAATATTTTTGTGTCTTCTCATCTGTAAGACAGATGTCAGAAACTGTGGCTTGTCAAATTCAACATAGAAAAGTTTCTGTATAATTATAGTAGAAAGAATTACCAGAAAGAAAAGTTTCTTTTCTCTTCTGAGTTTGTGTCAAGACAGAAATCTCAGTAGCTGAGCCATTAGCAATAATAAGCAATGCCATTAGCTCCAACTGGTACAGCATAATGGTGAACATTTTATGCTAATAAAGTATAAGAATCTCAATGTTATTTTGCAATCTCCATCACATTAAAATGATATCATGAAGAAAAATAATGTCAACGTGGTGACTTCCTGGTAATGAAGTCTTTCTTTCAACAAAACTTTGTGACCTTCTGAGAAGGAACACACTCTTCCTCTTATGGATAAAAAGATGACGCATTAAAAACAAGGCCTTGCTTAGTCCAGTGCATTGGGTGTTTTCCTACTTCCTCCTAGCAAACTTTAGATCATCAAACCACTGAGAGTACAAATATGGACAGTATATCCATAACGTCACCCTGTAGGTTTCCAAAGATAGGGCAGAGAGTATCTGTCTCTGCCCATCGCCATGTTGGTGGTCCAGCCATCTGTGTGTATTTCTGCTGTGAACCTGGTCATTTTAATATGGAGACTTATTCTGCAGCCGGCCTCAAGTGGCCATTTGAGGAACTGCAGGCTTCACTTCACAGACACAGAGGTTGCTTCTGTCAAACACATGAGTTGCATGTGCTTTAGTCGCATTAACTGTTAACATGTAGCTCTTGATCCTTCATAGGGGGTTATGTTGTATGTTTATGTGCTCTATATCTTAACACAATCCTGTCTCTAAATATAATATGTTATATGACTTAATCTTCTGGAGGCCTGCCAGCACCCATGTGAATCTACTGTCAATTTGTTTACAACAGGAGGATCTAGAAGAGGAACTAATTGACTGATGACATTGGTATGTATGTATTTCACAGTTATTTATCCAGAACTGTGGAGAGCCAAAACTGAAAATGACCACCATGGTCATCATGTGACTCATCGTTGAGTCAACCACTCAGCTGTCTGTCGCAGTCTTTGTTTTGCATATGCATACAGCCGGGTTCCTCATGTACATGCAGAGAGAGTGATGCTCTCCAGGAGAAATCTATTTGGAGGAAAACCTGTTTCTTCATGCCTCTACCTTAATTATGAAAAAATGTTTTCACATTTACATGACAGAACTGTTTATGTGCATATAAACATTATGAATACAAACAATGCAGTTTAGCAGTGTACCCTCCAGTGGGGACTTCCATCTCTCGACACCCCACAGAGTACTGTAGATTTAACAAGCTGTCCAGTGTGCTGTTGATCATGGTTTGGGGTATTTAGAACTCTCCCTTAATACCCCAGATGGAGGGAAGTTTGTGGGCTTTTATGAAAGATAAAGACAAAGATAACCTGACTAAATACAAAATGCAGTTTCTAAATAATGATATCCTTCAGTAAGGGAAATAAAGCTGTCCAAACCTACCTGGCTCCATGTGAAAAAGTAATTGCCCTGTAAACCTAATAACTAGTTGTAACTGCAAGCAAGAATTTGCTATAACTGGCAATGAGTCTTTCACATCTCTGCAGAGGAATTTTGGCCCACTCTTCTTTGCAGAATTGTTATAATTCAGCCACATTTGAGAGTTTTTGAGCATCAACGGCCTGTTTAAGGTCACGCTACAGCAGGTCAATTGGATTTAAGTCAGGACTTTGACTAGGCCACTCACCTTCATTTTGTTTGTTTTTTAAGTCATTCAGAGGTGGACTTGCTGGTGTGTTTCGGAACATTGTCCTTGTGCATAAAGTGTGCCTGAGCTTGAGGTCATTCACGGTTCACAAATATGCAAAAAAGTAGCAAGGGGAATTGGGAAGGGGGCAAATACTATATATATATATATATATATATGTGTGTGTATATATATATATATATATATATATATAGTATAAGTATTCATGAGCAGTAGCTAAAGAATACAGCTAAATTACAGCGCTCAACAGCTCCACAGATGATGTCCTAATACGCTCTATGCCAGAGGCTGTGGCAATTGCTGAAAACTAGCCGAGTAAGAATGAAAACATTGGAAAAAAGCACAACACAGAATGATAAGTGAGTGTGGTCGTTCCACCACTAATAAGATGTGCAGAAAATTAGATTTGCAGTTTCCCTCTGAACGCTGTTGTGGTAGAGTTTGAGCCGTGGGCTTAATAAATGACCTTGGTGTTAATGCATCTGCGACTCTTCCACTCCCGCACATCCTCAGAGTATTGACTTTTTCCTTCACTGTGTTTATTTGAATTTCTCATTATCTTGATATTTTCAGAGAGGCTTGTCTTGGCTTATTGAAATCCTTTACGTCTGTGACTCGTGGAGTCATGCCCACAGTGAGGAGAAATCTTCTGTGAGGGGAAGGAAATGCTGTCAGATGCCTCAGGACTTGAGCAGCTTTGACAGTGAATTATAGTATTTAGTCTGAAAAAGCTTTCTGTAATTTTGCACAGCGTGATATGAACCATTCCATCATTGTGGGAAATGTCAATGTAAGACGGCGATGATTTGTTTGATAGTTTTTATTTGATATTCAGTTCATATACTTGGGAGGCACAGGGTCAGTTCAGCTGTTTTTAACATTGATTGTAGTTTACAGACAATAGAGAAATCTAAGCTGAGGAGAAGCTGATGTTTCCAATAAGCTGGTCCAGGCACTTTTCAGAGACATGTAGAGTTTTCTGATCTGACGCCTCATATCATTTATCTCTGCCTTCCAAACTGTTATAAATCACTGTTGAAAAGTAGATCTGTTTTATGATGTAACAACACTACAGTTATGGTTTGGTTAACGTTTTCAGCATACTTGGTTAGGTTTTGTTACACAGCACAGGAACTGAACTCAAATGCAGCACTCAGGACACTGAGTGTTTAATGGCAGGCAGAGGTTTGGTTCACAAACATACAAAACATACAAAAGGGCTGAGTCAAAGACTCAACAGGCAAGTTCCAAAAAACGGTAACCATGAATTCACCAGGAAGAAACACTGGAAAGTAGGACATGATGGACACTAACAATGTGGCACAGGGGAAGGAGAACAAAGGGCTTAAATACACAATGCACTGGGTGATGAGTGAATCAGGCATCAGGATTAGGGGCGGGGAAACATAAGGCAGGAACTAGGAGGCTGGAGTGGGCAGAGAAGGGACCAGCCGTGACAGGGTTAGCTCCTACACCATGTCTACACAGATAGTGTAGCATGAGTTTCAGTCTTCTGTCTGCATATTGAGTTTAGGTCACTCAGTCAAACTAGGTCAAACAGTGTGTTTTGGCAGTAACTACGGTAAAACACAGGCACTGTGGTTGAGGCCATAAAATGGCAAAATACATACAAAGTCGCACACATGTATAGACAGCTGGATTTGGTGAAATAAAAATGAATCTGTTGTGTTGCGAAGTTAAGGAAATGATGATGTTTTTTTATAGTTTGTCACATCCCAAGTGGACAGCAATTGTCCATCTGACAGGTAGGTCAGGTAGGTTTCCTGAGGAACAGGGAGGAGGGTTAGTAAAAACCGCAAGAGCTGAAGAAAGTACAAAGAAGCTACATTCATCTAGCTACATTTAGGTCTTCAGCCATCTTCTCTGGACTCTAGCAATGTCATCAGCCTGTCTTTCTGTCCATTACAAGCCTGACAGCACATTCCAATAAGACATGAATTGTAAAAGGTGTTCACAGGTCAGATTTGATGTAATCCCACTCATCCTCACACTCAGTAACTGTATATGTGGAGAGTACATCACTTTATCATGTGCCCTCCCTTTCTCGCTCATTGTGTTATCTTACTTTAATAACTGCACTCTCCCTGTGGACACTAACTTTGTCACTTAAATATCTGTTTCTCTCTGTCTCACTCTGTCTGTTCCCTTCTTATTAATGCTCACATGGATTATCAATCCTAGATAGGTTGTTGAGAGGACGACAGAGGGAGAGAAATAGGATTTAGTGCCGGGGGCCACAAATATCGCCAGACATTTCATCTCCTTCCAACTGCACGGCACCCGACACACATCTTAGTCAAAGGGGCCCTGTGGAGTCTTCCTGTAAACAAAGAAAGTTGTGTTTATGTCACACCCATAGAGTGCAAGGTGACAATGAGGTGAAATTAATTACTCTGAAACAATAAATGAAAACCAGTGTTATGAGTCGGCTGGTCATCATTGACTTCACTCCATTAATTAGGCATTAACTGCCAACTCAGCAGAGTTGAACAGTCCAAATTTAATGTATGAGCTGCCTGGTTGCCTTGGCAATGGTCAGCTACAACACTGCTAATCAGCTGTCCGGCTCTGGCTTGAACAGCTTTTTATTAGTGACCTTTTAAGTGAAAATAACACTTACAGACAACCAAACATCTACGCATTTACAATTCATCACATTTCACTAAACAGAAAGCCACATTACTGACAACAAACTGCATGAATGCTTCATTGATCTTTACTAATCTGAAAGAATAAATGAAAAACATGTAAGTGGGTAATGGCATATATACCCTATGTGCCACATTTACAGTGAGTGTGTGTATCACTGAGGTCAAACAAAACATGATCAAACTCTAGGTCAGGTCGCTCGCCTTGTTAGTGTGGTTATTTTGGACTGGACTGAAAGCTGTAAGCTGTAAGCCTGAAAAAGAGAGTCTTAGTCTGAGAAGACACTTTATTTATGGCTTATAAGTAAGACTGTGTTCGTACAGCTGTTGTTTTAGCATGATAGCTTATCATTATAGACAGTCAGCTTGTATTTCACTCTGTGCACTCTGTACCTCTTTGCATACAGTAAATATGCACATACGAAGCAGTTACCTGTCAGTGTTTATGACCACGTTTGTCTGTTTGTAAAATGTGATTATGAACATGAACTAGACCAGAACTGTAGGGCGTATGGCAGAGGGGTTACTGTGGAACAGAGGAGGGAGGAGGAGAGGTTGTAGCAGCTGTTCCATCACAAACGGCTTGTAAAGAATTGTGACTAGAAGTTTGGCTTTTAATAACTTGAAGAGACGTTACATTTTTTGTCTGATTATGATACTTTATGGCATCATAAAATCATCCTTGGATAAAGGAAAAAGTATAATTAGAAAGTATGCTAAAAATATATATATAATATATAAAAAAATATTAAATATATATTAAATATTGTCACCATCACTGTCTAGTTTGCTGTGCCAAAGCAACAACTGTACCCATGTTTGGATCAAAGGCAAAGAACAGGAAGTGAAAGTGTTAAGTGTTAAATAAAAAAAGTGGCTGCTTCAATTAAAGTGGGATCAGGAACATCATGTCAGACATCTTTCCACAGGATCCAGACAGGAACAGGGAAACTGGACGGCAGCGACGTCTTTTCAATTCATTTCATTGGGGGAAAAACGGAGCCCCATGTCACGCTCCACAAGCCAATCAGACACTCAGATGGGTCAACCCTCCACAGGCAGCCTGAAATGTCTCTGAAGCACAGACTATCCAGATGGATTCACAGATTAAACTCTGATAATCTACCTGTGTGTGTGTTCTCACTTTGTTTATTTCATGTACCAGCTACTAAATCTGAGTCTGACTTTCTCTCGCTCTTTGGTAGAGAGACATATAGTAACAACAACAGAGAGCGAGCGCTGGCCTTGATAAAGCTGTTATTAATCAGCAAAATAAAAAGTTATTTCCTGATTGTTTCACAGTAGTTACATTCAGCAGATATAGATACGACCGCGGCAACCCCCCCCCCCCCAAAAACCGGAACTGTCTTTGTCACTTGATCAGAAGCAGTTCTCTAGGTCTGGGCAATGCTTTTTTCAGAGCCTGCATTCAGATCGTGATTATGGTCTACAAAATTCAGCCACATCAGCAACATGTTCCAGTGCACTGCAGCACATTTCAGAAGCAACGAAGCAGAAACATCGCCAATTTAACAGAACGACAGAAATGGTATAGACAATCAGATCCACTTTCAAAATGAATCAGTCTGTGTAGACTCATCATAAAAAAGAGAAACAGTTTAACCATGTAGCTACTTACTCATGGAAAAAGCACATATACCAAGAAAAATGACTAAATCTGAGCAAGACAATTGTGGGGTGGGGTATGGGGTATGAAGCCTAGTTACATGATGTGCATGATGTTACAGGATCCTGTCAGGTGGAATTTAGGGGGTTGGGAGCAAGCAATGGCATAGCTTCACCTGGCTAGGCTAAAGACCTGGCATGTTAATCTGTTTGTCTTTGTGACATAGGTCATTTGAGATCATTCCTATGTTCCCAGGGTTAGGGTTAGTGAGATGTTAGTGAGAACAAAGATACACTGTCTAGTAGTCTAGTTAGTGGTAAAGGGTGTTCACAGGTCAGGTTTGGTAGTCTGTAGGTTATGTGAAATAGCCACATAATAAATCAATCAATATGGGTGTGGAGCCCTTGAAATCAGTTTGACAAAATGAATGAAATCAATTGTATGTTTCTCTTTTACACATATGCAGCTGCATACTGGGATCAGGGCAAACTCTGCTGTTGGCTTTATGAGTCAACCTCACTGGAGGATCAAGCCTGATAAAGGACCTTGTAGAAAGGCCTTGGTATATTTGATTTAATAAAATGCACGTTACACACTGGCACACATTTGCACACTAGAATCATGTTCAAATGGATCAGTAAAATATTGGTTTGGTTAAATATCTTCACTATGTAATGTGTGAATGTGTGTGAGCATTTGCCTGCGTACCACTTTGGCTCATGTGCAATACTTGCCTGACTAAACTTGATCTGTGGTCTTGGTCTGTTTTATTGCTTTTGCTTGAATAATAAATTCATGATATTATTGTATCTGAAGACATATATATCTGCACCTCTTGATATTAAGAAATATTTGTGTTGTATGGCTAAACCTGAGTTTGAATAATGACTCTGGAAAAGGAAGAAAGGAGAAAAGGGAAGGAAAAAATGTTCTTTTGTTTGATTTTGTTTCCAGGAATTGGAAGTAACAAATTACAACCTCACAGTAATCAAGTCATTTTTTTTTAACTTTTTCAAGCCTATAATTTTACTCCAACTTTAGTATTCATTACAGTACTAAACTAAACGCTACTCAAACATTTATCCACACCAGGGACACACAGCAAAAAAGACGCTGCAGCAGGTACAGGTTTGGAGAGGTGACCACACTGAGCAGAACAGCAGGAGTTGGCAGTAATTTAGAGACTGAAGATTTGGAGAAACAGAAATCAGATGGAGACAGATCAGATCACCCTGGACCCCATTAGTACTTTACATTACAGTTCTACACTGTTACATCCACGTCTGTGTCTGCCCCTGTTGTTGTTCTCCTCCCCTCCTTGTGTGTTTCTCCCTCCCTCCTAGGGGCGGGTCCCAGATGCAGGCAGCTGCTGCAGGCACACCTGAGGCTCATCTACTAATCACTCTCCTGTTGAAATACTCCGCTTCTCCACTCTCTCATCTCTGCAGTTCACCACACGGTAACTTCTCAGGGTCCTTGTTCCTTGCGACTACCACCTTAGTGTTTTCCTGAACTCCTTGTGATTTTTGAAGACTCACGTTTTTTTGTTTTCCAGTATTTCTTCTTCCTCCCTTCCTGCCTCATTTTTGACCCTGTTCCCCTATGCCCCTGCTCAGCATGCTGCCCCCCTGGACCCACTCCTTTCCTGGGCCCTTTGCTCCTCCTCGCCTCCCCATCGTCATCTGGCCTCACGAGTCTCCCAGCTCCCCCCTCCTCACTTTCCCTGGACCCCCTCTTTGCGCCATCTGGACCCCCCCTGGTCTTTAGCCTGTCTTACACCTCCAGTTGTTGAATAAACCCTGTTTGCTCGTAAAGTCAGCACTTGCCTCTTTGGTCCACCTAGCCACCCCTTGCATCATACACAAGTTCAACAACATTTTAAGTTGCTTTTAAAAGACACAATTCATGATTAGCATTAACACTGCCTATTAAAACATTCTTTCATTTCACCTTTTATTTCAGCAGTAATAATCTATCCATCCATTTTCCATAACCGCTTATCCTCATCAGGGTCACGGGAGGCTACACCCTGCACAGTAATTATGTATTTTAAAATTACAGCCTCTGAAAAACCTTGACATCTATGAGTTGAACTTCTCACCTTGTTGTTGTGATGTAGAAGTGTACTCCAGGAGCGGGTGACATCACTGCTGTGTGTGGCCAGACTTTCAAAGAGGCAGCAAAATATTGTTTTTTGGATTAGTGTTATTTAACTCTGACTTTATTTTGTCAGGCACACATAAATGGAAAGATTCCTTTCATTTCTTGGCCAAAGTGAAAATGTGTGACTGTCACTTCATCCTGAAGCAACATAATGTTCATTATTCGTCTCCAGAGTTGTCTGAACCCATTTCACTGAATTGTGAGGCTGTGTTGGCTGAACATCGTGCTTCATTCCAAATCACAGCCATTGTCTTCCTCCCTGCTTGGCCATGCAACCACAGAAGCCAAGCCTCTGTGTGGAGCCCACAGCAGTAATCTATATTTCATAGGCCCTCTCCATGAATAGGTAAAAATGTGGTGTTGCCAGCAGGCCTCGCTGCAGGACACTAACCAGACTCTTGGTAGAGAATGTTGGATTAATAGCTAATAATATAACAAAGGAGCTTGAAGCCAGCAGCCAACAAGCTGCAAACTCAACAACATTCCCACATACTTTTTCTCTGTTCCTTTCTCTTCCCTTCATTTTGCTGAAACAGCAGGTTAATAGATTATGAATCCCCACTGATTAGAGCATCAAAAATACATGGCCTGCAGCAGCATGTGCTGTCTCCTTTTGTATGTCTGAGAAACTGTTGATGTGGAGCCAGGTTACACCAGTCCATGTTTCACTGGACTGCCCTTTAATTACAAATCTCAGATCAATCAATCACTGTGCTTCATCTCAGATTTAACAGAGGATCTACTCAAATTCAAAAGTCTATGATAAAGAAGTCCAAAGGTAGGTCCAGAGGATTGTCACTGTGACAGACAAGAATGTCTCAAAACATTCACTGGATGTTTGAACATTGTTATTGTCATATTTTTATGTCCTCAGACTAGATTTTTCTAGCCTGGGAAATCCCATGCTGCCTTGGACGATCGTTCCGATCTGAAAGACAGCATGGAAACCCTGGCCAAAATGCTCGCTTGAGGTAGGGAGCCAATCAGAGAGCAAGGAGGGGTGGAAAGACGATGATGCGTACTACTTGACAAACGAAGCTTGTAGTTTGTTTGAGACTGTTTACGGATGCAATTCAACATGGTGGCAGCAGATGCGAATCTTTCGATCAATCGTCCGGTGCCATTGTTTAATCATTTTTTTGTTTTGCCTTCTGTTTTCGCAGAGATTGGGAAAAAAGACACCTTTTCCTTCTCGTCAAATTTCTGTCGCTCTAAATACGTCATCAGGTACTACTGACACAATTGGCTATGGGCTACGTATACGCTAAATGATAGACATTCGTAACGCCCAATAAACGGCCATGGGCAGTCATTAACCACACCTCCCCTATGAGAAATTGAGTAGGTGGTTCCCAGACTATATCTCACTTGTGATATAGTCTGCCGATAGCCAGGCTAAGATTTTTCTACAAAAGTTTGAGCTGATGCAGGATCCTGCTTGACAACAAGTTCATATACTCAGGCAGCAATGTAAACTGAGATAAGCCTTTATGTGGGGAAACAGCAAATGTTTGTGACGCTGGAACCACAAAATGTTTGACACTTAAAAGCATTTACTTGTTTTACAGTGTTAGGCAAGTTTTCAAAAAAGTAATATATTACATATTCATACAGTAGTTACTATTTGAAGGTAAAGAGATACTTGCATAACTAACTATAGAAGTCAACCTACATGTTATAAAATGGAATACATAGTGAGTAATCAAAGCAAGCTGGCTTGTATATATTTACAACAGTGTAATGATATAGAGCAATTAAATAACTCAGACCTGCACACTGATGGAAGTGGAAGTGAATTCAATAAAAACTGAATTTAGTTTAAAGTCATGTAAAACACACATCATTCAAAGTCAACAGAGACAAAATAAACCTCAAGATGTTTACTTCAAACATCATCAACATTAACACAAATCCTCAATTCACAGACATAAAAAATATTCTGACTGTGCAGGCTGTCGCTGTCTTTCTGATGCCCAACCTTCTTCTCACTTCTCTGCCACTTCATCCTCTCCTGTTCTGGCCAGGAGGCACCCTCCATGGCTATGAAGCGAAGCCAAAGCAGAAGGGCCAAACACTGCAGTTTCTCAAACGTCCACTTGAGGCTGACAACAAAATAAGTCTCCATGTTAAAATGTTTACAGCCTGGCACAAAAAACAGTTTTGGTCTCTCATGACAACTGAAGATTTTTACAGAACTCACCTGTTCAAATGATAGTAAGCCTCAACTCCACCCATGATTCAAAGGCAGGACTGCCAAGACGGCGGTGGCCACCACACTCTGAGCTTCACAGTGGCTTTTAAGAAACCTGTGTGTGACATCACAGAGACTACATCCATGTTTCACACAGTCTCTGGTCCAAGCCTGTTGTGTCTTCATCCCCTAAATCACAGTTTACATGCTGTTACCCCCAAATCCTCTGTTGGTGTAGTTTGGACACTGTGGATTTGCTTTGATCGATTAACCAAACATGCAAGTGAGATGAAGTTTGTGTCAGGTTGCTGCTGCGCTATTCTCTTGAACTTATGTAAGGCACCAGCAGCTTTCATTTATGATTAACATGGATACATCGCGATGCTCCATTTCCATGTCACAATTGGAAAAAAGCTTCTTCCATTTGGGGACAGCTCTAGCCTACAGGGTGTCGGTTCTGGAACTGTCACCATTTGCATTCCACTTAAGTTTTCATGCGTGTTAAAGGATTTAAAATCTCATGGTGAACGTTCATGTAGAGTGACAGCATGTTTGTACAGGACACATCAGACCACAGGATGTGTGGAACAGCTTCTATTGGAAAAGCTGACTGCTTTAATCAATAATGTTGTAAAGCTGTGTTTAATTGCTTGTTCCACACAGTTTGGGCCATCATTTATTCTTTTGTTAATTAAATTTAGCACTTGGGGCTTGTTCCTATAAATTTGTCAAGTAGCTGACGTTAGCAGGAAAACAGCCACAAGAAATAAAGCACAGCCATTGTCTCTTGCTTAATGCATGCTGGGATAAAGATCCAGTTCCCCCACAACCCTGAACAGAATGTAGAAAACACCCGAATGGATGGATGCAAAGGTTGAGGAGGTGGGATGGCAAAGGAGTATTCCGCCCCTTTGACAACCATGTTAATGGGTCCATGCGGGGAAGAACAACGATACAATTAGGTTTTTATTTTATTTTTTTTTATGTGAGGGCTTGATGTAAACACAACAGGGACCCACTGATTGCTTCGTAGCATCACTAGAGGTCAACTTTAAGTGCTTTAACATCCTACAGGCAGACTATGGGTCTGACAAATTATTTGAAGATAGAAACTAATGTAACTGTCTCTGTACAGAGAGAAGAGCAAAGGAGAAAGTATGCAGCCTGTGAGTCTGAGACATGTTTCTCCAAGTTCACATGCTGCTTCCTGTCAGACAGGAAGTCTGTCATCTGCCTGCAGGTGAAGTCAAACAGAGTGTCATCACTGAGGTAGAGGGGTAGGAGGGGAGTTGTGGAGAGGCCCAAAGTTCTGCTGAGATAAGGGAGGTAGAGCTGATAAACAGGAGCTGTGGGGGGTATCATGAGGAGTTGTTCCAGGACTGTCTCTATCAACGCAGCAGTAGAACTTGTTCAGGTTGTTGGTCAGGCTCAGGTTGTTAATGTCTTTAGGCCTGCAGTTCTTGATCTGTCTGTGCCCCTTACAGAAGCTGATGTATGACATCACAGCCTCTGTGTACTCATGTAAACTGTGATAACCACCCAGTGTGTTCATGTTAATCAACCGTAGACTCACTACAGTATATTACATATTATTACATGTACAGTAATGTGAGGAGTTGTCAACTCAAATAAGTTCACATCACTTGTCTCTGCTGTGTTCTCTGGGGGGATGACTCAGCCCTGTGAAAGTTTGACCTACAGTAACATACAGGTGCTGGAACCTGTTCCAGAGCGTGTCAGCCCACTTGAACCCCAAGTACAGTTCAGGTTCAGGATAGCTCATTCTGTAGGCTAATTGTTTTGTAGATCAGTACATAAGATGTGTTCTTGAGTTTATTTGTACTTTGGCATGCCCTCATTTAGAAACCAAAAAAAAGTCCAAAAAAAAAAACCTTCCACCTGTGGTGAGGCCTTCCTGCATGAATGTAGAGACTGACCTTGGCTAATACAGAATTTCCAGTATACTATCTTTTACTGTTTGTAATGTGTGTATCTTTGTGTGTTACAGAAACACCCAGTGTTATAGGGTGAGAGATGAGTAAAAGTGTGTGTGTGTGTGTGTGTGTGTGCAGACAAGTATTGTGACATTACTTAACTGCTTATGACATTGTTTGCATTGCTGCTGCTTTACTCCACATTCCACACAAATATCCGCTGTCATAACAAGCGCTGAGTTAGTACATGCACACTGAACATCTGAAGGTTGTATTCTTTGCAGTTTTTTCTATGTGACCCCTCCCAGGTTTTCAGGTTACAGGGAAACAGCATCACCCATGTCAGCCAGGAAAATTAAAAGAGCAAGATGTGATACTGCGTCAGCAATTTAATCATCAAAGATATACCTTATAGAACCACAGAAGGGAAACACTACAACCCATTGTGCAATCATTTACAGGAATTAAAATGCTATTTTATTGTCTATCTTCTAATCAACAGCCTTCTATCTTTACTAGCATCATGAAAATGTTAGAATTCTGACCTTGATACACACAAGTTCACAGGTGAGCAGGGAAAGGACGGTAAGCTGCTGTTTCTATACACCTTTATTCATGGAAAAAGCTGAAGGGAGGGAGCACCACAGCACTGTGGTGGATTCAGGCCATCACTTGAGGACATTTTTCAGACTTCACACAGTTCCCTCTAGAGACACTGAAGGCTTTATACAACTTTGTTCACATATTCACTTTCCGACACCTGGAAACACACTTTGATGTGTAAAATCAGTTCCTCTTTAAAAAAAAAAAAGTTCCCTTTTATGGCCAAGATGGGCAGTGCTAACTTCCACCAGACCACCAGAAACATCCTAGTGGGACTCCCTTTCAAGGCGCAAAGCCAAGTAATGCTGCGAAATGGAGAAATCTTTGAAGTGTAATATCACACTTTTAATATTTTCCCCATAAGAGCATTTTTATGCATATATTCAATACAACTGTTGAATTCTGTTGGATGATATTTGTCTGAAGAAGCATTTGTGCCAAAACAAAAGAAATTGGTTTCTCCATCATGCATCACAGTAGTTGTTCAGTCAAGTTTACTTTGTGATATTGAGCTATGATAAAGTGTGACTTGACTTGACTTGGCTGGACTGTCAGAACATCTAGCCAGAATCTTCAAGTCAGTCGAGTCAGCACTTCCTAGGAAAATGACAAAGCCATCCAGGAGTGAGAGGAAGGCCAAAGATCACTAGAGACCAGAAATACCGTATCAGAGACACAATTGATGTTTCATACTTCAGATCAGAATCGCTAAACCACCTCCCTAATATCTGAGCAAACTCCACAATGAAGGCTCCAAGCTGATACTGAAGCTGAAATACAAGAAAAAGTCCATGAAGTGGACTTCATACCAAGACATTCTGATCAAATGTCGACATCTCTGCACTGCCAGCATCTTCAGATATTTAAACAAATCAATGCACAACATGTGGGATTAAAGGAGACATATTATGCATTTTTTGCACCAGTTCACACAGGTCCCAGGCACCTTAATGATATGTCTGTGAAATCCTTTGGTCAAAATTCCTCACGGATCAAGCACAGCAGCCCTCTCTGTACTCTGTCTGTGTTGCGTGGTGCTCAGGCGGTCGGTTTTCGTGTCTGTCACTCACAATGCAAATAAGCTGCTGCTCACTCCGCCCCCTCTTCCGCCACACTTCCGCCTAGCTTGCCAACCTGAGTTCGGCGTCAGGTTGCCATGACAACAGTTGAGCACGAACACTTGACATGTCTGCCGGTGAACACATGCTGCTGCAACCTTATATGTTCGAGCCAGAGTCAGACCCGGAAAATGAAGAGGCCCCAGAAGAAGTAAGAGAACCGAGAACAGGACGTTTCTGAATGGTAAGTTTATGTAACGTGTTTTTATATCTCTTTGTATGTTTCGGCTAATGGCTTGCGCTAGGCTAATGATGCTAGCGTGTATGTAGTGTTTACATGCTATTGGAAAAATACATATATGAATTGAGCCAGCACTTTCTCCAAAATCACCAGCCACTCAATAGTTATGCTTTAATCTGAACTCTATTAGTCACATTACTTTTTTACCTACACTTAGGTTGTCTGGAGCTAACTTTGCCAGAGCAGGCACTGTAGGTCTTTCTGGAACCTCATAATTAGTATTTTATCAGATATTGAAGCATAGATGTGTACTTTTTGCGATGAAAAACTTTGAGAATTGTTGCATCTTCTAACCTGTTGTACTTTATAAAATATTCAAATAAAGTACATCTGCAATGTTGTCACTTATTGAATTTCTTTCTTATTACAGGTGTACTTGTGGAAATTGTGCCACAATGCCCACAGAGCCAGAGAATATCTGCTGCAAGGAGTTACCACAGGTATGTCATTACGTAGTCATAATTTCTATAATGTAATGTGACTTACCGTTTATAATTTACTAGGTAACAAGAAGACTACAGCAGGTTCCAAATCAGCCAACTTGCATGGTGGACTACCCTGGCCTTGAACCTGTATGTTTAAATGTGTACTCCCTGCAGAACGCATTTAGTTTCTACAGAGCAGACTATGGGTCTGTATGTTTGAGACGAATAGAGCAGTACGTTATTTTATGCATAGATGTAGTCTGTTACTATTGTAATATAAATGAGTAAGGATTAAAGTACAATAAAATACTGTTCCCTCTATATTACATTGCTTACTGTTAATCTGTCATGTTTGTTACTTGTTATGTTACATATCAAACACTGAAAGCACACAAAACAGTTCATATAGATTTAACCTTTATTGTCATGATTCCTTCAAACATCGCAACTTTTGAAAACAAACTTACAAACAAACAAAACAAAAAATAACAGAAATATGATTGAGAGCACAAATATAAATATACATTGTACTCATTCATTAAGTATCATAATCACCTTTATTTGCCAGGTGTGTGTACACACACACACAAACTGTCCATACATACATTGAGAGCAACTTGTAAACATATTCATATTCCTTGTGTGTACACACACCTGGCCAATAAAGTGATTCTGAAAGTTACTACTTATTAACTGTTTCAGTCCAGAAGCCTGCATGAACAGGCAGCCTGACATGTCACTAAAACCGGACAATATCCACGTGGAGCTCATGGACTGAACTGATGCTGTCCTTATTGTATTGTAGCTTTGTTTACTTTATGTACCCAGCTCCCAAAGACTGGATCTAGCTTCAGACTGTGCTGTAAAAAACAGTTTACAGAGATATCTATCTATCTCTGTAAACTGAGCAGGAACAAAAAGTGACATCCAACTAAAAAACTACTGGCGTCATGTTAGTGTGTATCACAACCAAGTACAGCTTTTCACAATTTCACTTTATCACTTTATTTAGTTTGTACTTATTTTACTATTTGTACTTGTTTTATTCCAATTTATGCCAAATCGTACAGTGTGTATAGTTATATAGTATATTGTTGTTATCGTATATACCTACGTATTAACTGTCATTTTGTGCATTTAGTTATTTATTTTATGTTAGTCTAGTCTAGTCTTCACCACTTCACCACTTTGTATCGCAGCTGTTGCACAGCAGTTTCCCTCGAGATAATTAAAACTTCTTGAATCTTGATAGGGACAGTTAGCGCTGATTAGCACGAGCTAACGCTAACTAGCCGTTTGGTACAGGCATTACTTACTTGCTACGCCAGTAGTTTGTAAGTTAAATGTCTGCCTGTAGATACACACTTTTTGTTCCTGCTCAGTTTACAAAGATTAAAACAGACTTAAAGATTAAAACGGGGCAGCGGTGCTGCCTGTCAACATGCAGCTGTGTGTGCTGAACATAACGCTAGCTAGCTGTTAGCGTTAGCTCGTGGTAATCTACAGAAACACAAAGCACACTTACATTTCCATCCTCTGTAGTTGGTATTACTCCTCTTTCGTGTGAGGTCTCTTGCCGTCCTGTGTTGTTCTGTGTTCAATGTATTTGTCTGTGAAGCAAACGACTCACGCAAACACACGTTCAGGTCTAATCGACAGTGTGGGGACGTCTCCGGTAAAAGTAAACGTAATCCTCCGTTCTTCGGTCCTCTCAGGCTGGGCCAATATAGCGACTTGTGCCGGTCACTGCAGCCAACAGCAGAGTAACGAGCATGCCTAGGTCTGAGCCTTGCCCAGCCATTCTTCTCCGTGAAGCAGGAAATGTCGGAGCTTCACCTGAGCTCTGTGTTGTCATCACCTGTAGGGCGTGGTGGGTGGAGACTGGGTGTTGGCCTCTGCTGGAGAGCCCAGGAAGTGGGTCTGGTCTACAAGTTTTGTACGTCACAACCGGAGCGGAATCTGATTCGCTAACCCAGAGACAAGCAGCAAGAGGGGGGTGCGGCCGCTGCAGCGCACGCAAAATAGAGGCGGTTGTTGATTTTAAGACTGGGTGGGGTTTGTACGCACCCCGAATTCAAATATGTTAGTTAGAAGTGATTTTTGCATGATATGTCCCCTTTAAACTAACACAAGAGGATTATGGCTTGGTATGGTTTGTTTGTTGTATATTGTACACTATTAGTGTAATATCACACAAAAGTCCTGCTTGAGCATTCTTTGAATGGTATTCCCATTGCAGGGAGAGGTGGGGAAAAGCATATTAAACATGTTGAAATAACAGGATGTAATCCGAAACAGACATTCAGCAGGACAAAGCCAAAAGACAACCCCCCTCCATCCAGGGGGACGTGGGAGAGGTGCCTCCTTGATGCCTTTATTTTTCATTATATTATTTGTCAAATATCCCAATATGTTGGTGTCAGCATGTTTCTGTCAGATTAGCCAAAATATTTATGACTTTGTCAATTTTCAAAAGTTGACTCTTCAAGATGATTGACACCAAGATGATTAAAAGAAAAGTAAAAGAACAAGCAGGATGATACCTGTGAGTGTGATTTGAACATTATCTGCACCTACCAGTGTGGGTAATGTTCAAATCAGATAATATAAAACATCACACAGATTTACTGTTGTTGTTTACACTCCCCTTTGTGTTGCACTTTTAACATTCTGTGTTTTAGACCCAAGAACATCCAAACCATCTCAACGGACATAAACATTGTGTAGTCTAATCATGACAGACACACAGACTACCTTATGAAGAGCTCGATTTAATCACCTGGGTAAAAAAAACAAAACAAAAAAAAAACGTATTTGTTCATTATGAAGTTATTGTAAGCAGTTCAGCTGTTTAAGTTGTTTTCAGATGAGTCAGTTCACTCTTTAAATCATCGTAAAAACAACATATTTCTGTCCTCTTTTGGTAATTCTTGGATATTCTACATTACATTCAGTTGCAGAAATGAAGTCTTTGTCCAGATTTTTCAGCAGTTCAGCTTTTGCAGAGACGTCGTCATGGAATCATGAGCTGGGGATGGAGGGGTGTGGGTAAGAAGGGTGATGCATGTTTGTGCTGGGCCATTTGTGCAGATGGTTGCTGCTTACAAGACATGAAAGACTCTGTGACGGGTGACTGTGTGTCCTTGGCTTGGTCTGCCTCCTCATTCAGAAGTGAGTGGGGAGACTGTCAAACTCTGAAGGGAGTCTTTCTTTGTGTCTGCCTCTTTTTTTTGTTTCTCACTCTCTCCAGCCTTTAAACACTTGTCCTGACAAGAGCGTTTAGCTGGAAGGGAGTATCAAATCTGCAAAGAGATTTTTCATCCCACAAAGGACAGAAAATCCCTTTATCTCAGCATGTTTATCCTCCATCCTTCTCTTCTCTTTTTCTATTGTTTGTCATGGGCTGCACAGGTTGTACACAGGCACACACAATTAAGAAAAAAAACAGATAAAGCAGAAATTGACATCCTTTGTTGGTTTAAAAAACACTATTAAGTCATGACTTTTTTAACAAAAGAGCACAGGGGCAGATTGAATGATTCTGGCATTCAAGCATGGGGCCTCCCCTCGGCCTTATCCTCACCCTTTCCAACTGAGAATGTTACTGATATTATAGAGGATATAAATGGTCATGAAAGTAGTCAGCGGGGCAGCACAGTGGCGCAGTGGTCGCCTCACCAGCTTCGAACCTCGGCTTAGGCACCTTTCTGTGGGGAGTTTGCACGTTCTCCTTGTGTCTTCATGGATTCTCTCTGGGTCCATGGTTGTTTTTCTCTGTGTCGTGTGATGAACTGGCTACTTGTCCAGGGTGTACCTTGCCTCTCACCCAAAGTCAGCAGGGATAGGCTCCAGCCCCACCATGACCCTGAATGAGGATAAGTAGTTACAGATGATGGATGGATAGAAGGCAGTCAGTGACCTTTGATTTTCTTCTTCTCCTCAAACATGAATTGCTCACTGAAGTCGTGAAAAAAATGTATGTTTCCTCAATTATTAAAGCTACACTAATACATATTTAATATTAATAATCAGTCAGATGATGAGCTGTAACAGGAAAGAGGTCACTTGTAGTACGTAATGAACTGCCAAAGAATTATCATCATCTCTGCAGTTCCCCTCAGCTTAAGGAACATTTTAGCATGTTTCAGCTCACCTTTTTGATTCATCGCTTGTTTCCAGCAGGGAGCTGTTGTCAGAAGAAAAAGCTCTGAACAAACCGTTCAGTTCCTGTTCAGCAGCAAACAGACAGAAACTGTTAGAGACTAGCTGGTGAACATGGTGGAGCATTTAGCAGCTAAAGAGACAGATATTTGTCTCAGCAGTTGGTGGAGACCAAAAACATAATTAAAAGAGAAAGAATACTGGACTGCTATTCTTCATTTGGACACAAACATGACTCCAAGTGTACTATTTGTGTAATAGATGTTTGCATAATAAAAACAAAGTTATGAATATACTATCAGATTTCTGCCATATTCCATAAATATCCCAAATGTCCCTAGTTAAGGAATTCAAGTATTAGTCATACTGAGTAGTACTCAGTATGGAGCATGTGACTTGGTAGAGTTAGCAGTAGAGTTGGCAGCCCATTGTACTGGACCGGAGTGGAGAAGAGGGAGCTGAACCTGGAAGGCAAAGCTTTTTGATTCACCAGTTAATCTATGTTCCACCCCTCACCTATGGTCATGAGCTTTGGGTAGGGACCAAAAGAATAAGATTATGGATACATGGCAAAAATGAGTTTCTTCTGTAGGCTGGGTTCAGGTTACAGACTGCACAGTGACACGACCTGTCTCAAAGACCGTATCAAAAAGGAGGAAGTACACGGTTTCAAAAGATACCAAGAAGATATTTCATTTATTACAATAATCCAAAAATGGAACTGGATGCGCAACAGAAGAATAACTGTGAGGTGTGGCAGTCAGTTGTCAGTGGTGTAATGATAAATGTGCTACGAGGGTGTTGTATGATGTGAAACATAACAAAACAGTAACGTCAACAGAACCAAGATGCGCTGCTGTGCTCAGGGAGCGAGCCAGACCAAATAAGAGACAGGGCTTTAATCACAACCCCACAGGACACTGGCCAGGTGTACTGAGTTGCACTTATCAGAGCCCCGTGTTCCAATCAGCTCAAGATCTGAGGAGAGAGGCAGAGAGAGAGAGACACCAGAGTGCCCAGCACAGGCCCTAAAAGACACCCAAAGGGGCTGTGACACACAGTCACTGCTCCTCTGCATCCAAAGGTGGTTCTTGTAACTGATCAGGATGTAAACTGGGTGCCTGCCCTTGAAGTTTTCCACACATGGAGGTTGCCTAGTCCAGGAGCATCAACTCCAAACATTCAGAAACACAACTTTGGAATTTGTGTTCAAGTGAGATCAGGCATATATTTGGTCTTGATTGCATAAAGTGGATGCAGATAGAAGATGTGAATGTGAGCAGCTCTCATTTCTGAACTATTAACTGCCCCGATTGGTGACATGTTGGCGCAGACTGCTGTTTGTATTCAATCTATTCAATGACTGCTGGGAAGCATTCTGAAGCTGGTAAGGAACAGAGTGACATTTCTACATTGCAATTTGGAGATATGCAATTTGCCCAAAAGAAAAATGAAAGACAGTCAGAAAGGTTCCAAGCTCGCATGAATAAATGACACGATTGATTTTTAAATGATAACTGGTCAATCCGGCTTGTCAGAACTGCACACTACATACAGTATGTGTGTGGAATAATGTAAGTGAGTGCTGGAGTCTGATTCCAGTAATTTGTATTACCACAGTCCCCATCATGTACTGGAAGATAAGACAGCTGGGCTGATTCTAAGAGCAGTTTCTGCAGCTGTGGCTAAAATGTCAGTGATAAGAGAGATAGAGCATATCAAAGAAAACCTCAAAATATAATCTACAACACACAGGGGGGAAAGTGTTTGCAGAAACATTCATCACCCTTATCGTCGCTCCTTTTTTAGCAGGAGACAAACTTTGACTTTGAAAATGTATAACAAATAATTACGCAGCAGTATTTTCCTCCAACGTAGCTCGCCAATTTTCCTGAAGATTGCTGAGCACTCTGTTGTGTAATGAACTCAGTATTTTTCAGGGTGAGGGTGAGGGTGTCCTGGAATCTCCAGTGTGTCTTTATCCAGAAATGTATGACTTGAATTCCGCACAGCGTCTTTATCTCAAACTTGGTTTGGCAAACTGTATGACCTGTTTTCACCTGAGCAGCAGACTGTTGCATTTCTGCTACAGCTCTGCCACTGCTGTCTGGTGGGAACGGAAAGAAACATGCAGAAGCTGATCCTGTATTCTCTGGTCCCTCGGTGGTATGCAGTTATTGCCAGACTTCCAATTACATAACTATAATAAAAGGATCATAATTGAGGTTCCTTAAGGTCCCTGGAAAAGTGTAAAACAGATTTTCAGTTCAACATCTGACAGAAAAACTAAAATCCCTAGGCTGATGAGCTGCATTAAAACAACATTGCGTAGCTTTTGACCATAATTTGAACCAGATTTGAATAATACTACACTGACTTGTAATCAGGTGAATGGTGTCTGTCACTTGTACGTCCGTTCTCACACTTTGGGCACACTGTTTTATGGTTTTCACTCTGCTGTTAGCTAACGTTAGCTCCGTTTGTTAGCTGGGCTGCCTGGTCTGTGAGCTCAGAGCACCGGGGGAGTGTTTGTACCACCAGTAAGAGGATTTCAGCCTGGGGGAATGCTGATGGGTTGCACAGCCAGAACCGCCGATCATCTGATTAGTGAACGAGCTGCCCCAAAGTAATCATAAAAAATACACATGTACAGCTATCCATAGTTACCACAGAGGGATTACACTCAAAAATACCCATTTACACAAGGATAAAATATAAATGTGGCCATTGTGGCTCTACTGTTGTAGAGATGTGGCCTCAGGGCAAGCTGTGAAAGCCTCCTACAGCTTTCCAAATAAACACGATATTTACATTGTATCTGAGTCATTTTAATGCTTGTCTCTCTGTCTGACGCTCTGTATACAGAAAGTAACTGCCTGAAACACCCACTATGACTAACTGCAAAGAGACCTACAGTACATCCGGACAACTTGCGTGCCAGTTAGCGTTAGTTTGCATATGTTTTTGCTGTCCATTAAGCACAAAAACAACACCAGGCTGGCACAGTCTAACTGGCAAACAGCCTATATCCGCAGACACAGAGCAACATTATCATTCAGTGAAGTCTGCACCCACCTGATGGATGAAAATCAAACCTCCACCCTTCTTTTAGCTCTGCTCCACTGTGATTACCGCTCCCTAACTTTGGACTGACACTTACTGTATCAATAAGGAACCTAACCACAACTAAAAATAAGAGGCTACATGCAGCAGTTTGGTGTTCTTTAAGCCCTCTAAGCAACATACAGGCTCATGTAAAAATAAAGGAAGTAGATGAGCAGAAAAAAAACTGATCCACTTTAAAATGTAAGGATGTTTACCCATCTGTGACCTCAGCACTTTGTGACAGGTCTGAAGTCATTGTCTGTATAATAAGTGGTATATCTTTAGCATTACATTTCACAGTCAGTAGTGCACTATAGAAGCTAATTGTACATCTGTTGTCTTAACCATTACCATGGAAACACCCTCCCACAGGCTCAAGACTTGTCTATCTCTAGCAGATTGGTGAAAAGTTTTGACTTCCTTCTTTCTTTCACATGAAGTCAAATTTCACACTGAGCTAATTAAAAAAAAAAAAAAACTACTTTCCACATTGTGATGCAACAATGTCACTGCAGGCAGGATTGAAATTACAGGATGACCACCTAACTAAGAAACAGCAGCTAACCGCAGCCTTAATTATTACACAGGTGAGGATGATCTTTTGTTATATTCACCCCTCCTCCCCATGAGACAGCCCAGTCAGAATGTGGTGTAAATATGTACATGTGGAGGGGGGGTGGTGCATCAGCTGCAGGGGAAAGGTGTGGAGAAGGCTCAGGTGAGCAGCTCCAGGTGAGAGTGACTAGCACATTGGCATCTAAATCGACCCTTTTTAAAAACACAGTAGCGTGCTGGACCTGGGAGGAATGGACCAGAGACAGACGTGGAGGCGGCAGCTCGAACCCTGAGAGGATACAAAAGAAGCCTGCGAATGACTCCCAAGAGTGTGTATTGTCTGTTCTTTAATAAAGAACTATTAAAACCATTACAAATTTCTGAGTATCTCTGCTGAAGGACCTGCAGTGGCAATAGAACACCACAGTACAAAACAGCTGTTCATATTCCAGTTTAACTGTTTTTTGATTCACTGTCAGTCATGTAATGATCATGGGTCACTCTAAATGCAGAGCAGCCTCATAAATATCACCACATCTGTGCCATATTCAAAAAGTCTGCTATGAAAAAGGTTCTACTGTATTTCAGGGGTGTGCGATACTACAGAATGTGGTACTGATCTGATACGTAAGTACAGGGCCAGTATTGCAGATACCAATCTGCTAAAATTACAACTATGATGACCAGTTACTCTTTGAAAAACATTAACTAACTCATTTAGTTAACTTATTAACTCATGTCGGAGATGACTAAATCTTACCTTTATCAGCTACCTGGATATACTTGACCATGCTGGAAGGCCTCTGCCAGTGACCTCTGGCTCTGTGCCGGGGTCTGGTGAATTGTTTTTGAACTGTAATAAAGTAAAATAACTTTGAGTGATGTCACTGTCTTCAACAGGACCAGTTTCCTGCAGCAGAAGTTCACAAGAATATATCTCTGACTCATGGTGCTCATGGTCGGTCAGGATCATCGAATGAAAGAGCTGCAGCACATACAGTTTTTAATGATAAAAGATAAATGTTTCTACAGCCTGTTCTGTGGAAAATTGTGTCAACGTGTAAGTATAACACCACATCAAACTGCAAACTAAGAGCTAAGAGTTAGAGCGTCACTGCATCCCGCGGCGGCTGATGTCTTCATTGTTCACCTGGCCACTTTGGAGGGTCTCCTCCTCCTCGTTAAGCTTGAGCTCACAGCGGAACACTGAACCCACGATGCAGACCACAAACAGGAATTGCTCTGAAATTTTTATTTCCAAGATGCAACACGAAAAAGCCACTACAGGTGAAGTCCAGGGGAAGAATCTTCAGGGCAGGATGATGAAGACAGGCGAACAGACAAAGCAAGGCTGAGTGTAGCAGGGCTGGAGGACGAAGCAGACAAACAGGCATCCAAAAATATCACAACAAAAGATCTTCAAGAAGTAAGTTTCTCTGAGCTGCTTGTGAAGTTACCGTGAAAGGTTCAACAATGAATTTGCAGAGTCTGGGAGGGTGAACCAGAGTTAAATACTGCAGGAGCTCGATGAGATGCAGGTGTGATAGCAGAGTAGGTGATGATCAACGGGGGAGTGGCCGGAGAAACTAGGTCAGCCACGCCCAGCCTACACAGAGAGGGAAGACTAGACAAAACTGAGACAGAACATGAAGGGCAGGGAAACACCAGGAAACACAGGGAAATAGATTAACCTAACAAATCCTAACACGCCTGGTCTCCCTGGTGGCTTTTACCCGCTTACCTGGCCCTGACCCCCATCTCTCTATCCTTCTGTTACCGGTTTGTTTATCCATTTTCTGACTGCCAAGAAGGGGAAAACTTGTTGCCTATTAATGCTATCTCACTACCAGACCCAAACTCTGACATTATATGGAGTATATGTTTTAAAACTGAAAAAAATATGCATTTCAAATAAATATCCCATCCAAGTACTGACATTTGTTTGTGTGTGTCACAAAAACTGATGGAGGCGTGAAGCTGTGGCCACTTCACAACCCCCGCACTGAATTTACATCTACTTCTATATAAAGGGGCTTCAAGTGACATCAGTTTCGCAGTGTGAGGCCTGCACAGGCTGGAAAGTGAGACTGTTTAACAGGATGACTGTGGATCAGATCATTAGACCTAGTAGTTTACCTTTGAGTAAGAATTATTTTGGTTGCCAGATTGGATAAAAAAGAAAAAAAAAAAGAACTGTCAGCCTCCTTAGAAACACATCTCACTCAATAAATTCTCACATATTTATATCAGTATCATCTATACTTTCTCAAAATATCATGTACCTGTGGTTATTGTGCCAAAATGCCATATCTGAATAGTTTAACTACTTTTTCTGAGTAGCTTGTAGTTCATGGTCCAATTTTCAGCCTTGTACTCCCACCCTTCAGTTTCAAAAGTATCTGTAACACTTTATAGTAAGGGTACATGAACTATTATGAATTCATGCGTGGCTTGACTTCATTTATGAAAATCATGAATTCATTCATGCAGTTATAACAGTTCAAGTGTGGACCACCCTTTCTATTTTAGAGCACAAAGTGATGGGTTGTACAACAACACACGTATTGTCATGCAGAATGAGGCATTAATAAGTGCTTCATAATGACTAATGAACTAATATGTATGCTTATAAGCAACTAGTTCAAAGTGAATATGCGTAGCTTAATATGGTGTGTAACAGTGGCCTCTATGAGATAGGAAGATAAGAGCAGACACACACACACGCACAAATGCACCCTTACACACATGGGCTGGTGTACACACACTCACACACACACACACACACACACACACACACACACACACACACACTTCCTCCTTCATTTTCCCGCACAGTGAGGGATTTTTTACTTGTCTCCAGTGGGTTGGATTACCTGGAAGTATTCACTTGGTTACAACCTGTCTGATCATGTTTCTTGTGCCACTGGACCTGTTTACGTGTCCTTCAGCTTTCATTCATCCATCTATTTCCTGTAACTGTAACTTTCCTGTATCCTTATGAGGATACCTTCAGCTTCCATTTCTCTCTCACTCTCTGTGTGTGTAACTTTTTTTCAGGAATATTTATATTCTATATTATTTATTTTACAGTCTTTCTTACTACAGCTGCTGCACAATAATTTCCCTCCAAAGAAGTGCAATCTTATCTGCGCCTGACAAGGTGTGTCGCGATTCCACAGTAAACACGCCAGGCACAATTCATTCAACCAGTGTGTGTCAGTATGTGGTAGATAACGTCACACTTTCAGGCAGAATGTGTCGAAGCGTTTGCCTTTTGTTGTTGAGACATTCATCAGAAGTTAGTCAAGTTTTTTTTTTTTTTTTTATCCAAACGTAGCTCAAATTTAAACGTTGTTACCACATAAAGTCCACCACATGTCTTACTGTAATCATTTAAAAGAACAACTTGAGGTTTCATAAACAGAATGTCAAACCACAGCAGATGAAACTGAAACTATGAAAGTACACATGCATGGATAGAAACAGCATCAAAGCCTGTCTATCTCTTCCTCTTTGCCACTGAGCACGCTGTTGTTCCTTTATTACACACACACGCTGTCTCACTAGTGCACCAAATGTGACTCAAAAGTTCCCCACAACTCCATGTCTTTGTTTGAGTAACGTTTGATAAACATATATAACTACATTCACAACTTACATTTACAAAAGGAAAGTCTGAAAGAATAAACTTTCCTCTCCTGACCTCATTTGAACTTCAGATCTCCAACAGTGTGCTTCCATTCATAAGAGCTTTTTTCTTAAAGTGTTCCTATGCAAATAAACTTGAACTGTGTGTGTGTGTGTGTGTGTGTGTGGCTGGAATACATCCATGGGGGGATTGCCACCTTCCTGTTCCTCTCACCACGTGGTACACACTCCACCACGATGCAAAGTCTGTGAGAAGCCTTGTTAAAGTGGCTGCTGTCCAATTGCAGCTTGTCCCTACTGATTTGTCAGGACAGAGGTTAGACAACTTCTAAAGTACCAAATCTGAGGCGGGCTCAAAGTGGGTTACAGATGCGCATATTGAATTGAAACAGGAAAAGAGACAAAGGGGAAACCAGAGAGGGAGCGGAGAGTCGGAAGTGGGCGAGGTGACTTTAAAAACTGGTATCGCTATCTTTGCTGTGTCATTATTAGTTTGCAGAGGAGTGCAGCACCTGACCCCCACAGCTGGTTTTTAGAGGTAAATAAAAGGCTTGGCTGAGAGGGAAGGGCCGGATGAGACAACAGTAAATAGTAGTGAAAGAGAAAGAGGAACAAGAGAAGGTTGGTGGAGTCAGAGAAGTGAAGAGCAGGCCTCCGGGGCGGTATAGTGAGAGATCAGTGAGCGGGGCCTGAATGACAAGAAGAGACAGAGTGCAAAGGAGAGAGAGAGACAGACAGACAGACAGAGAGAGAGAGACAGAGAGACAGATAGACAGAGAGAGGCAGAGAGACAGACAGAGAGAGAGAGAGAGAGAGACAGACAGAGAGAGAGAGAGAGACAGACAGACAGAGAGAGAAAGAGAGAGAGAGAGAGAGAGAGAGAGAGAGAGAGAGAGGTCTCTCCTCCCTGGATTTTAGTTTTACTCCCAGTTTTGTAAGTTTGCCTGTCACACAGTCTGAGTGGATCCAGGCTAGACCAGGGGGACAGATCCCAGGTGAAACAAACTTTGAGTCAATTTAGAAAAACGAGAGACTGTGAGTGTGTGTGTGTGTGTATGTGTATGTGTATGTATGTGAGTATTAGGCAGTGCTTTTAAAAAAAAAAATGACCAAAAGGTCTGCATTGACTCAAAAAGCTGGAAGAGTCGCAGCAAACGGACAGAATGGTGGGAAAGTTCAGGATGAAGACAACAGGAAGGTGGGACTGGGGAAGAAAGTGACCCTGCTCCGAGGGATCTCCATCATCATCGGCACCATCATCGGAGCGGGGATCTTCATCTCTCCAAAGGGCATCCTGAAGCACTCGGGTAGCATAGGGATGTCCCTGGTAGTGTGGATCGCCTGCGGCGTGCTGTCACTCTTCGGTGAGTTAATTCACAGTATTATTTTTATATTCCATTTTAATTTGAATTTAGTATTTGTCATGCATAATCACAAAAGAAGAAGTAGAGTCAGAGGATAGTAATGATAACAATACGGTTATCATGAAGTCATGTGACTAAGTAAAAAGTAATCTTAATGAAACTAAATAAGTAAAATTATAACAACAATAATGATTAAAAAACAGCAGTAGTGATACAGAATATGCCCTTTTAGGCTCCTTTTGGTAGATGCTCTTCCTGAGCCTCTCAGTGCTGATCTGGTGTGTCCTGAACCTTCTTACTGATCATAGCAAAGAGAAAAGGCTGTTTGGAATTGTGTTGTTGGAAATTTCACAATATATGTAATTTATTGCCTGTACATCATGTTGAAATAAGTCTTTAAGTGTAGCAAAAATGTGACCAAGTGTCTTAACATTGGTGAAAAATGCCCTAATTGCCCTAACCTCTTCAAACCACACTTTTTAAAGTGCAACCTAAACATTCAAATAGTTTATTTACCAACCAAAGACTGACCTCGTTTTTTATGAAAAACATACAGTAGTACACATCTTCTCAGTCAATATTTCTTTATTTGTATTTTTTTCTACATTGCTCCATGAAGTATTTACCTGAAATGGTTTTAATGAACAAGTCTGCCTTATCAAGAGTTACCTCTGCTGTTCGTTACAATTACCAGCCTCAGAAATCACCAACTAACAGTAACAGTAGCAGACACATGTCAACATGTGTCAAAGTGTTCAGAGGAGACTGTGTGAATCAGATCGTCATGATCGAAAAAGAAACCACGACTGAGGGAGATAACAAGATGATAATCGAAGCACAAAGAATGGAAGTGGATGGAATCTGATGATTTGATCTCCTTTTAGACTGTTGGAAAAGCATTCCACGTGACTATCTCGTGAACCTGAAGGTGAAAAAGTTGACTCCTTTGAAAAATATAAAACAGTCCAACACATTTTGACTTGTACTGCATGTACAAAACTGCAATTTCTAAAGAGAGTACTGAGCGTTGGAGTAGTTTGTGAGGTTCCATGCAAAATGTTAAGCTACCACTTATAAAGTTATAAAGTGCTGTGTGGAATGTGACTGATGGGCACTTAGATGCAACCTGTTTTGCCCCAGGGCCCACAAACAGGTTAATCCAACCAATCAGAGCGAAAAACAGAACTGAGTCCTCATCCCACCCAAAAGAACATAAAGGAGTGCAGAATGAACACAGTGTGCTGTAGATATGAGGAATTACAAAGCCACAACTAATTTTGCTGCCACTCTAGTCAATGAAAGCATCGCCACGGGGCGCGCCGCGGCACGTCCCAGCAGTGACTCTCTGCTCTCCAGTGCTATCATTCCATAGCACTTCTATTTTTGATGGAGCCGTTGCTAAATCGTGTGAAGCTCAACCAGGTGAGCAGTCAATCGACCTAAGGGTCTCAACATGGACGTCGAGAGACTAATTGTTGAAGTGGAACAACACACAATAATTTATGACACAACAGATCCTTTTTATAATCTCTTCCACATCAGAGAAGCAAAGTTAGCTGTTTGTTGTTGTTGTTTCCTTTATACACAGTTTATCACGGGGTCTCACGTATGTTCAGGATTATTGCGTGATCTCGTGTGAATACGGCTGTCTCACAAGGCAGCACTATACTGCCGTCACACGCCCGGTGGGGAAGCTGACGGACCTGGTGGAAATCCCCAGTAAGCAGACATGTGCTGCAGACAGGCTTCAAGGAAGTATTGCTATGTTTCTTGAATAAGAGTTATAATAATTAAGGCGGGGTGACAATTAGCTCAGTCGATTAGCCCAGCGTTCCAATCCGACCTGTGGCTCTTTGCTGCATGTCCTTCCCCATCTCTCTCCCCACATTCCCCACAGTCACTTCTTCAGCTGTCTCTGTCAAATAAAGCATGAAAAGGCCAAAATATATCTTTAAAAAAAGACTTCAAATCTAAAAAATTAATAAAAGCTCACAGCTCTCTGAAGTAGGAACACAGTTATTCCCCAGCCTGTAGAGAGGCAGGGTGTTCAATGGTGTGAAGTGAGGAGCATCCAGAATATAAAGACACTGGGAGGGTTAAGTTAAGTCAACTAAACAATCTGCAATACAGCATGTAACCCTTCTGAAGCAGAAAAGTATTAGTAATGATGATAATAACTTGAACTAATGGCCAGAATAAGAAACAGAAGATTTAAGTTCGGCTACGGAGCCCAGGTATAACAAGGTATAGAAAATAATAAACAAAATAAAATGTTTTCGCAGCTGCGTGTGGTTTTTCTTATTGTTCTGTTCACTTCACTCTATCTGCACCCTTTAGGTGTCAGTCCAGCCACACAGTTGTGTGTGTGTGTGTGTGTGTATGTGTAAAAGTGAGCAAAAAAAGGATTCAATTCCGCGGTGTACGTCTACGATCCTCCAGGGTCCGGCTCGCCATCAGCATCTCTCTGGCTCCATCATCTGGCAGGCTCTATCGAAGTCCAAGGGTTCATCAAAAACCTGACCTACCATAAGTAGGATCAGAACATATTTCTTCCATTTCTCTGATCATGATTATATATTCATATTCATATTCATATTGTACATCAATCTCTTCAAATTGTCTCTATATTCTGTAGAGAATAAGTGCTTTAACTAAACTTGTATTGCAAAATAACATCACAATTTCTCAGTAGCAAAGAAAGAAATTCAAAATATATTATGATACCACGATTATTTTTCTAACAGTACCATCACATATATGCTATTTACACAGCAATTAACATATTCATTATCACAAATAACCAAAATGTAAACTCTTGTAATGTTCATTCAATGTGCTTATAATGGACAAATATAGTCACAGTCACACACATAGCACACTATAACTCAAAGTGAAAGCTAAATAAAAATGCAAATAATTTGCCTCACAGGCATCAGAGCTTATTCATTAATACTTGGTGTGACTAGCAGTGCTGATTAGCGCTCCGATATTAGCATCTTATGCTAGCGGTGAGCTCGTGGAGTTAGCCGTTTAGCTTGTACAATTAGCGTTTTAGCATTTAGCATTAGCACAGCAGGATGGTCTCTCACCACTGCGATTCTTCACCCGAGCGAATCCCCCAACTGCACTCCTGCAGACCGTGGTTGTCCGGGGAAATTCCACCTTTGGTTTTGTCCGAGACCACAATTCAACCCTTTCAAATTAAAGTTCCCGTAGTTTTTTTCCATGAATAAACACAAATAGTCTTTTCTTCATGAATTGGACAGTCTTTTAACTCACATCTTCTCTCTTTTTAAGATATGAAATTAACAATTTTTTTAAACTTAATTATCTGTCTGTCTGTTTTTAATACACAATGAATGAATGAATGATATACCTTTTTAATGCACATATTTTTTATCTGGGTTACAAGCAGCTTGCATGTCATTGAGAAACATTAAAGCTAGGGACATAAGACGTTTTATAATATTTAAAGGACACTATGATCTTTCCATAACCTAAACCAAATGCACCTTTGTTGCCTGAACCTACCAAGTCTGGATATGAACCTGGCTCTCTGGAGTCCTTGCACGTCCTGCACCGAGCCCAACCTTTGTTTATCACCACAATGTAACTGTGAAAACATTAATATATTATTCTTCATTTCTAGGAGTCAGGATTGAAATACCAGTGTTCCAGGCAGGGCTAAAGAACTGTTGTGCACATCTGTGTATTGTAGCATTATGTATATTGTTGCAGTATCCTTAAATCCCTCACTTCCTACACTTTAATGAAAGGTCAAAGCACATTATCCTTGAATACCCCCTTCCTGCTCCCCTTTATTCACTTTCCCTAAACTTGTAATTAAAATTCGTCCACCTAAATCTTTCCTAAGTTGAGGCCCTGAAAGGCTCCCACAGTGATATATCTGGGTGTCCATGGGGCCCGTGGAGGGACAGTACATTTCAGTTTAACATCCCAGGGACTGTACTGATGTCTATCTTCTTGTTTCAGAGCCAGAGCTAATCTGTCACCTCTGTCTCTGCAGGAGCGCTATCCTACGCTGAGCTGGGGACTTGTATTAAGAAGTCCGGTGGACATTACACATATATAATGGAAGCTTTTGGACCTCAGATGGCTTTCATAAGGTTATGGGCTGATCTCATTGCTATAAGGTAATGTCTGCTTCCTTAATTCAAGGTTACTGAACCTAACTCAACACTGCCTTAATCAATATTTGTACAACAATAAAATCATGTGATATTTGTATTAACAGAGAGAAATATAACACAAATATGCTGTGCCTCTCAGCTCTATGGAGCATTGTCCAGTACATTCTTATGTTTTGACCTCATGGCTTGGTTGGTTGGTTTCCAGCATCTGCAGCAGCAGCAGCTCTTTTCAGTGAAAAAGACCTAAAAAGCCACTGTACACTACCTGCTCAGAACCAAACATTAACACACAGTTAGAGACTAGGCACATCATTGGCAGCTAAAGAGACAGATATCTCTTTTCAGGAGTTGGTAGAGACCAAAAACAGAGTTAAAAGAGAATGAATATAACTCCCAAATTCCACTGGGCATGGACGTGCCATGTTGCGTGTGCGCTGCAGTGATACATGGCCGCTCTGGTCAATGTTTTAAACCCCCTCGGCTCTGCCGCGGTCCAATTCAGGACCGTGTTCTATTTTTGATGGACGCTGCAAGCAGCCCGCTTCAATTTACACAGAGCACCTCGAGCTGACAGGAAGCCAGACACAGAAACAGAATCTGGTGGATTTTCAAAATAAAATACCCAGCGCAAACTGACGGTCAGAAACAGACAAAAGCGAAACAAATTAACTACATAGCATATTTACACATGTAGAAGCATGTTTAGAAGCACATAAACCAGGAAAATGACCAAATCTGAGCAAGTAAACAAAGTCTGGCGGGCTAAACGCTTCTGAAACACTCCGAATATCAGAGACGTGTCCGGTGGGGTTTCACGGTTAGACTGATACTTGTCAGGTGTAGCAGGGCACATGAAGCTACACCAACATGAATCTTGGTGTAGTTTCATGTGAATGTTGGTGTAGCTCAGCTGTGTCTACTGGATGTGTGAATATGAAGCTGTTTGCTAACATGTTCACCACAACAACTTTGGTAAACTCACTAGTAATTTAGCAAATTGCAAACCATGTCGACACGTTAACCTTTGATGGAATAAAAGGAGGGCTGATACGCTGCTACTCATTTGGTATTGACTACTTAAATAAAAGTAAATAATTAAATTAAAAATGAATCCAGATGTACGCAGTTGCACACATTGGCATCAAACTTGTGAGAAAATGTTTTGTTTTTGAAAATGTGAGTTTTTATTCATATCCTATGTTTGTATGTTATGTTTGTTTTCTTATTATTTAATCATTCTTATTATTTAATATTCATCATTCTCTAAGATTCTGGACTATTCTTTGTCAGAACAAACATTGTTTTTTCAATTGTATGTTGCTCATACCATTAGCTGATGTGTGTTGTGATGATCTAATTATTTTGAAAAATCTCACTCTCACACAAGAAATATTGATATTGTTAAGACAAGTCATATATTGAACTTCAAATGTTTGGTATTGCTGAGAAACTCCACGCCGAGAGTCCAAAATGAAAGAGGTTGTTCTGTTGGTTGTGTCACGTCATGCAGTTTTATATGGCCTTGCTTCATAAAAGAGGCACGGTGTGCAGTCAGCTGTGGGACAGGATGGTACACATTCACTTTAATCAAGTGAGTTAACTTACTGTCCAGTTGTTGACTGAGTGCAGGGAGCCACTGCGTCAGCACACTTCCAACATAGTTCACGAGGGCCTGCAAATGAATTTCACTGTGCCACTTTCTGATCTGATGGGCACTAACTCTGCTTGTCGGAATACCCGGTACAGAGACAATTCACAGCAGTTAAAATGGATTCCAGTAGCAACAGTGAGCAGAAACATGTCAAAATGTCCACAGAAAGCTCTCAAATCCTGCAGCATAATTCATGTCTGAGTGTGTTTCAAACACACAGTTTCTCTCCAGCAGAGCTGAACACTTGTGTGTCACACTCTGTCCTCTCACAGCTCTGGATCACTGCAGTAAATACATCATTTAGTTATTTATTGGTGATTGGAACATACAGTGCCATTATTCTAAATACTCTGAATCCAAGTCAGCTTATAGCTGATGTCCTCCGTGAAGGATCGAGCTTTTCAGAGCCCCCTGGGGAGACAGTTTGATTCTCAATATGTAAATTTACTGGCTTTGTTATGAAGAGGACAATCGATCCAATTCAAGCAATTTAATGTTGGAAGATCATTTGTTTCTCTGATGTCTCTGTTTCACAAGATTTGTTTGCTGGACTGTGTTAGACCAGGCAAATAAAGGTCCCGTCTGGCTGTGACCTTGTGAGTTAGTATCCTGAGTTTAGTTTAGACCAGCGAGGTGAGAAAATGCTCCATGTGCAGCTGTGTGTGTACACAGCCAAGGCGAAACAGTATAAACAGTCTAGTGGCTATCCTGAGCCGCCCAATTTTATGCTGGCCTCAGGCTAGCGGGACTGAATGGAAACCATGGGAAATGAACAGAGACAGAGGCAGAGAATGAAAACAAGAACGAGGGAGACAAAGAGAGATTTCCCCGGCTGCAGGAGCTCAGTGGATGTTGTGGGAAATGAAGAGGGAAATACTGATGAGCCATAAGATGAGCCTGTGGGAGCGCCAACCTTATTTGATTCTTATTGAAGCCAAGCCTATAGACAGCAGCACACTGTCCACCACATGAGGATGGGATTATGAGAGCAGTTTTTCTAAGATACTGCCCATCAGATATTACACACACACATGCACACAGACACACACACTATTATATCTGCTGAATAACTACATAATACCTACAGAGCTTACATGGAGATATATGAGAGCAGGAAATGACCAGTGAGATCAGGTTACGTTGAACAAATATTCCCTGAACATTTATAAATGTTCTCGGATGGTTTCATCAGATAATGCAGATATATTCTCATTCCATTACTGGTTATTGCTTGTTTTTAGGATTTATTTCTAGATTACTCTGACGCTGTGGTGTTCACATTGCACTCACAGGAGCCATTTGCACTCTGAAAATAGTTTGAGTGAAACAAACCCCACCGGTCCCCTTGGCTACACTTCTACAGCCTTTTTATCTGTGACATCAAGTCATAACATATGAAATATGAAAATACTGTATACTATAATCCATATATGACCAACTCCTGTAGTATTTTCCATATGTAGTATATGTAAGAGGTAATGTACAGCTAGTCAGACATAGTTGTGAAATGAATCCAGACAGGGTGATTGAGGACAATGACACAAAGAGAACGATGCTGTCATTGACTACTTATACTGTGTATACTGTGTAAAATGTTTTTGATCGTTTTATCAATACTACACACACCAGACCAAATATTCAAATGTAACTAATTATAACTATATAACTAATATTTTTTATTTAAGTGATCACAAACCTTTAATTCTAGACATTTTGAATGAGTAACCATGACCATAAATAACTCTGACATATATACAATGTTTAATTAGACATGATTGTACTTGTACTGTATATTTTATATTTGTACTTCTCATAATAAAGCTATAATAAAGCATATAATAAGCTACCAAGGGCCAGTATAACAGGAAGTTATTCTGACACACAGTACTGACATATTGCTAACAGTTGTCTGTCTACAAATCCAACAGACTCAGAGAAACTAGCATTCATTTGAGGTTTGTGTCACCAAAATCCAGTGTTCTCTCTTTTAGCTCCCGTTTGGTCTCCACCAACTCCTGAGACAAATATTTATCTCTTTAGCTGCTAAATGCTCCACCATGTTCACTTACTGTGTCTGTCTGCTGTTGGACAGGGAGTGTACAGTGGTTTTGCACTGAATCTATGTGATGTTTAACCACATACCATGAGCTAAAAGATGCTAAACACTTCATCACATGAGTTAATGGCACATGCAGTCATTTAGTTTTGCATGTAGTTTCACTGTTAAAGTCAGCCTGGAACTCTAACATTTAATACATTTAATGTGGTATTTTATATGTTTGAACTGAATTTGCAATATGTTAGTATTGATATTATTGTGTCTGCTTTTGTGTGTGTGTGTGTGTGTGTCCTTCAGGCCTGCAGCGATGGCGGTCATCTCTCTGGCTTGTGGTCAGTACATCCTGGAGCCTCTGTTCATGCCCTGTGATATCCCCCCGCTTGCTGTCAAACTTGCCACTGCCATCAGCATAAGTACGTATACCTAGACTACCACTACATTTATACGTCAGCGTGACAGTATGTCACCCAGATTTTATCTTTTTGACCTGCAGTGACCTGGTCTGTAAATACATATTCTTGCATAATAACAGGAATTAAACTGAAGAAGATAATGTCAGCTATGCACAAGACAAGTCCCATGACTATCTTTATCTGACCAAAACTGTGCATTAGATAAAAACACAGGCCACGACATGAGCAGACACTACAACAACTGTACAAATATGCATAACACAGGAGCTGGTGAAATTTGCTGTAGTTGGATATCTGAGGGAAAACATTCAGGTTCAGATGTAAAGCTAAAGTTAGTCATGTGGAAATGACCTCTTGCCTTTGTTGAACTTTGAGTGGCAACTCACAGCCTGAACTGATAACAAAGAAGGACATCACCTCGGTGGACAATGGCCAATAAAGACACATTCATGGGTCATTTTGTCAGTTTTAACTGGCCAAATAATGATGCATGCATGCAAGCATATGTCAGTGTCACATGGTACAGAATGTTCACACACTGTCTAATATTTAGGCTATGTGCAGTAATAACTTAATAAGCTCTAAACATTTCAGCCCTACCTATCTGACCCCTATCAAACAAATGGCCAACATGACAGAGAAGAAGTTATAATTTTAAATAGAGACCAAACTGATAAACTCCTGATTCTGATCACACTCATGAGCCTCCACTGACACTGACATTACCACAAAATTAAGTAGTTAGTTACAGAAGTCACAAAAAACACCACATACTAAATATTTAGATATTCAGATCGTCACATTATATAAGGACTAGTTTTGAGAGCTTTATTCCAGTGTGGATATTTTTTCCTTTCAGTGTCACATTTTCTCAGAAGCTCTTGAATCTGGCCGTCCAATAAACATTTGAACAGACCTGAGAACTGCAGTACTGCCAGTGTGTAAAGTCATTTCATGTGTTATCACAACACATTTTTTGCTTTACGAGTGTCATTTCACACCAGTGTTTGCAGAGGCAGACTGGTGAGATACTGATATTGGTTATATTTGTGTCACACAGACATAGGACTTTCTATCAGACGACTTGAAAAACATTATGTACACAACAGACTCTTTTTCTATGCCTAACCAAACTATAACCTTTTTACAATGTTAACCACGTTTATCAATGTTACCATAATATAAAAGTGACATCGTCCTTTCCTGCAAGTCCAAAACTCATAAAATGAGATACATGCCATGGCATTAAATGGCACACTAAATACGATGCCGTTCCTAAGTGGTCATACCCAAACACAAGAAAGAATGTGTGGACACAAGAACTGGTTGTGGTTTGGTTGGGTCTTTTTGCTTTCTATAGTTATATTTGGTGAAAGATCTCAAGTGTTAAACCGTGACAGTACACAATTTAATTCAGTTTGATTTTATTAATACAGTGCCAAATCATAACAGAAGTGATCTCATAACACTTTGATACAGAGCAGGTCTAGACTGTACTCTTTATAATATTATTTACAGAGACTCAACTATTCTGACCATAAGCAAGCACTTGTCAACAGTGACAAGGACAAACTTCCTTTAAGACGCTGAAACCTCGAGCTGATCATGGTGGATATATTGTATATTATTGTGATGGTCATAGAAAAATTAGACAACTAAAAAAAAACCCCGAAAAACCCGAAATACTCTGTAAAGATCATGATGGTGGAACATAAACATCCACCATCGTGACACCCACGTCCATACTTTCTGCTTTGGTCCATGAAGCTAGCGCCTTAACTGCTGCATTGGCATTGAATGTTGTCATTGGACTGGATTAATCGTGGACTGCACAGTTTTAGGAACCTAATTCCTTGGGGCTACTAGAGTACTGATATAAAACCGCACCAACAGTCACATCCACTGAAGATGCTGTGTTTGATCTGTACATTTTGTGTTTGTTACAAAAATATCTAATAATTGAACATTTTAACCAGGTAAAACAGGCAGCTTCTTTGTCAACCATATGTTGAATGTATTGAGTACTTCTTCACAGTGAGCCAGTTGTTGGCACATGAACATGACTCACTCCCTTTCTCTGTCCCTGTAGCATCTGTCATGTACCTGAACAGTATGAGTGTGACATGGACGGCAAGGATTCAAATCTTCCTCACCTTCAGCAAGCTGCTGGCGATTGCCACAATCATAGTGCCTGGAATGTACCAGCTCTTCAAAGGTAAAACAACTCCCTTAGTGTCACGTCGAATAGCCTGTATCTGCAGGATAGTTAGTGGTGTTCAGGAACATTCCTAGACTTCACACAGAGCACTCAGCTGCAACAATTAACATGCCACGCTTTGTCTCACACAACAACACGCAATGTCAACATAACCTTGAAGCCTTGCAGGTGGTGACATACAGCTGCTCACAGCAAGCAACTACTCAGGCGTTTCACAATGTCTTCACAGCCGGTGTTACAAGAGGCCCCATCTCTGAGCTCATCTCTCAGCCCTGGGCCTCACTTCATCTATTACACATTAATATACATGCAATATTGTAAAATTAACTGCAGCAGTTATTACACATCAGATATAGTTAGTCATAATTATCTTTCACATTGCACAGCTGCAGATCTTGATTACAGCTGTTCATCCTGCAACCCAGACAGCATCATAGTGCTTTATTTCTATTCTGTATCTAAAAGGTAACAAATGCAGCAGGACAGAGAAGGACTCTGGGGAAGGGAGGGAAGGGGGGAGGGTTAGGAGGTTTCTTGGTATGAAATTTGATTTCATGGCCATGCAGGATCCTACATGGGTCAGGTCTGTGTTGGGAACATGGATACAAACAGTCATATAAAGAAATATGAAAAAGTAAACATAAAAAAAGTGAAAAGTTATTGTGGTAGGTACTGATGATAAAGCTGTCGATAATCTAAGCACAAATTATAATTTCAAACTTCTTGGTTTTGTGCTGATTGTTGAATAACATGCTTATCTTTGATATTCCTGAAACACAGTTAACGGGATAACATTGTGTTTGCTCTAAGACGTCTATGAACCTCTGATTAAATCGAAGAAATTAATCAAATTATTTGAGGGAATTTATTCTTAATTAATACACACACTGTAACTTGTAGTCTTGACCTGCTTAGCTCAGAGGAAAACCACAAACTGCAGAATTTTCTATGGAAACAGACTGCTGGTTCTTTTTGACACAACTTTAGAATTATTAAGGATAATATTAGTTTCTGTCATTTTCTGAGTGTCATGTTATTGTCTTATGCAAGGCAGGCAACTGCCCCCTGACCCCAGATCATATTCATTGTGTTTTAGTGGGTTTGTGATCATTTGTTTAGAAATATGCACAAAACAAACAAAATATCAGCTCAGATGATAAGGACACAGTTAGGCATTAATGGGGGCCCATTATCTAGTTTTTTGCCCCTGGGTCCCCCCATTTGTTAGTCTGGTAATATCTATGTCCACCTCTGTATGACCACACAGTGAACATTGCAAACAATTCATGGCTCTCAACACTTCAGTACAACATTAAAGTCTTACTAGATTGTCCCATCTGTTTGTATAAGCAGCTTCTTTCGTAAATTTGAGCTGCATGAAACAGAACACTGATTATATGTGAGAGTGCTTTAATCTGTCTGTAGTACCTGTGCAGTACAGGAATCTATTCCCCCAAGCTAATAAGACAGAGCACTGCTCCATTCATTTGTTTCATTGTTAATTAAAACTGATTTTATTATTGGTTATTACAGCTATGACTGTATTTTGTATTAACTATTTGCACAGATCATTCCATGGCTGCAACAATCCCTCTTCATTTAGGAGCAGTTATAAAGCTTCAAACAGTCACCAACAAGAAATGTGTGTGTGTGTGTGCGTGCGTGCGTGCGTATGTGTGTGTGTGTGTGTGTAGGAGAGACCACAAACTTCGAGAATGCATTCGATCTGAGCAAAGTGAAGCTGTCTGGTATGCCATTGGCCTTCTACTCTGGGATGTATGCATACGCTGGATGGTAGGTATGGTCCTCACACACACACACACAAACAAACAAACACACATACTGTATGTACATGCCAGTCATCATGCATTGGCCATGATTTACTATTCATTCATCTTTGGAGGTTATGTTATAAACTGTTTCCTTTTGCAGGTTCTATTTGAACTTTGTGACAGAGGAGGTAGATAACCCTGAACGGTAAGTTCACTCCATGTTTTCATTGTTTCAGTATACTGTGGGTAATAATCCGTATTTGCTGGATTTAAAATCTAAAGTAAGCACAATCACTGGGAAACACTCATTATTTTTAAATTAACTTGGAGGATCAGTGGAGATCTTAGACTTAGGCCTGAATCCAGCGCTGCAGTGAAAACACAGGTTTTTCTATTCATTTCAATTGTGGCTGAGGCAGTGCATGCCGCAGAGTATGCCACAAAAAAAAAAAAAAAAAAAAAAAGGTGACCTGCAGTGGAGAAGCTGAGCCATGTTCAACTTTTGGAGAAACACAACTGGTGAAACTGCTCCACAGTCTGAAATGTGACTGAAACTCAGCACGGTCCAGGTGGATTCATAGACTAAATTCTGATACCTGTTGTGTTCTGGCTTGGTACATTTCATGTACCCAGCCTCTACCTCTGGATCTGACTTGCAGTCTGTGCTGGAAAACAGAGACAGGAAGACTTTTGGCTTGTGTCTGTCTAACCACAGCAGTGGTGGAGCGATATAGATAGTGAATGAGAGGACGCCAATAGTGAAATCAGAGAAATAAAAAGTTATTTTCTGATTGTTTCATAACGGTTACATTCATCACAAATAAACACACCTCCATCACCCTCCCAGAATGGAGAATGGAGAATGACCTCAGCCTTGAAGCCTTTGAATGAGTCTGACATCATGTGTCAGTTTATATTATTCATTCATATTGCAATATGAATGAGCACTGTATGAATATAAACTCTGCAATTAATACAACACATGGAAACAGCAATGAGTGAACAGACTGATGTTTGACATGGTGAAAGAGGGGTTGAGATGATTTTAAAAAGTCGTATAATGGCAGCTATGCCCGTGATTATTATAAACACGAAGGCTGTAGTTAGCAGTGGTGTTGTGCAGGACTGCAGTCAACATAGTGGAGCATTTAGCAGCTAAATATTTTTTTTCAGGAGTGTGTGGAGAGCATCATTGTTATTCAGATTAAAATGAGCCACTGTTGTTCCTTCATTATCATGAACACACACAGTAGTTTATTTTGGACCAATCCCAAACAGCCTGCTCACAAACACAAGTTAATTCATCCTCTGCTGAAAAATAGTCCTCAACAAATGCACTGCTTCCTCCTCTTTGAGTAATGTTTGATAAAAAAAACTGTTTGGAATGTACTGAATCCACAAACTCTATTTATTTATTTTATTTTTTTTAACGGATGTCTTCAATGGGAACTAATGGCATTGGAGCAACAGGGAGGTCACAAAGTGTTGAGTTCTGATCCACTATATTGACAGTTTTAATGTTTTCATGGAATTTAATGACCGTAAGAAAAGGGGAGTATAGCTCAGCACTTCCTGCACAGATATTTCACATAAAACATTTTGCAGCAGCTCATTGATTCCTCCATTTCCTAGCAGGCTTTTATTGTGAAAAAAAAAAAAAAAAACACAGTGAGAGTGAATTTTCATTGGTGTTGGAAAACAAACGAAAACAAAAGTGTGACATGAATTTGTTATTGCTGATGGAAACCACACGAGACATTAGACTACAGATACAGCCTGTGGTTGTTTGTGCTGACCACGATGGTCACGTTGCAGCAGACGTGACTCACAGCAGGAAAAAAGCACAGGTGGACTTAATAACAGCCACATCAGCTCAGTTCCCTCTACATCCTCCTGAAATCTGATAGATCAGTGCAGTTGTATCTGGCTGAGTGGCTTCCCACTGTTTTACTTCTATGCAGAGAACAAGACAGGAAGAGGTCATAATAGAGGTGAAATGGGGGTGAGTGAGTCACACAAGTGAATGACAGTGCCCTGCTTCTGTTATTATCTCCCCTTGCCCTCAGGACTGTGCCATTAGCTATCTGTATCTCCATGGTGATTGTGACTTCCTGCTATGTGCTGACCAACGTGGCGTACTACACTGTGATGTCAGCGGAGGAGCTCCTGGCCTCAGAGGCAGTTGCTGTGGTGAGTAACTAAGTTACTGGTGTGTGAGATTCATGGACTCCATTTACGGAATATAAAGCAATAAGATGTGACTGTACAATAAGGTTGTGATGTTTTTTACATGACAGTTTAAATCTTCCATACAGATGAGAAAAAAGTATTATATGATGATATGATACTACTATTTAATTAAATGACACCTTTAGGCAGAGAATATATTGCATTAAATGTCAAAAGCAGTGAGCCCTGATGTTCAAACACAACAATAAAATCAGTTTCTGTAGACGGCACTTTACAGCCTGTTCATATATCTGATTAACAGTTATATCTCCATCTATTTAATGTTCTGAAGCTTATTGCTTTTATTACATGTTTTTATTGTCAAGCATTTGTAACTTTGTGGTGCCATATAAATGACGTTAGCATTATTATTATCTATGGACACCACCATAAACAAGTTGTTGTGTAGTCGAAGTCTCTAGCATATATGGGTCAACACAGTGACAGTAAGAACAGATTTGAATTAATATAATTCTCCTGAATAAAATCGAAAAATGTTTTATGTTCATGAAAACTAAAAGCTAAAATTCTTTTAGTTTCCTTCTAGCCTGTAGCATAGTGTCTTTTTTGACATGGTTTCACAGTTATTACTTTTACATTCTAAAAACTCACCACAGACTAGCTGTCGACATATTTTTTGATATTGAGTTCTTGGAGCACACTTGAATCCGGCCCTGGTACTCCTATATTGGAAAGGTTTGGCTCCTTGAAAGCATGTAGTTGAGGTCTCACCTCTCTGCTGTTAGTGATGTTTACTCCTAATGCAAGCTCCCTGGTTGCCTTCCTGCACTTAACATGTCATTATTACTGAAGTGTCTCTGACAGCTGGCTTCCCAGCAGCTGTTAATGTGATTGTTTCAGCCCAGCCCTGTTAATGCTAATCACATCACAGATACCCCCAATAACAGACACCATTGCTTATTAGACTGAGGACTGCTACTGTAAGCCTATAGCTGGGGAACACTCATTCACTAAGAGATCTCTGATCTTTTCTAATGCACTTAGTTTTATTGCCCTGTGTACGATGAGTGATAGCAGCGCCTTAAGAAAGGTGTTAAGAGCATTTATCTGTTCTTAGAAGTCTGTGATGGAATAAAAGAATTACACTCTGTTCTTCCTTTCTCACAGACAGCTGGCAAAAGTTTACGTCTCAAACTTAATTACAGAGATTAACTCATGTCTAGAACTTTTCTCAAGGAGTCTGGCCTTGAGGCACAATTAGTAATTTTAGACGGCATAGATCAGAGGTATGTTCACATAATGTGAGACTGTGAAAGTAAGAGATGGAAAAAGTTGACTCTGAAGAATTACATATAGATAACTGTCATCATGAGGTGAAGTTTGAGGTATGTTAAAGACGTATGAATGCAAAATGCCATGTATTAAACTCTGTTGCTATGGGAGCAATAGCAGGCTCCATCATAGACTGCATAAAACATGGACGCAGTCTCCATGACATCACCCACAGGTTTGTGAAGAGCTGTTGTGAAGTTCAGTGTGGAGTGTGGGTGGAGCTGAGGCAGGCTGAGCCTGATTCCCCAAAGAAGCCACCTATAATCGCATATATATATATATATATATATATATACATATATGAAGTATCTTTGAGTATATATATGATTATCCCCACTTTTCAAGTGTAATGAAGGTCATGTGGATGGATGAATGCTGATGGTGTTGTGTCAAAAAGTTTAAGTTGAGTTCTTGTAAATCATCTTTGGTGAAACCAGGCCGACAATTCAGAAAGAGAAGAGAGATATGTGCTGCTACTGAGACAGAGACAGGTCTCAAACAAAGTTCATTTCCTCCTGATCTGTCTGTCTGAAAAAGAACATTTGAGTGTCAGAGTGTTCAGAAGATATGAGGCTAGTGAAAAATAAATCAGATATTTACCTCAGGGACTATGAAGGAAGGAATCGTTCATAATCTGAGCTTACATTCATGTGCGACCTGGCATAGTCTTTTACAGAGGAGCAGCAGAGGGTCAATGTAAATGTGTAAAAGTAAAAGTAAAGCAAAAAGTAGCTACTTCATCTGTTGGAGGTCAGCCACCACTGGCAATCTATACATTTAAAAACAGATTCTTCTGCATGTCTGCATTTGTCTACATGTTTGGTGTTGATAATTGTATTGCATATTATTATATCATTTAAAATGTTGCAGTTATGTTAGGGGGACAACTCATGTTCGACTGCCTTTCACATTTCCATGCCATTTCCAAAAGGCATCATAACATAAGAAAATGAACCTCACAGAGAAACAATACTAAAACAATCACTTCCTCAGTCTCATGCTGGAATCCTCTTTCAGTGTCTGAACCCCTCATCATAAACGCACACATCGTGGTCTTCATGTTTTCTGTACATTGTAAAGTGTTTTTCAGGAGTAGGGAGGACAGGGGCTGGTGGTCACACTTTTCACTTTCATTTGAATCCCACAAAAACTTTCTTTTTAATAGATTCCCTTTCACTGTGTTATGGATGACTAAAGTGTCAGCTAGGAATGGAGCGACCTCACTCTCCTTATGGATTGTCAGATACATCTTATGCACTGGTGACAACCATCCCCACTATGGGGTTGGTTGTGCTAACGTCTTTTTGATGGGGAGAATAAATAAAAGTTTAATTTCACTGAAATGCAAAAAACACTGAGAAAAAAAAACATTCATAAATGCATTTTTTATCCTATAACAATACAAAGAACCATAACAGTCACTCCTCGTCATGTCAGTCACTCACTGTCAGTGGCACAGTTCTAACAGATAGATGCTGGCAGTCCAGGTGTGCAGTCCTTGGGGCCCACTGCTTGCACAGGATGCACTGCAACCATGTCTCGCTGGGGCAGCAGGGATCCACAGGGACTGTCTCATGTGACAACCAACCCCAAAGATAATATGACAGGCTTCCCCAACTGGGATTTTTTTTGTGACTTAGAAACCACAAATCTTAGCTAGGGCTAAGACAAAAAAACAACAAAAAACAAAACAAAAAAAAAAAAACTGCAGCTCTCCTTTCATTACTTCATAATTGTTTTATCATAAACTTCAACTCACCTCAACGTCAAAAGGTCTTGGAGGTGACCGCTGACCCCAAAATTTCAGAACCAACATTTTTTAACAGCACTCTGTGTCACATGTGACAACCATCCCCAATATCTTCTGAACATTTCTTTTAATACTCTCAATACATTTTCTTAGGAGAACTCAAAGATACTAAAATAGTGATTGTAGAATTGATCTCCAACAACAACATTTCAGTGTCCACTGGTATAAAAAAAAAAAAATTCACACATCATCCAAGATAAATTTTAGTTTTCCTCTAACAGTCCGTGGTTGCCCATACAAGCGTGAACTGTGACTAATCTGAGTGGCTTCATGAATAATAAGCAGCTTTTGCTCCCACTTCTGCGTGACCCATTTATGACAATTACCACCAGCAGTCCTATCAACTGCTCTAATTCCATCGAAACTATCTACAGTTAATAAAAGAAGACATGCCACAATTCAATAAAATGATAGCTGCAGACTTTGATAAATTCAACGAGGAGTATCAGACATGTTGGGAAAGCAAACAAGCGTCCAGGGACACAGTTAGTTGCTCTATTCCAAACACACCTACCAACACCTCTAAACACTCACACTGACTAACATGTTGTATCGTGCTTGTTTGATCTGTGCAATAGACAGACAACAAGACAGAGAACAAGCTGCTCACATCATGATCGTTTTTTTCAGAAAGTATGATCAGTTTTAAGTGGGGTTGTATATGATTGTTCATGATCATTTTTCAGAAAGTATTTCTGATTTTGATTTTCTGATTTAACTGACAAAAGAGTTAAATCACTCCTCTTACTCATTGTTCTCCTCCTGTGTCCTCCTCTGATTCTACTTGTCATAGACGTTCGCAGAGAAGCTGATGGGTAACTTCTCCATAGCAGTGCCGGTGTTTGTGGCCTTGTCCTGCTACGGCTCAATGAATGGCTGCCTGTTTGCCTTGTCAAGGTACAGATACTTCCTCTTTCCTGGCCTTCGTCTCACACCCACGTACACTCATATAACAATGACAAAACACAACTACTCCAGAGTTATATCTCATGACATGTTATCCTTCTGCTGCTCTGAGAAATACTGTTTTCATTGACATTATTATTTCCAGACACTTTTGTTAGCCATTTTTTTCCTGCATGCTGTTAAGCAAATGTCACTGAAAATGAACCCTTCCTGCAGATTTGTCATTCACGATGTCTCCTGGTAGACATGTAGAAAATGCCACTACACCAAGTAAAGGCTTTTAAAGGGACAGTGTGGGTAGTTTTAAGTGGGGTTGTATGTGGTGCACTGTAAACCAGTCACTGTGAAATTGACAATAACTAACTGGCGGCAGCTGACAAGTAACTCTACAGTGCATTATTTAGTTACTGAAATTTTCCACAGTACATTATTGGTTACTGTAATTTTCTACAGTTTTTGACTGAATACACAGTGTACTACTGTGAAATGGTTTACAGTAATTTGCTGGGCATAAACACAGTAAATTACTGTGGATTTCACAGCTGAAATATACAGTGTGCTGATCCATAGTCAGCATGTTACCAGCAGTAGATGGCAGGTAACAAACCCTTAGTTTGGAGAAACAGACAGGAATCCCATCACAGAAGCTAAGAAATACACTGCTGTGGTTGGGAGCAGCAACAAAGCATATTATAGCTGAAAAAAACAAAAAAACTTTAACCCTTATATTCAAGTCTGCCTAGACTGCCTAATAAGTTATTACCAAGTCAGTACATGGAAGCCAGGAAACTAAATGGTAACAGATCTATTACTATAGTATGCATATGGAAAGGATAGTAAATACCACGTTATTACATAGCAAGTACATGGAACCTAGGAACTAGGAAAGTAGCTGATAAAAATGTGGTAAAGAAAATACCCAAATAAATGTTTGTAGATACTTTATACCTTGTAAATACTTTATACCTTTATACCTCTATACTCTATACCTTTACCTAGTTATTATGCAGTAGGTGCGTATTAGTTACTATGACAGAGAACAGTGTGTAGAGGAAGTATTATGACTTGCATTGTTCTTTGTTCTCTTTGGCCTGTTAATGTATCATACCAGTGTTGTCAGTCATCTATCATGGTATTCTTTCAAGAGTTACTAAATCATTACTTTTTGTGTACTACACTAAACATATGCTTTACAATAGTTTTCCTTCTTTGACTGCAAGGTAAAGCAGTGAAAATATTCTGATTACAGTATATACTTGGACTGATACTGATTTTAGTTAAGTACATTACACAACCCCACTTGAAAATAGCCAAACTATCCCTTTAATGTGTGCAGGAAGTGTTGAATCATTCTCTGGCATTAGCTTATCAGCGATCCATGAACAGCAAATTGGAAGAGAAACAGGGAAGTCTCTTACTAAAATATGACCGTGTAAGTTATTTACAGTGCACACACACACACACACACATACACACACACACACTCTGCCGCAGTTCACTGCCTCTGCTCCGAGCCATGCCAGGTTCCTGATACTCTCTGTTAGTCTTTGTCCTGAGACAGTCTTAATGAAAATTAAATAGTGCGCTGACATCCTGACACCACAGATCATGCTCAAGTTTATTCTCTGTTGACACAGCAAATAATCTCAAATGTCTGATTTCCTTGTGTGTGTATGTGTGCCTGTGTGTGTGTGTGTGTTCACCAGAATGTTCTTCGTGGCATCACGTGAAGGACAGCTCCCTGAGGTTTTGTCTATGATCCACGTCCGCAGACACACCCCACTGCCTGCTGTCATCATCCTGGTGTGTTTACTGTAATAATAACTAATATTAATCCTGATACAAATACTACTAACAATAATAACAATCAATAACTGTTAATGAGACAGTCACTAATGTCCTCATTACAAATAACTATACAGTAGATACCATCAGTCATTTCACTGGTAATATGGCATAAATCAGAATTCTGTAGCCATGGTTACCTGCACATATGGTTTGTTCTATGTTTGAGGTAAACAGCTTACATGGCCTTACATGTTCTGTGACCACAAAGCATATAAGACACAAATCATATTATCTACAAACCCTTTTTTAATTTCTGTGTGTGTGTGTGTGTGTGTGTGTGTGTGCAGTACCCTATGACCATGCTCCAGCTATTTGTCGGAGACATCTACAGTCTGTTAAACTTCATGAGCTTCCTGCGGTGGCTGTTCATCGGTGTGGTGGTGTTGGGTTTAATCTACCTCCGATACACGAAACCAGACCTCCCACGCCCCTTTAAGGTCAGTGTTTCCACATCTGCACACAGCTGTATGTGCAGCTGAATCCTATCTGGACTTGTGCTGCAATATTAGCCAAATTACAGCTCATTCTCCTTCCATATTTTATTTCACTGAGAAAATCTTTAATGAGGTTTTAAAGATCTGACTGCTCTTTAGACATGCAGGCACATCTGTGCCTGCTCACATACAGTATACATACATACGCACAGTACATAGAAACAGTATATAGAAAGTAATAACAGAAGTCTGTCCTGACTTGTCTACAGGTCCCTCTCTTCATCCCAGTGGTGTTCTGCCTCACATGTTTCTTCATGGTCTTCCTGTCTTTGTATTCTGACCCGGTCAACACAGGGATTGGATTTGCAATCTCCCTCACTGGCATCCCTGCCTACTATGTGTTCATTTACTTCGACCAAAGACCAAAGTGGCTTCAGAAAGCTTTAGGTAAGTCAAAACTAAGGTGTACTAACACAATTTAACTTTATCAAAGAAATAAACCTTGACTTAACATTTAGGGTTTTCAGCATTTGTAGATGGCATATAGGCTCTGATAACTCTGATAGCCGGGTTCTGCTCAGGGTTTCTGCCTCTTAAAGGACGTTTTTCCTTGCCAGTGTTGACAAGTGCTTACTCATGGTGGGAATTGTTGAGTCTCTGTGAATAATAAGATAAAGAGTATAGTATAGACCTGCCTTACATGGAAAGTGTCATGAGATATTAAGTGTACCAGTTACTCCATGTGATTTGATTAGCAGTAACATTTTAAATAAAGAACTTTCTCATGTTTGCTTTTAAAAGAAATTTTCCAAAAGCTTCCTTCAAAAGACAAGTTTTAGGGAGTACTTCACATGTTCACAGAACCAATTTAGAATTTATCTTTTCACTAACATAAAATCACTTGAAAACCATTGTTATGAATCTTATTTTGATAGACAAGTATATTGTTAAACTCACGTTTGTGTGTTTGCATGCAGGTTGTTACAACCTGTGAATTCAAAGTTCTTCCTCACATTCTCATGAGTTTAATGTGTCAAACATTTCACCTCCTATTTAGAACATGAGTGATGGTGTCATGTCATTTTTCTTTGCATCCTCAGATTCCTTCAACAGAACCTTGCAGATCGTCCTGATGGTCATCCCTGCTGAGCAATAACAAACACTACATCACCTCTCACGCTTAACACAAAGTCAAACTTTGTATTGTTATTCTCTAAAAAGACTGATTTAGTACAAAGAAGTTATAATGTCACTGCTGTATGTAAGTTTATATAATGTGCGTTATTAAAAGTTCTATGTTGAAAGAAGTGAGAATCATTTTATATCTGCATGTCTTTGTTTTTGTGAATTATTCTTTATAAAACAGTAAATGCTCACCAGGTCACACTAACTGTGTCTGTACTGATGTAATCACTGATGTAATCCTTTAAGTCTAAGCAACCACACACTCTGCTCTGGACCACTGCTCATTAAAGGACCTGTGTAGTTGCTGATTGCAACCCTGTCACCTCACCCTGTCCACAAAACACATAAAAAGCACAAGAGGCCCTATCTAGAGTCAGTGTTTAGTTTGTCCTATTTGGGTTACTGTAGTCTATAGATATAAAAGGCTCATTCTAAAGTGAAAAACAATGATTCTTATTTTCAGGTGATTGTACACTGATGAAAACAGTCTCCATAAGTCCCCATGTTAAACACTTCACAGCAGAAAAAAACATGTTTATTTAACAGTTTTGGTCTCTATAGCATATACAACTGTGATATTAAGGCTAAAGCAACAAGCAACATTCATTGAATTTGATCATTATTAATATAAACATATTTTTTTTATCTTATGACTTCAGGTAGAAGAACTCGTGTTTTTCTGTCAGACTGTTGTTTTCTTCCTCCACAGATTTTTAGCATGCAGATAGTTCAGCCCTAACATTAGGACCTTTGCCATTTGATTCAAGCATTATTATAACTTTCCATCACCTCCCTGACCTTATGTGGACTCTCTGCTCCCCTGGTAGTCCACTCACATTTCACATTATCCAGTCAGACTGCATCAGCACCACCCTCTTTCCTCCTGCATCAGGAATGAAGTGGCTTGGCCCGATATGCCCTGGCGTGGTTACAGTCTTACTCCAAGGGGTGTGTGTGTGTGTGTGTGTGTGTGTGTGTGTGTATGGGGCGTGCGGTCTGCTGATGCGGCTGCTCTCCATCCCCCCTGGGTGGGATTTGCAGGTAATCTGTCTGTGTAACCGCTGCCCTGTGGCACACTGCATTCCCTCTTAGCTCTGTGTCCTGTAAATGGAGGGCTTTTACTGCTGATGAGAGGATGGCAGGATGGAGACAAAATGCCCGGGAGCTTCCACTTTAGCGCTGAGCCATAAAAAAGCTGGCTTAAAGTCAGCTAGCATTAGCCCTTGTGTGAGCAAAGCTAGCTGTGCCCACACTGCAGGCACACAGAGCATTCAGCACACCGCTTGACGGTTCATTGGCTGTCACCGCTCAGGTTGGAGTGTCACATTAACATTTATTTAAATCACTTCACACAAGCCTTGATTAACACATGAAGGGCAACTGTTTTCATAATGCTTTACATAAACCCCTGCAGTCTTATGTCGACAAATACTGTGCATTAATTAACACTCGAAATGTCCTCAGCTGTTTAAATCAATATTATGATGTGCAAATACAAGACTTGGCTTCAACAAAATAATGTAGAGAAATGAAAACAAAACATTGTGGACATAAATGGATTGATTTGATGACTTATGGAGTGCAACACCACATGTCACCCGAAAGAAGCCAGGTCATGTCAGATGCATTCATTTTATGGGTCAGGTTCTGCTCAAGGTTTCTGCCTCTTAAAGGAAGTTTTTCCTCACCACCGCTGCTGTGCCCTCACCTCAGGTGTAGCTGACATGTCTGGACCAAGGCTTCATTTGCAGTCCAATTAGCAAGTTGACACACAAGCATAATGAGATCCTGCTAATCTCTCTAACACACGAATGCTGCTAATATTCTAATACTAATACTATTATTAATCTAATTGATGTCATACCAGATGTATGGGTCAGCCTAAGCTCTGCATTCCAAGAGTGGATCTGGACCAATGCATTCTACCTCTCACATGGACATCCAAAAATCTGTTGTTACTCCTCAGACGATACCTTGCTTGTTCCCTTGCCTACAAACTTCTATTCTATTTTCTATTTCTATTCATTTCTAATATATGTTTATAGAGATGAGGATGGACTGATGCATGCAGTACGCTGAAGGTAATTATCATCTTAAAACCAATTTATGTATTAAATATCGTCCATTGGGACTAAAACCCAAAGTACTGGCACTGGAATCAGCCTTTCACCTTAGCATAGTTTCATTTAACAGTCAACAGGCTTCAAACTTCAATCAAAGTGATAGCTACAGTACGCCGCCTAGTCTCCCAGGTCCCCTAAAAAGCTCAAAGTTGACATATTTCTGTACTTGCAGGAGCACAGTGAGCACTCAAACCACATTCAGCTGAACTCTGGAGGGATCCAACAACAATGCCTCCTCTCCACTAAAACAAGAAGAAAAACAAGTCTGCACTCCCAGTGGATGAACACACTCATAGAACTACAGCACAACATCGCACTATGTTTCCCAGCCACGCATCACCATATCTAAGCTCCTCATTAAAGCCAACAAATAAGGTGCAGAACACTATATTTATACCACAACAACATGTATGTTTAATAAAACACTGAGCAAACAGGGACATCTGTAAATCTGATGTTTGTTGTCTGGTTCGGGGGCAAGAGATGTGACCTTTTCTCTTTCCCTCCAAATGACACGAAGGTAATTAACACACCAAAGGATCCTGATTCAAGGCGTGATGTAAAAAAAAAAATCTACCACTTGGTTTGACTATATAAGGTGACACCCATGTGTCTTCTTATGTAGGTGTGTATGTGTGTGATGAAATGGCTCTATTACCACATTGTGTCAGCTCGGGGAACATTCATGCTGCGAGCTAAGAGATAACACACATACACACACACACACACACACAAGCACTGATACAGAGAAAATGCCAGGAGTTGGCGCAGTTCCAGAGACAAAGGCTTTTTCTCTCTCTCTCTCTCTCTCTCTCTCTCTCTCTCTCTCTCTCTCACACACACACACACACACACACACACACACACAAGTGTGAATAGTGTGCCAGAGTCCTGGCTGCAGGCTGAAACAGTGAGGGAGAGAGAGAGAGAGAGAGAGAGAAAGAGAAAGAGAGAGAGCGCTGGATTGCATTCTGAGGAGGCATCTGAGGAAACACACCAACCTGCATTCACAGTGAAAGTTGGCTAGCAAAAATGTGCGTTTTGACTGAGGTATCCACACACACACACACACACACACACACACACACACACACACACAGCTGATAATGTGTTCATCATAACATCAAAAGCAGAAAAACAACATTTGATCACATATTCAATAAAATGATAATTCTGCTTTCATACAACTTGGAGATTACTATTCAGTTTGCTTCTTATCTCAGATGTATCATTGTACTTAAATTGTAGAGAACACAGTAACATGAGTAAAAATAGCTGGTTCGGTAATTTGATTCATTTAAATAGCTGAACTGCCTTGTTTGCTAAAGGTGGGGAACCCTCATCATCACGTTTAAAAGAACTAACTGGATATGTTCAGAGAGATAGTTTACACCTAAACATCAGCATGAACTTTGCCTGAGGACGACCTGTGCTGGGCTCAAATGGTGCTAATGAAAAGCTGTGATTTCTATTTTTCTATTGTGGTTAAACAAAACAACAGGATTCTCTTGCTATGTTCACACTTGCCTAAATGTTCTTTTGGTTCCATAATGGCATCATACCACTGTTTGGTTATGATAGGTACGAGTCAACTTATTGCAAGAGATGTGTGTCAGTTAAAAGAAAACATTTATTTACATTTACTCATTTAGCAGAGGCTTTTAGAAGGGAACAATCAAGGTACTGTGTGATAAGAAAGTGTTAGTGCAACAATAAGTGCTATGACAGTTCTTAAAGGGGTAGATTTATCATGTCCAGTTGTTGGTAGTGTTGGAGAGGAGGTCCTCTCTGAAGAGCTGGAGGTCTTCAGGAGTTTTTTTAAAGGTAGAGAGGGACCCCCCTGATCTGGCAGGAACTGGTAGTGCGTTCCACCAACAGGGACAGAACAGACAATAAAAGTCTGGATTGCCTTGGGCAAACAGGTGGCAGAGCCAGGTGTCGTTCATCAGAGGAATGCAACGGTCGTGAGGTAACATATGTCTGTACAAGGGCGTTTAAGTAGGTGGGTGCAGTGCCGGAGACAACTCTGTAGGCGAACATTAGCAATTTGAATTTAATGCGACAGGCTGCAACAGGTAGCCAGTGGAGCTCGATGAGCAGCGGGCTGACATGTGACCTTTTGGGTTTGTTGTAGACCAGGTGAGCCGCCACATTCTGGATCATCTGAAGACGTTTCACTGATGACGCATGACCGGGCAACTGAGGTGACATTTTTTAGGGATTTCAAACTAATTATTTATTGGATAAATCTGGATGAACTAATTGCTGGTTTGTTTGTCAGATCATTTGACTGCTTGTATTTGTTGCTCCGTCCTGTGCTCCAAAATCTTAACAATCAAAACCAAAATAGTCAAAACCAAAATTTGATCTAATTGTGTGAATTTATCGGTTAAACTAAAAAAAAAAAAAAAAAAAAATCAGTTGCGTTAACATAATGAACACACAGGACAGTTTGTTCTGCTTCAAATAAAAAAAATATCCCCCACAATAGATGTAGGTGTAGGTGGAGCAGTAAATGCCACCCAACTGAAAGATGGATGAATTCATAAAATGCATCAAATCAGCCAGAAGGCAACAACAGGTCTTGTAAGGTCAAACTTAAAGGCAGTGATGTTGCATAAGCTTTCTAGTTTTTGTAGAAGTTAAAGGGTAAAACAAATCTTTTTCAAGAGACCTTGTCATGTAAAAAAAATGAGGAGCATCCTCAATCCCTGTCCCACTCCACACCCCCACACGCTACACTGCGCCTGGCTTGCCTGCTTGCCAAACCCCCTGATCCTGTTGCATCTGTGGCCCCTCGGTGGTGAATGAGCCAGCCTGTCAGCCCAAACTAAAGTGTTTCCCTGCATCACTGATTGGTGAAGGTAAGATATCTGTGTATCTATATTTTCCAATCAAAGTACTTAGCATTTCCATTTTTTTTCCAGCATCACTCTTAGTGCTCGCATTTATGAAGCATTTCATTAAAAATTGACTGTGTATTCTGTGTATGCCTATTTTCTGAAGTGTTACGAAATGAGAATTATCTGAGAGATTAAAATAAAATGTTGTGAGATATCTGATGTGTGTGTGTGTGTCCGTGTGGTATTAAACATTTGCATAAAATAAAAGGCTTTAGACTAGTGATTCCCCCATGGTGAAAATTTGTGGACTAGACAACCAGGCAGAAAAAGCTTGAAAGGGTGGGTGCTGTGTTCGTCTCTCCTCTCGTCTCCTCTCCTCCTGCATCATTTTCTCCTCTACTCGCTCACCTGCCTCCACCTCCAGGACTGCCGTGACCTTTCATTCACAACACACGCAAACATACACATCTTCTCTCATTTTCCTGAGCAACATGAAGGCATGTTGAGATGCAGTTCCCTGTGCAGACACATGGGGGTGCTGCAGTGCTTCATAACACTGGTGGACTATTTAAAGCAGAGAGCAGCATTAAAGAATGAAAAACACCACCAGAAACACAGTCAGACACCTCAAATAATACATGAACACACCGAGAAGAGATATTATTGAGTTACTGTTCATGAATTAGAGGAGTCAGGCTTATATTTAAATCTAACAATGAGGAGGAAGAAATGAGGAAATTAGACTTGCATTCAAAAATCGACATTTGCTAGTTTCATCAGATTAGCAATAGAATGAAAAACACACCTAACCATGAGAATCTTGCTCAAAGTCAGAGACTGACCTGCAGCACGGTCGCCATGCTGACAGGAGGCTTCACTCCACTAGACAATAGAAGAATGTTTTTATGATTGAACAGTGCAGGGCAGAGATGGCTTCCACACTACGAAAGGACACTGTGGACAGGTCGCCAGTTCATCACAGCTCAGAGTCTAACTTAAACTTTAGGTCATAATCAGAGCAGCTGTTGGAATCAGCACTGTAAGGAGAAAGAACAGCCAGATTGTCTGCATACACAAGACGGTTTGTTTGAGTGCTGCTGATCATGTAGCCAAATGTGCAGCTAGTAAAGACTCTATTGCCCCATTTGACCTCCAAATTCTGGTTGGCATACTAGAATGCTGGAATTGTTATCATGCTCTCAGGCATACCACTTTGACTCAATTTCAGAAACAACTTTGGTGATTAACTCAGTCAGAAGCCTTAGAGGAATCAATAAAGCCAATTAGAACAGAGGAGTTTTTCCTTCTATATATTTCAGCTGCTTCTTTTAAGAATGAATGCACAAATCTGCAGTGTTTCTTTCAGTAAACTATGATGCAAAATGTTCCTCAGCGACCTTTTATTTCATGTTAAAGAGATAAAACTAGATCTATAATAATAAAAACTGTGATGAGAGAGCAGTGATGGGCAAAAAAGGCATGATATTTTTCTCCAGTTACATCCTTGCGTCCTTGCAGGAACACCATGTGAAGTCCACCTTTCACCTTCTCTAAACCCTGAAACTGCAGATTTCTACACAGTTACTACTACTACTGTTTTCACAAAGATGTAAAGGATGCACCGTTTGCATGCATGGTGTGTATGTGTCAGAGAGATAAAGAGAGACAGCAGAGTTCATGTCCTTAATGAAAAGGCTTACTTGTTTTGCTGCTATACAACAATAAAGAAGTTTGGAACAATTCATCTGTTTATTTAATCTAGATCTTCGCACTTCTGTGGGCGGTGGAGAAAGAGAACGCTCTGACAGCTTCTAGCTGTTCCCAGCAGCAGGATCAGCCCCTCAGAGAGCTCCACAGCGTGCAGCCCTCACTAGATGTAATGACCTTTTGTTGACTATGATGGATAAAAATGACTATGTGACTTGATCTAATGTTTGATTAGCTTTCTTCTACAGACTAAATCTAAAATAGGTACCCAAAGTAACACTGCAAATCAGTATGACGCCCAGCACAGAAGCCAAACAGATTGTCTGTGGTACCAATACCAATACAAAAATTATATTCATATCTCTCTGTACAAAAAAGCAAAGACGGAATCATTACTAACTTTTATTACATTACACGTATTACACGTATTCACTTCATTATAATCCTTTAAAGAGACACTTCTGTTTTTTGAAGTGGGGTACACAGCTGGTAATAGCTACATTAGGGATAGGAATACCCAGGGTTGAAAGTAGTTTTAAATTCTTGCCGGTACTATTACCAAAACCTTCATCTCTCTCTCATGTCGTGCATTTTAAAATAGCAAAGTCAAAACCCAAACAAATAAAAACATTTCAATATTTTACTGTAGGCTACCTGTAGGCCTATGGAGATTATGTTAGCGTGTATCACAACGAAGTACAGCTGATATGAGACAGTAAATAGCAATTAGAGCCGATTAGCACGAGCTAACGCTAACTAGCTGTTTGGTACAGGCATTACTTGCTTGCTACTTGATCCACACCAATGTAGCGCCTGTAGTTTGTAAGTTGAACGTCTGCCTGTAAGATAAATACTTTTTGTTTGTGCTCAGTTTACAAAGATTAAAAAAAAAAAAAAAAAAGACCTGTATAACTTGCCGTGAATCTTTGAGGTCTCTCAGCGTGTCTGTGTGCACCTGTGTATGCTGAACATAACGCTAGCTAGCTGTTAGCGTTAGTTTGTGGTAATTGGACAAAAGAAACACAAACCACACTTACATTTTCGTCGTCTGTAGATTCCCACGGACAGTTGGTATTACTCCTCTTTCGTGTGAGGTCTTGTTGCCATCCTATGTTGTTCTGTGTTCATTGTATTTGTCTGTTGTGAAGCACATAACGCATTGTGCACACACGTTCATGTCGACAGTGTGGGGACATCTCCAGTAAAAGTAAACTTAATCCTCCGTTCTTCGGTCCTCTCAGGCTGGGGCCAATATAGCAACTTGTGTCGGTCACTGCAGCCAACAGCAGAGTAACGAGCATGTATAGGTTGGAGCCTTGCCCAGCCATTCTTCTCCGTGAAGCAGAAAATGTTGGAGCTTCGCCTGAGCTCTGCACTTTTATCACCTGTAGGGCATGGCGGGTGGAGACTGACCTTATATACAACACCTAAGAGACACCTGGAGAGAGAAAAATATAAAGGAGTGAGGAGACAAGAGAGAAGAGAGGTCAAACTGTGAGTCAAGCCAAGTCAGCCAATAACTTATTATTATTACCGTATTTTCCGGACTATAAGCTGCTACTTTTTTCCCACGTTTTGAACCATGCGGCTTATACAAAGATGCAGCTTTTCTATGGATTTTTCTTCAGCACTCAGGGAGGCGCTCTAGCAGGAAGTGCAAAAACGAGACAGACAGTAGTCAGTGCAAAGAAGAACGCCAGTTTTTATTCTTAGCACATGCAACCCAACACGCAGAACAGCAAAATAGTATTTTCACACCCTCATCCCCTCATCATGGAAAACACACAAAGAAATTTCTATGATGCAGCTTTTAAATTGAAGGCCATCAATCTGGCTATCCGTGAAGGATATAGAGCGGCTGCACGTAAGCTTGGCATTAATGAATCTATGGTGAGACGTTTTACTGCCGTGTTACAGGCACTGTTCAGAAACAATCAGTTCAGGTATATGAATAAACATTTATGGTATAAAATCTTTCTGTGTAAATATCTTATTTCTCAACCTGGATATCGGCGGCTTATATTATTATTTTAGTGGGTCCGGCTTATATTCAGGTGCGCTCTATAGTCCAGAAAATACAGTACTATGAAAGTACTTTTTAATTTATAATTCTCAGTTGAATGTCAAATTAACTTTTCTTTGACTTTTATTGTATTGTCATGTATTATTTATTATTTTATGTAGCTCTCCAGAGTGTCACTGAAAATAAATATTGTTGCCATGACGTTGAATTATAGCTTTCTTTGTTTGATTTGAGTGGTTGACTTCACACAGCGCAGATGTTGATACAATGACAATGCTGCTTCAATATACAGTACATAAAATAAATGTAATTGTGTATTATTATTATTATTATTATCATTATTGATGTTGCTTATAGATGTTAATACAACAAATGTTTTTTTTTTTTCTCTTTTTTGTTTTTTTTTTAGTCCATGTGTGGGAAGAAACCGAAGCACCCGGAGGAAACCCACTAAAATGAACTTTCCGTTGATGTTAAGGCATCGTGTAGGTGGCATAAAACCTGATGTTACTGTATTTGATTTCATGTGAGCCTACTTCAGACCCAGAAAGTGACGGGTTGTGTTCCAGTCTGAAGATGTCTCCTCAGACATTTTAGTCTCTCCATGGGTTTGGGGGTGCTGATGCTGGTCTTCTGCTGCTTGACTGGCTCAGTGGAGAGCTTGTGGTTAAGTGTGATCTGATGGTTGAGCTGGGCTATAAGCTCCTCCAGCTCTCTCCTAAAGTTCCTCTCCATATTGAAGGCATTTTGCTGTATCTCCTTGGCTATCTTCTGATGATGGGCGTCCTGCTCAGCCCTCAGTGTGATGAGCCCTCTGTGTCTGCATGAGCCTTGACTTCTCTGTCAAGCTCACACTGAAGGGTCTCAGCCTGCTGTCTGACAGTGATGACATCGTTGTCGTACATTTGCCTGATCTGGTAGTGTGAAACACGGATCATGTCCATAAAGTCTTGTTCTCCTCTGCATTGAGATCAGCAGTGGACTTCTGCTAGCTGAGTGTGTATGCACCATGCGGTTTTAGATTAGATTAGATTAGAAATACAAACTGGGAAATTCCATTGCAGCAGCAGCATTTCAGTCATAACCAAGAGTTTAGCTTTCATTGTATAATGTGATGGCATGTGGCAGGAGGGATTTCCTGTATCTGTCCCTTCGACAGCGGAGCTGGAGCTGCCTGTGGGAGAAAGTGCCCTGCTGGCTGACCATAAGTATCCGGGTGTTCAGTCTGTAGCTTAGCAAGGGCGGAGCTTACGACTTCGCAGGCCACCACTGCATCAGCTGACAGGGGGATGTAAACAGCGAAAACAATGGTGGACGTGAACTCTCTCAGTAAATAGTATGGGCGCATTCCTACAGCCAGCAGTTCAATGTCCGGGGTACAGAGACGTTCCTTCACATTCACATGTCCGGGGTTGCACCACCTCTCACTCACATAAAGTGCAAGCCCACCACCTTTCTTCTTCCGACTTTTAGAAGGGTCTCTGTCCCCCCTTTCCAATCTGTAGTCTGGAACCTCCACGCTGTTGTCTGGGATGTGCAAGTGCAGCCAAGTTTCACTGAAGCAAAAGATGTTGCACTCATGGTATTCCTTCTGGGTCTTCACCAGCACTGCAAGTTTGTCCGCCCTTGTCAACTTGCCCGAGCGGTCCGGAGGCAAAATAACAAGAGAACAGCTCTTCAGGTGGTACTGAAAGTGTGTTTGTTCACACACATACAAAATCCAAACACTTTACAATAATAACAATACTCGCAAGTTCTTGTGCTTCATCTCGCTGTCAAGGTTCAGCTGACGGTGGTTAGCCTGTTGCTGACTGGCACTGATGACATCAGTCTGGTATCCTGCATTCACCTCATTGTGTGCTGCACTGGTCTTCTGCAGTTGCTCCTCGACAGTCTTGAACTTGTTCTTCTCTGCTTGCAGCTCAGCTGTGAACTTCCGCTGCATGAGTCCATATTCCACTTGTAGCTTCTCAAAATCACTTTGCAGTTTCTTCTGCTTGATTTCATTGTCACGGTCACACTTAAAGGTGTTAGCCTGCTGTCTGATGTTGGCGACATCAGTTTTATACCTTTTGTTGTGCTTGTTGTGTACCACAGTGATCCTATTCAGTTCCTTTTGGAGAAGCTGGTTCTTGTTCCTCTCACCCTGAAGGTCACTGGTGAATTTATTGTCGCTGATGACATGAGCCTCTTGCCCGAATGTTTTCGTCTCCCTTATGGTGTTACTTCTCACCTGGGAGGCAATCTTTGCCTTGTTGAAAGATTTTGGCTTCTTGTATTTGTTCAGCTTCTTTAGCTCTGACAGCTCAGCTCAGAACACAACAGGTATAGTATCAGAGTTCAGAGAGTCTCAGTCTCCGAGCGTCTGATAGGTGGACGCAGCGTGACGCCGGGCTGCATTTTTCCAAAAGTTAGATCTGGCTCAACTTCTCCGCCGCAGGACGCTGTGTGGACTGCCACAGCAAAACAGGCAACCCTTCTCAAATGAATGGAAAAACTTGCAAATTCAACACATTATCCCGTATGAATGTTTCCTATTGCTGTTTCAAAACTAACTGTATAAACTGTATATGCTCCTTATTTACATCGCTGAGATACATTAGTAAGGATTTATGTGTGTGTAGCTGGACTGGCTTGACACTGCTTTAAAATGACGTGCATTGTGTTCTGCATTGTGTAGGGAAGGATGAGGGACATCTGCTGTTTGGCCAGTCGGAAGGAAGATTTATTTTTCTGTGCACAACACAATCAAATCAGTAGAGCAACTTTGTTCCCACACGCACATCTCTCCTCAGCATAGTGTACCGGTACTGAGGAGAATAACGCAAATCAACAGGTAGTGACAACACCTGAGGGTCAACCGCCACACTACCAAAATACAATTAACAAAATAAAAGCTCCCCATAATAAGTACACACAAAAACAAGTTTATACAGAAAAAAATGACAAAATATCAACAAAGATGGATTTTTTTGGTGAAATTTAACAAACTGTATGGAACACTATTAGAGGTAAATATTGAGATCATTGTGCTATGACTGCATGTAATATAATATGTTGAGCTCTAGTGTTACTGTCTCTGATAATGTACTGAACTGAGGAGAGTAAAGATTCTCCTGTGTGTATAAGTATGTTTAGGTGTGTGTGTGTGTGTGTGTGTGTGTGTGTATTTCTGTGTGTAAGTGCAATGAGGCCAAAAAGGGTGGAGCCATCAGTGAAGAAAGAAGTGCTGTAGGGAAGAAATGGCACTAACCTGAAGCTAAGAGTGAGGCATTCATTGGCAAGGAATGCCTGAAGGCAGGGTCAAAGGTCACCTTCTAACAGGAAATTGGTTAAAGGTTAGTTAGAAGGTCGAAACTATGAAGAGGAACTGTATTCATGAGCATGTGTGTGTGTGTGTGTCAGAGTTTTACCGGGGCTGTGACTCAGCTCGGTGAGAGGAGGGGGGTGATTCCTCAAGCAAACTGTGACTAATGGGGCATGTGTGTGTGTGTTGGGCCTTGAAGTTCCAGGGTTGTCCCCATTAACAGGAAGTAGCAGACCCCCCCCAGGTAAGAAAGGTCTACCCACAGGGTTACTCATGGCCCAAATGGATGTGACAAGGCTGTGTGTGTGTGCTTCTGTGTGTGTGTGTGTGTGTGCATTGTTACCTTCCTCAGAGCAGAGATGAATGAATGGATGAACTTTGGATGCTGTTTATTTCTGCATGTAAATGTGCAGGAGATGAGGCTGAGTGGCCTGAGGCTGCTGCTGTCAGAGAAGCTGACTGACACACACACACACACACACACACAGTAACTGACAGCCTGTTTGTGTGTGTGACTCAGGTCTAGTGATTAATACTCCATGCAGGAGCTATGTAGTGATGTAGTGAGGACAGCTGATGACACAAAGGCACTGATTCAATGTGACCACAGCCCGATTCCAGAGAGACCGGCATCATTACTGCTCGATAAACACACATGCAAAAATATCCCCTTAGATATAACACACAAGAAGTCACTTTGTTTTTTCTTCAAATAGGAAGAACTGCATATGGATCGTACTTTTGCTATTTTTATTAAAAAACATATTTAATATTATAAATATTGAATAATAAAAAATGGTGAAAATTAAAAGAAAAAATGTGATAAATAGAGAAAGTGGGATGAGTCAATTCATTTTAATTTATATAGCACTAAATCATAACATTTATCTCATGACACTTTCTATACTGAGTAGGTCCTCTATAATATTATTAACAGAAACCCAACAGTTACCATCATGAGCAAACACTTGGTATCAGTGGTGAGGAAAACCTTCCTTTAAGACGGTGAAATTCAAAACAGGACCTGACCTGCGCTTAGCTCAGTCAGTAGAGCGTCCGGCCCATATCTGAAGGCTCGCTGTGGTTGGCCCGGGTTCAAGGCCAGGGGGTGGCCCTTTCCTGCATGTCATTCCCCATCTCTCTCCCCATATTCCCTGTCACTCTTCAGCTGTCTTTGTCAATAAAGCTTGGAAAGGCCAAAAAAATCATCTTAAAAAAAAAAAAAAAAAGGCAGAACCTAACTAGCCGGCAGTCAGCTGGGGGTAAATGTGGGCATGAGACTTCAGATTCAGACTGTGTTACAAACATGGAGCATTAGCATTTCAATAGCAGTCCTTTGGTGAAATGTTTCAAATGTCCAACAGCAACAAAATAATTTATAGGACACTAAAATTTCAACCCTGAAGTGTTATGGTTGGATATGAGAAGACATTTTTCTTTTTTGACTTTTTAAAAAGTTTCAGTTTTAGGCTGCAAATCAAAGTCAAAGAAGTTGCCATATACGGTCACTCGCCCACCTAGGGTAAAAAAAAATCCAAAATAAATTTTACATTTATTTCCAAATCAACAATCAGACACGTTTTACGGAACTTATGTACAATGCAATATAATACAATATAGTATAATACAATACAATACAGTGTAAAAAATGTTAGGGTTAGAGTAGGATGCTTTAGAGCACACGTCTCTCATTGAGAGAGGCACCATTTTAAAAGCCTGTGGAAGCGACCATATATGGTTCTTTGCCTAATAAAGGGTTAAAACAGTATGAAGCCAGCACACAGAAATACAGGAAACTGAAAAACACAAGTACAGCTAAGGTCTTCTCAGACGAGGAGCGATTGACTCACATAATAACTCATTTTCTGTGAGACAGCGTGGACAATCTGACAGGTGGACCCTTACAGCTCGTTAACACATTACACAGAGACACAGAATCAGAACCGTGAATGAAGTATTGAGATAACATCAACGACTCAGGTGACAGTACCTGCAGAAATAATCAGTTACAGAGACAATTAATAGTGATATTCCGCAAAGTGGAATCTAAATATATATTCAATATAAGAAAGCTTGTTGGGTGCCCCACAGTGTCTGATTGGAGATTTCCCCATGTGTCCAATCACAGATGTTCTGAATTTGCAACATGTCAGTATCACTGAATTATTCCTTTTAAATCTGCTGTTTGTTGTCTCAACATGCCACATAGTGTACCGCACTCTGACTTTCTCAGGTGTGTTTCCATTCTCAGATACACAGGAGCAGCTTGTTGCCTGGCAAAAGTGAGTGAACATTCCCTGACCAGCCTCACCATTGGCTGTACTGAGTTGCACGATGGGACTCGATGTTGCCTTAGTGTTGCTACACTGATGCAGGCAAGATGGGATGCTAGTGACAGAGGAAACAGTTTCAGTTTTCAGCCTTATGCCTTAACATGTAGGTTAACATAGGGTCAATGGTGCAATGAAAGTTGCTGAAAGAGAACGAAAGGTCAGCTCAGCATTGAGAGCATTTGCTGCTATAGCAGGCTAAACATAGATGATAAAATAAGTTAAAGAAGTTAAATAAAAATCAGATCTAAGTAAGAGGTGATTGTCAGTTGGACAGAGAGTAAATGTATGCATTTCCCAAGATGTTGATCTGCTCCTTTAACTAGAAGAAGTGAATTCACTTTAGTTCTACTTGAGAATGAACAGTTTGGATCACCAGTGTTTGAAATATGCAGCAAAATCTGCAGCCCTGATGATAATTAGCAGTAGACTTCTGTGTGCATTATCCTGATGTAAATTAGTACTTTTCTGTGTAGTGTGCTCCTAATAATGCTTTTGATGATAGTAAAAATGATTTACAGAAACCCTCCGGCCCTCTTTAATCCCAGTACCACTGTTGTGCAAACACACACACACACACACACACACACACACACACACACACAGAGGAAGGAATAATTTGACCCTTCAGCATGTGAGGTTGACTAGCTGGACTTTATCCTGCAGGTACAGTGTCACGCAGCCCTGCCAGAGGCTCCACTCCCCCTTTCATCTACTACAGTGACCGAACCAACAGGCAAACATTATGAGTCACGACAAGAGGCTTCCACACAGAGAATTCCCCCGTTAACCTAGTTACTGCACTGACCTGGTTTTTAGCCAACACAGAACATGTAAGCATCCTCAATGAGTCCGGCTAACCTGTTCAGCTCTTTGTCTGATGATGGCAGTCCTGCTTCAGATGCTCACTAAATTATAATTTATCTAATTATTCTAATATTAAAGAGTTTACCATGGAAGAGGAATGACCTCCTGAAGTTTTTATGTCAAGCAAACGTCATGATACCAAAGGATTACTTGCTCTGTGGTATTCCGATAGTGCTGTACAAAAATGCAGTATATGGCCATATGGAAATTGTAATAATGTAACTCAAATATAGCAAACATATGCATGTTACTAATTTAGCTTCGTCACCAGAATTGTTCTGCTTTCTTGTCTCACTGGTTCAACATCTAGGGGTATCAGGGCTTGTGGCTGAGCCTGCTGTCCATTCTGACACCCACTACAAACCCTTATTATAATTATTATGAATATAAAACTGCTCAAGGTTTCTGTCTCTTAAAGGAAGTTTTTCCTCACCACTGTCACCAAGTGTTTGCTCATGGTGGGAGCTGTTGGGTCTCTTGTAAACAATATTTCAAAGAGTATGGACTTGACCTGCTCTATATGGAAAGTGTCATGAGATAACTTCTGTTATGATTTGCTGCTATATACTGAAAATACCACTGAACTGAAGAATATTACTGCATGTGAGATATGGATATTGTTTCTTCAATCATAAAGTCAGCTGGAGGATTCAATTGCAGGACATTGTTATGACACAGCAGTTCTAACCACTGTACTGACAGGCTGTAAGATTAAACAAATACCTAAAGTATGGGATGAGAATTTCCACTCTAATAGTAATAATAATAAATGATGGAACTGGTGAAAATGAATCAGTGGACTGACTGAGAAAAGGGAGATGAACATCTCTTGTGCTAACGATGGCCATTACTGAAAGATTCAAAGGAAAACTAAGAATACGTCTTTTTCTTTATCATGACTTTGTAAAGTCACAGCTCCTCTGTCACTTTATTTCACACCAGGTGTGCAGTCAGGCTCTGATTGTAGACCTGTTTTTTTTTTTTTTAACAACTTCCATACAGTAAATAGATACAATAGTATAAAATATACAATTAATGGAGACGGTATTGGTCAAATGGTCACCTTTGACAACCCTACTTATGTCTGAATGAAGCTGTGAGGTACATTACCATAAACATTACCTGTGAATGACAAATGCCATCACTTTAACATGAAACAAGCATAAACATGAAGAGGTCTTATGTTTCGATGTCCATACATCAGATTCTTGTAGGGGCATCACAGAGGAAGAGAGGTCTCATTCTCTGGCTGATAACAGGGAGACTCAATCACAGGCTATCAAAGGTTGAGATGTTCACATTAACCTGAATTAGACCTTAATCACACTTGCACTGTGCTCCATAATGCCGAGCCACTGTCCCCATGGAGCGTTTATTTGCATTCACTTTGTTAGAGGAATATTCAGTCACACCACACCTGAAACAGAATGAGCCGAGGACAACAATAACACCGTTTACCGTCTCAAAGCTATAGAGGAGAAACTCATCAAATCATCTGTTTCTCCTCTCATAAAAGTAAATTTGCGTTGTCATGGCAACTGCAGATGGAAATGGGAGACAATCATTTGAGCGAGCGGGAGGGAATCAGATCTGCTTTGCTTTCAGCATATTGTGTGGGGAATTTGCTGTGTTACGAAAAACAATGTGCAGATGTTTTCTCAGTCTGTATCAGTTTCAGTGTGTGGGCCGCTGCTTGTAGAACTTGTAGAAGTCTGCTGCTCTGTGTCGATCTGACTCTGAAAAAGAAACACACCAGGCTCATTTTGTTTGGCTGATTGAATTCCCCCAGTGACTAATGCACAGCTGCAGAGACATCAGACAAGTTTGATCAAGTTTTGATGTGATCCGCCGATTTCAATATTTGCCCAATGACTGCTGTCATTTCTCTCCCCTGAACAACGCTCCACAAAGCTCACTCTCATCTCAATTTAATTGGTTCAAAAATCAAAGCAGGCACAGAGAATGGGACGGGTTGAAAAATAAAAAGAAGCTTCGAGGAACATTCTGCCTCTGATCCCGGGCTTGTAATTGTTTCAGACTTTTTTTGGCTGAGCAATAGGAGGAGGCCGCCGTTCCTTCGATGAACGTTTTTTTAGGGGAAATGAGCATGGGCGGCTGATAGGATTCTTTGGCATCCTTCTCTCTCCCTTCCTTTTGTTAATTCACTTCTAGCTCCTCGGGCTGAGTCTTGTTGTTTTTGGATTTGAATGCCTCTCCACCCACTGTTCATTAGGCCTACCAGCACAGTGGCATTAATCTGCTTTTTGTGATTAATGAAGGCCTCCATAATACTCTCACTGTACATTACATCCATCTGTTATTGTAACTAATGGCTTACAACAGGCTGCAGTCATGCCTTACAGTAGAGATCACACACAAACAAGTGTGCCTCCAACACATCAGTCATCTATACAGTATAACTCACACATGACAATGATAAGTGTTGTTTGGACACCAATTCCCACAAGGCACTGGGAGGGTTGATGAGGCTGAACCAGGAAAAGACTGTATATCATTGTGTCTTTGCTTACCCGAGGCTAAAGATGTCCTGCTAACATCAGAGGGCAAGAACATCATCACAGCGCCTGATTTGCATAATAAAAAAGCATGAAAGTCAGGAGGACGACCTTTCACAATCATCACCCCACATTACATTACTCCACAATTTTTCTTTTCTGACAGTCACTTTTTTCATTGAAGTGCAATCAAAAGATGGATGTTGAGTGGGAAATCTCAAGAGCCTGTCAGCTCGAGGGCAACTGACTCCACACTTTATGATGATACATGGTTTTAAAAGTTTGCAAGTCTGTTACAAATATGGATGAAGCAGACAAGAATGTGGATGGAACAAGAAAATTGTCACAATGGAGGAAGTAACAACTTACACTAACTGTACGCTCATTATTCTGACTGAACGAACATATTGTGCCTGTCTTTTTTAAAACTACACTCATCATTATTTTAGATATCAAAGAAATAGTTTGGGAGATGAGAATATTAATGTTTGTTAATTATGAAGCTCCTGCCGGCAGCTGGTTTAGCTTAGCTTAGCATAAAGACAAATCAAATCAAATCAAATCAAATTTTTGATGTGTGTTTGGGGTTGTTGTCCTGTTGGAGCACCCCGCTGAACACCTTTTGACAGAGGATTTTAACTTTTCCTGAAGTTCCACTGGCATCAAAAGAGGTCCAGAGTACTATCGTCCCCATGCATGACAGTAGGTATGGTATTCTGGTATTCACAGGCCCATGACCGTGTAACTTTACAGCAGAAAGCTGTACTTTGTCCTTGTATTCAGCAGCAAACTTCAGATGAACCTTAAGGTACCACTCATAAGAAGTTAAGAGGCCATCCCACAAAGATTATTTAATTGACACACTTTCTAATGACCAAAACTGACAGTTCAAGCTGCTATATGTATCCTTTTGACCACAATTGTGACTTGTTTATGTGCATACATACTGTATAGTTTTAGAGTAGCTGGTAGGCAGAATTTGTGACCTTTTGTCTCCAGTCTTCATGCTAAACTAACTTAACTGGCAGATATTGACCATAAAGACTATGCCGACTGTCGAATGTCAACTTTAATTAAGGACTATGTGTAATGTTAAAGTGTCTTTGGCTTTAGGGCACATTTACTGTTTTGATTCACTCAACACTCTCCTAGTGCATTATTTTTGGACGTATGAGGTGGCTGTTCTCAGTGAAAAAGCTCTAAAAACCCACAGCACACCACCTTGCAGCAGCAAGCAGATGACACACACAGGTAGAGACTAACTGATGAACAAAGTGGAACACCAGCTAAAGTTGGTAGAGACCAAACAGAGCTAAAATGAAAGTGAGTATTGAACTTAAATTCATCAGCTTGACACAGACATGACACTAAATGACAGATAATGTTGCCCTGCATCTGTTGGATGTCAGCAACTTTCCTAAAACATCAAATGGCTAAAAGCATGTTAACTTCATGCAGCATGCAAAATGTCCTCCTGATTTCACTGTTGATGTTTTCAAACAGCACTGAAAACTATAACTGAGAAGTTATTACACTTATCAAATAATGTTGTCATCACTTGGCCAAATGCATTTAGAGGTTTGATGACTGGTGATCTGTGGCCGGAGGCTGGAGCTGTGGAGTTGTCTTGTTTTTGCTGTGCTGGACTTGGCTAAGCAGGAGTCAAGAGGATATTTGGTCCATTGAGTGGGAGCTTTGGGACTGATCCACAGTGGAAGAGCTGGATTGTCGGGATCATCCACCCTCAGGCGAGGTGTAGATCCCTGCTGAGCCACCCAGAGCTCTGCCTCAGCACAGACACACACTCACACACACACACACTGAAAGATTGATGTGGTTATTATGCACAAGCATAATCATTCTAAAAGCAACCCAAAAGAAAAAAAAAAGAAAGTCTCACAGGCAGATCAGAGAGGAGTTTGGTTTGTGTGGCACCTTAAAAGCAACATTTATTCAAGTAGCAATCATAAAAATAAAACACCGAGAGCATCCTCACTTTGAGTCAATTCTGGTGTGTTTTTAGTGCCCACTCACATAAATATTGCATGAATTACACCCCAGACATCATCACATTTTAATTTTAGTTGGTGATGTGCAGATGTGTCAAATCAAACACAATAAGTCTTTATGGTAGTTTATATACATTATACTGTAAATGTCACTATGTTACTGTTGATCTGTTGTCTGCATTACAATGTTACATTTTACACCTTTAATGGCCAATATCACGGCCAAGGATGGATTAAGTTCTGAGGCTGCTGGACTCTGACTGTGTCTTTAGGGGCCTCCTGACTCCTGCACTGCCTCCACCTGCTACTGATACTTTAAACCAAATAGAGAAGGAGCCAACAACGTCAGTCTATTATGTAACAGATACTACTGGTGTTATTTTTTATTGGTATTATCATCGACAAATCCCAGAAGAGGCTCAAAGCAACGATAAATGTATCCGACAATTACTGTACTGTCAGTTTAACCACAGTCACAGACTGGACGTCTCTAAATCCATCCATAAGGCTGAGTCATCCGGCAAATGTTTTAACCCTCTTCCTACCAAAATATTTAAACATATTTCCAAGAATAAACTACTGCACATAGTTATTAAATAATGTTTCAAGAAGAAATAAGTATAAAAGCAACATGTTTTATGACTGTCCACACTCACATTCTGATCATACACAGCATATCAATCATGTATGACACATATTTTTCAGTCTTATCTTGTATAATATAACATGAATATTTCATTTGATAGTCATAAACACTTTATTCTCAAATGGTGTATTGTAGTTCTTGTTTTAAACATCATCCACCACACTTGGATTTAGTTGCAGTTCAACTATCTGCCTCTGTTGAAGGCCTTAAAGTATGTTTGAAGTATGTTTTAAGGTGAACATAGTGGATCATTTAGCAGCTAAAGAGACAGATATTTGTCTCAGGAGTTGGTGGAGACCAAAAACAGAGCTAAAAGAGAGAGAATATTAGGGAGGTGGACACAAACACTTCTTAAAACGGATGATCATGTTGCTCTGTGTTTTGTTGGATGTGTAAATAGGCATCTACAGTTGTGAAGCAACAGTTGCTCTTCTTTTTCTTGAGAAGCTGTAGCATTCTTTAACTGATACTCTGACACTTACTGCACTGTACATTTACTGCCAGATCACTGCTCAAAAGTCACTTCTCTGCCACTCCTGGCTAAGCACAGACACATGGTATGTGGATGTCAAACGGTGACGATGCAGGTACTTTTATCATCATTTTTGGATGGACCCTTCTAACATAATGTTCTTACAGCGATTTACTTTGAAGTGTAGAGCCACTGAGCGAGATGATCCGATGAGGTGGGAGCGAAAACTTGCTGGCTAGGTACCTCGACAGAAGCGTAACAAAAACAGAATAGAATAGCAGAATAGAATGGTTCTATTGGTGCCATCGACAACTTTTGACAATGGAAACACACACACACAAACCGAACTGAATAAAGTGAATGGAGCTGCTTGGTGGACACTGGGCTTTAGAGGGAAAGATGTGGTGCAGGTCAGAGCGGCTCCAGGAACTGCAAATACATTAGTTTATATTAGTTTTCCTGCTGCACAACCTATCAGCTGTGTCAACTTTTGAATTGCCACAGGGGATGTGTGTGTGTTTGTGTGTTTGTGTGTGTCACTGTAAATCTAGCTTATCTGCCGTACCTGTGTGTGTGTGCGTGTGTGTACTTTTTATTTCATAATGGCCTCGTCGACTGCAGGAGCCCCGCTATAATAACATACATCAAACCTGACATGGAATACATGCAAACAAATCACCGCCATGTGCAGAGAGGGATAACCTCACACACACACACACACACAGGGCATGGGGACAGTACTATCTCATTTGGTGCGGTGGACCCAATAGATCACGGCGGTGGTAGGGGGGGCACGGCACTAGCCCTGGTAACCTCCATCTTTATTATCAGCTGCATCATGGGAGCAGCAGAGGGGAAGGAAATACAGATAGAATAAACACACACACACACACACACTGGTACACACAGCCTAGCTAACAAAACTTGGATGTAGTGTGTCCAGGCCACACACACGTACACATACTAGCTGATACTTAATCATTTGGAGGCTGTTTCTATTGGCCCAGTGTCCAGGCGGCATTCTGCTGTTAAACAGGATAGATGCTCCGGTCATAAATCAATAGCCAAATATCAGCTCAGTGGGAGGAAGGGCACACACACACACACACACATTTTCACCTTGCAGTGCCTACTGTATGTTTTATTAGGAGGGAGATGAAGTTATTTGTCGGCTACATTCTGCTCACTGTCACAGTGTAAATAATACAACACTTTGGGGTCTGTGGGAGTCTGTGCATTAGAATGAAGCCTGTGTACTCTCTGTCTCTCGAATACACACACACACACACACACACACACACACCTCTTACTGGCAGGTCAAAAATGGTGCTTTAGAAGTCAAATCATTTCTTCCAGGTAAAAACCTTGTATCTCCTCGCATATTTCAAGCTCTCAAACTAACTCGAAGGATTAAATGTTTCTCAGCGAGTCAAGCACATTCTCTGCTCCTCAGGGCTCATCGTGAAACTCTTTCAAGATAATAACATAAGCACACTGGCCTCCAGCTAAAAGCAAGGACCCAGAGATACAAGGTTTTTACCTGACAGCGGTGAAACACTTGCCTGGAGGAAGTCGGCGTGCCTCTGTGTGGCTTCATAAAGTTTGAGCGTACTTTTCCTCCAAAGTATTTCAAAGGTGATGTGGAAAATCTTTTTGCGGCCTCTGATTTGGATTTCAGCATCGAGATCAGAGCGTTCACAGACATGCCGTTGCCTCAGTCCATCTCAACCTGTCTCGCTCTGTTTTCTTCTATTTTTTCTCTTCAGCTCAGTACAGTACAGATGGTGTATGTTTCGGTTTTGCATGGTGTGTGATGTCGGAGGCTGATAGCCCGCAGGAGAACCGCTCAGGACACGCTTTTTCAAACTTCTGTCAGATCGAAATTCAGATGTGGTGTTTGGTAGGATTTTACTCTCTGAAGAGAAGAAGTGATGACACAGGGAAATATTGCTAAAGTACAGACTAGTTTGTTTCTTCTCTGTCCAGATTTCAAATCCTCCCCTCAATAAAAATATCTGACGGATAAACATGTGGCAAGATTATTAGAATGCAGCGAACAGAGAGGCAAAGTGGAAATTTATTCATTTGAGATAATCTATAGATTTTATTTCACTCCTTCAAAACTACATAGAATGGGCTTAATAATGTACGCTGGAAGTGTCAGAGTGAAATAGGGACATTTTTACATGGAATTTGGGGATGTAGACTGGTGTACCTGTTTTGGGAGAAAGTACTGGAACATGTGAGTAAATGGCTGGATGTGGCAGTACCCCTATCACCAAGACTGTCTGTTAGCAGCCCAAACAGAAGTGTCAAATATATCAAAATATGAATGGGTTTTTTTTAAAGTTGGGATGGTCACAGCTGCTTGAACCTCAGAGTATGGAAGAGTACAGTCGCCCCAGATGTTAAAAAATGGATGGAAATTATGTCAGAAATTGCATCATATGATCGCATGTTGGCTAAAATTAACAACGATGAGGAAGATCTTAAGAGGCTCTGGGAACATATGTTTTGTATGTAGGACATATGGGAAAGATAGATATGGTGTCTAATGTTTATTTTGGTTGTTTAAAAAGAAGTGTTGTTTTGCTGTGAACCTTTGTATATATATCTTGTATATATGGTTGTATATTGAATATCCTGTCTGGTGATGCTAATGTCTGTATTTGTTTTCAAGTTTGATTTTATGTGTATGTGTGTATGAATAAATAAAAACTTTAACAACAACAACAAAAAAGAATGCAGTGAACAGTATTCACACAACTCACTTCAATTCTCACAATTTTCCATTCTGGCTCATTTTAACCTGGATCTTATTTTCACTTGGAGCTCTATCTTTCAACCTACTTTTAGAGAAATAGTTCAGTGAATCCACAGTGACTGTGTGCTGAATATGTAGCTGGAGCCAGCAGCAGATTAGCTTATCTTAGCATAAAGAAACATGAAAAAGGAAATATGTTTGTTGTTGTCAGCATCATTTGGCTGCCAGACATTCAGCCGAGGCTCATGAAAGTTTGTGTGAAACAGTCACACAAAAAAAGCATGTGTCATTTTTACTCTTCAGCTTTTGTACAATTTAAACAAATTACAAAAAGAAAAAACAAAAAGAAGATTTACTTTATTAATCACACATAAAATACAGAATACAACCACACAAACACACACACACACACACACACACACACACACACACACACACACACACACAGCAGTTAGGGGTTTGGTACCTTGCTCAAGGGCACCTCGGCTGTGCCCAGGAGGTGAACTGGCAACTCTCCAGCTACTAGTTCACACTCCATACTGTGGGCCATGCTGAACTTGAACCAGCAACCCTCCTTGGTTCCCCAAGTCTCTATGGACTGAGCTACTGATATTACATTAGATAAAATGTGAACCTATGAGCTGTGCTGGAGGGAGCACAAGGCAGCAAGTTCCCATACTCATTAACTCATTATCAAATCTTTACAGCATAAATATAATATCACTAGAGAAATATATGAAATAAACATTTCTGCAAAATCTTTCTGCAAGAGTGCGTTTAAAGATACTATTGAAAATACACCAGTGACATTGCAGGCGGTCTCGTCTTTGCTTCCTCCCAGCTGCACCTGCAGTCCACTTATCGAGGCTAAAGAGCAGAAAATATATTAAAATCTATTCATTTTTAAACATTTATCTATACAGGAAACCATGACTGAGCTTCACTTTTGGACTTTCAACACCTGTTTCACATTCATTCACTTTTACAGGTTCACAAGTGTGACCTGCTCAGTAAAATGCCGGCCGCTGCTGGGAGCGGGATGGGCTCAAGGGTTTGGACTGAAACCAACTCTGCATTAAAACAATACAAGGGACTGCGTTTATGGGGGTGGGTTGCTTAATGCACTGACTTGAGCCATGAAATATGATCCAGGAAGTGCTGTCTGAGTAACAGATATATGATTTTTAAGACTTCTCAGAGGCCTTGCGGGATGATGTCATGTTGTTTTGATGTAGCCTGCTGGTTTGACACATCCACTGCTTGCAGAACAAAACTTGCTTCTTTCAAATCAAAGCTAAACTAAAACAACAACAAACAAATATTTATCTATAGAAATAATTTCCCATGTGTATGATGACTCAGCTGGAGTAATCTACATTTTAAACACATCGTTATCAATAAGAACTAATGCTGCATCAGCTTTGGTAAACTTTGACACCCAGTTTTGTTCCGTTGACCAGTTCAACACCGTCCTGACAGTGCTGACCTTTGGAAATTCGGAGAGTCAAGAATAGAAAGGTTATCACATAATCTGTGACACAACTACCAATTTTATATAACCCCCCTCTGCTGGAGTATTTACTGCTTCACAATAGAGTTATGTGCAGTCATTCCAGAGACGAGAGCTGAGGGTACAAAGTCTTAACTCGTACAGTTGGCGACCAATCTTTCCTGATTGACAATTGGCAAGTTCACAACTAGCTAGCACGTAACACATGCTCGGTTGTACTTGGTTTAAACAACATTGTCATATTCCAACATGAAACAGTCACTGCAGTAACAGAATCTGGATTCATATTTGATCAGCACTCCAAAGTCTGACAGTTTGATCTGAAGTTTGTTGCACTGGATGGACTCACTGAGAATGATTTGGCATCATTTGGTCTGCCTCAGGTCAGACAATGATTCACGTCTTTGCCGTCAGAAAGCAGTACGTCCAACATGGTGGCACTTCCACATAGGCTTCAACATCACATACATAGACTCTGTAAATAAACTGTCAGTCAACAGACCCGAATGCAGTCTGTCTTGGTTTTCCTAGCTACATTCAAATCATTCATCTCTAATACAGGCCAGAAGGAGGTGTTATTGTACCTGAAACTGGTAGATACAAGAATTTCAGTTTAGCAGACTAGCTACCAACTCTCCATGTTCAAACACAAACACATGGGTCAATCAAATTTATGAACTATGAGCGAGACAAAAGTTTTATTGTCCTCACAGGTAATGAACAGCTTGGTGCACCTTTGAAATGATCATAGATGTTAAAATAGCTTGAGTCATTTTTCACTTTAATGAAAGACACTGAGTGTATAGAAAGTAAACTGCAGCTAATTTCAGTGTAATTTCACTCTAATTAGCTAACATAATCACAGACCTCTTACTGATGGAGTTACATCGACGAGTGAAGTTTACATGCATCTTGAGGAGACAGATGCATTTAAACCTTTTAACATGCGGCTCTATAGATGCTTTGAACAATCAGATGCGTTTGTACATACTCTTTTGTATAGACTGTACTGACACCATAAACCTTCCTTTAGGGCCTTCATTTATGTTACTCAGACGTGAAAGGAGAATTTGAATCAAAATGTTGTAGCATCACTGAAATGAGATTCAGTGTGGTAACATTCTGCTCTCACTTTGTTTTTCCTCCACTCAGACTGAGGATGAGAACGTCTGCATCTACCCCAGAGACTGAAGCTTGATTTGTTTGACCTTTCCAGTTTTATTTGTTGTGGGGGACAGAGATCCAGCATGGGTAGGCTCCTAAATGTGAAATCACAACACTCAAAAACTAAATATTACTGCCCTGTTTTGGGGTTCTGATTAAAATAACAATGTGTGTACAGTGCTAGGTTCATATTGAATATTTTCTTTACTGGGGGCAGTAATACTGTATATTTAATGTCATTTGGAACACCCAGGTAAAAGTTTTTCAGGGTTGAAGTAGTTTGACACAAATATACATCACACCTTCAGAGGAGGAGATCTGATCTGATGGGTTTAGATATGACTTGTTTCTGACAGCCTGTCACACAGTCAACTTCTACACTCCTCTGCTGCTGACACTGCCGAGATCTGAGAGCATCACACTCACACACACACACACACACACACACAGGACCAGTCCTCAAACAGCCGTCTTAATAATAAACCCAATGAATGTATGCGTGTGCATATAGAACATCTGGCAAACACTTAGAAAGAAAAAGCTCTTAGTCCAGTGTGCAAACATCTCTAAGACTATTAATTACATTGTCCTTGCAACTTGTCATATGGCAATGCAGCTCAACCATGGACTGTATGAAATATGGACGCAGTCTCTGTTATGTCCCCCCATAGGTTTCTGTGTAATTCAGTGTGGTGGCTCTAGTCGTCTCAATCTTGGTATTCCTCTCTCCGCTATCCAAAAACGAGTAAACAGGTGGAGTTTCTTCACAGTCACAGCCACTGATTTTTAGTTTGCTGCTGATCAGACCTGTGAGAAGGTTTTTTGGGTGGGAAGGTTTGCCTTGGACAGTGTGACTTAAAACTGAAGCAATGCTTTTTCTAAGCTTTTAACATGTTTGTGTAGCGCTATGGTCGCTGTGCTGTGCAGCTTAGAATGGACGGGAGAGCTGTCACATGGCCTGCTGTGGTTGCCCAGTAAAATGTAAAATATGCAGCAATATTTCATCTAAAGGTTCAATAAAATGCTAAAGAAAGGTGAGTGGATGTAGATGTTGAGGAGAGAACGTGGAAGAGGGTGACATAGATTAGGCTGGTCTGGGAAAACACGCTGAAGGCCGAGCGGAGTGCAGGTTCTGTCTCAGGTGTTTCTACCCAAGATGAGTGTGGTTGAAACTTCTCTCTGCTCCAGATCCTGTTAATTAATTAAGTCCAACGTTAATATAGGAGTGTAATCAAAAGATTATTCTTCATCTCAACTGGAACATTTGTTGTCTTTTAATCTGACGTCCTCTGTTTCTTCTTCAGATTCCGCTTGTTTCTTGAAACTCGATCTTGTTTGACTGCAGAGAGGCTCTACAATATGAGGGTGCTGATTGAAGGAGGCAACACACTTCAAGTGGCGGCAACCAAAACTTACTTCACTTTGCCTCATGCTTTCTTTCCACTGTGCGCAGCTGATGTTCTCCACACAGCTTCATATCCCACGAGGAGCATTTTTCCTGCCAGGCTTTGTTAACTTGGTCAGTTTTTTTTTGTGTGTGTGTGTTTTTTTTTTTGTTTGTGTTTCTACCATGAGTAAAGCTCAGTTGTTTGTGTATTTATAATTGGAAATCTGTTTTTTTATTGTGAAAATTGATCAGATTCTTTGTGCTGTTATGGTTAATGACTATTAATTCCAGCTCGATCTGCTCTGTGCTGTTTGACACAGCTGGTCTATTTTTGACAGAGGACCAGCCTCGTCAAACAGCACAGTATTCTGCCTGGAACACTTCTGAAACACCACTGCGTGGTGGAATCACAAGTAGACCTGGTGCGATAAATTGTGGTGGCACCAGGGACATGTGACAGCCACGCCCGGTGGAATTTATCGGTTACTAGCTCAAGTAAGATCTTGCATTTGACTTTCCCAGGCAGAGGGAAACCCATAGAGCTAACCCCGACTGATCTTTTGTCTCTACATGATTCAACCAGATAAGGAAAAAATGTAAGTATTTTTTTCATTAATGAAATCAGAGATGGACTCTGCATGCACTGCAGCCAAACTTAAGAGGTGCAAGGTGACATCAGAAACCTCTGCATCTTAGTGCATGCACTAAATGCTCAGCAGATGATTTAAAAGAGCACTGTGTAGGATTTAGTGACATCTAGTGGTGTAGTTGCAGATTGCAATCCCCTGAGCTCACCCTCCCCTTCCTAGCATGAAGGAGAAACTATGGTTATGAATACTATATCTAATTTTTGCCATATTCTGCAAACAGAGCCCCCTGAGTCTGACACACTGGACCTTCAACCTCAGATACATCCACACATATATAAAAATATATTTACCAGCAGCACTACAGTCGAAAAGCAAAACAAATCCAAACAGTTTAGAGTGAAGACAGGGGACGGGATGCTGGTTGCCATGACTGCAGAGAGTTTTTTGGCAAATAGAGAGAGGGCAGCAAGGTTTTAGCTCTCATCAGAATCAGGTCAAAATCAGGGATCAGGGAATCAGGGAATTGTCTTCTTTTTTCAGTCAACCCTCCATCCTCATGCAGAGTTTGAGAACATGTAGCCTGCTCAGTCTGTTGCTCCCTTTGCAGTGATTGAAATCATGTTGCGTTCACTTCTTGTGGGAATATCAGTCAGGATGAATCCAAGACTGGAAGCAGTGGATTGTAAGTACAGATGAGGCAATCAAGACCTTCAGTTACATTCTTCTGTTGACTTTGTTTGCTCCTCATCAACTCTTTCACTCACGCCTGAGTTCTTGTTTTATAGCACATATAAATATCACCAGCCTGCCTCTGCAGTTTTCGGCCATTATCCACACAGCTTCATACCCAAACAGGAGTGTTTCAGAAAGCAGTGGCTTTTGCCACACATTTTCTTTTTTTTTTTTTTTTTTGACTTGGCATCTTATTTTGAAAATTGACCAGATTCACTATGCCATTTATTCTGTGTTCTTCCGGCTGCTGTTGTTTGACATGGTTGGTCACAGTGTCCATCTGAAATAGACTAACAGTTCCACTTCTGGTGGAATGACAATCATTATCTAGAACCAGTACGATTAGCTCCACCAGTTGTGGCATAGCTGGAACACATCCCAAATGTTTCCGGTGGACCCTTGTCCGGTAACCTTTCAGTGTGCTCCTCCAGTTTTACCCATATAGGTCAGTTCATTTGTCATGAGAAGTACTCAGCCTTTGAGAGTAGTACTATGAGAAGCTTTCCAGTCAGAGAAGATAACCCTGATGATGTTATCAGAGGTGTTCAACCATTTACAAAATCTACAAATCTCAGTATATTTCCTCCACATAGCTAAATTCAACAAATAATGAAGAAGGGAACCACATTTAATATGAGGAACTGTTTTTTTATTTGATTTCAGATCACATTGATGGATGTCCACTATGAGTTCTGCTGATTGTAGCAGTGTGTGTGGTGTGTGTATGTGTGTGTTGACTCAGTTATAAATCTGTGAGTTTGACACAAATTGTGTTACTCTGGTAGTCTGGGAACCAGACAAATCTGCCAGCTCATGTTGCCAGCTCAGGCAGATGTGTCTGGCCACCTTTCAATTCAAACTGAATTCCAGCAGCCTTCGATCTGGTCGGGCCAATCACAGCTGTTTAATATAGGGCGGGTTTTATATGATGACTGACAGAAATCACTGATTCCATTGACTCTGATTGGTGTATCCAGTCTGCAGGACAGTCCAGTGACGCAGCAGACTGATGAGACTCTGATCAAACTGTCAAACCGTGCTGTGAAGACTCTGTTACTGCCCTGACTATTTCTATTTGTTTTCAGAAACACGGTTCAATGTAACTCATCAAAGTTTGTGACCAGGCTACCATTTTTTCCCTGCTTCAAACAGACCGGCTCAGCCCTAACTTGGATGTGTTGCTCAGAGCTACATCATACATGCTGTTGCTTTGGTTGGTTGTAGGTCTATCTACCTGGCCTTGGAAATCAACAATGAACTGACGGGTTCCAGACTTATTTGTGAATCAGTCTGGTGATGTCAGGCAGATATTAAGTTGAGCTCAGCTCATACAAGACAGTAAATCTGAATTCTTGATTTAATCTGTTTCTCATCAGTCATGGAATACTAAATCACTTTACAACATGGCATTCTTATTTTTTACAAACCAAACTTTATTTACTTGTGTCCATCTACAACACATCATGGAAATGTTGGTTTTCATTGACTGTAATAAAAGCTCCTCTTGACTGCAGGCTTTGTTCAGATTGTGAAGAAACTGTAAACACTGTCATCAGAGTTGACTTGTGTTATTGTGAATCAGTGGATTCGTTTAAATCACTTCTTAAAACACATTTTTATAGACTTGCTTTTGTGTGACGTCATCCTTTTTAATTTTTTTAACTTTAACTTAAAATGAAAACTTAAAATGAAACTTAACTAAAAATGTATTCCCCTAACCTCTTTTTACTTCTATTAAAACGTAGTGTGTGAATGTGTATGGGCCAAACATGTGTGTTTTCTATCATTGCCTTATTTAATTTATTGTTTTTATCTTATTTTCTCCAGTACATCCAAAACTCACACCTGTAACCATGTCACTCCTGTCCTCCAGAACCTTCACTGACTCCGGGTTCCACAGAGCATTCAGTTCAAAATCCTTCTCCTCACACACAAAGCCCTCCATAACCAGGCCCCTTCCTACCTCAGTGATTTTTCTGTCGCCGCAGTCCATCCCACTGCCTCTGTTCATCTGATGCAAACCTTCTGACTCCACCACCCAGGACCAAGCACCGAACCTGGGGAGACAGAGCCTTCTCTGTAGCTGCCCCCTCCCTCTGGAACTCTCTCCCCAAACACATACTGACTGTACTGACCTTCCAACATTCAAATCTCTCACAAAAACACAACTTTCTTTTATATTTTTATGTATTGTTTAACTTTTTAAAAATTGTTTTATATTGTCTTTTAAATGTCTTTTGCTATCATCATGTTCTTAAATTTTATCTTGCCTAAGTACCCTGTGTATGCCTGTCTGTCAAAGCACTTTGTAAACTCTGTTTTTAAATATATAAATAAACTTATTATTATTATTATTATTATTATTATTAGTAGTAGTAGTAGTAGTAATAGTAGTAGTTGTAGAGTATTAGTATTATTGGTTCCATTACATTTCTTAAATCTGAGGTACTTTCTACTATTGTTGTCTTTAAAACATCAGATCCAGGACTCAGTGAATATAGAGGAGAAGGCATTGAGATGAACAAGGGTCGAATGCAGGACCTGGATTTAAATGCAGGCAGCCAGTCTGGGGGGTTGAAGCCCAGAGGTTCCACTCAGTCCCTCCAGGTGCACTATGTTTTTTTTTTTTTTGGTTTCTCGCTGCTGTTGTTTTATTATCTGTTGGAAACAGCCTGATTACTGCAGAGGCCTTGAGGGAAACATGACCTTTCCTACAGCACACACACACACACACACACACACGCCTCATTAGAGGGATTGACATAGTAGCCTGGAGGACAACCACAGATTTAAGTCTCATCCTGTGTTTGAGGGTAAAAGTGGTCACTGAAGCAGAAAATGGCAAATGAAAAAGTAAAAAGCTTCAGTCAGGTAAGAAAATGTAAACTTGATTGAGGTCGTCACCAAGATTTTTTTTTTTTTCTATTAAGCATACCTGATTATTGCAACCAAAGATAAAAAGATTGTTGTCATGGTAACTTTCCATTCCATTTATTGCAGCAGAGACCTTCCAGTGAGCCAACATGCACCACAGCAGCACCCTGACTCTGTTAATCTGAATGGAACGAACCTCAATTATGGCATCAATGGTAACACCTGCGTTAACATTACTATTACTACCACAATCGCTTGTTTGAGCAATCAGGTGTCATTCAGCCTGCCTCAGGCCCACTGCTGATTTTTAGATTAGCGGAAATTATAGCAGTTGACAGCTAACATGGCAAACAGCGCCAGGTCTGAGCTTCAAAATGCCTCTTCAAAAACCCATGGGTGCTGTCATACACTGTCCATTCTTTATACTGTCAGTGGCTACAACAAGCAAAACACACACAAATCAACAAACTGTTGGCGATGGCCAAGGTGCATTGTGGATAATTAGGTGTCAATTTTTGATAAGAACAATGGAGTACAATGCTAAATAATGTCTTTTTACCGTGTCATTTTTGCACCTAGACCTCAAAGTCAATTCTCCTCACTTTTTGTGAACTATAAACTGTACTTTTGTAACATATAAATGTTTTGGAGTCATTTGTGGAAACAATGTTAAATAATCGATCCTCAGAGGTAGTGTTTTTTTTATGTTTTTGGGTAAGCCAACATTTGGGTGGTCCCTTTGTTCTGTTAAGTCTATATTCTATTCTAGCTTGGAGAGCTGTTATTCTGGGCCTGTTTTTTGTCTCACACCTGCTGGTTCATCTTCAGCTCCTGCCCTCTCAGAATTCTGCATGTGAAAGAGGCGCCTAGCTGGAAAAAGAAGTTGTGCTTCTTTCATGGGTCCAGATGTGGTATGACCAGACTGTAACCCATAGCATTCTCCACTTCAGGATTGAGCCACCCACACAGTAGTGTGCTTAAACTGCTGTGTTACAGAGCAATTGGCATTTTGAATGATGATAAAAATTATTTCTTTTTAGCTTTAGAGTCTTGCTTTGCCATTAAACACACATGCAACGAGGCAAGTGGCGGACTGAGTCTGAATGAGGGGCAGGGGCGAAAAAAATATAAAGGTCACCAGCTGAGATCTTGAGGGCTCCTGAGTCATTGAACCCTGTTTGAACCACTGTTTGCAGGCTGGTTGCTCCATGAGGCCATGCAGAGCAGAGCAGCTGATGCTAGCTGAATCCTGACTCCCATCACCATACTTTGAAAGTGGGTCCACAACACTGCTGCACTTATCTTGCCCCAAATTTCATCAGGTTTTTTTTTCGTTTTATAAAAGAATGTTTAGTAAATTCATAATATAGTTCATGCAAGTTTGAATTGTGAAGTGGAAAATGTGAAAATGGACAGTAATAAGTTGGGTAAAGTACTTCAGAGCTGGCATTCACTGTAGCACCTGAAGAAAACTCGCTAGCCAGGCTCTTGGGACATGGCAGCACTCGTTACATTTGTTTTCCTCTACATTTCTTTTCTTTCAATCTCAAGGACTGTGTCAAAAGAAAGGAGGTCAACACAAACAAGTGAACACACAATGGCATAAGTACAAGTACTATTATATACTTCTATTGAATGAAGGTTTGACTTTGAAAATCTCCATTTTCCTTTTTCTACACTCCCCTCCTCGTCTTTAATGCGTCCCTCTGCTCTGACAGCCTGGTGTCTGTGCTGGTCAAACACTCACACAAACATTCACATTGCACACACACAAAGGCCACATCTCTCCACCCTGTCCTCAGGGTTGTTGAGGTGTCAAAAACAGTGCCCGCATGTATGATCACAGGGGTTGCTAATGTTGCAGTTTGGCTATTGTTGCTATTGCTGTTATTGCACAGTGCAGAAAGTTGCTAGTGAAGCCCCAGTATGTGTGTGTGTGTGTGTGTGTGTGTACACACATATCCATGATGCTGCCTGTGAAGTAGGAGAGTGGGCTGATCCCAGTGTCTGAGATGGGCTCACAATATCAGATGATGCAAAGATGGAAACTGAGAGAAATACCAGGAGAACCCCTGAGAGCCCTGTAGAGAGAGAGGGGTTCTCATTTCTCATCTCCACCGAGAAATGAGAAATTTGAATTGGATTCTGACAATATGATAATAAGTAATATTATTTATCTTCAGAAGAATTTTAATTGAAGCTCCTTTGATATTCTTCTTATTGGTTCATTGCATAACTAAAGCTGACCACCTTTATATTAATCAAATACTGAAGTGAAAAAGACTTTTCACTACTTTTTTTCTTTAATATTAAAGACTCAATATTCATATATGAAACAAATCATGATAACATTTCATGATGCTGGAGACCAAAAACAAATGACTTAACTTACATTATGACTTACTGTAGTCTCACACATGGCCAGGAACATGATTCCAAGTGAATTCTGATGTTGATCTGTGTCTGCAGGATTTGTAAATAACACGTGTTTAATAAAATGTTCATGCATCCATCCATCCATTATCTGTAACCTCTTATCTTCATCAGGGTCATGGTGGGCTGGAGCCTATCTCAGCTGACTTTGGGCGAGAGGCGGGCTACACCCTGGACAAGTAGCCAGCCTATCGCAAGGCATAAAATGTTCACCATATCATTCTTTTCTATCACTCAGGAAGATGTGCTGCACAAAATTCTGCTTCTCATGTTTAAAGCTATGTGTATATAAACCAGTTTTTGGTTTAGTGCTCCTGGTCAGATCAATAAATAGTCTGAAGGTAAGACATAACACATTTCTACAGAGTCTCATTTTCACCTCATAATTTCACTGAATTGCCACTTTGTTTCCTGTCATTCATTCCACTTGACACAGTGTTCATGTTCTGATCATTTTGTTTTGTAACCAATCAGAAGCATGTAATATTTGTCCCTCAAAAATATTTTTCTGTTGAACAGTAGCTGCAGCAGCAGTTGTTAAGACCAATTAACAAAATAAATCTGTCAGTTTAAGAGTCATTTCTGCATGTCGCCTTGAAACAGGTGTCAAGAAAGGAACGAAGAAGTGTTTTAATACACTGGGAATGATTATAAAATGATCGGTGTTCTGTGTGTGAAGCTGGATTTTTCAAGATGCGTCATATAGCTGTTGATCGTTCCCTTACTCAGCCTCCCAGCATCTTAAGAAGTCACTAACTTGAGAATAGCATTTTTAAAAAGTGCGTGTGAAAATACTTTCTTTGACCATCAGTTTCCAGTCCATAGCTCTGTGAGGACACGGCAGACCTATCTGAACCACTGGAAACTGAAAAGTTTCTTTTTGGTGTGCTAATTAGAAGTGGAGGTTGATTGATGTCTGAACTGTAGCGAGAGGCCTGTTGGTGTTTGCACTGTGAGCCTCAAAACTGCACGTAAAGGATGATACAAGATCATGTTTAACTCCTTCAACTTTCAAATTTCAAATGTTATTTTAGTTATAATCAAAGACTTAGTTTCTCTATTGTCTCCTGTTTTCATTATCTGTTAGCAGTCGGATCTCTGTCTGATTGTGTGGCATGTGAGGAAGCCTGTTTGTTTGCTGGTGTGTGAGGTGTGTGTGTGTGTGTGTGTGTGTGTGTGTGTGTGTGTGTGCATGAGCCCAGTGTCACTGAGGACTCTGGAGACATCAAAAACCTTTCAAGGGCCCAGAGTGCTGCTGTTCAAAGGTCTCCATTACCTCCCTCTCTCTCTCCTGTTTCCATCACATGATGTTTTTCATCTTCCAGCCTTTTCTTATTCTTCCCTCTCCTGGGGGTCTTCGTGCCCTTTCCCCTCCGTCTCTTGCCCATCAACAACACAGAGACCAAACAACAGCCGCCTCTGTCTCCCACAGGCTTGAACTTCAAGCACATCATGGCTCTGACAGGCCACAGTAAGCAAGCGGCTAATGCTGCTGCTGCTGGGCACGGGAAGGAACTGATTACACAGAGCAGGGGATTACTCTTGTCTCACTACAAAACAAATGCCTAGGGTCACTCTTCACACTGCATAGCTCCATTCATCCATTCATGCATAATGTTTTTTTTTTTTTTCTAATAACAGTGATGCTTTGGTGTGAAATGTCAGAGATAGAGTCAGGATGTGGTTAGCTTAGCATAAAGACTGGATCTAAGGGGAAACAACAGGCCTGGCTTTGCTTGAGTTTTAAAGTACCAATATATATATATATATAATATATAATATAATAATATATATAGATGATAGAGAAGGTTATTAGCAAACAAACAGTCATGTTCCAAGAAGAAAACATAATACAGCAGTGGTGCAGGATGGTCTATTCTTGTATGTTGCTTGCTTCTTGAAAGGGATATTTGCATATCTGCTAGACATTTACCCCTCTAGACCACTGCACTCTCAGAATGCTGGGTTTCTTGTGGTTCCTATAGTTTCCAAAAGTAGATTGGGAGCCAGAGCTTTCAGCTATCAAGCTCCCTCTACTGTGGAACAAAACTACCATTCTGGGTTCAGAGGCAGAGACAGCATCTTTTATAGGTAGGAAGATGGTGGTCATCCCTTAGTTATGCTGCCATAGACTAGACTGTCGGGGATCTCCCTCCTCCTCTCTCTGTCTCTGTCTGTCTGTCTGTCTGTCTGTCTGTCTCTCTCTCTCTCTCTCTCTCTCTCTCTCTCTCTCTCTCTCTCTCAGGTTGTGCCTAGTCAGGCAAGGTACTGGTTGAAGATGTAGTCGCTCTCTTTACTGAACACTCTACTCAAACCTCTCTCTCTCTCTGAATGAATGTCACACAAAGTCAATATTGCTAAAGCATAAACAAAACAAAATACACTTATAAGTTAATATATACATATAAATAGAATAAACTTAAGAGAAATGAACAAGAAAAGCATTGTGTGTATGTTTGTGTCAGAGTCCTTCTTTGATAGTTTTTAAATTGTTGTTGAATCTAGGAGTGGACTCAGGAGAGAGAGTAACTGAAGGGTTGCTGGATATGATGAAGTTTCTGTCTTGTTTTGTGCTGTCTGCCACTGAATGTTGAGCTTTCTCTTCATTTCATTTTCTAGTCTCCTCTTTCATTTTCTGAAATTATTTTGAAAATCGTCCAGACAGTTTTCAGATCCTTGGACCATTATTGTAAATATTAATGGTAAACATTAGGCAGGTCTTGTCTTCATCTTCATAAACCGTAATCTGTCTTCCTTTGCTGATACCATTCTTTCTTATAAGAATGAAGGTTTGTAAAAGTTGAATGCCATGCTTTGGGTTGTGTGTGAAGAAAAGGCTTGACTTTTACTCTGTTTCCTTTTTTTCTTTGCTTGCTTGTAAAGTCTGCAGTGACTGTCTCTAGGTGACTCTGTAGACTTTCAGTTTGAAGGTCTTTTTGGCCTTACCAAAGGTGATGTGGCTTGGAGTATAGTATTCTCACAATCCCTGTATCATCATGGCTGGCTGACTGCCTCCTGAATCCTTGGTGTAGCTTTCCTTGTTTTTCTCTGTATTAACTTCAGTTATCTTCAGTTAGTAGGTTAGCTTACTTGGACTGGTCCTCTCAGGCTGATTAGACAGTGTTCCGGGGCAGTTACAGTTGGTTGCTAGCTAACTGGCACTTAGCTGACAGATGCAGTTGTATCTGGTCCTTCTTTTTGTAGTTGATGGAATTTTTCTGCTCTTCATTCAAAATGTTTTTGGACTGTTGATCCTCATTGTTATTATTGATTACTTTGTATTTTCATCTACTACGGAAAACATGCATATTAAAGATAAATCAAGGAGCATTGTTTTTTCTCTCTCTCTCTTTGTCTCTTCTCTCACCATCTGTAAACATACCTGGTCTCATTAATGCATGTTACTAACTAAACTTCTTCCCCTGGAGTTTCTCTGCTCTCTCGGTCCAGCAGGTTCTCATGGATCGTGGCTGCTGCTGACGTCCTGCATGTATCATTCACTACATATATTATTACTGTCATTATTGCTACCATATCTCCATTACAGTTTATAGTAAGTTAATGATTTACTGCTGCTGTGCATCTGTGTCTCTCTATTTCTATCACAGGTTCCACTGCTACTGTAATCATTCTATCATTTATTGTAATTCATTGTCATTCTATCATTCATTGTAATTCATTGTCATCTTCTATCATTCATTGTAATTGTACAACATGTTTGTGTTGATTTGTTCTGTACACGTGACATCCATTGCACGTCTGTCCGTCCTGGGAGAGGGATCCCTCCTCTGTGGCTCTTCCTGAGGTTTCTTCCACATTTTTTCCCTGTTAAAGGGTTTTTTGTTGGCAAGTTTTTCCTCACTCGAACCGAGGGTCTAAGGACAGAGGGTGTCACTCCCTGTACAGATTGTAAAGCCCTCTGAGGCTAAATGTGTTTTGTGACTTTGGGCTATACAAATAAAATTTGATTTGAATTTGAATGTATGCAGGTGTTGGAGTGAGCTGTGCTTCCCCATTTCCAGACAGAAATGTTCTTTCTAATATCTGACTGGCTGATCAGGAAACATAACACTCAGAGAAATCTTTTCTACTGATTACACGTGAACTGCTGCTGCACATACACCAAACTATTATAGGAAAGGAGTATGGTGACACCAGAGCTGATGACATTTTTTTAGCCACACAGGTGTCACAGGCTTCAACTGTACACCTGATCCAACATTACCAGCTCTGTCATGAATTCTAACACAAAGCCTGTGAATTCCTTGTTAATTGTTGCATTAATTCGTCGTGAAAGGTCATAATTATACTTTAAGTTTCCTGGGTGATCCCGAGGTGTTCCCAGGGTAGATGGGTTATATATAGACCCTCCAGCGGATAATGGGTCTGCCCCGGGGTCTCCTCCCAGGACGTGTCACTGTCAGGCTACACAGATCCACTGTGCGCTTTTTTTCTTTTTTTTTTTTGAGGACACTTTTAAAGTCTTTTACAAATAATTTTTGTAAAATTCATTTCATTGAAATTAAATCTTTTTAAACCTGCATGCATTATTATCAGGGTCTGCAGTATTAAGAACAAAATGGACTTTATTTACAGTTTAATCATATAAAATATCATTATACTGGTGCAAGGTTTTAACTTTCTCTTCATATTTTTCATAAGGAGTAATTATATTCTTCAGGTGTTCTTGGTCTTTGTGGAATGGTGTATGCATTTAAAAGAGAATCTGTCTGTCACACACACACACACACACACACACACACACACACAATAAATGACCTGGACAGGCAGGAGTCAATTTGTTTTCTCCTTCACAGCCCAGCTGTGTGTGGCAGTTGACAGGAAGGTTCTTGTCCCTCCAATGAGCAAAGGCAACAGATCAGAGGAAAACCTCAACATTCCCTCCCCATCATTCCTTCCTCCTGTCCTTTTCTCCCTCCTACGCTCTCTCTGTTTCCTTCCAGCCTTTGGCCTCCTCCTCTTTCTCCCCATCCTTCTCTCCCTCCTGCAGCCAAAAATGTGTTTATCTCTGAGACTTCAAAAAAGCCCAGGCTGGAATCACAGCGACGGTGACGACTAGAATCTGTCAAACCCTGGTATGGCACACCATTTTACCCTACTTGAAAGAGACACTATTTATCAAGGGTGGTGAGAGAGGGAGATAGTGAAGGATTGAGTGAAGAAGAAGAAAAGAGGGGAGTTCAGGAGGGAGAGGACTAAAAAGACAGAAAAAACATGGTAAAAAAAAAAAAAGAGAAAAGTTTTCTCAATCAACATGTTTTTGGAGTGATTTGGAAACTAGGACAGAACAGGAACTGTCCCAACGTGGCCCAAAAGCATCCCACCCACCCAAGCCGCCCACGTATCACCCCGAGGCTTCTGTTCCAACGAAACGAGACAACAAACCAACTGCAGACCTTTTAAGGACTAGCATGGAGAGAGGGAAGGGTGAAAAGCTCCATGAAAAAAAAAAACACATTTTTTAAAAGTTTGGAACTAAACAGGCTGATAGAAGTCATGTCCAAAAAAGTACATCCAGATTGCTGGATACACACATACACCATGAGCATACACACACTCACAGTCACCCAAACGGGAAACAAGATCAGCATAAATCAAAGGTATTCAGAAACATAAACAATGTCATTAAATTGAGTATTTCAAGCCAGTTTGATTTGATTCAAGGCAATCCAGACTTTGTATTGTCTGTTCTGTCCCCGTTGGTGGAACGTAATTTATCACACCCATCAGTACCTATCGTACGTATCATTTCCTACCAGATCAGGGGCGTCCCTCTCTACCTTTAAAAAACTCCTGAAGTCCTCCAACTCTTCAGAGAGGACCTCCTCTCCAACACTACCAACAACTGGACATGATAAATCTACCCCTTTAAGAACTGTCACAGCACTTACTGCTGCACTAACACTTTCTTATCACACTGTAGCTTGATTGTTCCTCTCTGTAGGTCACGGATAAAAGTGTCAACTAAATGACTAAATATAAAAGTATGTAAATACATGTAATGTTACAGATATACTGATGATCCATGTTTTGTCATCTTTGTTGTTAATATGGAGATTGCCACATATGAGCTTTAAAACAGCTCAAGAAACCTACAGGTACACGCCACGCATGCACTTTCCATTCTTTCTTCTTCATTCTGCTTGCGGAACTACGTACAGGGCTTGAATAAGGACATTATTAGCCTTGCATAACATACTGACTTGATGGTGGGAAACTAGGTATATCTGTCCAAAATAAACCACACTGCACCTCTGTTACCGCCACACATTTTTTTTTTCTTTTTTTATCTGTACACAAACAAAAATGTAAAAAGCAATTTGTGGTTATAGGGTAGTTGTTGATGAACAAGGAGCTTGGGTGGACAATATGAGAAGGGAAACAGTGAGGAACACATGTTTTGGTTTTGATCTGTGCCAAGTTTGAGATGTTTGAAACTCCATGACTTCACTATGATGAGACTCTGGAAAATCCTATCCCAGAAAGAAAAAATGTCTACTTCCAGAACTTTCTACACCCTACTGAGAGTTAAACTTTTCAAGGTTCTTTCTATGTTGTGCTATGGACAAATTTTGAATGTTGGGTACAGTCTGTGAGCTGATTTGGTTGCAACAATGTATACAGCCAAACAAAGTCTAGCTCATTTTACATATCTTCTATCTATTCAGCACAAAATGAGGAAGTTTGTTGTGTGGTCTCAACAGAGTAAAAAAGAAAATCATGATCATTAAGCGAGAGGAAGAGCCACAGGATAATTCAAATCAGAGGAGTTCCCCTTGGAAAGGATGGACGTGCTCCACACAACGGCAATCCTATTAGAGAGATATTTTAGACATTGTATTGACAAAAACAGGCATGGGTAAAACAAACAACATGATGATGAGTTTGCTTTTCTCATTCTTCGAGTAACGAAGCAAAGATGTTAAAAATGTGTCCTGAGGGTGATATTAGGCCCATATTAAGTACAATAACAGTAATTTGTCACATCCGTATTTGTTAACCATCTGTACAGAAAACAATCCATGTGAATAACTGTACACTAAAGTCAATTTTGAGTTGTTTTTTCTGAGTGATGCAAGAAAAAAAACAAGGCAAAGCTTATTACAAATGATTGAGATAAATGATTCATACACAAGTGGAAATTCAAAAGACGCATTACTGGTAGGGAACATACATGTTAATCATAGCACACAAACAGAGATCAGAGGTATGTTGAATATGCAGAGTGTTTCTTGTTTCATCTGTCACCCACTGCTTTCAACTATCTGTACTGCAGTGTAAAAATCTGGCACAACATCAAAAAACGTGTTTCAGTTTTCTTTTCTTCAGTGTAATCTGTTCCCACATTTGGAATCTCGTCAGGAATCACACCGAATCTGTGGCTTGTCCAAGTCCAAAGACTCACATAGAGGCAGCAAATGATTCTCCACAACGTGTTGGACTGAGAGATCCATGATTTTTTTCACACTGTTACCAGTAATATGATTCAAATATCTAGTGGTCACCAAAAACAGACAGCCTCATGGATATCTGCACCAAATCTAATCACAGTAGTTCAAGAAACAAAGTCAAATGGAACTTTAGACCAGACAAACAATCAGTGGAATGTCAAAATCATTAGCCATCGTTCTCATGACTTTTCTACGCTCCCTCTGCCTGCATGGAAAGGTTTTTCTCTACAATAATTAATCTGATTCTGATCGATTCCATCCTAACAAGATCTAATTAGAAGATGTTTTGCCTCACTAGAGCAGGTTCTCTTTGGTCAAGACTGAGGTATCTCAACAAAATGGATGGATTTCATGACATTTAGCCAAACATTCATGATTTCAGCATGAATCCAAATTACCGCTTGACTTGTTCTCTTAATTCAAACTTTTCAGTTTTCAGTTATCCAGTGAATTATCTCAGCATCTACAGACAGCACTACTGTGCTGTCTGTCGGTCCTGCATTATCCAGCCACTGGTAGGATTTCGATATCAGCCATCATCTGGACGGTGGTACATGCCATGTAGGGCTTGTCTCTCCAGGTTGTTTGTTCTTCCTCCTCCTCTGCAATCTCATCATCAGGGTTCTGCTGCCTGAGACATTCACTTAGCAGTTCATCCCTCGGGGCCATCTTTCTGATGTATTCTAATTTTCGATGTTTCATCCTGGACCGTGGTTCCTGATGCTTACTAGCCCCTCGGCCTCCTCTTTCTGCTTAGTGTATAGTCTCAGGGTGTTGACTTGGGATGGAACCTCCATGGCAGAGGAGCTGGTCTTTGATATCTGTGGTTTCTATCTCTCCTCCTTGGCCAGCTTATGATACCAGCAGGGTATCTTATGACTGGTAGTGCTGCATATGTTGATGGCTCGACCTTGCTCTACCATTCAGCTGACTTTTCAGGACCTGCCTTATATTCTCTGGAGGTTTCTGTGGTTGACTTTTGTGGCTCTTTGTTTCCATTAGCCTGTGGGATGCCAAGGTACTTGTAGCTGGTCTTGATATCACCTATGTTGCCTCTGGTAGGTCAATCCCCAGTCCGGATCATCTTGCCTCTCTTTGAGACCATCCGCCACACTTGTTCAATCCGACGACATCCTCATGTCATCGCTGTAGATCCTGGTGGCGTGATCAGTGAGTCTATTTCTCTCGCCATTCCTGGCGTATGCGCTTGATGTCATCCATGTAGAGTAGGTGGCTGATTGTGGCCCCACTACTGAATCGGTACCCGTAGCCGCTCTTTGTGATGATTTGACTGAGGGGGTTCAGTCCTATGCAGAGCAGCAGTGGTATATTGGTATATGCCGCACTTGATGTTGACTTGGGCAATGGGTTTTGAGTTGGCCTCTAGGGTTGTCTTCCACATTTCCATTGAGTTCTGGATGAAGGTTCTTAGGTTCCTGTTGATCTTTACACAGTTCCAGACATTCCAGTATCCATGTAAAAGTGTATTGAGTCGAGGCTTTCTGTAGTCAATCCAGGCAGTGCACAGGCTGGTCTGTTCTACAGTCTTGGGCTTACTGTTCTATCAACCATAGCTGGTGCTTGGCTCCTCTGGTGTTACTGCCAATTCCTTTCAGCTCTTTCGCTTCATGTATTGAGCCACATGCTACTCATTTTTGCCGCAATGACGACTGACAGGGCCTTCCATCAGTGCAGAGACAGGTAATTGGCCGGTAATTGGATGGGATGGGTCCCTTCTGGGGGTCCCATCCCTCAGCAGCAGGTTCATCTGTGCTGCTAGGCGTTCATGGAGTGCAGTTAGCTTCTTCAGCCAGTACGTATGGACCATATCGGGACCTGGTGCAGTCCAGCTATTCATCTTTGACACTCTTTCTGGATGTCTGCCATTGAGATGGTTACTGGTTCTTGTTCTGGGAGGTTGCTGTGGTCAGCCTAGGGTCCACTAGCCATTGGGCATCAGTGTTGTGTGATGCCTTTCTTTCCCACATGTCTTTCCAGTATTTTTCCACCTCAGCTCTTGATGGGTCTGACTGGTTGTTGTTTCCCTGTCACTTAGAGTACACCTTGGCTGGTTCAGTGGAGAACAGCTTGTTTATTCTCCTAGCCTCTCCCTCCTTGGTGTATCTCTTCAACCGGGTGGCCAGAGCTGTTAGTCGCTGTTTAGCAGTTTTGAGTGCCTCTGGTATGGAGGAGTATGGTATAGTAAAAGTGTATATCAACAAACAACAAACAACAACAAACAAAAAAAATTAAACAGTCAATTAAAAAAATGTGCTGAATAAAGTTTATTATTGGTATAAATATTATATTGTATTCATTGCATTTATTATTACTTTGTTTTGTTGTATGTGTTGTGTTTTCTTGTGATTCACCAGTGCAGCTGAGGCTCACAGCTCACAGGCCAGAATGTCTGGAGCAGCTGAATGAGTCCCAACAAATACAATAATTCCCTCAATTTCTATGTAATATGCTTTTAATATGCAGCGTCTTTGCAACAATACCCTGTGGAAGAGATTATTATTGGTGTGATTAAAAAGTGGCGTCTGCTGCTTTCAAAAGAGGAAATAGGATGCCCCCCAGGTAAGCAGTGGAGCTGTGGCGTAAATAAAGTTGTAAATAGAGTTGTGTGTTTTAATTGTCCCTACTGGAGGAGCGGGGGCAGAACATATGCAACGCTGATCTGACCATCTGTTGGACCTAGACTTCTACACATTCACACACACCACACATGCAGAGAGGGGGTTATCATAGGTGCAACAGATTGTGTGCGCGTGCAGGTGTGTGTGTTCAGTGTGGTCAGGCTCCATGTTAATTTGCTAATTGTACCATATTGTGCTGTGGGAAATGAGTATTCTGGACATACTGACTTCTGAGGGCTTTCAGTCAGTGAGTATACAGAGACACACACATACACATACACACACATACACACACATACACACACACACACACACATACACACCTACAATAATAATATTAAAAACTGAGACGGCCATCATTCCACAGCCTGCTTGTAATTTGGTGGATTGATAACATAATGACTGGCTACCTGCTGAGTAATATGTCTACTGGGGCCTATAAAGAAATGATTATGGATAAGGAATATAACTGCCCTATGAGCCATTAGTGAGGTAGTGATGTAATGACATCCCAGGCTTTTTGAACGGTGCATTGTCACACTCTGTCTGCAATGATATTACTGCTATACACTTCCTCAACTGTTTATGAGTTCAACGTAAATATGAGAAATAAGAAAGAAATTACTTATTGATGTAAAGGGGGACTCCATTGCTTTATCATTGAGAGATAATGAGAAAACTCTACAAAGTTCCTGTTGTGCAAAGACAAAGCAATCCTAAGCTGTCACAGGAGCACAACTTTAGAACTTTATTCAGTGATTTTGGTGAAATTGAATCAGATTTTATACACAATATATTTGCTGCTTTTCTCTGATGTCCTCTGGCTGCTCAGCTTCAACTCTCTGATTTACACAGTTTCTGATGGACTACTTTTACAAGTAGCAGACTGATAATTACAGTAATTGCTAAGTTAACAGAACCGGCTCAGCAGCTGAACCACATCACATCTGAACATAACCTCTGACACCAAACCAAGTGTTACAATACTGGAGGTGATTTATAGACTTTTCTTACGGAAAGATTGCTAAGTGGTGATCTGTGAACTGTCAAAGTAGTCTGTGTAGCTAACCAAACTGACTCAGGCCGGGAAATGTAGTTAACAGTGCTCTGCTTCCCATAGACTGAGCCTACAGTCTTCTGCAGGCTCTGTGGAGCTGGAGTGATGACTTTGGTAAAGCAGAACTCTGACCTAACGCTAACAATATGCTGTGAGCTGTTATTTTAAGGTAGAAAAGTTACATAATAGACACTACACACAGACTACATGACCGCCTGGTATGGCAAACTGCAAACCCTGGTGAGAGCAGCATATTACTGAGTCTGAACTGCTACAGTGAAGTATGTGTATGCCCAGAGGTGCAGCAAGAAGACCTGATGGAGCATTAGGGACTACATCCACAAACTCTTTGCTGATCAAAATGCACACACACTGTTGCTCAATATGTAGAACAATGAGTTCAGTTATACAGTAGCAGAGCTCCCCTGTCATACCTGAGAGAGACCTGACGCTCATCCAGACCCGCTGGTGACTGCTGAGGTGGTTTTAGTGGGCAGACGTGTTTTTGATCACTACAGGTACATTTGTTGACCTTTCCTCCTGTGGTGTTCCTGAACATAACACTGTTCTTCAGCGCTGTGCTGCCTGACATTCTCTCTGTTCCACACATTCACAACTTCTGTGGTGCAGCAGTGAGCTGCTCCAATGGGACACAGAGTGTGTGGAGACACGGTTACATCCCCAGTGTAACACACACACACACACACACACACACACACACATTGACACACACACACACACACTGGAACTGCACAACCACTAATGCCAGTGGATATAAAAGTATCCATGGGAACCAGCAGGATTTGGCTTGGCTTCAGAGAGTGTTTATCTGCTTAACTCAGTGCTGGATCAAAGAGTACAGCTCCAGACATGCTCCATATGAAAAGTGTCGTGAAATAACTGAACTGAAAAATCTAACTGGAAGTTACATTTCAAATCAATACAAATTGTTTTGAGTCGTTAAAAGGGGACAATGGCAGAGCTATGCTAGTTGCTCTGTAAGGATGTACTCTGTGGTTAGAGCTAAACTTAACATCTGCATGCTGGGCAGTGAATGTTAACACTGATATTTAGCAGGTAATATTTATGATTTAAGATTAGCATGTTAGCATTTGCCACTTAACACAAAGGGAATGTTATTAGTTTTGCAGGTAGCTCCTTGTCCATGGTGAAGAAAAGTCAAGCGCGATTACATCAGTCGCCAAATCTTCATCATCCTTGGTGGTGAATTACAAATATCTGCGCCAATCACTGCAGTCCATCCAATGCTTTCTAAAGTTAAGGTCCTTCATAAAGTTAATACCTGTAGAGATAAAACAGAATGGGGCAAAGTGATGACAGCAGGTGTTAATTCAATTGGCGCCCAAGTCTTGGTTCAATGAAAGAGTTTATGAGTGAGTTGAAGTTAGTTCAAACGTGCGTAATAACAGCAGCACAGAGAGGACTGAAGCAGATGTTACAGTCAAAAATGACTTGTAACTTTTCATACCTGTGACGGCTCCCTAGTTAATCTGAATCTGTTTTCTCATTGCAGCAGAGACAGATTGTAGGTGGAGACACCTGGGCCGGTGACTGAGTATAGAACTCCACCCACTGACTTCTCTTGCCCTCTCTCTCCCTCTGACAGGCTTGGTCCTCCTCTGTGGTCTGCTGCATGGTTTGAATTCTTTTCTTTACTTCATGCAACATTCGCACCCAAATGTTCCACTCATGCATACACGCACCTTCACCACTGATTGACTGATAAACACACCTCCACCCTTCTTTTGTTTAGTTTTGTTTAAGTTATCTGCGATTTTGACTTATTAAACACTACATTAGACATTAAACACAACATTACTTTATTTTACAACCCGCAACTCCCTATTGTTTTTGTCATGGCCTTAGAGCCATGTGATTGAAAAAGAGGCTTTGGACTTAGTTTTGTCTCTAAAACACTTTGATGTATCGTAAGGATTTGCTTCAGTTAATTTGAATTTGTTTTTTCATATTTTTCCATATTTTCCAATACCAATGTCATTTTTTTGCATTCACAAAATAACTAGCTCTTTAACTTTTTTTACTAACAAAGATCATGCCAACAAGGATAGTTAGAGTAGTTCACTGCAGCATCAGTTTTTATTATCAATAATTGAAGTACAGCCACACACACAGAACTCTAATGCTGGTGATGGTGAAGTGATGGGTGAAATGTAGCAGCACCCTGGGAGCAGTTAGAGGTTTGGCATCTTGCTCAAGGGCACCTTAGTAGTGCCCAGGAGGTGAACTGGCACCTCTCCAGCTACTGGGTCCACACCCATAGTTTAATCTGTATGATGTGAGAATTCATCCTGTAGATGTCAACATATTTGTCTAGATATGTGAAATTTTAACCTGCTGGTGGCACTGGCATGAACATCATAGGATCACCAAAGCCATCAGGATTCATTCTTTGGGGACTATCCAATAGCTTAGAGCTAGCTAGACATTTCACTCTGAACCAAAATAGTGGACTGCCTGACCAATCAACTGACCAATATTGCATCTCTGTACAAATTCAGTCTGTCATTTAAAATTCTACTATTTCCTGGCAGGCTGGAAAACACACAAGTCCAATACGACATTAAAGCTCCCCTGACACCAAGGAAGGGAAATACACTTTGTACATTTTGGCTGAACGATTGGACTTTGGACGGTGTCTCTGAAGGGGACACAAGTACAGCTGTTGTACTTCTGCTCCACTGACCCAAGGATTAACTCTGAACCCTGACATCTTCTTCACTCTGGCAGATAGAAGGAAGCAGCTGTAAGCATCGTAGGCTTGGCCAGTCTGCATAAATGTTACATCTCCTTACCTTACACTCACCATTACTAATTAATCCAAAACATGTTCCACAGCGCCCGGGCGCTTAGACACCTCACCCCCACCCCTCAACCAGCCGTCCTTAACGTGGAGAGAAGAGGCAGCCCCGACCCCTTCCTGAATAAAACATCCTAATAATTCAACTTAAGCATAATGCATTATGCATGAGAGTGAAATCAGTCCAGAGGGCAATGAATCAGGATGTTGACAGTGTGTCTTATGTTTCTCTGTCTGTCTGTGTGTGTGTGTGTGTGTGTGTGTGTGTGTGTAAAAGAACATGTGGTTGTGTCAGTATGTGTAAGTGTGCAGGTATGTGCACTGATTTATTTATCAGAATATTTAATGAAAATGTGTGAAGCAGTGTGGAGCAGAGGAGCAGCAAGCCAACACTCACAATAACTAATGCACCTTGCATTTCACCTGTTTTTCCTGTTTGTGTGTGTTTGTTGTCTTATTCGCACAGGTTAGAGCAGACAGTGTGATTTCTCATGCAAACGTGTCTCCTCACAGCTGCAAGGGAGACGGATGAAGAAGGTTCTAGTGTCACTTCCTCAAGAATCAAAATAAACCAAGTTAGTGGAAGCAGAAAATGCTACAACCAAGAAACATTTGCACGTTAATCCCGTTGCAGCTGCCACAAGTCAAACAGCTTATAACTGAAACTATAACTGTAACTTGAAACCGAAACTCCAGTCAGGATGCACGGGACAGGAATTCAAGAAAACAGTTTGGATTACATTAAAGATGTTGCAGTTGGACATGTAAGTATTATAATTTTCTAAACCCTGACATAAACTTCCCGTCACAACAGAATTTATTTTCGCAGTCCAAAGACGATTTGGAGGTTTGCTTGAACTAAAAGCACTTAACTTTTTGTCACTTCGGCTACATTACACAGTGTGACATATAATTTAAATAATGAATGAAGGTATCTGCTGTGTGAGCTGTACATACAATTACATTCTGTACCTAGAAAAAAAGAGATAATAATAATAATAATAATAATAATAATAATAGACTGCAGAAGCCGTCCTGATGGCTACAGGTACTCTGGCAACCATTTTCATTTTGGTATGGCTAAAAGTATTAAAGGTGGCAAAAGTTTGTCGGGATTTGACTGTCAACCATCAACCAATGTGCCATGAAAATTGTGCTTTTTGTGGTCTGAGCAGAAGTCTATCTCTCTATGCAGATCAAAGGCCGTGACACTGCAGGAACTATATAAAATAAAATGCAGTGATTGTTTTGAAATCAAGAAATGTAGAACATGAACCTTCGACAGGTCAAAGAAATTACAGTTTGCACCCCTTCATGCGCTGGATAAATATGGCTAAGAAAGCGCAGTATTGTCGGAATGGATTTTTTGGCATATTTGGGATATTTAAGCACATTTACTGAACTGCTGGACTTATTGAAGTGGCATTTTCATAGGCCTGTTCAGTGGTCCAGCAGGGGAACTTTGTTCCATGTCACTCTCCACTCTCTGTCTTCTCCCCTGTCATTTTCTGTGATCTCACGACTGTCAGACGTGTAATAAAAGCATAAAATGCCCCAAAACATAATTCTCAGAAAAGATCCATAATAGATGGAAGGTTAATGACATCTTTTGTCACGGTGCAGAGATTACCACATCTTACAAACTGTGAGATTCCTCGCCTACATGCCTTGACCAAAGTTGAGTTGAGTTTTCTTGTTTACTTTTTACATCCAGAGCTGAGGTAATGCAGCCTCTGTCACAGTGGAGGTCACAGACCCAGAGACAAATGCCATCTGGTCTTGACCGCACCTCTTGGGATCTCAGCGAAGCCCCCCCCCCTCTGTCCTCCCTCACTACTCAAGCCATTTATCCATCAAGCCATCTACTCATCCACCCATCCAGTCATCCGAATGCACCCCACCACCCCGCCCTTACATCGCCTCTGCTCCCCTGTCCCAGCTATATGTGGCATGGCCATTATCAACATGTTTTTGTCAGAGCAGTCCATCTGAATGAGTCCCAGTGGAACTGGCATGATAAAAGGCTTTGAAAACCTCCATGGGTACATCTGTCGCCCGTTCTCTAGAGTTACAGTAGTTGTGTGTACAAGTGTGTGTATGTGTGTGTTTTGGGCGAGTGGTGTGGAGGAAAGAGAGGTCTAATATGTTGGAATACATCCAAGATAGAGCCATCATGGGAGTTGGTGCATGTGTTTGCATGCTGTGATGCTCATGGGTGCATGCTACTTCTCTGCATTTGTTCTTCTCTGCAGCTCTGTCAGCATGCCTGCATTATATATATATATATATATATATATATATATATATATATATATATGTCCTTTTGTTAAGCATATTACTTAAAAGGTACATTCTGATTTTGTTATTTTGCAGCAGCTACATGCAGAGGATTTTCTTTACATTCCAACACTGAAACACATTCACTGATTATGCCCATTCCATTCAAATTGACTGAATTTGATGTGAAATTCTCCTGTCAGAAATGCTGGTAAGGACTTCTAAAATTAGAATTTAGATAAGGTTTGGTTAAGAATTAAGCCCAGGCATGTAGTTGTGAAGGTAGGTGTTAAGGCTGGAGGGAGTGAAAGTAATAGAAAGCTCTCACAACTATGGAAATATAAACCGTGTGTGTGTGTGTGTGTGTGTGTGTGTGTGTGTATGTGTGTTGGAAGTGACAGTCATAAAGAGCCTCCATCAACCCACTGCAGTCAATTAGAGGCTCAGAGCCCCGGGGGCGACACTCCACGACTTCAGTTCACATCTCCACCTCCGCTCCTTCCTCACCTCCCTCCGTTCCCCTCCAACTAAAACCTTTTTTCCTTTGGTTCTTTCACTCCTCTGCTGAGCACTCTGACAGCCGTTGGAGTCAGGGACTTTCATCCAATGCGTCACCTGTCACTGCCATCGACTTGGTTTCTGTTGTTCTACCAGAATGAGGGTGGGAGGGAGGAGGTGGGGACTGGAGGGTGGAAAGGAGATGGTAAGGGGGAGGCTGACATGTTGGGTGATGATAAAGAACATGAAGAGGAGCACAGTGACACAGAGTAAAAGAATATGTGATATGAGCCATATTTGGCATTTTGCATTGTAGATATTCAGCTGACGTTTCTATTCTGTTGACTGACTTCAATGAATGCAGCAGAAAAATAAGCTACAACCACACTCTGTCTACAAAGTTAGAGGAAGCCAGCAATGAGAAACCTCAATGTTAGGCCTTACAATATTCATCATGTAGGCATGCAAATTTCTTAGAAAAGGAAAAGGTGTTTATATTTGAGGTTTACTGTTTTCAGGGGGTCAACTTTGAAAGAGGATTTTGGGTAACATGCTGTATGGCTGGCTGACTGAAGGCTTGTAGGAAAAAACACAAATGAAACACTCGAGCCAAGCCAAGCCAAGCTTTTTGCTGGTAACCAAAGTAATCTATGTGTTCAGGCAAATCAGACAACTAATAAGGTTCAAACATTATCAAGAATCCTTTCCTAACTGCTTCTACTTGAGTTTGCCAGTTCCCTATTTGATCATTCCCTGCTCCAGTCCTCAGGAATTATCTGTCTACCATCATGATGGCTGTTTGATACTTTATTTCTTTTATTAATTTCTGCTTGGAGGAGTGAGGACTAAGAAAAATCTCAGAAGATAAGGGTGATGAAACACAAGACCAACCTTTGCTGAAGTCTACTGGACCAACCTACTCTGAAAATTTGGCAGTAATTTGACACAAATACAAACTCCAAACTGTAGTAAGTTGCTACAGTGCTGTCAAAGCCAACTGACAGCTGATACAGCTGTGCCATTGTCATGAGAAACAGATGTTGTTGATGGTTTAGAGGAAACAGCGACTCATTTCTTAAGGAAAGTAGTCTAACAAAAGATGGAGTAAGACAAGAACATCCTGTGGTCCAACAATAAGACAATGGAAAGAAAAAAAGAAGCACCTGAGTTCTGGACATACTCAGAGATGGTTTCCACTTAACTCTGCTTAACATAACTTCTAACACTGGAATTAATTTCTTTGTTTTTGTTAATAGTTACAGCTGTTATTTAGTATCACATGTTGATATTAAGTGTAGTGACTGTCAGAAAGTTGCAGAGGCGTCACCCTAACCATTGTATTATCCTATGTTACACAAACTACCACTTAGTCTATCATTAACCAGTTCAGATCAGATCGACCACATGCATGACGACAATGAACATCAAGACATCATCACAAGACTCCGAGCCACAGCTGCTGAGGAGTAACAGCACACTGGCTGAAATCAGCTTTACGTGCATGCAACCGTGTCAGAGGTGTTCACACTGGAGAGAGAATTTGTGAGGAGTTGATCAGATATGTGAAGATTACGAAATGAAGAAGAAGTTGGATGATGATGACCTTGATGATTCTGATATATGGAATGACTTATCACCAGAGGAGCAAGAGAGGGTTGACCATTTTTTCAGGGCAAAGTCTCAGACACGAAAGCAGTGTTTTGCACATACTCTTCAATTGGTTCTAAGAGATGGCCCGAAAGAGACCAGAATTGTTAATGCAGCCATTGTGACAGACTCCAGGTTGAGCCACATTCTCCATACAAGCTGCTCATTCAAGGAAATTTTTGAGAGTGAGTTTGGTCAGGTGGAACTCTCTGTCTACCTGTGTTGCCACGCCTGGAATTCCACTTCTTTAGGCAACTGAAAGCAGTACTCAGCTGTGATCACCTAAAAGTTTTCTACACTTCTTGTTAATTCGGGACAAGTGACACAGAATTCACAGCAAGAGAGTGGAATCGATTCTTGTCTCTGTGTGTATCCTTCAGCCTTTAAGTAGCTTTCAGACCAAGGGGGAAAACCCTGTGACCGTGAGGACCAAACCAGAACAGAAGAGCCAGAGCATCTGTCTGACTGCTCTCAGCATACTACAAGAAGCAGAAGAAAGATTGTGGTTCTAGTACCTCATATTCAGCTGAACCACTGGATGCTTTAGATGGACAGAATGCCCTTCAGTTTTGGGGGCCATGAACAGGCACACCCTCCCTCTTTGTTCAAAGTGGCAGTGTAAGAGTTTTGGCACCCCTGCACTATGCACCTGTAGAGCGTGTATTCAGTCATGGCGGGATAATACATGCACCCCCATCGCCACAGCTGGAGTGACAAAGTTTTGTTAGAAACAAAAGATTTTAGATGTTTTGCAAATGTAATGCATTGTAAATGGCTTTTCACCATTGCACAGAGCAGAGAAAACTCTTCTTCTTTAATTACCTCTTACTTTTTCTGTTGCATGAGTATTAAACATGCTGTGGGGGAATACATAAGGGTACTGTACATGCACACACACACAAACTCATTCACAAATACCAACAAATATTGACAACAGCACTCTGTTTCTGTTTCTCTGACACACATGCACACACACTCCACTATCCTCTCTCTCAATTTTCTCATAATAATAATACATCACAAATTCACAAGTGAGGCCTCTTTGAAGGAGTAATGGACATAGAAGTCATACTTGTTCGGGTTCATTCTTGATGCTTGCCATTGACATATTTGTTGCAAATAAAAGTCCAGCACTTAAGATGATTGTCATCCAGCTATTATATTTCTATGATTTGATTCTAGACTCATGGACGTACAAATGACTTGACTTGACGCCACAAAAATGGACTCAGGACTTGCTTGAGACTTGCACGGTGGACTTATTGCCACCTCCTGCTCAGAGTTCTTGAGTTGTGATGTCTAACCACTACTATTGGCTCTGGCATACAATTTGACATAGAAAAAACCTTCATTTTTATGTTCCCACAAAGCTCAGTCACTCAGTAGTCCAGTTTGCCCCTAAATTGCTCAAGGCCTCACACATTGACTAGCATTCATTTGACTTGAGGCAAATGGACCCAAAGACCTCTTTTCAGAAGCTGTATTTTTCTTTCTTCTTTATTCAGCTACTTTTAAGTTCTGTGCTCTGGATGTAAAATAATAAAAAAAAAAAAATTTAAAAAGTGCCGCTGTATGATGACAGCATTTATTACTTTTTCTGAGGAAACAATTTCTACTGTGAACAGCAGTTCACAGGTTTAACCTCAATTAAAGGGAGTCACGTACAGAACACAGGCAGGTAAGCACAGCTTTCAATACACAAACACGGTAAAAATAGGATTAAGAGCTTCTAGGTTAACTTATTCCAGACATTGATTCTTCTGTTCACTGCGCACTGTATGTGTTCACGCTTGCCCACTTGATCATTACCGCTGGACTCTTGAACATAGAAGGTTCATTCACATCCATCGTGATTTGCAGTTGAATGAATAATGGATAATTCCAAGATGTTAACAAACCTTTGTATCTCATAAGAGCTGTCTGCCCTCAGCTTCTTCTGATAATAAAAGCTTTTTACAGAGACACCAATTTGTTTTCAAAAAAGGAAACATGAGACAAAGCTTTGTTCCTATGAGCTTAAACCTATCCAGAGATTTATTTACATGATTGCACCAATTACAGCACGCAGATCACATTACTGCCTTCAAGCTTCGTCACAGCTGTCACATGCTCAGAATATTGGATTATCACAGGTAATCCAGCTTGCATTATGCAATTATTTAAAAGCTTTTTTTTGTTTTATAGTGAGATACTGAATCCACTGTTGCAAAATATGACGCCACACCACCAATGCTGCCGTGGTAAAATCCTGTACTGGAAAGAAAAAGTGATTAGCTTCCCTGAGGGATTTGCTCATTAAACTGATTGCATGGATTTATATTGAAATACTATAATGATAAACTTCACATAACTTCACATGCCCATGTCACTTGGTTCCACAGAGCATTCAGTTCAAAATCTTCCCTGTACACACAAAGCCTCCCATAACCAGGCCCTTCCACCAGTGATTTTTCCGTCACCGCAGTCCATCCCATTGCCTCACCATCTGATGCAACCTTCGACTCCACCACCCAGGACTGCATCAACCTGGGGAGACAGAGCCTTCTCCTGTAGCTGCCCCTCCTCTGGAACTCTCTCTCCCCAAACACATACTGACTTGTACTGACTCTTCCAACATTCAAATTCCTCACAACACACAACTTAAAAATAATAATATATATATTTTTAAAGTAATGTTTAGCTTAGTTTGATATGTTTAGTGTATATTAATTATTAGTAATATATTGTGCATAAAAGCTTCTTTTGGATTGAAGTTTTAAAGGTTCAGCTGTGGTGTGAGCTCGATCTCCAGGCCTTCTCCTAGGCCACTTTGACAGAGCTCCTGTCTATGTGCATGTGCAATAGTGCCACACTGATTCAGCTATCAGCCAATTATGTCAACCTGCTAAATCTCTGCGTTTCCCATTGACCGAGAGAGATGTAGAAGGTGACAGCTAAGACATCCTTTCCACCTGATCAAGCTGAACTGATCATTTAAAGCATTCTCTGAGACTGCCATGCATTTTTACAACGCTGTCGCTTTGCCAGTATGTACAACACCTGATTGAGATTGTATTCAAAGTTAAAGCAAGCCAAAAACAAACAGCACAGCAAAACAGAACAGCACATGATGACAGACTGACCTGTTTAATGCACATAGTTACTCGGTCAAGAGTAGCCGAAGCATTAGGCATGAGCCATGAGGCAGAGACACGGCAAACTTTGAATTAGTGACAGTTTGCTGCTGCACACCAAATTATCACTGCATCGTCATCTACAGGATCACTCGTCAAACCTGCTGAACATAGACCAGAGTGGGGTAATCACTGACTTTGTTAGCATAGTCAACCTTTAATATACCGCAGAACTGTCCTGACAAAAATGTGATCCAGGGTCAGATTTAAACTGCTGACTTTCAGGCTTGGTTGAGGTTAGGCTTGAATATTGTCAAATGTAATTTATTAAGAAAAAGCTTTTCTTCTGTCTGCATTTCTCCCTACATGACGAAACATGTAGAAACACACTTTCTTATAGTGGAGTGGCTGAGGAGACAGAGTGCAGCCAATGCTATCATCATCACATTTTCACTGATGCACCACAATTATCATCTATCTGGATTTTATCCTAAAGAATGAACACAGTCAGCCCCCAGTCACCTCTCTTTAGATCTTCTTAAGCTTCCATCTCCCTGAGACAAATCTCTGGCCTCAGGATAAATGGTAGCATGCACAGCAGCTACCTAAACTGTGCTGCTGGAGCAGGTAGCACAAGGTGAGAGTTTCTACTGAAACAGCTACGGCTGGCTGAAATGACATCATGAGAAAGTGACCAAAATAGTAAACTTGTATAACGATGAGTCGAAACTAAGAGTGACCCTTTCATTGCCAGTGTTTTCTCAATGACATGTGATACATTCCAGCCACTTTAAGGTCTTGAGTCGTGTTTATCCAAATGTACCCTACTTAACTACAAAACACGAGTGTAGATCCATGCATGTTCCATCAAATGTTCTGCTTCAGTGACAGTTTATTTCTTAAAACAGTCCTCTTCATCATGTGCTGTTCACATTTTGACATCATGACACCAAGATCGCACACCCAACAACCATCAACAGTACCTGGTCAGTGTAAGGTCAAACAGGAAGTCCTCAGAGGGAAGTTAGCACTGAGCTGAGTGTCACAGAGTGTCATCAGCAAGTTGGAATAAGTCCACTTATTCCAGCGTGAGACGTCTAGTTGAGCTGTAATCGATGGTCAAGGTCACATGACAAGTTACTGAGACACTGGACATGTTTTGCTGTGGCATACTACACCCACCTCAGTTGTCATTTTTTTTGCTTCAATATTATTTATTATATATAATTTATTATTATAATTATATATAAATAAAAGTATTTACTAATAATCATTCATCAATCAACTAATAACCATTCCTCCTGATCCAATCATACTTATAGTCATTAACTTATAGCATGTTATATTTATTTTTTTAACTGAAATTGTGTTTTTTAGCGTGGCTTTGCCAACACTTAACTGCAAATGTCTGTCTTACAGGGTGTATCACATGGTTGTTTTTAGCATCCTGGCAGGATACATGGACAAAACAAATAAAGTTGTACAGAGTCAGACAGGAGGAAGTAAAAGGTGTCTACATTAAATGTCATCATGCTACATGTGGAACAAAACAAAACAAAATAACTTAGTATAACTGACATGACATGACATAACATGACATAATCAGGCATACTGTATTAACTAAACACTGCATGTTTATAACTACACCTGATGTCTTTCTCCTCAGCCAAAAACGAATCCCTTAGACGTAAATACAGGAAGTGGTTGAGCACGCCCTCCTCTTTGTCTCTGGAACACCTGGTGAAAATAGTAAGATAATTCAACTTGTGGGAACTCCAGAAATGAACAGGTGAACTTCAAATTTAACCAAACCTTGTCTGTGTGTGCCCATTGACAGTTACAGACAATACTTTATTGTATGAACAGTCTGTGGAATGAAACATATCAGTGTAATCCTTCAATACTAACCTGATATGAATCCTGATGCCTCTCCTGCAACCAAACCCTGCTCACCCCACCCACCTCTGCATCTGGGCCCAGTCCTTCGTGGGGGCAGACTGATGTCTGGGGGTTTATTGGACCTTAGCATGTTAGTTCACACACATGCATACACACACAGTAGTGTCCCCTGCCACTCCCCTCCACCCCACCCTCATCTCTCATAGGGAAACACTATGCTCTTTATCACCCCTCTGGGAGCCATTATGGTGAGGGCCAGAGAGCTGACATATTGATTTCTGGACTTTCTTTTTTCTCTCTACCTCCCATCAGGTTGCGTGGCTGTGGAGACAGGCTGGCACAGGTCGTCTTATCGCCCAGACTCCGCTAGGGTCACTGCTAACTCCACACACAAACACTGCAGGCTTAGTAAACAAGAACAATACAAATCATAGATGATATTGTTTTTGATCACTAAAAATGACAGGTTGACAGGTGCAGAGGTTTTATGATTTTCATAAGGCACCTTGAGTGACAACATTGTAGAACATGATTGCTCATCTACTGGAATTTCAATATAATCCCACTCTCCTTCATTTGACTCTGCCTTTTTCAGACCACATTCTAGATCATGTTGTCACTTCTGAATTCCTCTGCAGCACGAGTTTCACATCACCGCCACCAACCGTCTTTGTGTGGAATAGTGTTATGACGTTAGGCATGAGTGTGTACTGTAAATAGCCCATGTCTTCATGTGCAATTTAACATTACTACAAATCCAAACAACTAAACAGGGTCCTGTGGATGGCAATATTGGATCAATTGGTCCACAAATGAAAGATCTCTGTGCAGTTGTTGGATGGACTGACAGGAAATTTAGACATTTGTGTCCACCAGAAGATAATCCAATTTGACTTTGTGGGATTCCTCTGACTTTCTTTTTAATCAATTAAATATGCCTGATGACCTTGAGAGTTTCAAATGTCCTTGAAACCTGTACATGCTTATCACAAAATTAGATATCCCTGGTCTCCAGAGGTCCCTGTGACTTCAGATAGCAGATCAACATTGAATCAACATTGAATCAATGTTGATGTAACAACAAAATTGAATTAACATTGATTCAACATTGAAATATAACATTCATTTTCATCAGTTTGCACCCTGAAATAATTATATTTCAATGATGAAAAATATATCAAGACAGATTCTAAAATCACGTTAATTCAACTTTAAAATCAATCACATTATTGAACAAACATTACATTAACATTAATAACATTAATTAAAACTAACTTGGTTAAAGATCTCAACATTGAATCAACACTGAATTAACGCTGTCTTTATCACTAATTATTCAGAATAATGATTCTTGATGGGGTTTCAACATTGAATCAATGTTACATGTTATCTGGTTTCCATTTCTCATTGTATTTCTGGGGCAATGAGACACTGAGCTGATGGAAAAAAGTTTTTCACCACAGAAAAAAAGAACAGGTTATTGTGTCTGTATTGTGTCTTAAATCAATGACCAGTACAGGTAACGCACATCACCCACCTTGCCTGTGTATGGCTTGTTATTTCTAAATTCGGCCAGGCTCTCGGTTATTTTCTGTTTTAAGCTCCATCAGCTTGTTACTGGTTGTAAGCAGCCATTCTGTCCTTTCATCATTTAAAAAAAGGAAAAAAAACTATACTTCAGCTGAACACAACATTCACATTTTTTCCTCTCTGTTTAACATTATAAAAGAGTGATAAACAAAGACAGCTAGATGAACATGCAAATAACATCCCACATACAATATGTATTTTTCGGGTTGTTTTCTTATGTAATTTCTGGTTTCAACACACTGAAACACTGGTGCAATCCAAGAAAGCCTTGCCAGTTCAGAATAATATCCATCTCTGACATCACACACAGTGTTATGTAGTATTATTTGAAGGTAGGAGAGTCTGCACATACTGATTAGTGTATTTTTGGGGTAAAACAGGTGAACAAGCTTCTCATATAATACAATAATCGGACCAACAGTTTCTCTGTATTGATAAATGAATAAATATCCAGCAAAAGCCACATCCCACATGTGAGCAAATAGTCCTGTCTTGACATCCTGTCATTCAGTGCTTGTATATTATAAAACAAATAACAGATTTTTTCTGTAATGATGTTAACATCATTCACTGTAAGAAGATGAACATCCCTTTGTACCACGATGGCTATTAAAGCTTCAGTGGCAAAATACATTTTAAAATCCATCCGTGATGCAGTCTGAGAGAGAACAAACAGTCATCTTCTCACTATCAGAACTCCTTTCTCTCACTGTCAGCGCCATGGAGAAGTTTTCAACTGAACTACACAGACCCCAAGAGGCCCCAAAAGCCTCACATTCGCTGTTGTAGACTGTAAAGATGGATGACAGGTCCCCACTTCTTCCCACTGTCGAATAATAAAGGTAAAATATACCAGGGCTCTGCGGTTGGAGGAGAAGTCCCACCCATATACCCAGCTGACTCATTGGCAAGCCCGACTCAGCTGTGAATCCAAGTGTAGCATAACCTCAGAGCTAGTTCACCTCTTGCTCTCTCCTGTGCTGACACAGAATCTGGGATAGGTAGCCAATCACAGTTGCACCCTTAGTTTTGGCCGTTTGCACCCACACAGTGTTTGCAAGACAGCTATTTTGTCAAGACTGTTCATACCTTCTTTGTATGCTGTTGTCAGGTTAATGTCAGCAGCTGGTGATTTGCTATTAGACTTTCAGTTTGTCAATCACTCATTTGAAGTTACTTACTGCAACTTCCTTTAACTCTTGCCAAGAAGCCCGTAGGAAGAGCTGCCATTTTCACATTCAGTTTACTTCAGGTTTTTTTGTGTGCTGTGTTTTTGTTGGGCTTAAAATTGTAACTTTTCTTTGTTATTTTGTCTAGGCTGTCCCTGAGGTTACATTTAAACTTCTATATCTGGCAATAAGAGGATGGGTGTGTTTACGTGGACTTGAGGAGCTCCGTTTTGATCTGTTTTTGAAGTATCCTGTTTTTGTGTTTGCACATGTAAACATCATTCTGATTTTGCTTTAGTTAAGGGGAACTTGTCAATCAGTAGAAATAGTATTTCTGAAGTTATTCTGGCATTCACAATCTGTTCTCAGATGGTTAAATAGCTACAGCTTACGAGAACCTTTCTGGACTACAGAACGAAGCAAACCAAATAAAGTTTTTACATTTCCCCCCAAAAATGGGATAAATTGTGTCCCAAGAGAGATTGTTTTCTCCCCGGGAGAGCTGATGAAAAGAGAACAACGGAAGAACGGGCGTGGTGGCAACACAGACTTCAAATGTAACGCCATAAAGCAGTTTCATGGCGTGGTGGCAACAATGACCTCTATGCTCAGAACGAGGTGCTGATTGGCCGAAGAGGTGTCCTGTGTATCCGTGCTCGATTGCTCTGCCTCAGCTACCTGGATGAAAAACTGAATTTGAATTGTGAGAACAGAATGTTCAGTTCCAAACTAATACATTCAATTTCAAATTACATTTCAGATTCAGTTTTCAATGCAACATTCAAAATGAAACAATACAAATTCAAATTATGATTCAGATTCAGTTTTTAATGCAATTATTCAAGTCACAACTAAATTCAAATATAAATGATTCAGATTCAGTTTCTGTGGCAACATATTTCAGCCCATAGAGATACTCAGTCAGATATAGATATAGATACAATGGACCTAACTATGATACAATTTCATCCACCTTACAGTTCTATTCTTTATACCTGAGACTCTTCTTCCCCTTCGATCATATTTCTGTGTACTTGGCAGCATATGCTTTCATATCCCTGCAATTGTGTTTTTTATGGTGTATAATTACTTTTAATGTTTTAGCTTTTGCTTTTATTGTTTGTTTTATTGTCCAATTTATTCTTGTTCAGGGCTCATGTTATGCTTTCATTTCCCTTCTGAACTCCTATAACCTGCTGTAGAAAGCCAATTTCCAAGAGACAATAAAGTTTTTTATTCTATCTTTAAAAATGGTGAACTCTCTCTCCAAATAAAAGGTAAGTGAACTCTCTCGTCCGTCCCTCAGCCTGTAGTGTGGATATGTTTTCTTTTTTTCCTCTTTATACTCTTATTACTCTCCCTCATTCTCTCGCTCTGTGTCTTTCTCTCTGTCATTCTCTGCTTAATGACTACAATAATGAGGTATTATCATCAGCTTTCTACTAAACAGATGCTCGAATATTCGTCTCTAAATCTCCCTCTCCTCTGTCTTTCTCGCTGCTTAATCTTCACTTTCTCCATCTCACTCATTGTTGCGATTCTTTTTCTTATCAGATGAGCCATTCTTCAACAAACTGGAACTTCATTACTTCTCATAAGCCGCCTTTTTTTCAATCTGTCTGCTCTGACTTCTACAAGTTTTTGGAAGTCCGCTTTGACCGCCTGTTTTGAACACTGCAAAACGTGCTTTTGATGTTTTGACAAAAGTCACATTTTTGCATCACATGTTTTATTATTGTTTACAGATGATTGAAGATCATTCATTCATTCATGTGTGCCCTCTCATTGCATTGCAAACTGTTTGTTGGGTTTTGAATGATCCGCGAATGTTTTTAACTGTTACTCATCAGTAGCTAATACTGCAGTGTTACGCTCAAATTGATGCCACATCACTCCCTGCATGGTTCCAGACCTCTGAATGGCTGCCCACATCTCTAATGTATTCAGTGAATCAAACACTTTCCTGTTTACGACATTACTTCAGTGTAGATTCAAAACAACTTAAACAGTAAAATTACTTTTTTCCATTTAAATTTGAGATGACAGCAATCATAACTTCACTCGTAAAATATGGCATTTTTAATTTTTTATTATTATTTTTTTTATCCTGTGACTAATTTCCAGGAGAGATTCCTTCAGTTGTTCTGTGTGAGGTAGATCATATTTGTATTGTGCTTGTGTTTCCAACCATTATAACTGATGAATGCGTTATGTGGCAGGTGAACGGTGACAGACAGAGCCTCAGACCTTCATTTCACCACATGGAAAGCACCACCAGGGGGAGGATTCTCACATCATTTTAAACGCTATTAAACTTCACTGTTAGAAGAAACAGTGTATGGTTTGTGTTTGATTGCAGTGCAGACATGTGTTTGATTATGATATTGGGCCATGCCATTTTAATATTGTAAAAAAATGGAAACATGCATGAGTTGGAAAATGGCTGTCAGCAAAGTTACAGAAATAAAAATAATAAAAGATTATGTAAAATATACATTCGAGATTGTTTACTCTGTTTTATAAAATAAGGCAAAGATTACACAAAATTCACTATTTGAGACATACTCTATGAAGTGAATGTATTGTCTAAGTGTGGTAGCTGGTTGCTTTTGATCATAAAGCTGCATCCAAAGGATAGAGTAGTTGGTACTTCATTCTCACCAAAGACCTCATTTGAGATCTTTGATATCATGTACTTTGGACATAGTGTGTTATCTCTCGGTGGTTCCTGCTTTCAACCACATTTCTTGGCTTGGTTGTGTAAACTCACCAATATCTTCCCATGAGATCAGTTACCCTTTGTGTGAATCCATCAGCATAATCCCAAACGTTGATGCATAGCATGTTTTAATACTGGATTGACTGGGCTCTGTCTTCTGTCTTGCAGGATGGTGGCTAGGCCAGCTTTGTTGGTTGGTCTGAGCACTGAACTGCAGCAAGCTTTTGTTTATATGATTGTGAAATAACAAACATACTTCATTTCATTTCAACATTCATGGTCCCCGGGCAGATGAATCCTAATGCCTTTGGTGATTCCTGACTTTTCTTGCTAGCACCACCAGTAGGTCAACACTTCTACTTATTCCCTCTGGATAGGTCAACTGCTTCTCAAACCAAATCAAATTTTATTTGTATAGCTCCAAAGTCACAAAACACATTTGGCCTCAGAGGATATAATCTGTACAGGGGGAGTGACACCTCTGTCCTTAGACCCTCGGTTCCAGTGAGGAAAAACTTGCCCACAAAAAAACAAGGTGAAAGAAACCTCAGGAAGACACAGAGAGGATCCCTCTCCCAGGACGGACAGACGTGTAAATGGATGTCACATGTACAGAACAAATCAACACAAACATATTGTACAATTACAATGAATGATAAATGACAATGAAGGTGAGCACACAACTGTCGTAGAAACTGGTGCTCACTGTTCATATCTATGTCTATATCAACAGGTCAAAATTTTCATTTATAAAACTGCAGGTATGTGGTGAAAGACTTCATCAGTCTGTACCTTTGTACTTTCATGCTAGCACAAGTAAGGTGGTGGTGAACATGGTGTTTTATACCTGCTGAACTTCAGCATGGTAGCACTGTCGCTGTGAGCATGTTGTCATGGTGATGAAGTAAGCTCCTACCAGTTCCATTCAACTTATCAACAAAACCATGTTGTTTTCCAGTCAGCACAGGCTGGACTGTATATTTTGCAATGCAAAGTGGTTGATTTGTGTTTTACATTATTCTTTCACTACTTTATTATTTACTTTACTTTTTACTTTATTATTTTTACATCTTCTCCTGACTTTGCAGTTTTACTGGTTGATGAAATTGAAAGTATTTAAAGAAAACTACAGTTTATTGCTAACTTGATTTTATTTTTGAGCTTTGGCCATCTAAGCCATGAGAGTAAACCATTCATAAACAAGACGCTTTCTGACCAAGGTTTAACAACAGCACTAATACCTTGGCCTGCTCTGGAATGTTTTGCAGGTGGACAAATGATGTTTACCTGTCAGAGATAAATGTAGGCTCATCACTCACTGTGAATCCTATTCTCCCAGCTTCACCTCCTCTGCACTTTGCTTTCCTGAAACGCACAAAGCCAAAGCAAATCTTTTGAAGTTAGCACAGTTCTTCATTTTTGTCAGCGTGCCGTGGATTCCATCTTCTTCATCTTAGCCCACGGGCCCCTTTATCTCCTCGTACACCAGATGTGAAGCAACTCACCCATGAAGTGCCAATACCCATTGTAAACATATGAGTAAACCAGGCCAATCAGGGCTATGCAGGGTGACGGGCCATTAATCTGAAAAAAAAAAAATGATGAAACTTGTCACTCACACTTGACCTCCTCTCTTCATCTAGTCTTCCTCCTCTCATTCCGCCACGCATCTATTTGATCCTCTATCTTTCCACCCGTCTGTTGCTGCCAGGAGAAGGAGGGCGCCTGGGAGTTTTTAGATCCAGAATCAGCAATCACCTCAGTACCTGGGGGCAAGGGTATGTATATATGTGTGACCGTATGTGTGTGTATGCTGTTTTCTGGTATTTTTCACTCCATTTAGCTATTACTTCCTCATTTTTCATCACAGAGTTTTGCTCAGTAATCAGCCTGCTATGTCCGATAAGGCTGTGATAAGCCCAGTGGAGAAATCACATAATAGATCTGAAATTTGGCCGGTTTTGAGGTAATTACCAGATCTTACCTTAATTCTGCTGGCAGTTCCTGTGATCTGTGGAAATGAGAGAATGTAGCGTGAACATGTTTTAATTGGTTTTTAGATGACTTATGTGAACTGTGTGAAATTGTAGTAATCAACAGAAAGGACAGCATGTAGATGGATTTCAGTCAGCAGCACTGCTCATTCTTTAAAGTCAAAGAAAACATTTCATGTTTGTCTGAAGAACAGGTGAGCATGTGCAGGGAAACACAATACTGTGATACCAGCCTTTGATTATTGATCAAGTTCTACATGTTTTAACATTGATTAACAGTAATGATCAGTAATAAACACTGATAACAAACATTGCTTTTTCTTTGTCTTTTCCTGGGGAAATCTTGATTTTAATTCAGTGCAGACTATTGCATAATTATGATTCATTTTAATCTGATGACACAAACACAAGACGGTACCTCTAGAAGAGACGTATCCGTACATTTGGAAACCACTGGAGTAAAACGCCCTGTATAAAGTGTATACTGTACATGACCTAGCTGCAGCCCCACTCAGCTGCCAACAATATAATGCAGCTTTTCACATTATTGCATCAGCATTAACAGTCTAAAAATGTCAGATATAATAAATTAGTCACACGGGCTATCTTTCTGCAGAACAAGTACTTTTACTTAATATTTTAAGTATATTTTACTGACAATACTTTTGTTCTTTCCTCGGCAGGATATTGATTACAGGCCTTTCAGTGAGTGTTTTAACATATTGGTACTTTAGTAAAGGATCTGAGTAGCCTACATCATTCTCCACATCAGGAATCTCATTTAGTTGGAAACCACATGCAGATGCCATCGGTAATTTTTTCTAAGCCTTCTTTCACAAAGATTCAATGATGGAGGTCACTACTTTAGAGACTTAGTTCTTGTCATTAAATGGATTACAGTTGTTGTTAGGCTATTTAATTAAAATCAGGCATCAGCTTCAGGTAGCCTCACATATCACTTTAAACCTGTAGCAAAAGGGGGTGGCGCGTAGCTCAGTTGGTAGAGTAGTCAGCCCCATATGCAAAAGTCGCGGGGCCCTCCAGGGTTTGAGTCCTGACCTGTGTGGCCCTTTCATGTCACCCTCATCTCTCTCCCCACTCTCCTGTCACTCTTCAGCTGTCTCTATCAAGAATAAGGCCCAAAAATAGTTAAAAAAACTGTAGCAAACATTACACAGGCAGAAGGAGTGGTTGAAGTGTGGTGTCCTGGATTTGTTAAATTTGCTACAAATGTAATAAATTATGCGCTCCATGCTGTGAAGTAGAGCTAAGCAGCATCCTGATGCATTTGCATCTGCAGACTTTTTGAATTGTATAAATGATAGTTAATGATTATGGTTACTTTGACTTGAGGTGTTTCAGTTGCAAATGTACATTTCTCAACTCATAACAAGAGGTTTTATTTTCTAAGTACTCTTAACTGCTCAACCTGCTCAACGTGTTAGCTGACCTTCTTATTTAGAATGAACAATTATGCACTTATTGTGCTGCTCTGTGGCTTGATTCTCTGCTGGAAGAACATTATATATATGCATTTCAACACAGTGTTCAACAGTTAGGACAAAATATTACATTGCCTGTTTCAAACTGATGCAACTTCTCAGTGTGAATAAATTCTCTTGGTGTGCATTTGCACAAAGCCAAGCACCAAGCATCTCCATGAAATCTGCCTCAGTCTGAGCGATGTTTTGTCAATACTCAGATGGTTGAGTGGCTCTGGGTTTGGCATCAGTGGCATCACTGCTATCTCTGCACAGTTTTTATTGAATTGTTTACCCTGAGCGAGTGGGAGAGAGGGGTAGAGGGAGTTAATGATTGTGGGGGGGCGTTTGATGCCTCCATCTTTATCTGTCAGTGTGGCTTCTCCCTCTCTGTATCTAATCCTGCCAGGGCACCAGCTGCTCCCAGAATGGCATCTCCTAAGGCACAAGACACTCTCTCAGAACTACTCTCCCACCCACCCATCCACCCATCCTGCTCTCTATTGTGCCCCCATGGTCACACTGTGGTCGGTGGCCAAGTTCACACTGTTGGAATGATTGCAGTGACAGCAGTGTTTTCTGCTTGTCCACCAGGACTCGCTTTATCTGGTATGTTTCACTGGAGCCACCGCCGCCGTGAGGTCTGACAGGCCAGTCAAACAGGCTGATCGGGACGGCTGGATTGACTGACAACCACAAGAGGCTCTCATAACACCTACGCAGCATTCAGAGTGTGTCTAATCTCTGCTCAGTGTCTGTGTCACTGGAATAAGCAGTTCTTCATCTTTCTATGACAAAAAGTCACCCAGGTCACTTGGAGGACAGAAATATGTCACTGCAATAGTTTATAACCACAAGAAATTATGCTACTGATGAATATTTACTTTAAATTGCCTTGAGGTTTAAGTTTTAAAGGAATATTCCCACATTCTGGGAAATGAGCCCATTTTTTCAGTCTCCATATGAGTAAGATGACATGTTTCATCCCTGAATATGCAGTACACCACCAGGATGCATATAGTATTTTTAAAGCCTTACTGGTTGAGGTCAAGTTCCTCCTCACATCTCAATTCTTTAAATCTAGTAACCACAGTACCCATTCCAGTAAATACACAACTTCAGACATCCTTCATGTACACACACTGATGCTGCTAGAACTGGTTTGAGGCATTATGCACCTTTAACTGAAATCAGCTGCACTTACCCCCTCAATTAATGCTTTTTGGGTTAGGGTTGATTCATGTAACTGTTTCTATTAAATCCTTGTGGTTTAGTTTTTGTGAATGTTGTCTGGGGTCTTTCTTGAAAAAAAAAAATTCAATTCACCAAAAAAAAAAAAACTTGCTCAAACTAGCTCAATCTGAGATACTTGCACAATCCTCAAAGCTGACTTCTGTACATGTGTTTGCTACTGATCTATCAACCAGAAAACAGTAGATCATCAAACAACAATACAGCAACAACAATAGAACAGAGGCATGAATGGCACATTAACAAGTTAGTATAAACTGAAGCATCGACTGTCTGTCCTAAAAATCATGTTTCCAGCTTTATTAGCCAGAATAAGACCCAGCTGCCTTGTGTATATGTGACTACCACATCAAAGGACATTAAAGGAGTGACAAACTTTGGAATGTTGAAGGTGTGTTTTTTCAGCTTGTCCTGAACAGAAAACATTTTCATTTGACAACATTATACACATGTCAAGGACAAGGTTTGGTCTAATGAAGGCCTGATATGCCTGACACTGGTACCATCCAACGATCATGTTGTTTGGGGAGTCATCTGTGATCTACCTATTTGTTGGTTTTTCCTTGTTCAGTGGAGGCCAGCTAATTTCCTATACTGCCTTCATGCTCTGCTGGGTAAACCCTGAGCAGTCTTTCTACTTCAATCTATTAAGAGATAAAACTGCTACTGTAAGAAGAGTAGTTAGGAGTTGGTATTGACAGAGAAAGATCTATGCATGCAATCCAATACAGCACAGAATGAATCCTTATCTTTGTAAGTTTATGTTGTTTCGGTCATTTAGTGATGTTGTGTTTCCATTATATTGAGAGGTGTTTCTAATATCCAGGTTCTCATGCACAAATGGGGTGACATTGCATTGAATATCAGTGTGGAGGCAAACCTCATGAACTGGTAAAACTATTATCAGAGTCAAATGTCTGCTTTATTGCAGTTTTCAGTTCTTTGCTACTCTGCTGAACACTAAACCAGAAGTAGCATTTTATTTATATGCGTAAGTGGAGCATCTCTGTAGTCCAGTCCAGTTTAATAATCACCTGATTCTACTGGTTTGTACATATTCTTAGTCATGGAGCAATTAGGAACACCTGTAGAGCTTTTTGTGTTTATGATGAGCTTTAACTGTGAAATGATGATTTGATTCCTCTGTCAGTTTCTGCTATTGTTATTATGTTAGACATATGTCATTGAAATACCAGTGAAACCGCATCGATGCTGTGTCTCCATTCCAGCTCCCGTCTCTTTGTTTTGCGGAACAAATGTTTATGCTGGAAGTGAAAGAACAGGGATGATTTAGTCCTGCTGAGGCTTGAAGTGATCAGGTTGAACTTGTTCAAACTCCCGCATCAAAGATCCTTTTGCAGAGTTGAACGGTGCCATGTTTTCATCCATCTGATCCACATTATGGCAGTAAGTTTTAGAGAACCACTCATGACTTTTCCAAAGTATTTTGCAGCAGTGGTTGAGGCCTTGACTCCACGCCGACCCCCAGGCCTCATCCAGGCAACTGGAAGGCTTTGGGCTCTGTGGGATTATAGTTACATTGGCTGAAGATAGAATAAACAAAAGGGTTCAAACCTGGAGTGTTGAGATCATGAGGGTCTCGCCATTCGCTTAGCTGCACTTCTGCAGTTGTCAGTCCAGGCTGAAACTTAATTCCTTGTTCAACCGTGAGGCCACAATTTGTTCCATGAAATAAATTATTACATTTTGATCAGAATCAGAACCAGGTTTATTAACAAAGAAATGTGCACAAGCATATTTGTCTTGTGTTTTGGGTACAAACATTAAGTAAGAAAATCAAGTACTAGAAGATATGGGGAATATATGTGCAGTGTGTTTTCACAGTTGTACAGTGAGCAAAAGGTCACACTTTGCAGAATATGTAAATGTGCAAGATATTTTCTTTGCATTTCTTTGTATAGTCCAAGCCTCAAGTCAGTTGAGACCAAATTAAGCATCAAGACAAGGCTAAGTTGAGTCTTGAGTCCTGTGTCAAAGCAATTCTCGACTCAGTCGAGACAGATCTGAGTCAACTCTCTAAACAAGTTTATGAAACCCAAATCAAGCTGCTAATGTTCTTTCTCCTTCTGGCTTTCTTTCAGTATCTGTTGTCTACAGCTGCTTCATACTGCATGAAAAGCTTTTTCCGTTAGTGCATTAAATCCCTGCAGCATCTGAAGACAACGCTGCCTGTGATGAATCTGTAGCCCCTGATCGGAGAAGTACATCATCGCATCGCTGTCCCATTACACACGCCGCCTGGTTGTGTTCACCTTGTATAAACACATGCAAATGATCAGTTGCTACAGAATAACCACAGAGACACATCAGACAAGTCGTTATAACTGCCCATTATGAGGGAGACAGAAGATTACCAGAGCCATTAATCCTGTGTCAAGACCTTTGAAATAAAAATCTGGTTTATTTTATTCTTGAATTGTGTTTCTAGAGCAAATACTGCTTCATCATTTGAGAGTTGAACTGATGCGATCCTATAACAAAACTATTCACCAAACATTTTTTGTTATTATTTATTTCACCATTGTGCTATGAATCTTCCTGTGGCTGCAGATTTGTGGCGCCAGGTTACGCTGCATGCTCTGCTGCATCTACACGACATGATTTCTGCCGGAGCCGATTTTTTCATTTGCTGAGCTGTTACCATGCATCACTCTGATTAGTCTAGCTGTTTCAGAGCTATGAGATCAGTGATGAGAGATCAGATCTACAACAGATCCCGATCAGTTATTGAGACCATATTTATGAATTTGATCTGTCTGACTACACAGCTCTCTTTGGCACTTCTTTGCAATGAGCAAAATGGCATGCAGACATCCAACCTGGGACTCACCAATTGTGTAATTATTTGCCTATTCTCCAGTCCTCATCATGGTGGCTTAAGTGTGACTCCAACTCAAGTCTCTTCAGGTCTGTATGGCCAAAAGCTCCACAGGGTACTTTTAGAAGTACTAGATCCACGCACAAAGAAATATGATGACAATATAAGACACTTGCATTCAGCAAAACAAGCAACCATGATGCACACTCAAATAAAGTAGTGTAGACTACATCAGTCTGCCTGCTGCTGGCTGTTGTTAGTGACAGTGCAGACAGGCAGAGTAAAGAGTGCCAGATCGAGAATGGCATCATGTTTGTTCGCCCTCCAACCGCGCTGTGACTGGACGCTGCTGGATGTCGCCCTCTGTCACCAAGGCCGCTTTGATCGGCACGTGATTCGACGCCTGTCAGTGTCCTCTTTGAGACCCATCTGTTTCTTAACTCAGAAGTTCATAAGTAGAATCAATACACTGCTGCTTGGGGCTGATAGCCTGGTGGAGGAGGAGGAGGAGAGGAGGAGGGTGAGGAGGAGGAGGGAAGTTGATGGCTGGTTTGGCATTGGTATTTATGAACACTGTAGCTACACACATGAGAGCAAACAGTCTTGTTTCAATGTTACCACAGTGTAAAAACAACACTTTCAAATTTAATAAAAGAAAAACAACTGCAAGTCATTCTGAAGAGGAATAAATTCATATTCTTTTGCTGTGTGTTATTATGTGTTATGTATTTGCTGTAGTGTGTGTGTGTCCCAGAGGATGAACGCTCTCACATTTGATTTTGTCCACGCTCAGTTTAGAATGGTTAAGTATTCCCCTTGTTATTCTCTCTTGCTTCGTCTTCTTTTCTTGCCTCTGTCATTTTCTCTTTGTTGTTGGCTCATTCTCTCTTTCTCTCTCACCCCTCTCAGCCCTCTCCCACCCCTCCTAAAAACTCAGATTAAAGGAATGATGCAAACTCTCTATCTCTTTCTCATGCTTGATCCTTTCCAAGCGAGTTGATTCTGGTTGTGTCTTGAAGTGGAGAAAGTGTTTTTATAGCCAATGTAAAAATAAGCAGCACATATGCTTTTAATACCCATGTGCAAAACAAAATGTGGCTTTTAAGCTATGCATTCCACCCTGTAGTATTAGGGTCACAAAAGATGGTCCAGCAGTATGAGCTTTAAAATTCCTGCAGTACTAAAGTAGTGAAATGTCTAAACATGATTACTGCTTTACTTTTAAAACTCATATACACATTATTATTATGTTTTGTGTCTCCATCATAAACACTTGGCTTTATACCTTAATGATACTTGAGAGACAGAGTTCAGAATTGTACACAACTGTACATCACAAAAAGGGGCATGCTGGGGAAGCTTTTTATTTGCCCTGTTTGTCTGGACACATTCAACATGTGTGTATATTTGTGTGTTATTTGTGTGTGTTGTTGTGAGTCTGACAGAGGAAGAAAGGGATGAGTGAAGTGAAACACTATTACTGTAAAATGATTTTGCATTATACAAGTAGGTCCAATTTGAGCAATCTGATTGGTCAACTAGACATTTAGAAGGCATGACAGCACACCTGACTCATCACTAAAAATATTACTCCACCATGTCCACATTGTCACATCCTGAAAATATAGAACATGTAAACAAAGTCCACTGGAAGTCAACTTTAATAAAGTAATACATCTGAATTTAAATTTCAGCTCTTTAATGAATATTCTGTTTTATGGAGCTGTTAGGGATCACAGAGAAACTAAAGATCAACAGTACAAGCCAATATAGCTCATACTGTAGGCAATCAAGTATTGGTATTGGTGGTAAACAGTAGTAAATAGTAGTAATAGTAATATAGTTTTAAGGCATTATCCAAGCGCTTCGTCATAGAGGAGCAGCATACTGACTTCTTAAAATAAATGACTTCAAATTACCATGAAATTTTATGTATCCACAGACAATGAATGATAAGTTTGGTGATCCTCTTACTTTTTCTTTGTGTGGGTTGACCAGATGGCTAGATTGACCACAGTAGTTCACAGTGGTCATGGATAGAGAGATCTATCTGCAAACTTTGTTGAGAATGTGCTGTCCTAACCATCATCGTCATCATCATCATCATCACTTGGCGATGTTAAACTAAACACAATCATCGTGGATGGCCTCAAGCCCCCAGGATGCAGTGCTGTCCTTCCATAGATAGGGTGGAGATTGTGGCATGCTTGTACAAACTTGGTTCAGACATTCAACTGTTCAATACTTTGGTTTCTGACCAATATCTGTATACTGTAAGACAAGTCAGAGTGATTCATGTTGCAACTGGCCACAAAAGAACAAAATCTAGAACTTAACTGACTGATTCAGACTGGTTCACCAGCAGGGTTCTATAATCTCCCACCCACAGTTAGCTAAAAATTTCCAATTGTGCAAGTACAATAGCATCTCCAGCTCTGCAGATGGATGGCTCATACATCTGAGTTGAGATAAACTCATGTTTTGAGTTTGAGACTGGTCATCAACAAATGCCAATTGTTGTCAAAAAAACAAAGCAGCCGTGGAGGTTCAGGCATGTCATATGGCTGAAATAGCCCCAAATCTAGGAACTGCTGCTGTCCTTACATCGCAGGTTTAATAAACTGAGTGACTTCCACAAGTTTTCTAGTTTGAGTCCAGTGTGTTTCATTACATTCAGTGGTGACATGAGGATACCCATCCTCCTGTCAACCCCTCAAAATGACACTTAATACTACACTCACTCTGGCCGTCACATGCGTGAGAACTTTTTGTTTCATGTGAACTGTTGTTGATCTTGGCTCGCCTCCCTGCAACATTATCATCCTGGAAATGCTCACTGAGAACAAATGGGAGGCTCGATTCATGACAAAGAAGAAGAAGAGATAAGCTGAGGACAGAGAGTCACAGACAGGCAATGAAAGAGAGAGGAGATCTGTTTGTGCCATGGCAGGGTGAGCTCTGGTCTGCGGCAGGAGATTAAAAATTCCTTGTCCTGAGCCTGCTATGATTTGGGAGATTTAAGTATCAATTTGAGAGCTCAGATCAGCTTTGGCATGCCTCAAACAGGGTTGGAGGAGATGGCAGGAGGGAGATAGAAAAGTGTTTGAGAGAACTTCCACTTGCATCAGATTTGGTTAAATAACAGGAGGCAGGCAGAACACTACAGAGAGGACAATGAAGAAGAAGACAAACACAGAAGAGGAGAGACAGGCAAACCCTAGGGATAGAGACTATACGTACAGGTCCCAAGTTCATGGGAGTTACTCCAGATTAGATATGTTTCTTGTTTCAAAGACTGATGCATAGAGTGACAGAGTGTAAGATAGAATCCATAACTTATCAGATTATAGTCCCATTAAGATCAAAATAAATTTAGGTCAAGAGAAACACCAGATACTGAGACGTGCCTCAATATTGAATGACCCCAAAACAAAGTCAGGAACTACGTGACAGGCTAAAAGAATATATGGACATAAATGAAAAACGAGATGTAACTCCATCTATTATTCTATGGATGGTGCCAAAGCTATGAGGGGTCATATTATTCAAATTACGTCTCAGAATAAAAACAGAGAGAAGCTAGAGACTTGAACTGGAGACTGAAATCAGCAGGTTGGAAAAAGAACACAAAATATCAAGAAAAAGGAGCACTTTAGAATTATTAAAACAGGAGAGACAAAAATTAGATGATTTACTCACATATAAAGCTGAGGGAAATGTCAGATTTGTGAAAAGAAGATATTATGAAATGGGGAATAAGGCAAGTAGGACTACTGGCCTTCAAAGCTACGTAAAGCTCTGGTCAATCCGTGTGGTACCTTAAAATTAAACACCCTGACACAAATTGAATTACTTCTCAACCAAAAGAAGTAGCAGAGGCGTTTTGCTGCATACTATAAAAACTTATATGAAGGTCAAGGGATCAATAGGAAGGAGGAGAAAAACAAGACTCCTGGATTCAATCCAGCTGAACAGAGATGCTGGTCTTTCTCCCATAACAATACGGAAATAATAGATAGTATTAGTAAATTAAAGAACAGTAAACTCGGGTGTCGGCGGATACTCAGGGGAATATTATAAAGTTTTGCTCAGAGCTGGGCCCAATTTATGTCAAGTATAATTATGCATTGATGAAAGAGACCCCAAAACCTGGTCAGAGGCAATTATCACAGTTATTCACAAAAGAGGGAAAGGGACCCACTCAATGTACAGGTTACCGTCGAGCAGTGTTGCTTTGCCAGGATTTAAAATCCTGACTTATCTTGGCAAATAGAATACAAAACATATCCGAAATTAGTTCATTCTGATCAAACAGGGTTTATAACCGGACGGCACGGCACCAATAATGTCAGACGAGCGCTAAATCTACAATCTATTGCTTCGGGTAGAAAGACTTCCATCAATGCTTCAGCTTAGATGCCGAGAAAGCATTTGATAGACTGACTGGACATTTTGGAGCAAACAATGGCTCATATGGGCTTTGTCTAAACCTTTTGAATTGGATTAAAGTGTTTTATATGAATCCACTGTCAAGAAGTCAGGAGTTAACGGCCAATGCTGTGATTCGATTCTGGACGGGAACAAGGCAGGGGACGCGTCACCAGCCCTGTTCGCCCATTGAGCCTGTTTCAGAATTGATTAGAAGTAACTTTATACAAGTGAATAAGGGATGAGAGTGAAGTCAACATAAAATAGCTCCCATATGCGGATGACATATTATTATTTATTGGAAAATCCTGTCCACTCAGTCCAGGCTCTTTTTACAAACTCTTAATGAATATGGTCTAGTATCCGGTTATAAAGTTAATCAGGAGTAAATCAGAAGCTTACGATGGTGTCTGGGACATGGCTCAGCCAGTTTGATGATATAGTGTCTTTCCAAGATCTAAAACAGGATTTTAGATACTTAGGGCACACTCACTCCCAGGTAAATACATACACATACCACATACCACATACCAGGCTAATTATAAAAAATATTTGGAATAATTAGAAAATGAAATGACAAGATGGGATGTGCTACCATTGTCCCTTTTGGGTAGAGTAGAAACTGTTAAAATGAATTCCAGAATCAGAATTTTGTCCTGTTTCAGTCTCTCCTCAGTCAGGATCCTCGACATCAGCTTTCAATATGCTGGACACTCATTCTTGAAAGTGACAGGTGACTCAGCCTCCCACTTGAAATATTATTTTTGGGCAGCAACTAACAGCAGTGGTAGCTTGGATTAACAATGACATAGAATCAGAATGCAGAACATAAGAGAATACATTACCAGCAATACCTTTATCCACTTTATAAGCTTCTGGAACAAGCAGTCCCAGAAGACATTTGAAATCAAAAATGTATGGGTAAAACATACTAGAGAATTAGAGGAACAGCTGCCCTCTCAAGGGCTATGCAAATTATTGAAATCTGATTCCCTCAACAACAGATATCACATTTAAGAGTTGGGCAGGTAGAGGCTTGAGGGTTATAGACCAACTGTTCTGTAACACTGGTATACAGCCATTCTCTTATCTCCAAGACAAATTCTTCTACCCCAAAGTGATATATTCTGTATTTTCAGATAAGGAACTACATCACAAACTATACAGATTGAATATAATTAAAAAATACTCCAACAAACATAGAAACCAATTTTATTAATATAATTAAACATCACCATTGAATAAAAAGCATCGCTTGTTTCCCATATATATAGAAATCTGCTATTAGATATACCGGACAATACTTTTCATATCAAAAACAAATGGGAGCTAGAGTTAAATATTATAATTGAGGATGGGGACTGGGAAACAGTGTGCACTGGATGTCATAAAGGTATCAGTAGTAACATGTGGAAGGAGTTCGATTGGAAGATGAAGACAAGGTTTTTTAGGACACCTTCTGTGGTCTCTAAATTTGCAAATAACCCAGCTGCAATAGCAGCTGCTGGAGAAGATGTGGACTGGTGGGCGACCACTCACACATATTCTGGGACTGTCCAGTGATGCTTCCATTTTGGAAAGGGGTAAAGTGCGAGATAGACAATGTTCTAGGAATTAATATACTATTTGCCCCAAACCAGGTTCGAGCTAACTCCTGAAGGCATGTACACTAGAGATCAAAAACACTTGTTACATATACTCCTGATGACTGCTAGGAAAATGGTGACAATAAAATGGATGAATCCACAGCCACCTACAGTGACACAAAGGAAACAGAAGCTGTGGGAGCTGTATGGAATGGAGACTTTAACTGCCAAATTACAATTAAAGGTCTGATGTTTTCATGAGGAGGTGGCTACCTATAACAAGATACCTAACTAGCTAACTGAGGGGGATCCCACAATATGCTGGAACGTCTTAACTGTCCACATATTTACTTATTATTTTTCACCCACTTGTACTGTAATACTCAGCTTTCTGGGCCCCAGTTTGTTTGTTTTGTCTCCTGTCTTTAGCACTGTCATATATAATTTGTGATGTTATCCAGGAATGTTTGTGTTGTGTTCTTCATTAATAAAAATAAAGTTAAAAAAAAAAAGAAAAAAAAAGAATCAATGACCTCAAGAGTTTTATTTCCTGTAAGAAATCATGGAACAAGGAAAACAGAAGGAACAGTGTAGAGAGTCTAACGTGTGTCTCTGACCACAAAGTCTTGTGTTAACTGAGTATTAATTATGGTTTTTGATGGACTGTAAATTGTTAACTGGACAGTGACTGTGGTGTGGGTGACTTTGGAACTGTTTGGAACTGAAAACTGTTTGCTGCTGAAGGAGTGTCATGTGAAGAAAGTCTAGCTGGCTGGAGCTAGGTTAGCCATTTTGCATCCTGGAGAGAATATATCTCTGGCTATAAAATTGATATAAAAAGCAAAAGGTCATATCTAGAGTGTTCATCAGTGTAAGATGAGATTTATTTTATATAAAATAAAATATAAATAATTATAAATTAAAATATAAAATGATTAGAGAATTGGTATAATGTAATTCATACATTCAAGTATTCTATTCCTTAATTCAGAGTAGGAACTATATTTTATGATACACCTTGCATTTAATAGGTGATTGTTAATATTAGCGGAGTATCACATGTTGGTCAGTGCTCAGTTGTCCTATTGTTGAGACAGACATTAAAGTATTCATGTTACACAGAAAGAACGGTCCACGTGCATTTGCTCAACCCACAGCCCATAACTAATTAATTTAGTCAAAGTTATATATATATATATATATATATATATATATATATATAACTGGGCAATATTTTTTACTCCTACACTTTTTTCTTGCAACAGTGACTTTTACTTACACATTAGATGTAGATTATAAGCACACATGCAGTGCACAGGCATGCTGTATCCATCAGACTATAGCAAATATCATCATCAATCACGAAACAAGACTCTGTTTAACATTAGCTTTGAGATAATTTTTAGCATAAGCATGCTAACACGCTTACAGTAACAAAGCAACCATGCTGATGTTTAGCAGGTATGATGTTTGACACGTTCACTAATTACCACAAAATACAAAATCATTATTTTAGCAGGAATTTGGTCATAAACTAATGTAGATTATAATTGTGAATAAATATTGGTTAGTTAAAGGTCAGGTGATCACCAAAGTGAGAGGAAAATGGACGTCTGTGCCACATTTTATGGGAACACATCCAATAGTTGTTGACACATTTCAATCAATACCACAAATATGAACCTCATGGGGGCCGTCATCGGGTCACCAAATGTCTTCTGCAAAGTATCCCAACAATCTTTTAAGTCAATCTATACTTTACAATTCCATTCCATTTTATTGCAGCTGATAGAAAAGTGGTCTGGTGAGATGTTTAATTCTGTTGATGGTGGCTACACAGCAGTCTATAGCAGAGTTAAAACTCATTGGTCTGGGCTTATTCCTCTGTACTCCTCTCACTAGTTTAGTTGGGAAGCATCCAGGAGCTGGCATCATAATGTGCAGAATTTGAGTTTGAGTTTCACAGGAAGGAAGTTTTAGTAAGAAAGAAGAAGACCCATCGAAACAGGACACCAGGCTACAGATCCTGACAAACCCAGAAGCGAAACATATCAAGTCAAAGTGCAGTTGAGTTTTACACAAGCCAAACGCTGAAACCAAACAACTCATTAGCTTGCCAGGCTAATGCTATTCATTGCTATGTCTCCTTCCCTTTATCCACTGGGTGTTGTGTATGAACTTGTAACACATACCTGCATGGACACAGATAAAATATACATTTTCATTTTAACAATATGACTAAACAGCTTCTCAGGTTATACTTATTGGACATTTTCCAGAGCTTCCAGTCACATCTTTTAGCCCTCATCAGTTGTCATGGAGATGGTTTAATTGTTATCACATAACCTAAGAAATCAATCAGGTGTTATCCACCTGTTGACTGAGTTCCCACACGTAAGATGCTGATGACATCGCCAAAATAAAGCTGAAAGAAGGAAAAAAATGTTCCCAGGTCAGCAATGAAGCTTCAGACTTAATGTAAAACTACTTCTAACCTTACCTTGTGCCGGATTTGTACTACTATCTAATGTTTGTTGAGTTTGCTGAGTCATGTATGTCTGTATGTATGTGTGTGTGTGTGTGTGTGTGTGTGTGTGCTTGACAAGAATTTGACTTGGCGATGGGAATTCTCTCTGACGCCACAGGGCTTCACAGTCGCAGCAGAGTTTACCACCTGAAGGCAATTTCACATCTCCCCTCTCTCATTTCTTTCTCCTGCCATCATTTATTTTCTATTCCTTTCTCTGCCTTTCAATCACTTATTCCTCCCCTGCTCTTCTCTGCTTCAGCCCCCCTTCGTCCTCACTCTTTCCCTCTCTAATGAGGTACTATGGGGCGGGGTGGAGGGGGGAGCATATGCTCAATTAGCAGCTGAAGTTTGGCAGAAGGGAACAAGACTCTACCAATTTCCTGTTTTCTCATCTCTGCACAACATAAGCATGCACAGAACTTCACCTAAATGTGACAGTCTTTGTGCTGCTTTGAAAATCCCAGAATAACAGCTGATGTAAAAATATGCAGGTGTGTGTGTGTGTGTGTGTGTGTGTGTGTGTGTGTGTGTCAGAACCACAAAATAGATGGAAATTTTAATTTCATCATTAGGCTGATTAATGCTATTAAATGTGTGTGCTTTGGTGTCAAAGTAAACAATATCTGCTGTCTGAAAGCAAAGAGACACAAAGAAGGTGGGAAGACAGAAACAACAGCCTGCTTGTCTCTTTTTCTTGTGAGTTGCACTTGACTGCTCCAAAAAATGTCCAACTCCAGCCAGAAATGAGCAACATTATTATTTCATGTTTTTGTCACCTGATGAATGTAAGTCCAGTATTCTCTCTCTTTTAGCTCTGTTTTTGGTCTCCGCCAACTCCTGAAACAAATATCTGTCTCTTTAGCTGCTAAATGATCCACTATGTTCATCAGCTAGTCTCTGACTGTCTGTCTGCTGTCTGCTGCTGGGCAGGTTGTGTATGTTTGTTTTTTCAGAGCTTTTACACTGAAAACAGCTGCTGCAGCAGCAGCTGCACTTCTTCCAGGTGCATGAATGAGGTGCGAGCGATCCATACAGTCTAGCTGTGAGCTGTAAAACCACCAACAAACCAACAATAAGAGGCTAAACACTGCTGGTGTAGGTTCATCACAACATCTCTCTTCTGAGTCCTTTCATATTACACATGGGGTCTTCAGCCTTTTTTTTTATAGGATTGAATAAACTCTAATGAGGAAGAACATATGGTTCTACCTCGAAAAAATATACATAAGGAAATATACATAAGAAAAATATACATATGGACTTGTGCTATAACTTGTGCAAATGTGCATCCCTCATTATGTCCATCAGCTCAACTGCTCAACTCTCTCTGCACAGAGTTGAAGCAGGTAGATGATCATGTCCTCAATACCAACTGAGGGAAGGTAGGCAAACTGCAACGGGTCTAGGGAGGTGGTCACCCGAGGTCTCAGATGGGCCAAAACCAGTCTCTCCAGGACTTTCATGACATGAGACGTCAAAGCAACTGGTCTGTAGTCATTGAGCACAGCTGGATGTGACTTCTTGGGTGCTGGAACAAGGCAGGATGTCTTCCACAGCACTGGAACCTTCTCCTGTATCAGACTCAGATTGAATAGGTGCTGTAGTATCCCGCATAGCTGGTCTGCACAGACCTTCAGGACTCTGAGGCTGATACCATCCGGGCCTGCAGCTTTGTTACGGCATAGTTTCTCCAGCTGTCTTTTCACCTGGCTGCTGTCAGTAAGGCGGGTGGGGGAGGTGATGAGGGGCTCAGAGATCCCAGATGTGTGGGAAGATGTTGATGGGGAAATGTTGAGGTACATTGTGGGGGTCGGGAGATGTGTAGGGTTGTCAGTCTGGGTCACAGAGGTGTGGGAGAGAAGAGGGTGTGGGGTCTGTGTGGCTAAGGAAGGGGTGAACTGAAGCTCTTGCAGTACCACTGAATCTGTTGAAAAAACACATTCAGTTCGTTGTCTCTCTTCAGGCTTCCCTCAGGCTGACTCCCCCTTGCTTTGAATCCAGTGATAGTCCTCATTCCTGACCACACATCCCTCACGTTGTTTTCCTGGAGCTTTCGCTCCAGATTCCTCTGATATGCCTCCTTGCCTTTCCTCAGCTTGCGTTTTCTGCACGTTCCTCAGTAGCTCCCGGTCCCTGAAGGCTCTCTTCTTCCTGCACAGCAGCTCCTCCAGGTTGCTGGTGATCTAAGGCTTGTTGTTTGGAAAGCATCACACCCTCCTGGTGGGTACGATGCTGTCGACACAGAAGTTGCAGTCAGTCAGTCATGGCATTGATGTCCTCACCATAGGGCTCACACAGTACATCCCAATCTGTGACCTTAAAACAACCTCGCACGGACTCATCTGCTTCCTGTGACCACCTCCTAAGTGTCCTGGTGATCACAGGCTGCTTCTGAACAATGGGTGTGTATCTGGAGGTGATCAGATCTGCCATGGGGTGGAAGGACAGTGGAGTTGTATGCCTCCTTAACATTAGCATACATTAAGTACAGGTTTTATTGTGGTGGTGGTTTATTATTCTGCTGGGGCAGGTCACAAACTGTTGAAAGGTTGGGAGTGTAACAGAGAGAGTGGTGTGGTTGAAGTCACTGGAAATGACCATGAATGCATTCGGATAGTCCGTTTGCAGTCTGGCTGTGACTGAGGTGATGACGTCACACACGGCGTCGGCATCAGCTGATGGCGGAATGTAAACAGAGACGATGATGGTGCATATAAGCTCCCTTGGCAGATAATATGGACACACGCTCATGGCTAACAGTTCAATGTCCAGGCTACAGAAACGTTCCTTCACGGTAATATGTCCGGGATTACACCACCTGTTGTTCATAAGCACTGCGATCCCTCCTCCCTTCTTCTTACCGCTCAGTCCACAGTCTCTGTCGGCCCGTACCATCTGAAAGCCTTGTACAGTGCCGTTGGAGCCCGGAATACGTTTGCGCAGCCATGTCTCAGTGAAACACATCACACTGCACTCACAATATTCCCGCTGAGTCCTCGTTAGCGCTCCCAGCTCGTCCATCTTATTAGCCAGGGACCTCACATTCCCCATCACAACCGTAGGAAGAAACAGCTTAAATTTCCTCCTCTTCCTCCTCATTAAAACACCGGCCCTGCATCCCCAGCATCTCCTCTTCAACTTGTCGGGGATCTGTGGTCTTTCTCTGGTCAGCAGCGCAGAATGATGAGCTTATAAAATATGATTCATTGTTACATAAAACTGCCCAACAATACATGAAGTTTCAGAAATTTGCAGTTTTAATTGTTATGAAGTTTGAGATGTTCAGTATATTTACTGACAGTTCTTTCACCAGTAAGGCTTTGAATTCATAACTTTTACTTTACTTGTAAAGTATTTTGCATTGCCTCCAGCTAAGTAAAGTATCTGAATATATCTTCCACCGGTGGTTCATATTCTCATTTTTCACCCTCCACAGAAAGGTCAAAGGTCACTATCAGCAGCAGCTTAGCAGCCCTTGAGCTAGCAGGAACCCAGGGTGTCGTTCAAGGACAGATTATGTGACTCATGAGAGTACAACACACTGTCCATATCCATACATGCACGCATAAATACATGCGTGCGAAGAGGAAGTGAAGGAACATGGGGACAGATGGAAAGATAAACTGGAGTCCTATCAAATCCCAGATCAACAGTATCCCAGTTGAGGGGCAGAAGACCCATATGTTGGTTGAAGGGAGAGAGTGTGGGGGTGGTGGTGGTTCGAGAGGGGTGAGGATAGCCATAAGGAGCCACTCTAAACCTTCTTCTACCTCGGTGCCAGCCTTCCTACATCCATTTACCCTGTCTGTTTTAATATGGCTGTTTCTGCCACAGGCTTCATTTGACTGTAGTGTGGCCTAAATGATGAAGACAGAGGCCAAATGTCTGACATGGTATGCACAGGCTGGTAAGGAGAGAGAACACACTGGACATAAGAGCTTCTTCCTGGCATCATTCCTTCATAGACTGTCTTAACTGTTTTACTTCATGTAGTTTCTTGTATTCATTGGAATGTCTTCTTTTGGATAATGAGATTTGATTAGATTTAATTTGATTTTGGTAGCAGTCACACAAAGATCAGTGGTGAATAGATCAACATGTGTAAAATAGAAGTGAATTGACTCTTAGTTCAAATGCTTTGATTGTACAACACCTTGATTCAAGAGCAACATAACATCACCTGAAAATCTTGTTTTTTGCTGACCTCTTGTGGTTTAACTGTTGTTTAATTGCTGTAGTAATGTCAAAATGTACCTGTCACTGGACCCTGTGACATCACCGCTGGGTGTGGTTACAGACTCAACAGAGCACATTTCTGACCACACCCATTAATCAGAGGTGAAACTTTCAACAAAGCAGGGCAACGACACACTGAGCCTGGTGTTTGACTCCTTTTAAAGTAGTTAAAGATTTTGTGCTTGTGCTTCTTTGCTCTTGTTTTAGAATGAGATGTTGTATTTCAGTCTGTGTGTTGGATACAGAGCTGGAGTCAGGAGGCGAGATAAAGGCCAAAAAAAACTACCTCGCTCTGGCAGGTTCCATCTAATTGTCAAGCAGACTTGAAGTGACATTTTAAATTTAAAACTTAGGCACATTTTCATTGACTGGTTTAGCTAAAGTGTTTCATTGGAAATTGTCAGTATGGCCTAAAATCCAGTATAACCTGATGATATAAGATAAAGAAATACAACCAGTTACCATGAACATCTACTGTACAAGAGAAGAATAGCAGTGACCATATTTCATGCTGTCCAGATACAAAGACAAAGAAATGTGAAGACTACGATTCACACAGCAAGGGTCATGTGTCACAGGAGAGACAGCGCACAGCAGATTTCTGGGAGGTTATAGTGGACACACATTTCACAGCGTTTTCAACATCTGCTTCTTCTGCACAAACGTCTGATCAGTCATGTTCTCTGTGTCAGAACCTATTCGGAAAGGTTTCCAGCCCCACTACCAAAATGCCAAAGTGCATTTCAGCATCAGGATGAATAAGGAGCTAAAAGTCTTAAACTCCACGTTTATGTAGTCGTATCATTTCTGATGTCCAAATGAAAACTTCCTGACTCGGCTTTAGTTGAACTAAGTTGGTGTAAAATGCAGTTAAACCATTTCCACGTGGTGCCACTACTTCCCAGCACTTCAGACAGCACTGCACTGATAAACATCTCATGTTATCCTTCCTCCTCCTCCTCCTCCTCCTCCTCCACTGCAGCATGTGTCCTGTGGAATGTGGACTCTCTTTTCCCCCCTTTCACCCCCCTTACACCTAAAAAATAAACACATGAAACGTGAGGTCTGGGATTCACCAGACACCAAGTGGTGTGTGTGTGTGTGTGTGTGTTGGGGAGGTGGGATTGCTGAGAAGGTGGGATGGAGTAGGGTTGGCTGGAGTGCTTGGAGTGGGGGGGCACTGGGAAAAGATAGAGAACAGCTGTGACCTATTTTTTCCTCTCCTCTTTCAGTCTTTCTCTTCTCTTCCCTGAGCCTCCTACAGTTCTGCAGGAGCTTAGAACTTTGCAGAGTGAAGCTCGGGCCTCCACGAGTCGCCACCGCCAGCAGAAAATCCATTAAAAGGCTCTTGGCAGATCTGCAAACCAAACCAAATCACACACATACAGCTCCCTTTAGCATGTAGCTGTGAGTGTTTGCTGAAGATCCTCCTGAATACTTTTTGGGTTATTTTACTGCCAGCAGTTTGAAGGTCAGAGCCATTGTTTGCTTTAACTGTCAAATAGCAAGAATTCTCCAGTTATTCACACACACACACACACACACACACACACACATACACACACACACACAATGCACATTCCTTCCAGTGTGCAACTCTAGCAAATCCAGATGTGTATGTGGCTGTTAGACAAAGACGGCCTATGAATGGATCTGGCAGGAGAGATGTGTGTGTGTGTGTGTGTGTGTTTATTCACACAGAACAGTCTTGTTTTGGCATTTGCAGCAGGAATGTAAATACACTTAAAAACAGAGTGCGTATGCATGTTTTATCCGGCGTTCAGGGTTATCAAGACTCTTCTGAAAGCCACTCTGCTCTCTTCAAAACTATCAGAGTAAGTCTTCACTGTTCTGTCTGGCTTTGTATTATTATTAATAGTAGTAGTAGTAGTGTTTATGGTCCCCATAGGATGAATTAACTGTTGGCACCATGTGGTTGTAGATGATGAATTGACCAGTCAAGTCAATTTAATATATACAGTCCAATAACACAAATCACAAGTTTGTCTCAAGGGGCTTCACAGTCTGTCGAGTATATGACATCTTATCCTCAGAAGATTCAGATCAGAAAAACTCCCCAAAAGAAACTTTAACTGAGAAAAAATGTTTTAAAAAATGTGATGCAATAAATGTGTTTACAGATTAGACCAACATATTAAAACTACAGGATGACAAAATGACTCAGATTATAAACTTTTTTATTCCCCTCACGTTTGGTCCAGCACCAAGTCATATATTAAAATTGTCCAATATTTTGGTACCACTTACATAAGCCTCACCTGAACTTCAAGTGTGGTGTTAATTTGCAAACAAACAAAGATGGTGAATACTCATTTTGTTGTTTTAATTTTGACAGTCACATGTCTGTAATCATATTTGAATCGGGCCACATACATAATGATTTGTGGGATATTTGGAGAATTTCTTTTGCTCAACTTGAGTCATTTAGGTGAAATAAGGAAAAATCAGGGTAAAAATATATGATCTTAACTATTGACTATGATCTTAACTATTGTTGAATAGTCAAATTTGGACACCGGACCATCCTTTATGAAAGGAAAGGAGGTAATGCTGCCCCACAATTCCTTGCGGCAGCGACAAAAAATCGGCGTACCGTTCAGTCATTGACAACCATGAAAACATTAATGTATTTAAACAATGTTACAGCCTGCAGCAGAGAGCGTGTGAATATGAACATACGTGCTGACGTGATATAAAACTTTGATCATGAAGAGTGTTCTGTTGTTGACTGTGGAGCTGCGTTCACACAGAGTAAAAACTGTTTGTAACTGTGCCATCCTGCAGATCATCATGAAGTTACCATTGATTATTAATCATATATCTTTGTCTTTATCTATATGTTTCTATATGAGTGGACAGGAGAGTGAGCGACCATACCAGCATAACAAACACTTCATCTGACTTCTGTGACAGGTGGACAATATTCATTTATTATTTGAATTCTAACGTTGATAATGAAGTCATATTTTTCACCAGGTTTTCCACGTTTATATTTCCTGCATTAAACTACATGCTAAGAGCACACGCGGAGTATCTAGGAAGTATCTCAGATGCACTTTTTGTAGTCCATCTTCTAGACTTTGTAGTTTTACCACAGGTCACGTCAATAACATTTGCCGTTGCATAATGACGTAGTCTGAGTGTAAGTGCAGTCGGATTCTCTGAAGACCGCGGCTGTCTTCTCCTAACTCCTTATAAATTCTCCTTCACATCTTTCCTTGATCTTGTGATGTTTTCCATCGAGGTCAAGGAAAAGTGGTTATGAAAGGACTTAGGTGCTAATTTTTTTGACTATTCGACTGCACCCTCCCAGTGGTTAGAAACTATATCGCAGCCGGCCAACAAGGAGCCTCCGGCATGGAGCAAACTTTCTGAGTGTCTGGAACTGTACCTGATAAACATCAACATGTGGGCATTGTCAATGTGAGCATGTAAGCATGTTAACGTGAGCAATTAGATGAATAGATTTTATTTCCTAGCATTTAGTTCAAACCACTGTTGTATAATGCTGTATAATATATTATTATTTTCTGATCACTTTCTCTGTGCCAGATGATTTTATTTATTCAGGGAAAATTGACACTACCATTGCTTTGTGAAGAAAACCCAATCACACTGTTTGCAGTGGTCATAATCCAGTGACATGGGAGTCGAATGGCTCAGTTGATTTTGACCTGTGGTCAATGTCCAGCACTTCTTCATCAATCAAAGGAAGCAAAATCGTTTCTTCCACATTTTTTCCCTGTAAAAGGATTTTTTGTGGGCTAGTTTTTCCTCACTGGAACCGAGGGTCTAAGGACAGAGGGTGTCACTCCCTATACAGATTGTAAAGCCCTCTGAGGCTAAATGTGTTGAATTTGGGCTATACAAATAAAATTTGATTTGATTTGATTTGATCATGGAAAAGTCTGCAGTCCACATTTGGTGAGACTTTAGGGCTGTTTCTCTCTCACCAGGCTCTATTTTTGTTTCAGTTCCAACTGTCTCGACAGTTTTTACTCATATGTTAGAGGTTTCCATTCATAGTTTCCACAAGTGTCGCTCTGCAGGACAATTTGTTGAATTATTTATTTAATTTATTTTGTATTCTATGTAGTCATGCTTGACCCACAATACACAGGACATGGTTATTTTTTTTACCATAATGATAAATTAGAACTCATAGGTCATCATCACCAGCATGAGCGTTTCAGAGATGCAGTGTCTCAATGTAAACATTAGTTTGGCCAAAGCTGCTTCCTTTGGAATGTGTTTTTGGCACTGTCAGTGTTTATGATGTTCATGAAACTTTGTCCATAAAAAGTTCTTCCACAGAGGCCAGCCAACCACAAACCTTATTTCATGCTTGCCATGGATCGACAGCTGAAGCCAGCCAATGACAAACATCCAAGGGAGGGAGACAGAGACACACACTACACAGCGGGGAAATTAGAAAGAAATATGAGTGTGGAAGATAAGACCGGTGCAGAATGTGCAGAGTTAGTGGGAAAAAATAAGTCATCCCGCATTATTTGGAGGTATTTTGGATTCAGAAAAGAAGATGTCAACCAGAGCAATGCATTGTGCCGGTCCTGCTTAGCAAAAGTTCCGATGAAGCATGGCAACACAACAAGTACAGTATGTTCCACCACCTGAAGCAGTCAGGGGTCTACAGTCTTCATCCATGAAGCCCCGATGGTAGGCCTTTCTTTGGTCTAACAAAAAAAAACCATGAGTGGCCACCAAGACTGTCAAGGATATACTGTACTCAAGGAATCGGCTGTCGGTCAGGGTGAGTCTTTTTGTTTAGCTTTCTGTTGTGTATGCAAAGACGTAGGCTACCATCTTTTTTCCTTACACAAACGATCAGTGAGGCATAAGATGAGTTGGAATTCTGTACCCATCCTTGTGCAATAAGATTGTGCAGATAGTCTTTCATTTCTTTATATAGCGGCTTTGGCACCGACAGGTAAGTGCGAGTTACAAGCTCCATATCCTTTAATGATATGCTTAGTTCCAGTTTTTCAATGCATCCAATGTCATCATCCGATTTGGAGAAAGAGGAGCATTCTTCGTGAAGCATGTTCTGTACTTCTACTCTTTCATGTTCAGTCCGATGACTCAGGTCAATTGGTGGGTCCCATGGAGTCTCAGTGACTTGTTCACTTTCTAGCTTCACTTGACTCACTGTCACTGGAGGGCAATTATCGTCTTTTTCCACAACAGTAACTGGATACACAGCCTGAACTTGCTGTACAGTACCTACAACAGTTCTTCCTGACAACTCGATATCATGATCAGTGGGATGTTTCACATCAATCCAGTTGCTCTGTAGCGCTGGTTGTCACTATTCGCTCAGTGACATTAAATCCTAGGATGGGCTGTGAAAGTGTTCCACCTTTCATCACAAGCATGGAGACAACAAGTTAGAATCAGCTCTGTCTGTAGCTAACCCAAAAGTAACCTCATGAAACATTTATATGGTATAGTTTGTCCGTTGGCAGCTGTGATTTTCAAATCATTTGGTGCATCAAGTAACTCAGAGACATCCTTTAACTTCTCATGTGGCAAGTGTTTCCTTTTCCATTCCATTTCATCAACAATACAGACTTGAGAGCATGTGTCCCATAGTGCTCGAGTTTTATGGCCTTCTATATAGCAGTCAAATATACACCGTTTCCCTACCAAAGCAACAAGGCGAGAATGGCTGTCTTCATTCTTTGTTTCATATTTGCTTTTGGGTGGATGCTTTTTGCTTGTGGTTGAGTGTGCTGATTGCATTTTTTTCTCTGTTTTGGCCAATGTTCAGCTTGACATATTTTAGAACAGTACGTCTCTTTTTTTACAGGATGCACACCTTTTGAGTGTATGGTCTTTTTCAGGGACACCCCAGTGGAAGCAATGCTGTCGGGACATTACACTGCCGCTGGTTAGTCCCTCCCGACAGGGAGTAACTCTTTTCCATTTAAAAGACCATCTTTGTCTTGTCTGGTTCCTCTCATCCTACAATCTGCAAGGAAATGCTCAGTACTACCACATCTGTAGCAATGGTTACAATATTCACTTCCACTTTGCTGGCAGCCAGTGCACTTCTGAGGCGTGCACGATTGAAAGGAGGATACCGGTGCTGTGGTATGAACCTTTGCTGAAACCGAGCTGTGTCTCCTCTTTGTCCTGGGCCTGGGGGACGCCAACAACTTTGTGGTGGATACTGGAACTGGGGAGGGGGAACACATTCCTGTGCTCCAGGTGAGGCTAGATACTGCGTCTGCACTGGGTTAGACTGTCGAATTGATTCTTTGATATGTGCAACTTCAACGCTCAGATTTTTCAATGCCATGTCAGAGCATATCTCTCTCAGTTCATTTAGCAAATCTGGTTGAGTTTTGCTGCTGTGTTCTGCATTTGTACATGTGTATCATTCAACTGAGCTGAGTGCACGGCGGTCGGTCGCTGTCGGATCAGTAATTTCTTCTTATTCTGTCTCTGTTTCATTTGTGCAAGCAATGTTAATGTTAATAACAATGTGACAACGCCACTCTGGGACTTTCACCCAGAGAATACCACACTGAAAACAGGTTCTTATGTTTCAAGAAAATGGAGCAGAGAGGTGAATTTCTAGTTGCTGAACTATGTTCAGTTTTTTTTTTACAGAAAAATGTATGTTAAATACTCAGCCTAAAATTAACTTTTATTACAAAATATACTCTATGATTAAAAAAAAGGGGATACCTCATCACTGAAGTATTTTACCAGTACAAGGTGACAGAATCAGGGAGGCCTACAGGAGCGGGGGAGTGAAGGGGAGAGGGGCCACCGCCAGGTACCAGGAAAAGGAGGAAGGGGGGAGGGGTCACACACACACACTGCAAAGCAAAAGACACACAGATTAGAACACAACAAATATTAAAGGGGACACATTATTCAAAAATCACTTTTACAGCTCTTCTACACTAATATTTTTGAATTCATACAACCCCCCCAGTCTTGAAAACAACTGCGTCCATTTCGCGTGCGCTGCTGCGGCGCACTCCCCTCTTGCCGCTTGTCTCCAAGCACACAGTCCAGATTCCGCTTGACTCTCTACGTCACGAGCCGTTAGGCCAGACCCACTTCCTGAACTCTCCAGCAGAGGCCAACACCCAGTCTCCACCCGCCACGCCCTACAGCACAGCTCAGGTGAAGCTCCGACAGGTTCTGCTTCACAGAGAAGAATGGCTGGCCGTTTGGTGAGGCTCAGACCTAAGCATGCTCATTACTCTGCTGTTGGCTACAGTGACCGACACAAGTTGCTATATTGGCCCAAGCCTGAGAGGACCAAAGAACAGAGGATTAAGTTTACTTTTACTGGAGATGTCCCCACACTGTCGACGAGACCTGTACGTGTGTGTTTCACAACGGACAAATACAATGCAGCAGAGAAAAACACAGGACGGCAACGAGACTTCACACGAAAGAGGAGCAATACCAACTGTCCGTGGAAAACTACAGACGACGGAAATGTAAGTGTGCTTTGTGTTTCTTTTGTCTCATTACCACGAGCTAATGCTAACAGCTAGCTAGCGTTATGTTCAGCACACACAGCTGCATGCAGACAGGCAGCACCTCCGTCCAGAGAGGCCTCAAAGATTCACGGCAAGTAATAGGTCTTTTTTAATCTCTGTAATCTGAGCAGAAACAAAAAGTATTTATCTTACAGGCAGACATTCAACTTACAAACTACTGGCGCTACATTGGTGTGGATCAAGTAGCAAGCAAGTAATGCCTGTACCAAATGGCTAGTTAGCGTTAGCTCATGCTAATCTGCGCTAACTGCTATTAACTGTCTCATATCAGCTGTACTTGCCTGTGATACACCCGAGCATGACGACAGTAGTTTTGTAGTTGGATGTCTGTCTGTCAGATAAAACTTTTTGTTCCTGATCAGTTTACAGAGATAAAGAAAGACGTGTATAACTCACTCTCTGCTCTCACGGTCCCACATGCAGCTGTGTGTTGAACGTAACCTTCATTAACGATACAAAATAACATTTCTCTTATTCACCTTTCTGTTAACGGCACCCCCTCACTTTTATTGTCTGTGTCCCCCTCGGTTTGCGAGAAAGAGAGACCCCTCACTATTTTACATCACAGTCTGAAGCTAGATCCATTCTTAGGGAGCTGGGTATATAAAGTAAACAAAGATACAATACAATAAGGACAGCATCAGTTCAGCCCATGAGCTCCACGTGGATATTGTCCCATTTTAGTGACATACCAGGCTGCCTGATGGGGGGGGTAAACATAATGACCGCTGTCACCGCTCACCGCTGTCAACGATGGAACTGCATTCAAAGCAGAGCTCCACCAAAGAGCCTACAATCTTTGCGGAACGTTATCTGAACCTGATTCAGATAATCTTCCGCAACGATTCTTATCTGAATCAGATAACCTTCCGCAATGATTGCAGGCTAAGAATTTTGGACTTGTGGGACAGACTATTTCTGATTGATTCAGGTAGGCAAAGCCAATATTGTCTTTCCTTTTTAGTGATGATTGACCATCAAGTAATCCATTAATCTTTTTTGTCATTAATATTAATGTAAACCAATTTAAATTAATGTGATTAAATTAACGTTAAACCCTGGTTATTATTACCTAGAAGCAAGTTATGCTAAATGGTTAGCGCTAGGTTGAAGTTCAAGGAAGCCAACTTAGAAACAATCGCTTTATGGATGGTCTCTATTACTTTGAAATAATTTTACATATACTGTAAAGATGCAAATAATACCCGAGTGGCGAATAGATGCCTGTTGCCTTTATTAGCCAGGGGGAGGGATTCGGCGCTGGGCTCTTAACTTGCTACTACTGCGGGAATCCTGGTTAGCTTATTTTCATAAATAAAATTAGTAAAGTAAATTATTATTTATTATTACACGGCTCTTTATAAAGCCGTTGAACGCTCCACTTCACTTCAATGGGACGTCCCAACGTTCTACGGGCCGTTATTTCTTGATAACGGACAGTTAAGTATATCAGACAGCTGTCGCCTCTGATTCTTGCCATTCATATAACTTACCCATTTACCGCCAAAAACAAATTCATTGCTAAGCATTGTCAGGGGACTACTTTTTTTTGCGGAAGCTATTATTTACTGTTATCAATAACATTACCATGAGAACAATAATAAAATGTGTTGTTGGCATTTTATTAATACAGATGTAGCAACTCAAAAGTATCCGTGTTTCCATGACGGGTCCATGACTGGTCTTTGACTGGTCCGTGACGGTAATGTAATCCCCCGCGATCACGTTGTCAGTGAGGCCCCGACCGGAAACGCCTCTAAGCAGCCTGGGTGAAAATCAGCTGCAATGCCTCATTTGTCCATGTGGAGGAGCAGTGATTTTAATGTTCTTCTCTCACCCTAGACTTGGATAGAGACACATCCGAACAGATACGCCAACGCTGTCAGCTGAGACAGAGCACAATCATGGATGTGGCTAGTGGTGCAACGGATCATTGTTGATCCGCGATCCGTTCATATCGCTCCCCACAGACCGGCACCAATTGATCTGCGGATTGGTTGATGGAAATAAAAGTTGTGATAAGATAACACTGAGGCACCGCTGCTGCCGCTCGTATCTACAGTTCCCTGTGGTGCACAACAACAACATCATCAACAACATGCCCCCCTCCCCCTTTCAAATAAACTGGAAATAAAAAAAACAAACAAAAAAAACTCCGCTCGTATCGGCAGGTCTGACGCTGCAGCCCCGTAACATCTGATGGACCTTTTTTTTTTTTTGTAACTTTTTTTTTAAGGGCCATATCTGTTTGATGCTTTCTGAAGCCTATGAAACACACTCGATTTCTGAGTATTTATTCCTCGGACCGTCATAGCAGTTATAATGATGGCTATATGAACAGCTGTTACAGACCAGTGTGTCCAGCTGTGCACTACATGCAGATCAGGAGCGAGCGAGGAGAGAGGGAGTGCGCAAGTGCGAGAAGAGACGCATCAGTAATTCTGTAAGGACAGAACAGCTTAGATGTTGTTTATTTAATAAACACTGACCTGTTAGATATAAACACCATAAATACTCACCTTCCTTTATGACTACATAAAGTCAGTCTATGACGGTCCGAGAAATAAATACGCAGAAATCGAGTGTGTTTCATAGGCTTTAGAAAACATCAAACAGATATGGCACTTAAAAAAAGTTACAAAAAAAACAAAAAAAAAACACGGTCCATCAGACGTTATGGGGCTGCCGCGTCAGAGCTGCCGATACGAGCAGAGTTTTTTCTTTCTTTTTTTAAATTACCAGTTTATTTGGGGGGGGTTGTTGATGATGTTGTGTGCGACATAGAGTTGCAGATATGAGGCTGCAGCGGTGCCTCAGTGTTATCTTATCACAACTTATTTTTCCATCAAACGATGCGCGGATGACTTGGTGCCGGTCTGTGAGGAGCGATCTGAACGGATCGTGGATCAACAATGATCCGTTGCACCACTAGCCACATCCATGATTGTGCTCTGTCTCAGCTGATCGGCTCACGCCTCACCTCAGCGTATCTATTTGGATGTGTCTCTATACAGTCTACGGTGAGAGAAGAACATTAAAATCACTGCTCCTCCCTGTGGACAAATGAGGCATTGCAGCTGGTTTTCACCCAGGCTGCTTAGGGGCATTTCCAGTCAGGGCCTCACTGACTACGTCATCGCAGGGGATCACATTCCCGTCACGGACCTGCGAAGGACCGGTCAAGGACCAGCCAGGGTCCCGTCACGGAAACACGGATACTTTTGAGTTGCTACATCTGTAGGTGCGCTGTATATTTTCCTGCTTTGAGCGAAAGGTTACCTTCCTTCCGTGACAATTGCAGGCTCTTTGGTGGAGCTCTGCTTTGAGTGAAGTTCCATCGTTGATAGCGGTGAGCGGTGACAGCGGTCATTATGTATACCAATACCCGACCCGTACCCCCCCTAAAAAAAAAAAAAATGGATTTGCATGATTTATGAGACCCTCATTTTCAGGTCGGAAAATCCGGATTTCCGGATTTATCCAGAAGAATCACACCCCTGATCATGCTATTTTATGACATGAGAGAAGAAATTCCATTTGAGATGTGCTCTACCATACAATAGTATGCGGTCACACACACACACAGACAAGTTATATCCAGCCCACCCAATCATAGACACCATACCTTATGGTTTTCCATAGTTCTTGCTGAGCTTCATTTTCATGTAATGATTTTCTTGGTGTGCCAGTGCTAGTGCTTTTGTTTAAAGTTACTCTTAATGAAAACAATGAACATTACATAGTCATTAAAAGCTCAAATTCATATATTTATTTAAAATGCACATTGCTTTATTAGTTTTTGTTGTAAGTGTTGTCCACTCAGTTTGAATATGACCTTTACTTAACAGATGTATATTTTGTATATTTGTATTGTATCTGTATATTTTCCTGCTTTTTTTGTCCTTTACCAATCACACCTATGACAATTAGGAAGTAGTAACTTTCAGAAACACTTTATTGGCCAGGCTTGTGTACACACAAGGAATATGACTCTGTTTACATGTTGCTCTCAATATATGTATGGACAGTTTGTGTGTATGTGTACACACAAACACACACCTGGCAAATAAAGGTGATTGTGATACTTAGTGAACAATGTATAATGTATATTTATATTTGTGCTCTCAATCATATTTCTCATATTTCTGTTATTTTTTTTCTTTAGACTCTACCTGGCGGCCCTCCACTTCAATGAAAGTGCAGGGTGTCCCTAAGCTGCAACATCAACTGGTGAGCTGCTGTTCAGAATGCACTTCCCAATAACCATAACAGCTAAGACAGTGAAAGTAGAACAAACCGGTCTTTAAGTTTTACAACCTTTTATTAAAAATGGCAATAAATCAAAGAATGTGCCAACATCTATTATACAAGTGAAAGATGGATAATTCCACTAAGTATATTCATTTTTTCTCTCCTATATTGTCTTATAGGTTATGTTGGACCTCATCTTCGAGAAGGTTTTCCTAGACTAGGTTTTCCCCATCCCTGAGGGTCTCAGCCCAGTTTGTAAGACCAGGGAAGCAAGAGGTTGTAACCGCTATGTGTCGGGGTTCAATCAAGGACCAGTCTGACCCTGCGTAGCTTCCTTGACTGTCTGGGTCGTCTCTGTCACACCACACAGCTGAGCAGTACCACCCTGATTCTCTGGCCGAGAAATCCCTAACACCAGCTTACAGAGCTCCTGTAGGCCTAGTATCTGTAGTATCTGTATTCTGAAATTCTATGAAACCTAAGTGCTGACCAAAACTTTTTCAGACTGCTGTTCCTATATTGAATATGTTTGTTTTCAAAAGGTGTGATGTTTGAAGGAATCATGACAATAAAGGTAAAATCTATCTGAACTGTTCTGTGCGCTTTCAGTGTTTGATACGTAACATGATAACAAGTAACAAATGAACAGTAAGCAATGTAAGATAGAGGGAACAGTCTTTTATTGTATTTTAATCCTGCTGTAGTCTTCTTGTAACCTAGTACACTGGAAATGGTAAGTCACATTACATTATTAAAATTATGAAAATTATTAAGTACACAGGTTCCAGAATGCAACAATTTATTCAAGTTGTTCATGTCAATAAGTACATATTATCTATGGTATCTGGTAAACATACACATGAGGTTTCAGACAGACTGATGCTGCCTGCTCTGGCAAAGCTAGCTCCAGTCACCTCATTTGTATCCAACAGACTACTAATATGCTTAAAATAACTTTCTGCTCTATTCCCCTTAGACATAAAGGCCCATAGTCTGCTCTGCCAAATGTCTGTACTAAAGTAACGTGGCTAACAGAGTTCAGACAAAAGAATGACTTACTAATAAACAGCTGGTGAGTGTCTAAAAAAATAATTTCCCACCTGTACAGTTGTGGAGAAAACATGCTGGCTGAGCTTGTATGTTACTGGTGTAAGGGGAATGGCTGAGTAATGTTATGCACGTTACTTGTAATGAATTACATTTATCTACGTAGCTTTCCAATAGCCAGTACATAAACACACTACAGGGTAGTACCGTTAGCCTAGCGCTAGCCAGTTAGCCAGTGAGTGCAAACATATAAAACAATATAAAAACACGTTACATAAACTTCCCATTCAGAAATATCCTTTTCTCTCCTCGCTTTTTGGACTTGTTCTGTTGCCTCTTCATGCTCAGAGTCTGACTCTAGTTTAATTATATCCTTTTGCAAAGGGACGTTTTCTCCACAGTCATGTCTCTCCCAGGTAAACTCCGGTGGCGTCACTCCCTTACGCGCCGTCGGCCTCTCAGGGCGGAAAAGGATGGCGGAATGAGCAGCAACTGGCAGCAGCTCATTTGCATTTAAAGGGACAGACACGAAAACCACCAGTGGAGGGTGGTGGCTTTTATACTGGTCCACCTGTAGCGCTAAATACACAGCAGCAGCGCTGAATGATGAAGCATGTGTATGTTGCTACACTAGGCTGGAAAAGGTATGCTTGTCTTTTTGGCCTGGCTCACCAATCTGACCCGATATCTTGAACTCTCTGCTCCACTGTAGTGAGACGAGGTTGAGGGGTCTGTTGAGTGTAGACATGGTCTGGTTTAGCACTATTATTTTCCCCACTCGCCAACTTTTTGGCTTCACTGGTTTAAATTTCTCCTGTAATAATAAGCACTAACTGTAGTGTCTCTTTTTTCAGCCCTTCTTCCTCTGAAGGCTGACCAAGTTGCTCAGGTGATACATATGTCTGTGTTGCATCCTATTCTGGTGCACTATCTTTAGCAGCCTGTTGCAACTTGACAATTTTATCTTTCAAAACCAGTAGCTCTGCCATTCCTTGATCCTCAAGTTCATCAGGTTCTTCTCTCTCAAAGTGCCTTGTGACGTAGGAGATGAGAGATGGGCGACTTTTGTTTGAAACCTCTTCTGGAGAAGCAATATTTAGAAAATCACAAACTTCCACCAAATCGTCTCTCGTCAGCTTGTACAAGGTTCCACCAATTTTGAGTTTCAGGTTCTCTGCTTCTGAAGAAGACATTTTAGCCTCTGACCAGGGACAAAATCAGTGTGGTGCAAAACCTTCTCCTTGTAGGATAGACAGTGTAACTCTCCTGGCACCAGTGGTTGACCTCAGATTGCATACACGTCTCTTTCCGCAGTCGCTGAACTGCCACACACTGTCATCCACCCTAGCTGTAGATGGGACGGGTTGAATGACGATCAGGAACCTCTATCAGGGACAGCTGGCCCTTGTCATATTCATCCCAGTGGTGCCTCCAAAATGTTACACTCGCTATATAGAAGAGAAATAAATGACAATTGTGACAGCTGGTATTTCACTCGTGAGTGTTTTATTCAAATGAATTGTCAAAAAATTTAACAACAAATTTGTGTAACAATTTACACATTACAAACATTTATACAAACAGTAAACCTAAAGTACATTAATGCATCATTTAAACAAAAGTACGAAATATGTTTTTCATGTCCAACGTTAAAATCTAGCTAGCACTATACTTGTTTAAGTATGAAACAGGGACCTGCACGTACACACACATACACACACACTCGACAAAACTTGACTAAACCTACTCAAAAACTAAATATAAGTACTTTAAAATATGTAACCGAGTTCATACAAATAAAACAATTGACTTTAACATGTACAACATACCTAGATAGAAGAGAAATAAATCGCAGCTGTGACAGTTGGTATTTCGCTCACTTCATTCGAGTGTTTTACTTGAATGAATGAGTACTGGCTTCCTGTATGTGTAAGTATGTGGGCAGAGACCAAAGCAATCAATCCCGGAGTGCAGATTACAGATTATCCTGCCGATGACCGGTCAACACTACAACCACTTGAATTATTAATGTATTAACTCGTAAAAAGTGAAATAGCAATAAAAAACAAATACTCTTTTAAACTTTTTAACCATTTGACTATATTTAACTTTTAACTTTTAACCATTACTGATCACAAATTCTGCTATATCTTGTTTTTTTTTTTTAATTTATAGCATAGAGTACACATTTCAACTTGTCACACTTACAGTAGCCAATAATCCCACCTCTATGGATTGCACACAGTCATGTGAGCTACTGTCAGTGTCTACCTTCCAGGGAAGATGGCCAGACATGAGACCGAACACAGCCTGTGAGACTGGCCACTGCCAGTCTGGCAGGGAATACAGGAAACACATTTGTTGCCACCTTGGGCTGAGTCAGTGTGGTTAACTACATGGCTGGCCAAGCTAACAGCAGTTAACTACTCAGTATTCTTACCATCAGGGAAGTCTATAAGTCAGTCTGGTACTGTTGGTCTCAGAGGCTGTGCTCCAACCCCTGTCCTGTCCACCTGGCTGTTGAGCCCTGTTCTGTTTCCTGCTAACAGCTGATTGAGTTAGTAGCTACTTTAGCAAGTGGTTAGGCTAAAGTTATCTGTCCATGAATCCATCATGCTTCCTTCAACTTTACCACTTGCTTTAAAGGCCCAGTGTGTCAGATTCAGTGGGCTGTGTTTTCAGAATATGGCAGACATTGAATATAATATTCATAATTCTTTTTACATTAGTGCATCACCTGAAAAATATGTTTTTGTTACCTTAGAATGAGCCTTTTATACACTGCTCAAAAATATTAAAGGACCACTTTTTAATCAGAGTGCAGCATCAAGTCAGTTCAACTTCTGGAACATTGATCTGGTCAGTTAAGTAGCTGGGAGGGTTGTTAATCATTTTCGTCTGTTTTGGTGTTATTCAAATTAACAACAGGTACACCAGAGGGCCAACAATGAGACACCCCTAAAACAGGAATGGTTTTACTGGTAGAGGCCACTGACATTTTTTCCCTCCTCATCTTTTCTGACCAAATTCTCATTAGTTTTGGATTTGGCTAGGGTCAGTGTCTCTACGGGTAGCATGGTGCGGTACCTGTACCCTACAGAAGTTGCACAGGTAGTCCAACTCCTCCAGGGTGGGACATCAATATGGGCCGTTGCCAGAAGGTTTGCTGTGTCTCCCAGCACAGTCTCAAGAGCAGGAGAGGAGGAGATTCCAGGAGACGGTCAGTTAATCTAGGAGACCTTGACAGGGCCGTAGACAGTCCTTAACCCATCTGCAGGACCAGTATCTGCTCCTTTGTGCAAGGAGGAACAGGATGAGCACTGCCAGAGCCCTACAAAATGACCAACAGGAGGCCATTGGTGTGAATGTCTCTGACCAAACAATCAGAAACAGACTTCATGAGCGTCACCTGAGGGTCCTGTAGTGGACCGTGTGCTCACTCCCCGGCACCGTGGAGCTCAACTGGCATTTGCCACAGAACACCAGAATTGGCAGGTATGTCACTGGCACACTGTGATTTCACAGATGAGAGCAGCTTCAACCTGAGCACATGTGATAGACGTGAACGGGTCTGGAGATGCTGTGGAGAACTTTATGTTGCCTGCAACATCATTCAGCATGACCATTTGGTGGTGGGTCAGTGATGGTCTGGGGAGGCATATCTCTGGAAGGACACACAGACCTCTACAGGTTAGACAACAGCACCCTGACTGCTATTAGGTATCAGAATGAAATCCTTGGGCCCATTGCCAGATACTACGCTGGTGCAGTGGGTTCTGATGTGTTTTCAAAGTGTTCCTTTAATTTTTTTGAGAAGTGTATAAAACAAACATTGCCCTAGATAGGCACTTCATGTGTTCTACAGCCAGAACACGTCAAGTGCTTGGAAGGAGAGGGTGAGTGGAGGGAGTTGCGATCCGCAACAATACTGCCACTAAATCCTAAATACTGCTCCTTTAAATTATGGATTGACGTTAGCTTTGAATTAAACGTGGGAGGAAAACACACTCGATACTAATAATTGTTTGGGATATTAGTCATAGAAAGTATCCAACTATTGGTTGGATGCATCTCCAAACTCACTGCTATGCTAAAGCCCATATCACTTGAATCCAGAGAAACACTCTGAGGCTATGGATGCTAAGCCAGGCCTGGAACTGTGATAGGATGAGGTGGTGGTGGGAGGGGGGTATCCTGTCTGAAACCCAATCTGAAGTCTCCTTGTTGGGACAAAAGCCGAGCACTCTTCCTTTATCCCGACTGCTGAGACAAGAATAGCACCCAATAATGTTGGAGGGGCTTGGTAGGAGGAAATCAAACCCCGACTCTGATCCCCTGGGAGCAAGCACACACACACACACACACACACGCACTGGGTGACTCAAGCAAGCATATGTGTCATGGAGCTCGCTCAGTGTTTTCACACCACCACCCTCCTGCCTTTTCAGTCCCAGTGGGCGAGAGATGGGTGGAGGGTGAGCTGTGTGCAGAAGGTGTTAAACTGATCCAGAAATAAACACAGTAGCTGTTAGAGCTGTATTAGATAGAAATGCCCCTGGCTCGCACCACTCACTCCCCAGAGCCACGACTGATCTGTGTGTGTGTGTTCACAATAAGCACATGTGTTACTGTATGTGCTTGTATGCGTGTGGATTTGGCACTGATACTGGCTGTGAAGTGTGAGCACAGCGTCCAAGGACACAGCAGAAAGCCATGCAGCCTCAGGGATGGACAAATAGAGAGAGACACAGGCCAACTGAGCTCCGCCGAATGGAGCCAATAGGATTAAAGCAGCAATATGACCTTCACAGATGACTGTTAACAGAGAAAAGAATTGCTGCTTTATTGTTGTTTTCACTCAGTCTCAGCACTGAGGTCTCACAGGCTCTGTGACTGCAGAGCTGCTGGGGCTGTACGGCAGAGATGTGCTTCACTGTTCACTGGATGGACTGCACATGCAGGGTGAGCTGAGAGCAGAATCAAGGCACTAGTACTTTCACTGTGTGTGTTTGAGCCAAGGATGTGGTCATTTCCAGCAGTGTGGCTTCATTTTTGGATAAAAGAGTACGGAGGCTCCTGATGTTCATACATCATGTGGAATTATAGACACACAAGTATGTATGAGAATGAACCACTGACTTGATGATACACATATTACATAGAAGATGTCCAATTGAATTCTGTTAATGCACCTCCTCTCTATAATCTGATAACTACTTCCAACAAAGTCTACATGAACTTTTTTATCACATTTGATCAAGCAGAGCTTTAGATTACCAAAGGCCAGGTCTAACAGGGTGGATGATTCTTTTATCTCTCAGGCCAGCCAACTGTTAAATACTCATCATGACTCAGCTGATGATTAGTTTCCTGTATAACTATGATGACTAGACATACACTATGAAAAATTGGTTCTTGATATGTGCTCTGCAGTACGTGGAGTTCTCTGGAAAAACTTATTATCCTTATGAACCCTTTTTTGCTGTTTAAGATTTGTTGGGAAGTAATAAAAAATAGAGAGAGAGAGATCTTTAAATCACTGTTGCAGTACTGTTGATGTTTTGATGTTTAATAATCTTTTTTTCTTTCTTTCAGAAGTTATTTGGAATACTGATTACAGCTTCAGCCTTTGCGGCACTGTGAACTGTTTTTTATTCAAAACAACGAAAACACCTTTTCTGTACAACGTACAAAGTACACTAACTAAAGACTGCTAAGCTTCTGACTAATTGCAGTGGGCTATATTCTATACTTTATACTTTACTAAATAACCTTTTTAATGTCATTTAATGTTGCATTTAGAGTTTTTTTCTAATTTCAATCAAGAACTTGAAAATAAATATTACTTTGAAGAACTAATAGCTTAAAGGTTCCACTTATAGGTTCCCCCATGAAGAACCACTGTAGGTTCTAACTCAAACTTTTATTAAGAGTGCACCCTGGGTTTTATGAACATTAAAACAGAAGTTGAAAGCAGAGAATTATTTCCTAAAGATATGTAAGTTTCATGATTTTTGTCAAAGATAAACTGTAAGATGAGAAGTTAACTTCAGCCTGCTGTTTTGTCTTTCTCCATCTGCCTTCCTTTTGTTATTGTATTTGGTGTAATATAATAAGAATAAGGGCAGCAGCAGGGGCAACAACATTTGTTTTATTATTAATAATTATAATAATTTGCTTATACATATTTATTAGTTCGATCCACAGGGGCACTTTAAGCAAAAAGCTCAAAGGGGCAACTCACTTCAGCAAACATGAGCAAAATCTGAAGCAAACACCATCTGCTAATGACGTTTTCAATAACTGCTCTGATGTACACAGGTAGGACTCATACTGTTTGACAGCTCAATGTACAGATGTGTCAAACCTAAACTTAAGTAATCTGAGAATCTAAGTGGTGCAACATGGATTAATGGATTAATTTCTGTGTGCCACAAAGTGCCAATGGGTGATTCTGCATGGTGTCAGAAGTGTGTGGAATCAGATGGATAAGTGGGGGCCATATGCTCACCATGTCCCCCCCTACACACTGGCTGTCAAAATGGCTAAGGCTCCACGGCTTCTGATCTCCTGCTGCAGAAAAGTGTGTGCAAATCCCGCCAGCAGTGTTGGAAGCAGTTCCGTTGTCAGATTCTCTGTGATTTGAAACTTTTTGGACACGCAGTAGTTTACTTTTGATCCTGTATGTAAACAAACTCAGATATTCTTATTAGAGTAATACTGTTTACTCAATTAGGGCAGTCAACGAGCAGAGAGGCAGCGAGGACGTGCCTGTTGCTGTCTGTCTGTGCAGCTGCCTGAGCGACACGCAGAGCGCTCCAGCAACACAGGGAACCTCAAAGCCCACGCAAGCCCCCGCTGATGAATTCAAACAGATGTTGCAAGTCCTCTGACACTTGATGAAACAGTTGGAAGTTTTTCAGGAGACTGGGGGACTCTTGGCCTCCTCACCACGCACCTGCTGCTGGTGCTGTGGAAGGCTCTGAGATGTTCAGATATTCATTAAGGAGAGCGTGACGCCATGCAACAATCCTCTTTGAAGAAACCCACAAAGTGGACACCGCAACTTAAGACAAAGACACACAGCACTGTATACAGCTATACTTGAAAGGGGGGGTTGTATGTTTATAAGACAGTGCATGCTGACATGTAAGAATGTATCTAAAAAAGATATTTAAACATGATGAAACATGTATTTGACTGTTGAAGAGGAGCCCGTGTTTGTTTCAAATGAAAATCTACCTGCTCGAATGCTAAAGTCAGTGTTTGCGTATTAATGTTTTCAGTGTGTATCATTTGCATGGTGAAAACAACAGGGGTGAGATTTGACTAGACACTTGTGAGCACTAAGCCCTTTTTTTTTTTGCTACATTTTCATGCATGTGTGTGATTGGAGTGTTCCAGGTATATAAGAACCATTTTAGTAGCACGGAGCATCAGTGATGACACCCAATGATGTGATAGCAGCAGCTGTTTGCACTTGAACGGTGGATGCACAGACATCAATCAATTATTGATTTGATCTGCGATGGACAACAGACTTAACGCTGTCACCGGCTGATAAGTCACGCTGATTTGAGGAGTCTTCGAATGATTCATAGGTTTTGGCCAATGAAGCAAACATTTCTGTCACGACAGCTGCCCAAGTTGTTTTTATTTCTCTCCGTCTGCCCTTCTCTTCCTGTCTCCAGTCACTTTGCTCTTGCCCCAGGCCTATGCATTTCTTAGCAACTCTCCAGACTTGCTACTCTTAATCTACCCACCAAATGACTTTAGACTTTCCCACTGGTCTCAGTCATCTGACTCCTACATCCACCTGCTCACCTGTTCTTCATTCCCAATTACTCCCCACTGTATATTTCACTAGCCCTCATCGTAAATGTTGCTTTGTGCCTTTGTTTTCCAGCCACCTGAACCTGAATCAGTGCCTGTACTTGTATTCTTCCTGCATTCCTTTGTTTTCACATGTTTCCCTCTTGGATGTGTTTGACTGTTGTCATCTCATTGTAACTAGTAAAACTCTTTTGCCTTAAGTAAATGTCACTTCATCCTACCCGCTTGCATGGCATGTGTTTTGTCTACCTTTGAGTCCTCGTTCTGTTGCCTTACTCATCATGATTTTGCATCAGCTGTGATTTGAGTGCAACAGATACTGATTTCTCATCATTATATAATACTGCTAACACTACAACAAAAGTATTAATGTGCAGCTAAAGGTGAAGGTCAATCTGGCAAGAAGATTATGGAAAAAGTTTTTTAAAAAATCATACTTTTCTTACTCATACTTTTATACTCTTCTATACTGTAGGGATTTAGTCTCCAGTCTCATTCCTGTTCTAGCAGTTCTAGCAGTTGTTCCTGACAACATAAATGATGTGCTGCTGTTTTTTTCTGGCATTATAATAAAATGCTCCTGAAGACAAATTCATCATGTGATTGTTAAAGAAATGTTGATTGATTGCAGAAGAACAGTTTTTCTCTTAATACACTATTCATCATTCATCACAAGAGATCATGTTCACTTGTTGTCGGTATATCTTCCATTACATCACCACATGCTTTCCATACAGAGCTGTCCGTGACCTGAAGTCCTTTAAGCCAGAGGAACTCCTGCATGTGCTTCATTTCTCTATTCGTATCTACACCCAAACGTCAGCTCTATCGCTGCCTCTGTGAATTGTTTCTGCACATTAAACCTCTGTAGTTCATAACAGATAGACAGTTTGGTGAATTGTATGGATAATGATGGATGTTTGCTCCCGTCTGTCCTGTGTTATTACAGACATGTCTGAATGATTATGCTTAACCTCTTCTGTTGTTTACATTTATGCATTTAGCTGACTTTTATCCAAAGTGACTTACCAAAACGGGAAACAATTAAGGTAAAGGAGATATTAGTGTGGCAAAAAGTACTGTGACAGTTGTAGAGGGGGATAGATTTATCATGTCCAGTTGTTGGTAGTGATAGGAAAGGGGATCCTCTCTGAAGAGCTGGAGGTCTTCAGGAGTCTTTTAAAGGTAGAGAGGGACGCCACTGATCTGGCAGGAACTGGTAGGACGTTCCACCAACAGGGAACCACAAATGAGAAAAGTCTGGATTGCCCTGAGTGTATGGGTGGCAGAGCCAGGCGTGGTTGTTGAGCCATAACATCTCTGCCACATTCACATCATGAGTTTTGATCAGGTTTGATCAGAAGTTGCTATACTTAGAGAAATACATACAGAACAGCACAACAGCTTTTTTCCTTTATAACTTGCTATATTTATTGTGAAGACATTGAAGACACAAAAGACTCATACTTGTAAAAAGTACGTTATTCATGTTAAAAATGTCAACCTTTCAATTATCTTACTTCTGCGATGTTCTGGATTTATGTTAAGTCATAGAAAAAGGCAAACTGCAGCCTGAATGCAGAGCAGATGAACTGAATAGGAACTGTAAATACATGTGTTAAAGATATTTCAACACTGATCTGTTATCTTATATCTATCTTATATCTTATCTTATATCTATTTCAAACTGCAGATAGATCCATTAAAATGTATGTTTCTCTTAGCCTGATGTCCTACTTCTTTGCTCTCTGTGGCTGCATGAAACTCATACTTTACTTAAATGCAGCTTGCAGAATATGAAGGTGTGCATATTAAATATCTGCATTGTTTTAAGCTTCAGGACAAATTCCTCAACATAAGTGCAGGCCTTGAGGGAGTTTTCTTAACATGTAACAAATGTTTGCCTTAGGCCTGCGATGCATTTTGTATGATCTGTCTTTAGTGGAAACATGCAACGGTTCATGTTTCATTATCAAGTGAATTTCAAAACTGCACATTTCATGTAAGAGAAACAAATAATGTCGACTTCAAGAAAACATTTCTCAGAGCTTTAGGCGCTGAAAACAAAACAAGAATTCACCTGAGAGGTTGAGGTTTTTTCTAATTATGGTTCTTTCTGTTCAAAGGAGAAAGCACAGTCTCACATTACGTAAACTCCTATAATGTCACAGAGCCTGGAGTATTTAGAATAACATCCCCTGTGATATCACCTCTGACATGGCTGAGATTTTCTGCAATGCATTCCAACAAATGATATTTCAGCATGTTTGTCATGATTATATTATATGTCATGTTTGCCTGTCCATGGGCAATGAGAGAGCCTCTGGACAACATATGCTGTAATAGAAAGGATACTATTCAAAACTAAAGTTTAAATTTGTGAGCATGGAGGAAACAAGTTTTAGAGAAATGAAATCATCGGAAGTGAAGCGTGTTCCTGATGGTGGATCAGTCGGTTTTTGAAGTAAGAGCATTGGGTCGTCCGTCATCATGGTGGACTGTAGCAATCTCAAGCGAGCACTGAGGAGCGAGGTACCATCAAATAAGGTAGTTGGCATGTACTCCATCCCTGTGAAGGCAGCTCACTTTGAGGGGAGCTCGCTGGCAGGTGCCTGGTGGTTATTCCAACATTCATGTGACCTGTGTGGTAGGCGTCCTTATCCGTATGAACCACCTCACCTAGCTCCTTGTGACATAAAGGAGCGGCAAAATTAACACTCTCAGCTCCTTCTGGGTGTCTGAGCATGTCACCTTATCTTAAAGTGTGGGCCCATCCAGCCCCCCAAAAGGAACGTAATTTCAAATGCTTGTATCTATGAGTTCCAGAAAAAATACGGAGTGATTCAAACACCTCTGTGAATCTGGATCTTTGGGATGAAGAAAGTCTGGTGGCTGCGTCTACGTCCGGGTTCAGCCTGAAGATGTGACGTGGATGCACCGCTGAATACCAGCTAGGGCAGGTTGTGTGTGTGATGGTAACCATGCAGTCTGAACCCTGCCTGTTATTTACAATTTCACACTTGCACTTATATTTACAGATTATATACATTGATATATCAAACTAGGCAAGCAGATTGGTTTAATAATTCCTCTATCTAATATAATGGACATTTTGTAAATATGTCAAAAAGGATTGGTTTATTTAATTGTTAGATGTAATTTCAATGATGGTTCAATGATAAAACAACAATTGATTTAGTTGAACTAACATTGATTTTATGTCTGTCTTGATCTATTTTTTATCAGTGTTACATTTCAATGTTGAGCAAGGCTGATTCAGTAACAGTTTCGTTTATGCATCAACACTGATTCAACATTGATTCAATGTTGGTCTGCTATCTGGGGATGCTCTGTTCTACATTCACGTCATCATTTTATTTTTATGGAATACATATCAGTTCTTCTGTCCATTAATCTGTCAGTCAAACACTCATTTCATGTATTTTTGTTTGTGTTTTGCTTCACGGTCACGTATCTAGTTGAAAATTAGAGGTTATGGAACTGCTTATTAACACATAGACGAAAAATGTATTTACAAACCTGTTTTCCATCGACTAGGCAAATAAGCACAGCCACCACACAGCTACTGCGTGCTGAGTGTGTTTATTTGCATCAAAATAATGTCTCTGAATGGGGTATTTAAATATGAGATGGTTGGCACACTAAGGAAATTGCTTTTTCTGCTGTTTGTTGACCCCACTAATGTTGAGCTGTGAGGCTTTACGCTACATTAAGACTCTGCTCTCACCGTGTTTGCATAGACTGGTCTGTATGGATGTTGGTTTGTTTATGGAGCTCACAGTGTGCACGTAGAAATACAAATGAAACAACTGAATAATGCCAGCAGGTAGGAGAGGTTAAACAGGATATCAAAGGCACATTCTGCCATGTCTGTGAAACACATTTTATTTGTTTTATACAATAACACAGGAGTGTGTCTAGCTTTCGGGTGGTAATTTAATGAATCGTCTCCATCAGAGCAGTGATGGTAGTGTGATACATGTGCATTGTAAAGCTTTAATAACCTGTGGGAGAGTGAGTGAAATGTGTGTCTGTAAGTCTTTACCATATATACTCAAAGCATATTGCATATAAAAGGCCTGACACCGCCCTGCTTTAGTGAAAGGGACAGCATTCCGAATTAGATCTTGAATGAACAATAAGTCATGATCAGTCAAAGAACATTTATCTCTTGGGCTGATGTCATACCATTTTCTGCACTACTTCTGGTTGCAGTGTGTGCGAACGATTCTTCCACTTTTGCATGAGCTGCTAATAATAATAGATATTTGTTTTCCAGGCAAATACACAGGCAAATACAGACGACGTCGACTGAAAGTCTCCTACTGAAAAACAAACGCTGTCAGCAGGAGGATCATCAGACTGTGTTTACATGCTGCTCAACACTGGACATAAACCAAAGAAATGAAAAGACAGAAATCATCAATTGATTGAACAGTGATTTTCAAAGTGTAAGGACGACTCAGGCTTGTTTAAACATTGGAAAACAAATGCATGCTGGGTGAAAATAAAATCATGTTTAAGTTAATTTGTTTTTCTCTTTGAAAACTGACTGAAGCTGCACGAGTCAAGTAGTGAGTATGGAGTATTAATTAGGTTAATCCACAAACTGATTAGGTTAGCTTCACTCATTTCTCATTTTGCACTTCAGTAAAAGTTCTTATAACAGAACTGTAGTTTCACCAAGTTTACCCTGTCAGCAAAGCACCAGGAGCACTGGAATGTCACTGCCATCTTTGTCATCGTTCTTTTGTTTGTTCTCTAAATGAATGAGCTTTGATGGTATTGGTAGGTGTATTTTTAACCTTTGAATAGAGTCAGGCTTGCTGTTTCTTTAAGCTAAGGTAGGCTAATTACATCCGGACTCCAGCTCCACTTCACCCTCTAGACCCCATACTACCTAAGACCACCTGTTTTATATTTCACCACAGTGTCCAGGAGCACCAATCGTTTTAAAATAATTCCCAGTGTCTTTCAAAACACAAAAAAGCTGAGCTTTGTATTGTAGGTAGTTTAGTGTAGTCATATCTATGATATTTTTTTCAGGTTCTCCACTGGTTTACAATCTTCTGGAAGCTGTCCGATTGTGTTGTGAGGGAGATCCTGACCCACCGTGCAGAGTGGAAAGAGACAAAGACATTGTGAGTTCTAGTGTTTTGACTGGCTGTGGTTCAGAGGCAGAGCGGGCCGAGCAGGTCGTCCACTAATCAGAAGATCGGCGGTTCGATCTCCTCCAGTCTGCATGTCGAAGTGTCCTTGGGCAAGATACTGAACCCCAAATTGCTCCTGAAGGCTGTGACATCAGTGTGTGAATGAGTGAATGATATACGTACTGTAAAGAGCTTTGAGTGAAAGGCGCTAAATAAGTACAGTCCATTTACCATCACATCACCTCACATATTCAGATGGGGGCTGTTTTCTGGGGATAGTTCACCATTGAGTTGCAATGAGGACTAACTGGGTCACAATGATTTTAACACTTCTTCTCATGTAGCTGTTCCGTTGTTTAAGTGCTATTTGTTTTTTTTTTCTTTCTGTTAAAAAAACTACAAATGACACAAATTAGGAAACAAATTGAAGAGAAAGTTCACATGTAGTTGTGACATCCAGCTCAGCTTTCAGCCTTTTATTTCACAAAGCTTCCGTTAGCATCCTCTTTGGCCTTTTGGTTCTGTTGCATGCTGAATGCATGATTGCAGTTCTGGTGCCATTTACAGCGTTATTAAAATGTATTATTGAAGTTTGTATAGCACATAGACAGTAGAAGGATGGTGTCTTCATTCACCTACACAAAGGAGGATCAGTAAGAACAGCTCAAATGAACATCTTCACAAACAGACTGTGATTGCACAATAAGACTCTGGTTCCATATTTATTGTCATCCATGAGAATATGGTTGCCCCTTTCCTCCTCACAGAGCAGCTCCTCCTGTGATTTCCTTCTGTTAACAAAAACAATAGAAGACACAAAGGATGAAAAGCTCTTCCTCCACTCCAGACTCTGTGGAATAGAAAGCGAGACAAACTTTGAATGTTATTCATCTCCAGTACTGAGTAAAAATACACAGTTTATGTGCCTCCAAAATCCCCACATCTCCTCCCAGCTCTCTGCTGTGAACTCTGCTGAGTTTACTGTTGTTTTTAGAAGAATAATAGGATCCCTGTTGAAAACTGGCAGTTATAAAATATTTTCCATTTCCTGGAATTCCTGGAATGTACGGTATATTCGGTCTGTAGATGGATGACTTTACAGGAATATGTTTTTCCTTCTCACATTGATTACAGTAGAATGAGTTTCCAGTCTGGCCTGAGGACTACTTCAGAAACAGAATTAAGATGCCAGGAAAATACATACAGCTTACTCACAACCATACTTAATGGTAAACACACCCTGACTGTACAGGAGAGAAAGACTGATGAAAAAAGATTTCCAACATACACAGCAGACGCCAAACAAAATGATCCAGATAAAACACAAACAAAATACTCAACAACCAAAATCTAGAATGAAGAACCAAAACCGGGAACACAGAAAAGCCCCAGAAAACCAAGAACACAGCGCAGACAAATAACGGACAGACAAGGAACTAAATACACAACCAGGTGAAACTAATCAGGCAGGAAGTAGAGGTAAACAAGACACAGACAGGATAGAACTACAAAATAAAACAGGAAACAGAACAAACTGTAAACTGTTAGAGACAGTGTGATCAAAAACACCAAACAGAAATATATCGCATTTATCAGTATAGCTCTTCCTATGACAGTCTGTCAAGTAAAAATGGGTGAACTGAATACAGTTAATAAAAAGGTGCAGTGTGTAAGATTTGGGGCCTGTATTTTCAGAATAAGGCAGACATAACTATGTTTTCATGCATATATAATAATCACCTAATCACCTGAAAATAATCTTTGTTACTTAAAAATGATCATTTTATATCTTCAGTGGGAGTGGGTCCTCTTTCATGGAGGAAACACTGTGTTTCTACAGACAAAACTAAATAGTGACTCTAAACAGGGCCCTTAAAATGTTGTTTGTCCTTTACACTAAGTAGGTAAGGGTGATGTGAGGTGATTGCACTGCAATTAGACTGCTAGATGCAACTAAATTCTTCACACTGGACCTTTAACTGACCATTTGTTTCCTTTCAACACCAAGTACTACAGTAGCTGTGGTGAGGATGATGTTAGCCTACCTCAGCATAAAGAGTGGAAGCTAACCTGGCTCTGTCCAAAGCTCAGGTGTACCAACCAACCTGACTGACTCCTCCTGCTTCCTGTCTTTATGCTGAATTACGCACAATCGTGAGTGAGAGCCACCTACTATTTTGAAATGTGTCAAAATGTGGGTTTATTCATTTAAGAGAAAGACATTGCGAAAAAAATTGGTGGATTTTTTGTTTTCTTGCATTATTCAGGTATAATAATAATTCAGGCATATGATGTGAAAGACATCGCTACAGACCACAACAATGCAACAATAAAGTATCATTGACAGAAAAAAAATTAAAGAAGAAAATAATGAAATACAAATTTCAGGCTATGAAATGTGATTCATTTCGATTTTTCACGGCGTGGTAACCAAAACAGACCTAAAATCAATGTTCGCCTCAAAGCTAAGAACCCGGTCTGAAAATGTTTGGAAATGAACAGAGCGAAAAAAACGAATTAAAAAAAATCTTCCCACGACTGAAATAAAAAATAAATTAAAATGAACGACAACCAAGATCACATCCCAGTCATCCTTGCCGTCCACCTGAAGAGAAAGAAATGGAGTGTGAAGAATCAGACCTAGCTGCACACTGTTAGCAGCACAGGCTGAATAAGATAGGAAGGGAGGATGGGGAGGGGGGGACTGGAGGCTGATGAGGGAGAATGAAGGTATGGAAGGAGCCGAGAATGAGTTTGCCTGGGGCACATCGATTAAACGCAGGGCGGTGGATGGAGAGGGGGGCACAGCTCTGTACGGGTCTGTGTGTTGCTGTGCGTCTTGGGACAGACCTCATTGACCCCGTGGGCCTCGGCGCTGTCAGGAGCGTTTAGCCTGGATTGGCTGCAAGCTCTCCCCTGTGGTTTCCATGAGACTCACAGGGATGGGCTTCTGTTGGACAGAACTGACAGCATACACTCCACCGGCTGACACACTGTGACAGACAGAACTCCTCCACAGAGATTCTGTATATGTCTAATTGTTGTGGCAGTTTTGGCTCTCGTTCTAATGAGCAACGAGAACACACACTTTACACACTGTGTGGTAACTAGACAGCTTTAGAATGGAAAGTTTGAAGTGATGACGAAAGGGTTAAAGTTTTTCCTCAAACTGTCCGTTGGTTCTTTCCGAGGTGATTTAACTCTTTGTTGTGCACACAGATTCACAGAGTAATGGACCAATTATAGCAGATATTTACAGCACAGCCTCTTTTGGTTTACATTGTAATTTCTTGAATCTTTCTCGGGGCGTCCTTGTGGCCGAGAGGTTAAGGCAGTGTCTCAGGTTCCAGTCCAGCTGGGGAGCTTTGCCGCATGCCGTCATTTTCCTCTCCGCTGTCGGCTCTCTAATAAATCATAAATTGCCTCAAAACATAATTATAAAGAAGCTGTGTGACCGCTCACGGGGCTTCCCTGCTGGACCTGAGCTGATATGAACAAATGAACAATACCCAGGTAGTAAATACCAGCTTTGTGCGCCTATGTCACCTTGTCTGTGCATCATTTTGGTCCAGACCAGGCAAAGATAATGAAGAAAGGACGTGTGTGCCGTGATATTCATGAAGTAAGTTGACAAAATAGATGAGACCATTTGTCTCATTATTAATGTCATCTTTAGTTTAGCCATACTTGTTTGTTTTCAGCCATTAGTAATCATCATTTTACAGACACAGATTATCCCGGGTTTGTTTGCGTTTTGTATTATGTTTGGTTGTATTTCATAGTTTGACATCTTTGGTTAAAATAAACTCTTACAAGTATTGTTAGATTCAGTTATAGTTTACTGATTTATTTGTGTCAATATAAATTAAATTAACATTAAATTGTTTTACTTACCATACTCACCATGTGGTCAGAGACAAAAGAAGGAGGTGTGGCGACATTTCCTGCTTTTATACTGACTAACATGATTGGGGGAGGTCGTTGGACTAGTCCAAATAAGCGAAGGTGAGACAAATTAGTTCTAGGTATTATTTAGATTTATTTGTTATTTCATTTATGTATGGATTAGGGATGAAACAGGTAAGAGTGTTTTTACTGTAATCAGCGTGATCTATAACTTTGGAATCTGGTAAATTAGGAGCTAGTGGAGTCACCTCCACCACTGATACAGCCAGGGAGGTAGTGCCAAGTGGAGAAGCTGTTCAGCAGTGGCCTTTTGTCTGTCGAGGAAGACAGAGTGAACAATGACAACATAGTGTTGATCAGGTGTATCAATTTACACTTGATATAAATTGTACTTTGCATTGTTATAAGTTTTTAAGAGTTAAGAGTTTTTTTTTTTTTTTTAGTTCAGCTAAGTTAACTGTTCAGTTATCTTTTTTTTTGTGTGTGTATATATTTTTGTTACACATGAAACTGGAAGCACTTTTGTTGTAAATAAACACCTTGCAGTGAATTTTGAACAAACTGCCTTGAATCTGCCTCTACTGGTTAAGCTTCCCAACAGTTAGTTTTTGTAGTTTGGCCCTCTGATGTAGTGTGAGTTTGAAAAAATCACACTCCTAATCGCAATATCTGAACACAGCATATTTTTAGATTCATTATAATTTTTTTTATTAGATTATTATTTTAGATTCATATTTCAGATTCATATTTTAGATTGTGAAGTACATTTGATGATGTGATTATTTCTATCTATAAATATTCATATTCTGAGCATGATTACAGCCAAACTGTCAAAGTTCATGTTACTAATGGAACTTCCTCCCAGGAGGTTTTGTGCTTTCTTGTCCTGCAGGTTCTCATGGATTGTGGCTACGCTGAGCTCGGGTATTGATCGAGTACTGATGAAGTACTATTATTGCTACTGCTATAAGGAAAGGGAGATTTCCCTTAACACTGTCATGGTGGGAATTGTTGGGTCATGCTCTAGACCTGCTCTATATGGATAACTTATAGTAATTTAGCGTTACATAAATAAAACTAAACTGAAAAAGTGTTTTTCTTACAGCTCACACTGGTCTTCACCTCACTTTGAGTACGTTAAACATTGTTAAAACATCAGCATTTTGTTTTTGTGAGCATGTTAACATGCTGACGGTAGCATTTAGCTCAAAGCAGAGTACAAACTTTCAGAGCTGCAAGCGTAGCAATGTCTTAAAAACTCAGCAAAATTCACAGGTGAGTTTCAACACCTCAACAGCAAGCTGGGAAATGGTGATGGTGATTTAAGGACGCTGATGAAGTTAGTAAAATTATCTCAGAGAGAAAATATTGTCATCTCGCAGCAAGATGGTCTAACACTTTATGTTTGAGTCAGGCCGGTCTGGCAAATGTCAGCAGCCCCATCGTGACCCTAAACATGCTAAGTGGGAATTAAAGTTCATGGGCAGACAGACGGACGGACGAATAAAGTGACAGATGGAAAATGACTTACTGTAGGTCACGGTTTACCCAGCTTCTCACTCCAGAACTGATTATAGGCACATTTTAAGCACGCTGCCAGTGCATGATAATTAGAATGATATAACACACACTGTGCATAAGATTATGGGGTTTAATACTTTATAGGGCAGCTGTCTAGTTAATGACATAATATTTAATTGCAAGCTATTTGTCTTGTGCTTATATTGTGAGAAAAGTTCATCTTTGCTTCTAATGATTTTATAATCCTCTGCTAATGCATCACAGTGTGTAGCAGCTGAATACTGAATCTTTTTTTATTCTATTTCTGCTGAATCACACAGTATGAAAGAGGAGAACGTTTTTTTTTTTCATCTTTTCATCCTTTTATGAACCAACTGTTATTCGTTTTTAAGCAACAATAGCAATGATTGAGTTTGATGCAATATCCTTCAATATTTCCACTAAACAAATCATTGTGCTGTTTTGAATCCCACAGATCCGGTGTGGTGAAAGGTGAGAGCTGTGTGATGCCACAGGGATTTTTCTGTAGAAATGAGGCAATATCCAACAAATTCAAGTCATTTTTTTTTTTTTTTTTTACCTCTGGAGATGCTTTGACTTTATTTATAGTAGCATCTTTGGCATGGCATCTTTACTGCAATGAGACCACATCTGTCCTCCTGTTTGTGTGGCCGATTCTTTCCGACAAGAGTCCTAAAATGAGGCTTTTGGCACGTGTTCATGAGCAGACTTGGAGAAGTCAGATGTGAAACTCACTCATGAGTAAACAAAGTAAAACTAGTCAGATGCAAAATGTGCCATGTGTTCTTGAGTGTAGCTGCTGTGGTGAGATGCAAAACTTCAAACAGGTGTCCGCTCATGAGCAGACATGAAGTAGTCGGATGCAATACGAGCCATTCATTAGAACTAGCTGGATGTGAACTGTTTGCTAATGAGCCAACTGGAGGTACCTGGAGAATTACCTAAGCAAACATATATGTTGTGATGTCCACTTAACTGACACATTACATGCGTTAGAGCAAGGACACACTGCTGTGCTAAGTGTTAACCCTGTAGACCCCACAGCGGCCAGGATGGCCTGTCATTTCAAACGCATGTAACTCTTTCAAAATAACCCACCCCAACCGTTCATGCTCCGTTCATTATGAGCGAACCTCAGCTGGCTTGGTGCATAACACATAGATCACTCATTTGCACGTGAAGTATCTGGAGGTGAAATGTGTTTGGCAACCCAGAGTAATTGGATGCAAAAACATAGTGTTTGATCGTGCAAAGGAACGGCATGCAGCGAACCTGAATGTGACACGCAATTGTCTTTCATTAAAACAATACGTTTGCTGCAAAAAGTGCCATTTTCTTTGCTAAAGAGCAAGATCTTAGAACTGAACAACAATATTTCCTGCAAACTATGAAATCTTTTTTTATCCGTACTTGACTCTGTTTGGAGATATATATTTTTTTTGTCTGTGACTCCAATCTCTTACTTCATACTTCATCCAAAATCAATAAACTATGAAGTGAAATCTGGAGCTTTACTTGAGTCAAATGTGGTCAATGCGTCTTTGCATGGATAAGGCAGGAGACAAATAATAAGATTTAAGGAAAGGGGAAGGGAGGGAGAGAAAAGGGAGAGAGAGGAAATGATGTGGTTAACAGGAATGCTAGAGAAACAAAAATATTTTAAGTCATAGCCGTCTTTACTTCAAGTAGATAGAGTGCGTCTCCATAAGCCCCGAGCTCTGCTCAAAAGCACGAGGAAGCCTCGAAAGCCTGCTTTGAGTGTGCCTCAGAGAAACGAAAAAAGCGTAATCTACTTTCACTCAGTCTCCCTCCCCCTGAAGCATAACAAAGAGCCTGGGAAGAGTGTTTGTGATGCTAATTCTGCAGGAATAAATATGCAACACAATTTTCAGATGCTTTAAGAGGGAAGGAAAGACGAAGAAGAGTGGTGATGGAAAAAGAAACGGCGCTTTAGGGGGCTGCCAGGAGGGAGTAGACTAATCCGTTAACATATCCTGCATATGCAGGCTACGGAGGAAATGGGAAATTAGAACATGTTGCTGATGAAATAGGAGAAAAGGCTGAATAGAACGAAGAGCAGCCAATCTCAGGTGTTAAAGCATTACCTGGTGACCGGGCAGTGGATTAGCTCTGCTCATCCTCTGTGAGATGGATGACTCTTGTCTCACCGGAAACAATGCACATAAGAAAATCTACATGATGCCGAATCCCACAAGACAGCACTGATCCTGTGAAACACTGCTGCAGTCATCAGTCAGACTGTTACAAGGAAAAGCCATAACAGTGCGGGGCAAAGTACTTAACATGCCCAGTTGTCTCTGAATAAAACTTTATATCTCTGTGAATCCTTGGGTGGCCTGTTTCTCCTTTTGCTACTTTCCACCTGCAATCCTCCACCCACCCCACCCCACTGCACAAGGTACAGTGTTTACACTGGAGCTGAATGATTTGAGTAAAATGCTCCATTGAGGTGTTTTTCTCACTGACATTGTGATTAAAATCTGGAAATTAAGCTACCGGCATGTATTTGTGCTTGACATGTTATTGAAAAAGCTTTGTATTAATGCTTGTTGTTGAAGTCAGAGAGAAAAGTCATCTACTAATGACCTGCAAAGTGTTCTTTAGAAAACAGACTAATTTTGCACTTACTGTATCTATCATTAATAATCATTAAACATTTCTCATTCCTGGGAAGTCAAATACTGACATTCTATCACCCCCATCAGACAGATTCACAAGGTAGGCTACACTTTAGCGTCTTTATAAGACACAGCAGGCTTCCATGTCCAGTGTAACCTAAAGGAGATAGGTGACGAAGTTAGTGACTACTCAAGGGAGTTGATTTTGGTGGATGGTTGGGGCAAAAATGTTAAACATAACATACATGAATTGCAGTTGAACCAAATTATAATTTCTTCTTAAATCTAACCAGGAGTTTTGTTTGTTTGGTTAGTTTTGCCTAAACCTAATCTGACTTCAACAGTTTTACAATGATAACTGCGCATTAGAAAGACATACGAGACAAAACAATGCAAGTATTTGACAACCTGTGATGAGAACGTGTTGAAGTATTTCGGTTAATTCTGACTTAAACAGCTGCATATTTGTCTGCTTAAGAGAATAATGACAAACTGCTCAGTTCCATCTGTCAGTGCTTTATATAACAATATTGTTGACAGTGTTTCACAGCCCTGAGTTCTCAGATTCCAACAACTCCATCTGTCTGTCAATTACATACAAGCTAACTGCTACCTGCCTTAAGTCACAATGTTGTCTCCAGCTTCTGCAACTCCATGTAATCTCTCTATGAGTATTCTTTATTGATAATTATGAAAAAAAAAAAAAAAAATCAGACCTGACACATTCCCCATTTTAAGACAGTTAATTATTGAGTTGAAACTAACAAATCAGAGGTTACCATAGAAATGATGTCAGTTTAACTAGTTTATTCCACATTATGTTCCAAGGCTGAACCATTCTCTATCTGGGATACTGTAGAAACATGGTGGATCAACATTGCAGATTCTGTGGAAGAGGAGACGTAGCAAAGAAAACATAACCATTCTTATTTTCAAATGATTACACATTAATGAAATCATAGTTCTGAATATAATATTCAGTAAATAGAGTCACCAACATCTGACACACAGCTGACATCAGCTGTGTTAATGGTGTTGTTAATTAAGGAAGAATTAAGACTGCAGGTTTGATTTGAAATATAATCATAATGTACGAATCAAGATTAATCGTCAACCCTAATATACACACACTAAATATGCATATGATAGAAATGCCAGCTTTGGAAGCGATCCTCATGTGGAATCCCATCAAAACACTATCAAGGCATTTTTGGCGTGACTCCGGGTTCTTGCTCTCGGAGGAAAGGAGAAATGACAAATGGGTCTGAACTGGAACATCGAGGGGGGAGGGGAAAAAAAAGAGATTTAAACCTAATTTGAATAACCCAGATCTAAGATGATGTACTGCAGAGCATAGAGAGGTGATAGCCCAATCCGTCAAATTGGGAGGGGGGGGTACGGAGGGGAGGTGGGTTAAAGAGGAGAGAACAGGGCCAAGAGATGAAAGGAGGAGGCAGAGGGGATCAAGATGAGAGGGGCGGGGAGGCTGTAGAGGTGAGCCGAGAGGATCGAGACGGAAGATGAGAGGAGAGAGGGAGGTTGGTGAAGAAGATAGCGGCTCTGGCGGCGAGAAGATTAAAGCCACTTCCGTGCGGCGTTGGCCCTCATTAATGTTTAACAAAACGCCTGAGCACGGAAAGATCATCCCCCCCTTCCCGTGATCCCTTTCAACCCCTCTCAGGGCCACATGAGGCAGCGTGGCAAGAAGACACCGCGGATGAAATATTTACAAAAGGCAATCATTTGTTTATGTCCCTGACATGAATAATTGTGATTAATGTTTTATTCATGCTGTATTGTTTATTGCCTCCAATCTGAGGAGAATAGGCCGCCTTTTGTCAACTGAGACAGCCAATTATGGAAGTGTGATCCTTTTGTGCTGCAGTGTGTTTGAGAGTGAGCCTTTTGTGGCTTGTCTTTCAAAGCAACAAGGAGCCCTTGTTTCTTCTCGCAGGGAGAGGAGGGTGGTGTCACCGTCCCTCCTAATTGGCTGACAGTGAGCCTTCATGATAGGTGGGGAGTGATGAGGAAGAGGAGGTGGAGAAGAAGAAAAGGAAGGGGTGGAGGTATAGGGGCGAAGGGGAGGCCCAAAGGTATACAGATAGGTGGTGAAGATGATGCATTTATTGACGATGCGTTTATTGTTCCAGGATGTTGACAGGAACATTGTTTACAGTTGGAAACTGGTAATGACAATATCAATATGCAGCCTGTTCTCACTTCCAACTTGTCAAATACTGGAGCTCAGCCAGAGGCTGATACTAACACTTTAAATGGTAAAATGGTAAATGGACTGTACTTATATAGCGCCTTTCTAGTCTTCCGACCACTCAAAGCGCTTTTACAGGACATATCTCATTCACCCATTCACACACACATTCATACACTGATGGCATTGGCTGCCATGCAAGGTGCCAAGTGCTCATCAGTTTGAGGAGCTAACCATTCATACACATTCACACACCGATGGCGCAGCCTTCGGGAGCAATTTGGGGTTCAGTATCTTGCCCAAGGACACTTCGACATGCAGACTGGAGGGGATCGAACTGGGGATCGAACCACCGATCTTCTGATTAGTGGACGACCCGCTCTACCTCCGAGCCACAGCCGCCCTTTACGTACCATTCTAGCGACCATGTAACAAGAAAGTCCGAGGTGGATGAAGGATGAGGTGAGTTGGATGGATGGATGGATGGATGGATGGATGGATGGATGGATGGATGGGTCAAACAAATGCAGCATTTTCACCCAGGAGACTTCTTTTGAAGGTCCAGTGTGTAAGGATGATGAGACTGAATGAATGGGACTTTTATATTTACACACAGTGCAGGTCCTCATCCACAGAGTCCATCATGTCAAACCTCCATGTTTCTACATCAGCCGAGGACAGACAAACTAAACACTGGCTCTAGATAGGACCCCTCATGCTTGTGTCTACTGTAGTATCTCCGAAGGATATAGTGAGGGGGCGAGTTGCAATTAACAACTGAATTATACACAGTGGTCCTTAAATTAGAAAGTAAAACAATTATCAAAATAAAAGATCAGAAGTACTGCGCTTGAAGATAAAGCTCAGTATGCATAATAGCCTTTATATTTCTGGGTGTTTATGATTGTATTATCATATTTTTAGAAACAAAATATTAATTTGTAAAGTAGCAACTGCAGCCACCAGACAAACACAGAACTAGAGCAGTAAATCATATCTGTATCACATCTCTCTGAAATGTTGTGAACTAGAAGTGTACAGAGTTGCCTTAAATGAAAACAGTGAAGTAAGGTGTGTTGTGAACAGACAATATTCGAGTAACTATATTTAGTTACACCGTATAGTTGAGTATACACAAAATGAAACATGACATGCTCATGTTACCTTATTTTCATACATTGCAATGCAAATCCACATAAACATGAAGTTGTTTCGATAAAACAGGTGTAATGTGGGCTGCAGGAATGACCTCAGAGTAACATTGTATCATAACTGACACAATGTTAAATAAATGAAACAGATCTTGTAAAATGTTTCTCTGCCGTGTGGGTGTTTGCTTTGCTTTTTATTACTGACTAATAAAATCCCTCAGATCAAACTTGAATTCATGTAGGCTAAGACACAGACGCCAGCTGACACCAGTGCACATTTGAATAAGCTTTGATTCGCACAGGTACCTCTTCATTCCCTTAATAATAAATCTGAAAGCCTTTGAGCATACCCACCGTGCATCATACATATAACATGGTTTTAGAGCTTGTTTGAAGTGAGAACAGCTGCGGAGGCTGCTTCACAACATTAACACTGGTGACTCTATTAGTCTGGAAGGCTTTACAATGCAGGGAGGAAGTTGCACTTTAGTGAGAGCCTTTTGCATTCAGGAATAATAATGAAACATCTCATTCCACTGCCGCGGAGCCGAAAGTATGGAAGCCTGGTTTAAGCCAGAAAAAGAGAGCAAGAGATGAGGAATGATATCAATAGATAATTATTATTTTGATTTTGACAGACATGATGCTACATCAAACATACATCAAGAAAAGCAGAATAATCAGAAAATAATGTGTCAATGAACATGTTTTAAATATGTTAGGACAGGGGCAACAAGAGACTGTGAAAGTTCAACTTCTTTGAAAGCTTCAACAGGTAAACAGGTTCATTTATAACAGGTGATAGCATCATGACTGGGTATGAAAGGGACATCCTCAAAGCAAGTATGAGGGGAGGTTCACCACTCTGTGAATCTGCAAGTAGTCCAAAAGTGTAAGAACGTTTGTCAGCCCACAGTTTGACTGTATTTATGGATTTCGTTAAAATAATCAGAGAATCCAGAGATCCACTGGTCTGCACATAAGACAGCGAGGCTGAAAACCAACAATGACCTTCAACCATCAGGCAGCTCTGCATTAAAAACCCACAGGATTGTGTGAAGGATATTACTACATGGACTCAGGAAGACTTTAGAAAACCATTAAACACAGCTCATCACTGCGTCTGCAAGTCAAGACTCTACCATGCAAAGTGGAAGACAGATACCACCAACATCCAGACATCTCTGGACCTGAGCTCGTCTAAGATGGGCTGACGAAAAGTGACGAGAAGTGTGCCGTGATCTGACAAGTCCACATTTCAAATTGTGAATCATGGATGTTGTGTACTCCAGACTGGATGTATATTTTACAGTGTCCCAAATTAAAAGTCTGAGATAAAACATCAAAGAAATTAAAATTAAGATTTTGGGGTATTAAATTCGGTCAAAATTATGATATACTAAAATATGATTTACTAGATTTAAATCACAAGATACTAAGTCAGAGTTATGAAATATTAAAATATGTGATTCTGAGATTTATAATCTCATAATTACTTTTTATAATTATTTTTTTTCTTCCATATAAGGTGCTATCGACCTGCACAAATATCACCTCTTGTCTTGTCATTAGCAGGCTGCACTGAATCACTTGTGCATTACACCTGACCACACTCATTTAAAAGTTGCTTTATGAGCCTTCATTTGTTCTGTCTCTCGCCCAGTCGGCCTTAATGGCTCTAAAGTTGATTAAGGTCAGTAGCTGGGTAATCGTCTACTATGGCCTTACTGTAAGTAAGGCTGATGGTCAAGATGCTGGCTTTGGCTGCCTCCTTCCTCTGCCTGAAGCACTGATGCGCTTAGTATTGATTCCACTTGCAGTAAGTACAGAGGGCCTCTGTAAATCAAGCCTTGTACTGCACTGTTAACCAAGTGCTGGCAAACCATGTTTGACACTGTAACACCTGTGTGCGCTGATCATATACACTGATATGCGATTATGAAGTATCACGCCGACAGTGTCTGAGCACATGACAGACGATCCACTCTCTTGCTCCTGAAGGATCTGCAGGGATCCATTACTTCCGCCTGTTTATCTGAGTCACGAGTTCATGAAGATGCTTAAAATCCAGATGAAAGAAAAAATGCAATACAAATTGGCATTTCAGGGTCAGGGGCTCCATATAGCACGAGCTGATGGCTGCAGCGTGATATCCATCAAGTGGCCTTAATCAGGCAAAATGCAGATTTTCAGCTATAAGCTGGGCTCATCCTCTTGAAGAGGCATTTAGGAGAGAAGAAGGCTGCTTGAGAATGAGAGCAGGGGAAATTAAGAGAGGAGAAAATGAGAGCAACAACCTGGGGTTTGCTTTGGTCTTAATCCACCGTGTAGGCTGACAGTGGCAAGGAATCTGTCTTAATCCATACGCAGTGAGGAGGAGTGGGTGTGTGATGAACCCGCATGATAACAGGACACTAAATTAGAAGAGACACGCACACAACGACGCCACATCTCCTCCCACCCCAAAATTAAAAAAATAAAAAAAACTTAAAAAACAACACTAAAGAGGCTGATCAAAGTAGGTTAATTGAAAATTTCACTTCTTCTTGTATCTTTCTAGCAGTTCCTACCTCCAGATGAATCTCCCATGGTGCTGAAAGATGATAGAGATGTTATATATAGATGTAGAGCAACAGCCTGTTGGCGATGAATGCTTGTATGAAAAATAATCTTCAAATCATGTTGCGAGCGTGACTAGCTGAGTCTTTGAACACAGTAAAAGGATCTTTCTGTCCCTCTGTATGTCACAACAGGCCGCTCAGTCTGACACTTAATGCTGAAAAAGACGCCGCACAGGAAAGCTCTGGCTCGAGTAATGTTTTTCAGATTATTTCTTTAAGTTGTTTTTTTTTTTGTTTTGTTTTTTAACCACAGTTGCCTACGTGCCTTAGCAAGCATTTGTTCATTTACACATCCAGCAGACACAAGCCTTCTTCCCATACAAATATGCCACACAATTTTTAAGGTCATTTGGCAAAAGAACATGCAAATGATTGCTTGTTTCCATCAAGCAGCAGCCTCCGTGGCTGTGAAGTGAAGCCTATGCCGAAGTGCCAGAAACTGCAGTCCCTCGAGCGGCCGCTTGAGGCTGGCTGAAGAACATTTCAACCTCTAGAAACATGTTTACAGCCTGGTACAACAAACAGTTTTGGTCTCTATAGATCTCTATAGATTCCCTGTTCATGACAACTGTACTGAGGGTGAATTTATATACAATTCACTTGTTCAAATGATATTAAGGCTTAAAGTTATGCAGAATTAACAGCATGGCCACTTTGATTGACAGTTAGGTGTTGTTACAGATGGCTTGTTTGAGCACTAAATAAAGTTAGGTACAAATAAAGTTATGTACAAATAAAGTTAGGCCTGAAAAGACAGGCTCTATGAAACAGAGTCCTCCCTGCTGTACTTAAAAGGTTTGTAAGGAGTAACTGGCTTGAGCTCGTAAAAGTGGTTCTGAATTATATATTATGCAAAAAGCTGATTAAACATTAATCCACTGACCATTTCTTCTGTAACATTTAGTGTGATTTAAAAAAAAAAAAAAAAAAAGAAAGAGAAGAAAAACAACGCAAGAAATGTATTGGGGATGTATTGCATGCCAGTGCATATGTATGTCAGATTTATTTGAGAATATTAGTTGTGTGATGAATGAAGGACTGATAACGGTCTCATAAACCTCTGATCATAAATTTGGCTCCTGTCTCTCCAACAACTCCGACATTATTCACAGCACTAATCACATCTCTCTTGCATTGGCTTTATATAGCTGTCCAACCAGAGGGCTCTCCCATAATGCTTTGGGAAGATAATGGAAATCAATAGTTGATGTAAGGCCATTTTGGTGAACTCAGTGAAAATGGCTCCCACAGCCTTTATTTGGCTTAATAGGGGAAGGCCGCCAAGTTGACAAACTGGGATTGTTGTGGTTTTACAGGAGCCACAGGCAGAGCTGCTCCTGTACTAGATGGCCATGAACACACACACACACACACACACACACACACACAAATACTCATGAATGATTCATGAGGAGAGGAATTACTGCTCGGCTCTCCTTCTGTTTCCCCATAACCGGCTGCTCCCTCATGCTCTCTAATAACAACTTACACACACATCAACACACACACACACCACATGCAAAACAAAGACTCATTGCGCACAGATGCACCCTCATCCCCATACATGCACACATAGACACACACGCAGTACACACATTCGCTCCTCACAGCCAGCTCTCGCAGTTCATTTCATTCCTAGATAATTAAACGGAGTCTTGCGGAGTGTGCGTGATGTTTCATCGTGCACGCTACTCCGACACACACTTGTGCTTTTGAGTGTTTTCCACCCTTCCTTCCACAACTTGCTAGACGCCAGCAGGCTGTAGCTGAAAGAGAGCGGCAGAGTTCAGCGGCTCCTCACTCTTTACTTTCCCTTGTTTTACTGCATTGCATCAGCTCCTTATTACAAAACACACGCTGTGACAACATGACGAAATCTGAGGATGTTAAAGTTCTTAAATAAGGACGCAGATCAGATTTTATTGTGTTAGAGCATCCTCTGCATATATTTGCTGTAGGCAGATTTATGGAGCCGGGCTGCTAATATGGAAGAAATGATGGGATCATGGAGACAGCAGTTTCTATTTCCAAATTATAGTTATAGTAGATTTTAAATTATGCACCACTGATCTAAACACCACAGTGCTCGTCTCACATATTTGTTCATCTTTTTTTCGAATTGTTGTCACATTAATATGATCTGCTGTAGAGTATAGAGACACTGTGAGCTCCACAGACCCTCACAGTTTACAGAGGCTGATTTAGGTGATGTAAAAACGTGCAAGCAGCAAATTAGCACCATGCTATGAGACCTTCTACCTGATATTTGTGCTTACATGAGGTCATCTTCAACTGAACTGCACCCAAAACCTGTGCACAGTTTGCTCATTAGTTGCTCTAAAGTAACACATATAGCAGTTGTACACAGCAACTTAAACTAAATTAAATTAGTTAGACAAGCCCATGGATTAAAGTTCTCTGTCGGTACAACGGATTTCCATCATTTGGAGTTCACAGAGGTCGTTGATGAAACCTAAATCTAAACACAGATCATTGGTGCTGAAGTGTAGCTGCTTATGTAGCATGACCTTGCTTTTACTGAAGGATGGCTCTGATGTATCAGGGATTGAAAGAACAATAAAAAATAAAACGAGACGGGCATAGTTGTTGGAAACGGGGAGAATGGCAAGCCTAACATAAAGCATCGACATCTTTTGACTGTCAGCTTTAGCAAAAGTCAAACTGTGACAAGAAACGATAAACTAAACTAAAAATAATTGAAAGTGATCAATCAACTGTTCATCAAGAGTGAGAATGTTGAAGAATGAAGTCAAAAAGATGAGATACTCTGCAGAAGATAGAAGGCTGCAGAAACTTCAGGTGGTTTTACACTGACAACATATTTCTAATTATTTCCATCTCTGCCATATTCTGTAAATAGAGTCAAATAAATGTGGCACAATGTGTCTTGGACCACAGCACCACTTTACATGTTAATACAACACACTTCACACAATCGTACTCTCAAGGACATCGGCAGAGACTCTTTTAAGCTGCAGACTTCTATATCACAACATTAAGTCTTAAAATCTTTTATGTGACTTTACGTGATCAGTAAAGCTTGAGTGTTTGTGGGAGTTCTACAAAGAGAAGCTGAGTGTGCCTGGCAGTAACAATAACAGAGTTACAAATGTCAGTGCTCATATCTGCAGCACAGCTGAGGTCCTGATCTTCCAAAACCCATGAACGTAGCAGCCACATGACTGTGGATGTCATCTCATTTTTTTGTTTTGTTATCCTGACATTTACAGTTTTTTGTTGTATCAGCATCTACTCTACAGCCTCTACTGTACTTTGTGCATGCATGTGCTTGTATTCTGCATTTGGAATTCCCCGATGGTCCCTATAGGTGAATCCTGCCTGCATCAGTAACACGTTGTCAATGTCTGCTGCAAAATCTTCAAAACTAAAAGATATCTGATATATTTTGGTTGACTGTGAGGACCTCTTTACAAAAACATGGAATCTGAACAATTCTGAAAGACAACAAGAACAAACAAGAAGTTAAGGTTAGGGTTTCCATAAGATAAAGTAAGATTCTATCTGCACTCCTCTGATTCTCAAAATGCCCAAAGTTCCATTTCATTGAACAGTTGTAAAATAAAAACATGATCATGTGATAGTATTTGCTTTTATACATGGTTTTGCTGCCTGGGATGTGAAAACACTGAACCTCAATATCTTTAAACCACTCTGATCACAGACAAAGTCTCATGATAAAAGATCTTGACATGAGTTGAGTTACTCCTTAATGGCTAAACTAATGGAAGAGCCAGCAGAGATGAAGGGAGGCAGGATGGGAAATGTTGTTTGAGGTAATGATAGAGAACAACAGAATATGGCCCTCAGACCATGAGGCGCTAAGCACCCTCTGCACAAGAAACAAACACACTGAGACACGACACACAAACACACACACACACACGAACTAAACAAAGCGCCTGGCATGCCCCGCTGCCTTTAGGCTGTTGTCGACGAGGCAAAGGACGCTAATGAGACCTGGCTCCCAGCATCCTTTGCACCGTGAAACCAACATTTAGAGGCGAGGTGATGACTCTTTCCGTCTCAGACGTGTGTGTTTGTTCTCCTAAACACCCCTGAGGTTTAACGTTGCTTTTGACATTTGGACGGAGCGTGGGCTTTGCTGAGCTGTGCAGCATGGATTCAGACGCATTCAGACATTTCCCTCCCTTGAGCCGCACCGCCAACACCCAACGCCTGCATGCCACATCTGCAGCATGAAATCCTGTGTTCCCCAGACAAACATGACATTCTAAACTTAAAGCAACATTTTGGAACTTTTGCACCACAAACAGATTTTAAATCATGTTGATGATACACTGACCTGTAATAAATGGTCTCTGTCTGCTGCCAACTGTAGCTGCTGTTAGCTAATGTTAGGTCAGTTTGTTAGCCAGGCTGTAAGCTCAGAGCACCAGTGGGGGTGTCTTAATGTTTGTAGTACCACAGGTGTTTTAGACCATCAGCAAGAGGACTAACAGGGGAATGCAGATGAGGAGCCAGTGTCATGCCAGAACTGGAGCAGGCAATGTAACCAGTCTGTAAGGCTGTTTAATTTTGAAGTTAGGCGGCTTGTTACACAGTTCTGAATTCTTTTTAAAAATCATGCAAGAACATGCCAAGATTTTATCTGCAACCTACTATTATGAAAAGAAACTGGGCTTGTGAGATCCTCAACATAAAAAGGAAACCAGTTTCGCAATCAAGTGATTTCAGCTCCATGATGTATTTATGCTGCTTTGTTGAGAGAACATTTTACACTCACAATTTAAAGTTAACTCTCTTTGTCTTGCATGATTTATGTTTCTCTGTTGAAGCTTGCTCTGGCAGTGTTGCCATAGAAGGTGTCCAGTGTGGGAATTGATTTATAGTCTAGTTTGGAATGTAGTATTACCACAACACTATATTACATTATCAGGCTGCCTTGTGCATTATGCATATTTACTTTGTGACAGAGAGTGAAGATCATGGTGAGCCTCAGCGGTTCAGGAGGTAGAGTGAGTCATCCACTAATCGCAGGGATGGCTGTTTGATCTCCACCTTCTAATGTCAAAGTGTACTTTGCGTTCCTGGTGGTTTGGCCAGTGCCTTGCAGGGGAGCTAGCTGCTATCTGTGCTTGAATGTGTGAATAAGAAGTCGTTGTGGTCCATGGATCCACTTTTATGGCGATAGTTGTTATAGTTTATAGTTCTTCACAATCCTCCTCATTCGTGAAGTCTGTTATGGAGTCGATTCACCCTGCAGGAAGAGGGAGGAGATGTTATGATAAACTGATCTCAGACACGGAGATCAAACAGTAGCCGCTGCCTTGTTATGGTGAGCCCGTAGGTGTGCCGGGCTACCCCGACACAGCTTTCCTTTAAAAGCCCCAAGTGCAAATGTGAAGCAGGGACACATGAAAAAACACACATGCATATGTGTGTGTGTGTGTGTGTGTGTGTGTGTGTGTGTGTACCAAAGTAGACCACACAGCTCCTCACCACAGTGTGTGCGAGTGTGTGCACACACATCCACCAGGCTGAGGCCCATTTCTCCCCTGAAAAAACCTCCTCATTATTGCAACGCGCAGGATGGCTCTATTTTTACATAATTATGCAAATATTATTTTATGACACAAGAGGTGTGCTTCCTCTAATGTATCTGCCGCATTAAGCACTTCATACGGCTAAATCAGAGAATGGCTTCTGCCAGATTTCTCCTCGTTCTCGCACTGACGCACATTAGTTAACAGTGGAACAGAGAGATAAAGCAGCCAGAAACTTGGCTTTTACCAGATGACTTTCTATTGAATTAAACCCGAGTGTGTGCATGTGCATGTGTATGTGTGGCAGCACAGGCGAGCCTGAAGCGGTGATGGAAACACATTAGTATATAAGTGAACTGCATGGGGAGAAATATTTCCACAGTCTGAAAATGGGAAACAGATGAGGTCTTGTCAGAAGTGAATATTTCGAAGCGGACATAAGCTCATTGGCAGTCGATCGCGGGACGCACATGATTCGATTTTCCTCTCTCGCAACATGATGAACGAGAGAAGGAGAAGGGAGGGGAAGTGTGTGTGTGTGTGTGTGTGTGTGTGTGTGTTTGGGGAGTTGATGATGAGTATTCCCTTTTTCCCCTGTTTTCATTCCCTGTGGTTCTGGACAGATTGTGCTGGTCAGGCAGAGGAGCAGGCAGGAGTAATAAGGACCATTACCTGTAATATGTTTCCATTAATGAAGCGGTAACTGCACAGCAGGTCTATATAGAGACTATAGCAGGGACAAGTGCAGAGCTGGGACATGCGGACTTTATGCAAAAAAGTAGATTCAGAAAATTTGGCAGGCGTAGACGATGGAAACTTATGCATCCACACGATCTACAACAAGTAAATACAAGAAGACTTAAACTCAGCTCAGATCAGCAGTTTGGCTGATGGTGAAGAATGCTACACTTTGAGCCAATCTAACAACAGCATGAAAAAAGTCCACTCAGGGAGTACACCAGCAGCCTGGAGGAGCCGTTTGAAAGAAAATAACTCAGATGATGTTATCGTGATGTCATCAGGCTTGACAGGCTTGAGACCCAAACTGAAAAATTTAGGGATGGTTATCAAGCAGGAAAGGAGGGTCTAATGAAAGATGCCACTGATTTGCATTACGGTAAATGTAGGATCCAGTGTTATGAACATTGAAAGATTGAAAGAGAGTGAAATTGCTGGAGGGTGTCTTTACATTTATTTTCTATATATTTCTATAATATATTCTATTTTTTCAAGACACATACATGTTTATTGCCATGATTATGATTGTATGGCTAATACAGACCTAAACTAGACATGAGATCCAGAGTATTGAGTTAAAGATGAGTTCATGAGCAGACAGTCACTGTTGATCAGAAGATAATAAAAGCTTTTAAAAACTTAAAACATATAATTCAGTATATAAGTCAGGCTTATATAAAGTGAGCTAAGTGAGCTGTGTATGAAGAAAAACAGAAAATACCAAGAAATACCAGAGAAAATCAGAAGCAGAAGACAAACAATAAAAAGAGTATAACTCACATAAATAAAAACATCACTCTGTGGTGGCGCTGCTCGTATGCACACTGCTGTGAAGTGTACACATTGCTTCTCTTTAAAGGGTCACATGCTAAAAAGGTTGCAAAGCACTGATGTATTTTCTCATTTCAATGCACTCTTGCTCTCTCTCTCTCTCTCTCTCCCTCTCTCTCTCTTCGTTTTTTCAATTTCCAGTCTTTTGTGGAAGTAGGCTGCAAATTCGTTGCACTAGACAACCTGACATTAGACACTTGTTCTCAGCTCATCTGGCACATACAGCTGTAGACTGACTCGATGGGCTTTGAAGATTGGACTGTAAACTAGATCTGAGTTCAAATAGTCTGGAGGCAATTAGGACTATGTGGAGAGCTCTGAAATAAGTGCTGATCCTGTCGGCTTTAAAGGGAAATTCTGCTCCGTGTCCGGGTCTTACTTTTTTTGTCGATATTTATCATGGTAACATTTACTCACCACTGTATTTGCAGAGATTTGAGTAATGAGTACTCAAGAACAACAGTGAACCGAGAGCACAAGCATCCTACAGCTTCCAAAAAATTTAACAGAAATCACCTCAAAACACATGAGATGTCACATGTCAAAGATCTCTGCAGCTAGTGAACATCCACTACAGTATGTGATGCAGCAGCCACAGGTTTTTCTACAAGATGAGTAAAATGTCATCAGAAAGCATTTTTTTTTTTCATTCCACTCATCAAGTCAAAATCCGTTCAGCACAGTGGTGCAGTGGTCAGGTTCCTGGTTCAGTCCTCGGCTGGGGTCTTTCTTTGTGGAGTTTGCTGTTCTCCCTGTGTCTGTGTGGGTTCTTCTCTGGTACTCCAGCTTCCTCCCACAGTCCAAACACATGAACCTTAACAGGTTAACTGGTGGCTGTAAATTGTCCATAGGTGTGAATATGAGTGTGAATGGTTGTTTGTCTCTACATACCCTGTGATGAAGTGGCTACTTGTCCAGGGTGTACCCCGCCTCTCACTCAAAGTCAGCTGGGATAGGCTCCAGCTCCACCGTGACCCTGAATGAGGATAAGTAGTTACAGATGAACAAATGAAGGCTCAGCTTCTTGAGCTTCTTCCTTAAATAATTTAGAGCCAAACAGCTGATGATACAGTGTGCAGCACAGTTGAGCTAATGTGTAGGAATACAGAAGTTCTACGATTAGTGCCAAAGAAATAATGCTGCCTGTCAGCAAAGTAAAGTGGTTAAAATATTATTAATATAGCATAGACTTAAATGTATATTGATTTTTTGGAGGTTAGCTTTTTTTATGTGACAAAAACATGTTTTGTGCTGACCCTGTTCACAGCAGTGAAGCTTTGCTCTGCTTCTATGCCAGGATGTCTGTCTGCTTCTCCAGAGTGTGCTGACTGCTGTCTGCTGCCAGTGATGTTGGTCATTTACAGGACTAGTGTGTCAAATTTAGCTTCATTTCATTTTCACCATGGTTCTACAGTAGCACAGAACATGCAAACTAAACACTGACTGCCAATAGGCAGAAGGATAATCAACAGTAATGAAGGAGGAAACCATTATGACACCATAATAACACCATAATTTTCCTTTAACCCTCACCCTGCCAGCACGTTTAACATACAAGGATTACAGATTACAAAAGGGTGGCACGGTGGTGCAGTGGTTATGTTCCTGGTTAAATCCTCAGCTGGGGCCTTTCTGTATTTGTATGTTCTCCCCATCTCTTTGGGGGTTCTCCCCGGGTACTCCAGCTTCCTTCCACAGTCCAAAGACATGAACCTTAACAGGTTAACTGGTGACTGGATTGGTGAATGTGAGTGTGAATGGTTGTTTGTCTCTATGTGCTCTGTGATGAACTGGCGACTTGTCCAGGGTGTACCCCGCCTCTCGCGCTAAGTCAGCTGAATAGTCAGAAAAAGAAACTGCTGTAGGAAACAATGATCATCGTTAATGGGAACTCATTTTTTCTCAAAAATGTCATCTGGAAGACAAAACAGACTATTATATTACATCCTTTAAATCAGGATGCATGCCAACATGAAGTCAGTCTTCCATCTATTAAAAAATGCAGAGGCAGAATTGACACATTTGTAATTTTTCAAAAGCACTAATTAAAACAGTTCGCAGAAATATATTATATATATATTATATATATATATATATATATATATATATATATATATATATATATATATACTCTTGGTGACCTGGGCTACAATTGAAGCATGCGGCGTCCATTTGTTTCAAAGTTAGGCGTTTCGTGTTTTGAGGTCATTTCAGGAGTCATGTTGAGCGAGCTCCTCCTAGGGCTTTCATCCTATCTGTTTGAAACTTGGCGTGTGTGTTCTTAAGGCCTCGACAATGAAAAATTATCAAAATCGTGAGTTTTGGATTTACTGTGTGGGAGGGGCCACACGAAATTTGGCGTGTTTTCTTGAAATTTCGGCCGTGCTATAACTGCCAAAATACTCAATCTTCCACAAACCTCTGATATATAATGGCAGTCTGACCTAGAACACATTTCCATGACAACGTTGGTGATTTCAGCGCCACCTGTTGGCGTAGGGAAGTCCATTTTATTGTGATAGCTTTCTCCAAAGTTTTTGAGTATATAAATCAAACTAGGTGTGGATGTTGTCAAGACCTTGGTTTTGTTATTTGAAAAAAATTTCAACTTTTACATCAGAGGCGTAGCCGTGGCGGCCGTCCAAAGTCAACAGTGCGATTTTTTGATAAAATCGGAACTCCATTGACTTTTTGGCTGATTTTCAGGCAAAAGTGTTGGGCTTTCATATACTTTCTCAGAGCTGTCTGAAACTGCGGTTATTAAGGCCAATGTTATGCAAATCGGCTGCATAATTAATTGGGGCGGGGCAAAATCGCTCTATAGCGCCCTTGAACTTTTCTTTGAGGCAGCCCCTTACAGTTTGGACACACAGTTATGAAACTACAGCCGACTTGTAGATCAAGGGGAAGACCTACAAAAGTCTCTTGGGTAATGTTTAAAATCAACAGGAAGCGAGATATATAAGAATGAAATCACCATTTTGGCGTTGCGGGCTGGTTGAGAGAAGGGGTCCTATTTGAGCCAGACTCCTCTGAGGATTTCATCCAATTGACTTCAAACTTGGTAGGTCTGTTCATATGACCCCTGAGTAAAGTTATCAAAATTATAGATTTGATGAAACAATTAATGGGCGTGGCGATCCATCAAATTTGAACCTTTGATACAGAATGCGACTCCATTGACTTTTGGCTGGTTTTTAAGGCAAAACTATTTTGGGCTTTCATATACTTTCTTAGAGCTGTCTGAAACTTCTTGTGGTTATTAAAACCAATGTTATGCAAAATTCAGCTACATAATTAATTAGGGCAGGGCAAAATCGCTCTCATGGCGCCCCCTTGAACTTTTCTTTGAGGCAGCCCACCACAGTTTTGGACACAGAGTTATGAAGCAGCCGACTTGTAGATCATGGGAGGACCTACAAAAAAGTCTCTTGGAGCAATGGGCAAAAATTAACAGGAAGTGAGATATTTAAGAATGAAAATCAGCTTTTTGAGTGTTGCAGGCTCTTTGAAGGTTCCCGTATTTGAACGAACTCCTCCTAGGGATTTTATCCAATTGACTTCAAACTTGGTAAGGTCTGTCCATAGAGACTTCCTGATTAAAGTTATCAAAATTATGAATTTGGAAGAAATGAATTGTGTGAATATCAAATTTGTTGCTTTTTAATTGATAGACTCTTGTTTTGCTATACAATTTAAGCAAGTGTTAGTCTTACCATATACTTTCTCCAAGCTGTCTGAAACTTCTTGTGGTTATTAAGACCCTTGTTATACAAATTTCGGCTACATAAATGAGTGAGGGCGAGGCCAAAATCGTTTGTCTATAAGCGCCCCCTTGAACTTTTCTTTGAGGCAGCCCATGCAGTTTTGGACACAGAATTATGGAAACTTAGAGGAATTGTAGATCAAGGAAGACCTACAAAAAGTCTCTTGGAGCAATGAGCTAAAATCAGCAGGAAGCGAGATATTTAAAATTAGAGAAAATCACAATTTTTAGCCACGTTGTAGGCCCAGCTGAGAGAAGGGGTCCTATTTGAACGAACTCCTCCTAGGGATTTTATCCAATTGACTTCAAACTTGGTAGGTGTGTTCCGACAGACTTCCTGAGTAAAAGTTATAAAAATTATGAATTTTGATGAAACGGTGTGGGCGTGGCGCTCCGTCACATTTGACCATTTCACCCAGTTCTTGCTAATGTGTAGTCAATTGAACAAAAGTACTTGAAGGCTTGAAGGTTTAGTGTGCAGGCTCTTTGAGGAAGGGGTCCTATTTGAACGGAACTCCTCTAGGATTTTATCCAATTGACTTCAAACTTGGTAGGTCTGTTCCTTATAGACTTCCTGAGTAAAAGTTATCAAAATTATGAATTTTGAGAAACTGTGTGGGCGTGGCGATCATCAAATTTGACCCTTTGATCCAGAATTTGAACTCCATTGACTTTGGCTAGTTTTAAGGCAAAAAAGTGTTGGGCTTTCATATACTTTCTCGAGCTGTCTAAACTTCTTGTGGTTATTAAGACCAATGTTATGCAAATTTCGGCTGCATAAATAATTAGGGGGCGGGGCAAAATCGTTCTATGGCGCCCCCTTGAACTTTTCTTTGAGGCAGCCCCGCCACAGTTGTGGACACACAGATATGAAACCTCAGCCAAATTGTAGAACATGCCAAGACCACAAAAGTCTCTTGGAGCAATGGGCTAAAATCAACAGGCGAGATATTTAAGAATAGAAAATCACAATTTTTAGCGTTGCGTGCTGGCGAGAAGGGGTCCTATTTGAACGAACTCCTCCTGAGGATTTCTCAATTGACTTCAAAACTTGGTAGGTGTGTTCCGACAGACTTCTGATGAAATTATCAAATTATGAATTCTGATGAAGCGGTGTGGCGTGGCGCTCCGTCACATTGACCATTTCACCCAGTTCTTGCTAATGTGTGTGGTCAATTGAACAAAGTACTTGAAGGCTTGAAGGTTTTGTGTATTTTCCACCTGGTGCCCCTTATGTGCCCACCCTCCCCGGCCAGATAGCGGAGGTCTGAGGAGCCCGTCCAATGCTGCTGCAGCTTTAATTATTTTTATTCTTCTTCTTCCCCAAAGTAAATCGCATTTTAGACGGCCTAAATGTACTCGAAAACTCACGAAAATTTGCCTGCCCCCCCAAAGTCAGGCGTAAAATTACGTATTTGGGGGTCTCGCGCATGGGCGTACAAAAATGGCTCTACAGCGCCACCTAGGTTTATGTTTTCGGAGGGGGCCCCTCGAGGCGGTTCCATGCGTGCACAGAAATTTGGAAGGAGTATGTAACATACCGAGACACACAAAAAAAGTCTCTTGGTGACCTGGGCTGCAGCCCAACGACGTACGGCGTCCATTTTGTTTCAAAGTTGGCGTTTTAGTGTTTTTGGGGTCATTTCAGGAGTCGTATTTGAACGAACTCCTCCTAGGGCTTTCATCCTATCTGTTTGAAACTTGGCGTGTGTGTTCTTAAGGCCTCGACAATGAAAAATTATCAAAATCGTGAGTTTTGGATTTACTGTGTGGGAGGCGGGGCCACGGGGAATTTAGGCGTGTTTTCATGAAATTTGACGATGCTATAACTTTGCCAAAAATACTCCAATCTTCCCCAAACCTCTGATATATAATGGCAGTCTGGCCTAGAACACATTTCCATAACAACGTTTGGTGATTTTCACAGCGCCACCTGTTGGCGACAGGAAGTGTCCATTTTACTTGTGATACCTTTCTCCAAAGTTTTTGAGTATATCCACCTCAAACTAGGTGTGGATGTTGTCAAGGCCTTGTTTTGACATTTGAAAGAATTTCAACTTTTCATCAGAGGGGCGTGGCCGTGGCGGCCGTCAAAGTCAACAGTGCCGATTTTTCGATAAAATCTGGAACTCCATTGACTTTTGGCTGATTTTCAGGCAAAAGTGTTGAAGCTTTCATATGCTCTCAAGCTGTCTGAAACTTCTTGTGGTTATTAAGACCAATGTTATGCAAAAATCAGCTGCATAATTAATTGGGGGCGAGGTAAAATCGCTCTAAGCGCCTTGAACTTTTCTTTGAGGCAGCCCGCCACAGTTTGGACACACAGTTATGAAACTTAGCCGACTTGTAGATCAAGGGAAGACCTACAAAAAGTCTCTTGGAGTGTGGGGCTAAAATGAACAGAAACTAGATATTTAAGAATGAAAATCACCATTTTTGAGTGTTTCGGGCTAGTTGAGAAGGGTCATATTTGAAGAACTCCTCCTAGAATTTTATCAATTGACTTCAAACTTGAGTAGGTGTGTTCATATAGACTTCCTGAGTAAAGTTATCAAAATTATGAATTTTGATGAAACAGTGTGGGCGTGGCGATCCATCAAATTTGGTAGCTGATACAGAATGCGAACTCCATTGACTTTTGGCTGGTTTTAAGGCAAAGTGTTGGGCTTTGTGCTTTTCTTAGAGCTGTCTGAAACTTCTTGTAGTTATTAAAACCAATGTTATACAAAATTCAGCTACATAATTGGTGGGGCGAGGGCAAAATCGCTCTATAGCGCCCCCTTGTGAACTTTCTTTGAGGCAGCCCCACCACAGTTTTGGACACAGAGTTATGAGAACTTAGCCGACTTGTAGATCATGGGAGGACCTACAAAAAAGTCTCTTGGAGCAATGGGCTAAAATTAACAGGAAGTGAGATATTTAAGAATGAAAATCACCTTTTTTGGTGTGCAGGCTCTTTGAGAAGGGTCCTATTTGAACGAACTCCTCACAGGATTTTATCAATTGACTTCCAAACTTGGTAGGTCTGTCCATAGAGACTTCCTAGTTAAAGTTATCAAAATTATGAATTTTGAGAAACAGTGTGGGCGTGTGATCCATCAAGTTGGCGCTTTGATCAGAATCACGAACTCCATTGACTTTTGGCTAGTTTTTGCCCAAGGCAAAAGTGTTGGGCACTCATATACTTTCTCCGAGCTGTCTGAAACTTCTTGTGGTTATTAAGACCCATTATGCAGAATTTCGGCTACATAAATAGTGGGGGGCGGGGCAAAATCGTTCTATAGCGCCCCCTTGAACTTTCTTTGAGGCAGCCCCGCCACAGTTGTGGACACACAGATATGAAACCTCAGCCAAATGTAGAGACATGCCAAGACCTACAGAAAAGTCTCTTGGAGCAATGGGCTAAAATCAACAGGAAGCGAGATATTTAAGAATGAAAATCACAATTTTTAGCGTTGCGTGCTGGCTGAGAGGGTCCTATTTGGGCAGACTCCTCCTAGGATTTTATCAGTGACTAAAACTTGGTAGGTGTGTTCCGACAGACTTCCTGAGTAAAAGTTATCAAAATTATGAATTCTGATGAAACGGTGTGGGCGTGGCGCTCCGTCACATTTGACCATTTGACCCAGTTCTGGCTAATGTGTCTGGTCAACTGAACAAAGTACCTCGAAGTCTTCGAAGGCTCGGGTGTGTTCCGCCTGGTGCCCCCCGACGCGCCACCTCCCCGACGAGCGCGAGTCACGAGGGCCCGTCAATGCTGCTTGCAGCTTTAATTAATAGGGCCAGGCACGCTGTGCAATACGAAGCCCTATTGTATTTCGAATGTTTTATTTTTTTATTATTATTTTATTTTTTCTTTTTCTTCCCCAAAGTAAATCGCTTTTAGACGGCCTAAATGTACTCAGCTCCGAAAATTTGCCTGCCCCCAAAGTCAGGCGTAAAATTACGTATTTTGAGGGGGTCTCGCGCAGCTGGGCGTACAAAAATGGCTCTAGCGCCACCTGGGTTTATGTTTTTCGGAGGGAGCCCCTCGAGGCGGTTCCATGCACGTGTCCTACGAAATTTGAAGGGAGTATGTAACATACCGAGACACACAAAAAAAGTCTCTTGTTGACCTGGGGCTGCAGTGGAAGCGTGGCGTCATTTGTTTCAAAGTTGGCGTTTTACGTGTTTTGGGGTCATTTCAGAAGTCGAGTATTTGAACGAACTCCTCCTAGGGCTTTCATCCTATCTGTTTGAAACTTGGCGTGTGTGTTCTTAAAGCCTCGACAATGAAAATTATCAAAATCGTGAGTTTTTGGATTTACTGTGGGAGGGCGGGGCCACGAATTTGAGCGTGTTTTCTTGAAATTTCAATGATCATCTAACTTTGCCAAAATACTCCAATCTTCCCTGAAACCTCTGATATATAATGGCAGTCTGGCCTGAACATTCTGTGTGTTTGGTGATTTTCACAGCGCCACCTGTTGGCGACAGGAAGTGTCCATTTGTTGTGATGCTTTTCTCCAGAGTTTTTGCATTATATCCACGTCAAACTAGGTGTGGATGTTGTCAGGAGGCCTTAGTTTTGACATTTGAGAAAGAATTTCAACTTTTCATCAGAGAGGCGTGGCCGTGGCGGCCGTCAAATCAACAATGCCGATTTTTTTCGGTAAAATCTGGAACTCCATTGACTTTGGCTGATTTTCAGGCAAAGTGTTAGGCTTTCATATACTTTCCTCGACTGTCTGAAACTTCTTGTAGTTATTAAGACCAATGTTATGCAAAAATCGGCTGCATAATTAATTAGGGGGCGAAGTTAAAAATCGCTCTATAAGCGCCCCTTGAACTTTTCTTTGAGCAGCCGCCACAGTTTGGACACACAGTTATGAAACTTAATGACTTGTAGATCAGGGAGACCACAAGTCTCTTGGAGTAATAGGCTAAAATCAACAGGAAGCGAGATATAGAATGAAAATCACCATTTTTGGCGTTTGCGGGCTGGTTGAGAAGGTCCTATTTGAACAGACTCCTCTGAGTTTCATAAATTGACACAAGCTTGGTAGGTCTGTTCATATAGACTTCCTGAGTAAAAATTATCAAAATTATAAATTTTGATGAAACGGTGTGGGCGTGGCGATCCATGGAAATTTGAGCCTTTGATACAGATACCCGAACTCCATTGACTTTTGTGGTTTTAAGGCCATGCTGGGCTTTCATATACTTTCTTAGAGCTATCCTGACCTTCATTGTGCTTATTAAGGCAATGTTACTGCAAAATTCGGCTACATAATTGTGAGTGGGGGCGAGGCAAATCGCTCTATAAGCGCCCCCTTGAACTTTGCTGAGGCAGCCCCGCCACAAGTTTTGGACTAAATTATAAACAGAAGAATTGTAAGATCAGGGGAAGACCTGCAAAAAAGTCTCTTTTGGAGTAATAGGCTAAAATTAACAGGAAGTGAGATATTAGAGTAATCTTTTTTGGTGTTGCAGGCTCTTTGAAGGGTTCCTGTTGAACAGACTCTCTAGGATTTTATCCAATTGACTTCAAACTTGGTAGGTCTGTCCACGAGACTTCCTGATTAAAAGTTATCAAAATTATGAATTTTGAGAGCAGTGTGGGCGTGATCATCAATTTGGCGCTTTGATCCAAATACGAACTCCGTGACTTTGGCTGGTTTTAAGGCAAATGTTGGGCTTCATATACTTTCTTAGCTGTCAAACTGCGTGGTTATTAAGACCCATGTTATGCATTCAGCTACATAAATAGAGTGAGGCGGGTAAATCGTTCTGCGCCCTTAGGGCTTTTCTTTGAGCAGCCCCGCCACAGTTTTGGACCCGATTATGAACCAGAGGAATTGTAGATCAAGGCCACAAAGATCTCTTGGAACGTGTTTAAAATCAACAGGAAGCGAGATATTTAGAATGAAAATCACAATTTTAGCGTTCTGCGGGCTGGCTGAGAAGAGGTCCTATTTGGTGAACTCTCTGGGATTTGTCAAATTGACTTCCAAACAATGGGTGTGTTCTGACAGACTTCCTGAGTAAAAGTTATCAAAATTATGAATTTTGATGAAAGCGGTGTAGTGATATGGCGCTCCGTCATTGACCATTTCGCAGTTCTTGCTAACGTGTGGTCAATTGAACAAAAGTATGAAGGCGAAGGTTTGTGTGTTTTCCACCTGGTCTTGCCGTGCACCACCCGACAGGCGCGGAGTGCAGACCCGTCAATGCTGCTTGCAGCTTTAATTTTATTTTTTTCTTCTTCTTCCCCAAAGTAAATCGCATTTTAGGCGGCCTAAATGTACTTGAGAAACTCACGAAGAATTTGCCTGCCCCCAAGTCAGGCCTTAAAATTCGTATTTTGGGAGTCCTCGCCCATGGCGATACAAAAATGGCTCTAAGCGCCACCTAAGTTTATGTTTTCGGGCCCTCGGGGACGGTTCCATGCACGTGTACGAAATTTGAAGGGTATGTAACATGCCGAGACACACAAAAAAAAGTCTCTTAGTGACCTGGGCTTGTGAGAAGCGGCGCAGCGTCCATTTTGTTTCAAAGTTGGCGTTTGTGTTTTGGTCATTTCAGGAGTGCGTATTTGAGCGAACTCCTCTAGGGCTTTTCATCCTATCTGTTTGAAACTTGGCGTGTGTGTTTAAGGCCTCGACAATGAAAAATTATCAAAATCATTGAGTTTGGATTTACAATAACTGGGAGCGAGGCCACAGGAAATTTAGCGTGTTTTCATGAAATTTCGGCGATGCTATATACTTTGCCAAAATATCAATCTTCACAAACCTCCTGATATATAGCTGAGTCAAACACAGAACACATTTTACATAACAACGTTTGGTGATTTTCACATACTAGTAAGCGACAGAAGTGTCCATTTACTTGTGATATAGCTTTCTCAAGGATTTTTGAGTATATCCACCTCAAACTAGGTGTGGATGTTGTCAAGGCCTTGGTTTTGACATTTGAAAAATTTCGCTTTCATCAGAGGGCGTAGCCGTGGCGGCGTCAAAGTCAACAGTGCCGATTTTTCGATAAAATCTGGAACTCCGTGACTTTGGCTGATTTTCAGGCAAAAGTGTTGAGCTTTCATATACTTTCTCAGAGGCTATCTAGAAACTTCTTTATGGTTATTAAGACCAATGTTGCAAAATCGGCTGCATAATTAATTGGGGCAGGGCAAAATCAGCCATAACCCATGAACTTTTCTTTGAGGCAACCCCGCCACAGTTTTGGACACACAGTTATGAAACTTAGCCGACTTGTAGATCAAGAAGACCAAAAAAAGTCTCTTGGTTAATGGGCTAAAATCAACAGGAAACTAGATATTTAAGAATGAAAATCACCATTTTGGTGTTTGGGCTGGTTGAGAAGAGTCATATTTGAAAGAACTCCTCCTAGGAATTTTATCAATTGACTTCAAACTTGGTAGGTGTGTTCCTTATAGACTTCCTGAGTAAAAGTTATCAAAATTATGAATTTTGATGAAACGGTGTGGGCGTGGCGATCCATCAAATTTGAGCCTTTGATACAGAATGCGAACTCCATTGACTTTTTGGCTGGTTTTTAAGGCAAAAGTGTTGGGCTTTCATATACTTTCTTAGAGCATCTGAAACTTCTTGTGGTTATTAAAACCAATGTTATGCAAATTCGGCTACATAATTAATTGGGGCGGGGGCAAAATCGCTCTATAAGCGCCCCCTTGAACTTTTCTTTGAGGCAGCCCCACCACAGTTTTGGACACAGAGTTATGAAACTTAGCCGACTTGTAGATCATGGGAGGACCTACAAAAAAGTCTCTTGGAACAATGAGCTAGTAACAGGAGTGAGATGTTAAGAATGAAATCACCATTTTAGTGTTGCGGGCTGGTTGAGAAGGGGTCCTATTTGAACGAACTCCTCCTAGGGATTTTATCCAATTGACTTCAAACTTGGTAGGTGTGTTCATATAGACTTCCTGAGTAAAAGTTATCAAAATTATGAATTTTGAGGAAACTGTGTGGGCGTGGCGATCCATCAAATTTGACCCTTTGATCCAGAATTTGAACTCCATTGACTTTTCGGCTGATTTTTAAGGCAAAAGTGTTGGGCTTTCATATACTTTCTTCGAGCTGTCTGAAACTTCTTGTGGTTATTAAAACCAATGTTATGCAAATTCGGCTACATAATTAATTAGGGGGCAGGGGCAAAATCGCTCTATAGCGCCCCCTTGGACTTTTCTTTGAGGCAGCCCCACCACAGTTTTGGACACAGAGTTATGAAACTTAGCCGACTTGTAGATCATGGGAGGGACCTACAAAAAAAGTCTCTTGGAGCAATGGGCTAAAATCAACAGGAAGCGAGATATTTAAGAATGAAAATCACAATTTTTAGCGTTGCGTGCTGGCTGAGAGGGGTCTATTTAGACGAACTCCTCCTAGGGATTTTATCAAGTGACTTCAAACTTGGTAGGTGTGTTCAGACAGACTTCCTGAGTAAAATTATCAAAATTATGAATTCTGATGAGCAGTGTGGCGTGGCGCTCGATCACATTTGACCATTCACCCAGTTCTTGCCTAATGTGTGTAGTCAATTGAACAAAGTACTTGAAGGCCGAAGGTTTGTGTGTTTTCACCTGTGATACTTGCCACGTGCCACCCTCCCCGACGGGCGCGGAGGTGCGAGGGCCCGTCCAATGCTGCTTGCAGCTTTAATTTTATTTTTATTTTTTTCTTTTTCTTCCCCAAAGTAAATCGCTTTTTAGACGGCCTAAATGTACTCGGCTCCACGAGTTGCCTGCCCCAAAGTCAGTGTAAATTACATGTATTTTGGGGTCGCGCGCTGGGGCGTACAAAAATGGCTCACAGCGCCACCTGAGTTTATGTTTTGAAGGGCCCCTCGAGACAGTTCCATGCATGTACAGAAATTTGAAGGGAGTAATATAACATACCGAGACACACAAAAAGTCTCTTGGTGACCCTGGGCTGCAGTGAAAGCGTGCGGCGTCCATTTTGTTTTCAAAGTTGAGCGTTTTAGTGTTTTGGGGTCATTTCAGGGAGTCGTATTTGAGCAGACTCCTCCTGGGGCTTTCATCCTATCTGTTTGAAACTTGGCGTGTGTTCTTAGGCCTACGACAATGAAAAATTATCAAAATCGTGAGTTTGGTTTGTGTGGGAGGGCGGGGCCACGGGAAATTTGGAGTGTTTTCATGAGGGAATTTCGCGTGCTATAACTTTGCCAAAAATACTCCAATCTTCCACAAACCTCAGATATATAATGGCAGTCTGGCCTAGAACACATTTCCATGACAACATTTGGTGATTTTCACAGCGCCACCTGTTGGCGACAGGAAGTGTCATTTATTTGGCGATAGCTTTCTCAGTTTTTGGTATATCCACGTCAAACTAAATTGTGGATATTTGTCAGGCCTTAGTTTTGACATTTGAAAAAATTTCAACTTTTCATCAGAGGCGTGGCCGTGGCGGCTAAATCAAAGTCAACAGTGCGATTTTTCGATAAAATCTGGAACTCCGGTGACTTTGGCTGATTTCAGGCAAAAGTGTTGGGCTTTCATATACTTTCTCAGGACTGTCTGAAACTTCTTGTGGTTATTAAGACCAATGTTGTAAAATCAGCTGCATAATTAATTGGGGCAGGGCAAATCATCTCGCGCCCCTTAGCAGACTTTCTTTGAGCAGCCCCTGCCACAGTTTTGGACACACAGTTATGAAACTTGCCGACTTGTAGATCAAAGGAAGACCTGCAAAAAGTCTCTTGGAGTAATAGGCTAAAATCAACAGAATGAGATATATAAGAATGAAAATCACCATTTTTGGCGTTGCGGACTGGTTGAGAAGGGGTCCTATTTGAACGAACTCCTCCTAGGGATTTCATCCAATTGACTTCAAACTTGGTAGGTCTGTTCATATAGACTTCCTGAGTAAAAGTTATCAAAATTATGAATTTTGATGAAACGGTGTGGGCGTGGCGATCCATCAAATTTGAGCCTTTGATACAGACTGCGAACTCCATTGACTTTTTGGCTGGTTTTAAAACCTGAAATAGTGGGCTTTCATATACTTTCTTAGAGCTGTCTAAACTACTTGTGGTTATTAAAACCAATGTTATGCAAAATTCGGCTACATAAATTAATTAGGGGGCAGGGCAAAATCGCTCTATAGCGCCCATGAACTTTTCTTTAGAGGGCAGCCCCACCACAGTTTTGGACACAGAGTTATGAAACTTAGCCGACTTGTAGATCATGGGAGGACCTAAAAAAAGTCTCTTTTGGAGCAATGGGCTAAAATTAACAGGAGGTAAGAGATATTTAGAATGAAAATCAGCTTTTTTGGTGTTGCAGGCTCTTTGAGAAGGGTTCCTATTTGAACGAACTCCTCCTAGGGATTTTATCCAATTGACTTCAAACTTGGTAGGTCTGTCCATAGAGACTTCCTGATTAAAAGTTATCAAAATTATGAATTTTTGAGGAAGCGGTCAATAGGCGTGGCGATCCATCAAATTTGGCGCTTTGTCCAGAATCGAACTCCATTGACTTTTGGCTGGATTTTAAGGCAAAAGTGTTGGGCTTTCATATACTTTCTCCAGCTGTCTGAAACTTCTTGTGGTTATTAAGACCCATGTTATGCAAATTTCGGCTACATAAATAATTAGGGGGCGGGGCAAAATCGTTCTATAAGCACTTATGAACTTTTCTTTGAGCAGCCCACCACAGTTTTGGACTGAAATTATGAAACTTGATTGTAAGATCAAGGGAAGACCTACAAAAAAGTCTCTTGGAGCAATGGGCTAAAATCAACAGGAAGCGAGATATTTAAGAATGAAAATCACAATTTTTAGCGTTGCGGAGCTGGCTGAAGGGGTCCTATTTGAACAAACTCCTCCTAGGGATTTTATCCAATTGACTTCAAACTTGGTAGGTGTGTTCCGACAGACTTCCTGAGTAAAAGTTATCAAAATTATGAATTTTGATGAAACGGTGTGGGCGTGGCGCTCCGTGCATTTGACCATTTCACCCAGTTCTTGCTAGTAATGTGTGGTCAATTGAACAAAGTACTTGAAGGCTTGAAGGTTTGTGTATTTTCCACCTGGTGCCCCCTTCGTGCCACCCTCCCGACGAAGTAGCGGAGGTGCGGACCCGTCAATGCTTGCAGCTTTAATTTTATTATTATTCTTTTATTTTTTCTTCTTCTTCCCCAATCGTCGCATTTTAGACGGCCTAAATGTACTAGAAAACTCACGAGAATTGCCTGCCCCGAGTCAGGCGCAAAATTACGTATTTTGGGGTCAGCGCATGGGCGTACAAAAATGGCTCTACAGCGCCACCTAGGTTTATGTTTTGGAGGGGGCCCCTCGGGCGGTTCCATGCGTGTCACGAAATTTGAAGGGGTATGTAACATACCGAGACACACAAAAAGTCTCTTGGTGACCTGGGCTAGCGAAGCGTACGGCGTCCATTTTGTTTCAAAGTTGGCGTTTCGTGTTTTGGGGTCATTTCCAGGGTCGTATTTGAACGAACTCCTCCTAGGGCTTTCATCCTATCTGTTTGAAACTTGGCGTGTGTGTTCTTAAGGCCTCGACAATGAAAAATTATCAAAATCGTGAGTTTTGGATTTACTGTGTGGGAGAGGCGGGGCCACGAAATTTGGCGTGTTTCATGAAATTTGGCGTGCTGCTTTGCCAAAATACTCCAATCTTCAAACGCAATATATAATAGCAGTCTGCTGGTGTATTTTTCACTGCATTTGTGACTACCAGCCACTACCTGTTGTAGTGTCAATTGCACTGCATCTACCCCAGCACAGATGCTCTCTCAAACTAGTGTGTATCAGGCCTTTTAATTTTGTAGCTAGAAACTGTTTAATGAGGCGTGGCCGTGGCGGCTAGTCAAAATCCCAACAGTGCCGATTTTTTACGATAAAATCTGGAACTCCATTGACTTTTGGCTGATTTATAAAGGCAAAGTGTTGGAGCTTTCATATACTTTCTCAAGTGGTCTGAAACTTCTTGTGGTTATTAAGACCAATGTTATGCAAGAAATTCGGCTGCATAATTAATTAGGGGCAGGGCAAAATCGCTCCTGGCGCCCCTTGAACTTTTCTTTGAGGCAGCCCGCCACAGTTTTGGACACACAGTTATGAAACTTAGCCGACTTGTAGATCAGGGGAAGACCTGCAAAAAGTCTCTTGGAGCAATGGGGCTAAAATGAACAGGAAACTAGATATTTAGAATGAAAATCACCATTTTGGTGTTTTGGGCTAGTTGAGAAGGGTCATATTTGAAAGAACTCCTCCTAAGATTTTTTATCAATTGACTTCAAACTTGGTCAGTGTGTTCCGATAGACTTCCACAATTAAAAGTTATCAAAATTATGAATTTTGATGAAAGCAGTCAATAGTAAGTGGCGATCCATCCAAATTTGAGCCTTTGATACAGATACGAACTCCATTGACTTTTGGCTGGTTTTTTAAGGCAAAAGTGTGTTGGAGGCTTTCATATACTCTTAGAAAGCTGTCTGAAACTTCTTGTAGTTGTAAAACCAATGTTATGCAAAATTCGGCTACATAATCAATTGGGGGCAGGGCAAAATCATCTAGCGCCCCCTTGAACTTTTCTTTGAGGCAGCCCCACCACAGTTTTGGACACAGAGTTATGAAACTTAGCCGACTTGTAGATCATGGGAGGACCTACAAAAAAGTCTCTTGGAGCAATGGGCTAAAATTAACAGGAAGTGAGATATTTAAGAATGAAAATCACCATTTTTGGTGTTGCAGGCTCTTTGAGAAGGGGTCCTATTTGAACGAACTCCTCCTAGGGATTTTATCCAATTGACTTCAGACTTGGTAGGTCTGTCCATAGAAGACTTCCTGATTAAAAGTTATCAAAATTATGAATTTGAGAGCAGTGTGGGCGTGGCGATCCATCAAATTTAGCCTTTGATCCAAAATCAGAACTCCATTGACTTTGAGAAGCGTTTTAAGGCAAAAAAGTGTTGAACTTTCATATACTTTCTCCGAGCTGTCTGAAACTTCTTGTGGTTATTAAGACCCATGTTATGCAAATTTCGGCTACATAAATAATTAGGGGGCGGGGCAAAATCGTTCTATAGCGCCCCCTTGAACTTTTCTTTAGGGACAGCCCGCCACAGTTTTGGACACAGAATTATGAAACTTAGAGGAATTGTAGATCGAGAGACCACAAAAAGTCTCTTGGAGCAATGGGCTAAAATCAACAGGAAGCGAGATATTTAAGAATGAAAATCACAATTTTTAGCGTTGCGGAGCTGGCTGAGAAGGGGTCCTATTTGAACGAACTCCTCCTAGGGATTTTATCCAATTGACTTCAAACTTGGTAGGTGTGTTCCGACAGACTTCCTGAGTAAAAGTTATCAAAATTATGAATTTTGATGAAACGGTGTGGGCGTGGCGCTCCGTCACATTTGACCATTTCACCCAGTTCTTGCTAATGTGTGTGGTCAATTGAACAAAGTACTTCGAAGGCTTCGAAGGTTTGTGTATTTTTCCACCTGGTGCCCCCCCGCCGTGCCACCCTCCCGGCCAGGCGCGGAGGTGCGAGGCCGATCATGCAACGCAGCTTTAATTTTCCTTTAACCCTCACCCTGCCAGCACGTTTTAACATACAAGGATTACAGATTACAAAGGGTGTACGGTGGTGCAGTGGTTATGTTCCTAGTTAAATCCTCAGCTGGGGCCTCTGTATTTGTATGTTCTCCCCATCTCTTTGGGGTTACTCCCGATACTCCAACCATCCCACAGTCCAAAGATGCTCTGTGATGAACTGGCGACTTGTCCATGGTGTGCCATACTCGCTAAGTCAGCTGAATAGTCAGAAAAGCTTTGCTGTAGGAAACAATGATCATCGTTAATGGGAACTCATTTCTCAAAAATGTCATCTGGAAGACAAAACAGACTATTATATTACATCCTTTAAATCTTTTTTTCATATGTTGCAGAGGAAAAATTAATTTGTTCTTTAATCTCTCAGTTTAGAACAAGCCAAAATCTATTCCACACCACTGGACAGTTTGGTACTCTCAAAATTTTGAGAAAAACACAATAAATTCTGAGCTGCAAAGCCATTTTGGCATGATGGTCACTTTTGGAGCTGTAGGCCAAAAAGACTGTAAGAATGATGGGAACATAAGAAAACAACTTTGTAATAATAGTCAAAGACATAGACTTAACAGGTTAACTGGTGACTGGATTGGTGAATGTGAGTGTGGATGGTTGTTTGTCTCTATGTGCTCTGTGATGAACTGGCGACTTGTCAGGGTGTACCCGCCTCTCGCCCTAAGTCAGCTGAATAGTCAGAAAAAACTGCTGTAGGAAACAATGATCTATCGTTAATGGGAACTCATTTTTTTTCTCAAAATGTCATCTGGAAGACAAAACAGACTATTATATTACATCCTTTAAATCAGGATGCATGCCAACATGATCAGTCTTCCATCTATTAAAAAATGCAGAGGCAAATTGACACATTTGTAATTTTCAAAAGCACTAATTAAAACAGTTACTTGAAATATATTATATATATATTATATATATATATATATATATATATATATATATATATATATATATATATAATATTATATATATATTATATATATATATTAGGAACACACTGACTTTGACAAAGTCATGAAAAAGTGCAATGATAGAGAATAAAGCGCCTGTGAGATATGATAAAAAGTACCTCTGAGGTCTGCGGGTACCCCAGTCAGTAGACTTTCTGGCATCACAGGGCTGAATCTTTTGCAGTTTTGTAAGTGCTTTGAATTTCACTCTCATGTTTCAATTCTCCAACACCAACACAACCTTCATTTTCACAAAGAAGATGAATCACATACCCCAGTAATTGGAGATAGGATAACATGCCTCAAACTTTGTGATTCCAGGTGACAGCTGGTGTGTCGGCGTGCATGCGTGGTCCCTGACACTGCAGGAAGCGTGAAGGCGCTCGTCAAACCAGGACAGCATGTGAGTCAGCAGATCTACTTGGATGAGGAAAGACCAAACACGGCTGGAAGAAAGATAGGAGAGGATGGCGGCAGACTATGTGAATGAAACAAAATGGCAAAAGCTAGCTGAAAAAGAAAGTGGGACAGCTGAGCATGGAAAGTTCAGGGATGGAATATTTTCTTTTCACAGGCGAGAAAGGAGGAGATAGAAGGGTGAAAAAGAGGAAAGGACTATTTCTACAGGAGATTGCGGCTCGCTGTGACACAGTGCAAGCTCTCGCTGACCAGAGCGAGTTAGATGGAAAGAGAGCGCGAAGGAGGGCAAAGTTTGCAAAATCCTTCCTCCGGGGACTAAAAATGGAGAGAGGGAAGGAAAGCAGAGGACAGAGATTAGTGGCAGGAGCTAACCCAGAGGCAGCAGAGTGGCCTGCCAGTGGAAATGCATCATGTAGTTATTATATTGTGGTTGTGTTTTGGCTGGAAGTGAGAGACCATTTATAATTCAGGGTGACTAGTACCACCCGAGGCAGACACTCTCAATCTGGCTTAACTACGCTCTTTCTTCCTATTCTTTCCTTGCCTCTTCTCCCCTCCTCCTCCCTCCTCCTCCTCCTCTTGTTTTTCCTCGTTTTTTCTCCCCCAAGAAGCGTCTCACTGTCGCTCTCTGTCTCATTGTTATCTTGTGTTTGTTAGCCTTTTTTTCTCCAGGGCATTTCTCCAACACTATCCCGTCTCTTCCCTCCAGTTTTAGCTGTGTGAAATAAAAACACGTCAGGCAGGAGATGGCTTTGCTTTCTTTCCTTTCTTTCTTTTTTTTTTTTTTTTTTTTTTTGGCCACAGTAAAAATAAAATGGCTGATAAAACATCTCAGAGCACAGAACAGAGGAAATAGCAAACAGTTAAGGTGCTGAAGGTGTAGCTGAATGGCGCCAGTGGGTCCACAACCGCCATCACTCTTTGGCAGCCTCATTGGCTCAGGTTTCAGTGACAGTCTTCATAAAAAATAACCAAAATAAATAAACAATAAGCCTTTATGGCTAACTCAACAGAACATTTAATAAAATAACACACTCCTTGCCTTGACCTTCTTAGAGGCCTGTTCTGTGATGTTCTTCACCAGTATGTTCAATTAAAGCTCCAGGTCTGTGTTTATCAAACTTTTATCAAATGTCTAAAGGAAATGGCTGAAATGAAACAAACCAGAAATGGGGCAGGAAGTCTACTGCTGCTAAGATAGAAAACAGATCCTGTGAAAAAGCTAGTACCACAAGAAGTGCAGATAAATTAAGATGAATGGAAAGTGATTACAAAGCAATGTCAATTGCAGCTTTATTTGTGTTTACACTGATCATTAAAAAAGAAAAGAAGCAGATGTCTAACATCCTGTCACATATTCAAATCAAATGCAAACAGGAAGCCAAAACGATTTGGAATTACATATATTACTTCAGCTAATGACCAATCATAGTACAATGTATTGTACAATGACTCAAGAGCCTGTGTCAGTTGTTTCTGGACTGACGTTATCTTAATTAACTTAAGTTTCCTGTAGCTCTCATTTTTAAATCATAGAAGGTTGATAAATAGCTTTTTTTTTCATATGTTGGAGGAAAAAGTTAATTTGTTCTTTAATCTCTCAGTTTAGAACAAGCCAAAATCTATTCCACACCCACTGGACAGTTTGGTACTCTCAAAATTTTGAAAAACACAATAAATTACAGGCTGCAAAGCCATTTTTGGCATGATGGTCACTTTTTTGGGCTGTGGTAAAGACTGTAAGAGATGATAGGGTATAAGAAAGCAACTTTGTAATAAGCAAATAAAGAAGACATTGCTGGACAGGATGGCCATGGAGCAGCTGGCCTTGAAGTAGTTTGTATGATCTTACTATGTCACATTATCCCCTACACTAATTGGCACATGGTATCTCTTGGAACCTTTAAATTGGTGCTCAGGTACCCTGGGGACAAATAGAGCAGGCAGCAGTGAGGACTCATCAACATGCTCTATGGGCCTGATTAATTTCTCCACTCCTCCTCAGGCATTTTTATTCAAATGAATGGGCTGCCATTCTGAACCACTGTATCCAGCTGTCTTAAAGTGAGAGGAAGTGATGTCACAATGTATCTCTTCTCTACATTTTACAATGACCCTTTCGGAACACACAACTGTGGTGTAAAGTTTATTCAGGTGTACCAATTAACCATCGATGAAGTACTGTTGCTTACTGTTGCTAGTTTAGTGGCACCCCTGAATTAAACACGTTACTTCCAGTGACTGAAGCAGTTTTTTTGGGAAAGTGTCCCTTGAAAAGCAAGTATAAACACGAACAACTGTTGCCATGACATTTTGATATAGTCAGCCTTCCTAAACTGATTTGTTGGCCCTCTGAAAACAGTGTCCATCTTGGTGATCCAGAGGCAGGTAAGTCTGGCTGTTCACTGGCCGATGCAAAACCTATTTGTCTATTTCCTCTGCATGCTGGTTCAGGATCACCACGTCCTGACGGATGAAACCTGCAAAAACAAATCATACATATTAACATAGTGATGTTTATTTTTGGTTCTGGTTATTGATGACAACTTAAGCTATCTACAGTACATAGATCAGGGCTTAATTTTCTGTGTTCACAGTTTTTCAGAAGTTTTAAAATGACAGGCATTATAGTGAAATACAGAACAGGCACTGTGTGGTCTAAAAAGTTAATGTTAACACTGATTAGCTTCATGTCATTGACTCTCAGGTGTCGATATTCACTGAACCAGTGATGTATTTGATGCCATGCACACTTACTAAACTAAGTAGCTATTTGCAGAGCCATCCTCTTCAGTATCAGCTGACTGAGCTTCATTGTACTCTGTGCTGCTGTATGGTGTGTAAATTCCTCAAAGCTAAGAAATAATGAAAAACTCAGAAATCATTATATGTGATCAGAGTAGCCTGGGAGACTACTTTATTTCTAGCCTCTTCTTATATAATGCCCACGGGCATGTGTTAGGGGAGTTTAATGCTAATGTATGCTCCAGAGGTTTCTTGGAAAGGGGTTGCCCTTAGGCTCAGAAAAATAATAACTTCAGAGTGAGCTAATGATTAAATTTATCATATCTCTGAAAAGAGAAGGCTGTTACCTTTAAAGACCGGGGAACCCCAACTAACTCACCTCGCACATACCACGTAATCAAGGCTGAGTCCTCAATGCAGTTTCATCAGATGCAGATCATTCCTTTCCCTCAATACTGTCACTGTCAGGTGATTATAGACTATTGAAACATACTTATGGCACCTAAATCCCCATTTCCTTACCACTGTGGCCAAGTGCTTACTAATGGAGTAGTAACTGTGGGTCTTGCAGAAGAAGTGTGAAGACGATCTGCTTTCTGTAGATCCATGAGATCTAGAGGTAACACAAAGAAGTACTCTCTCTTCTTTGTTTCTTCTGAAGAGCACACCACTCCAGCTGATGAACTGAAGACAGGCTCCCTCAACTGCAAACCAAATGTGAATGAGCGTTATTGTCCTCTCTTCACTCTTTGCTTTATCCATTTATTTATCACTCAAATGAGTGATTTTCCCTCCTCACTCAACAATCAGCTTATTTTATTCATTGCCATAAGTTGCGTTCATATCAACCTTTTATAACATTTTAACCTTTTATATCTAGAGTAAATAATAATAATAAATAATAATATAATAATAATAATAATATAAATAATATCTGCAATGTTAAGCCATGTGTTTCTATAGTACAGTTTTCATGTGTTTCACAGCCACCATTGTTTCTCCATGATGTTAGGAAGGAGAGGGTGAAGCGAAGGGGTGCAATCAGCAACTACAGTTAAGGTGCAGTGTGGACTTTTTAATTTGCACCACTGACAAATATTTTAGATTGAAACAGCCATTATTTAATTTATCTTACTCACAGGATTGATGTTACTTGGCTCTAAGATCTAAATATTGCAGTGCCGCTGCAGCACTGACTGTAAAATCATGAATGAGGCATTTGATGTTGTTCCAAAGGAGAGTATTGGTTCTAGCATGCACATTATTAAAGATGAACATAAATTAGAAGCTAAATAGGTGTTGCATTTCCTTGACAACATAGTGATCCAGGACTGCTAAAAGGTCTTTATCTGTGATTGAGTCTAAGAGCATCTTAAGTTTGAGATGCTTCTCGGAAACACCTCCAACCACAAGGCACTCTCTAAATAAAATCTCTAGATAAATCACCATCATCTTCACCTTCAAATCAGTTTGGGAAATGTCCATCTGGTCCACTCAATTCCTGTCTGCCTGATGAATATGTTACAATTTGACTGACATAAATCATTTATACATTCATCCATACTACAGTACACTCTGTGTATATAACCTGAAATGATACATTTAATGAGAAGGCAGATATATGATTTATTAGTGAAGCATTATTGATCCTAAGACAAGAGAATAACATTGTCTTTTCCATCCTGTGAACCTCAAAGAAAATGGAACTTAAATTTTATGTTCATCAGCTGTAACTTGACTGTAGGCAGTAATGCAAATTCCTTTTTCCAGTTTTTCTAGATAGAAAATTATATATGCAGTCACTTTGTGCACTAGTGATCCTGGACTCAGGCTGTTGTATTCACTGCCAGCGCCATTCACAGAAAGAAATCTGTCCCATAAGACTACAAAAAAAAAAAAAAAAATGTCTTTGTACTCCACCCTTGGGTATACAGTAATGCTATAATTAACAGAGCTAAAAGCAGCCAGAGAGAACAGAGCCACACAGGGCAATGATCTGAGCTGTGAGAGGTGGAGTATTCACATGGTGTGTGTGTGTTGTATGTATTTGTGTTTTCAGATAAATGGAGTGTTAAAGTTTGCCTTTTGGAATGGAGAAACTATGGTACAATAATTCTATCAATCATCATCATGTAACTCAAGATTTTTTTTTTTCAAATGGAAACATACCTATGGCAATAAATCCCCCTTTCCCTGCTGCTGTCACCAAGTGCTTGCTAATGGTGGTAACTGTAGGTCTCTAGATGAAGAATGGGGTTCAAGGACCAGAGAAAGCAGTGTAGGCATGATCTGCTTTCATGAAGCCCACAGAGATCTTGAGTGTTTCTAAAGAAAATACTTTTTCCTCTTTTGACTCTTCTGAAGGCACACCACTCCAGCTGCATCGTCTACTGAGACAACCATCTGGCTCCTCAAACACCAAAACAGATTTGTACAAATATAAGATATTTATGTCCCTCCTCTTCCACAGAACACATCACACCCACTTATTATCAGTCTTCACACAGGATTAATATAACAAATCAAGAACTTTGGAGCCAGGAGCAAAATAATACAAAAGAAAAATGGATATTGAGACCTGTAAGTTATCTCTTTGGACTTACACTGAAGAAATGAGAGTGACAAAAGAAATTATTAAATCATATTAATGGACTGGAGTGTGAGGTTTAAGGGACAGAATATGACATCCTGTTAAATTGATAATAGTTTCAAATATTGATGATGAACATGCAAGTTTAATCCAGGAGTTTAACTGAATTCTCCTGAAATGGTTATCCAGCGAGTTAACTCTACTGAAGAGTCAGCACTTAGTTGTAACAAATAATACAATAATACAACAGCTTTCCACATGTTAAACAAACACAATTTTACTTTACCATTACAAATTAATAAACTGCAGTTAATAAAATTTGCTGCCAGTGGTGTCCAGGGTGTCAGAGGGGGCTCTATTTACAGAATATAGCTGTCCCCAGTATGGCAGCATAACTAAGGGATGGTTCAGTTCTCTCCTCAGCCAGCGCTAACTGCTGGCTTCTATGAAAAGGAACTTAGGAATGACTCTTAAATGTGGAAAGGGGGTCTCCAGAACGGGGAGCTTATTCTAGAGAGGAGCTTGATAACTGAACTCTCTAACAAAAACACATTCTTATTTTCAGGTGAATAGAAACTCATACAAACATACTTATGAATATTGGATTTATGTCACTTTGTGGCACTATATATATATATATATATATATCCGTCGAACTCTAGACACAAATCTAACTAACTCCATCGCTAACTGCATGAACATAAATGTGCACATAGAGCACTGATCAGGAAGACTATTAAAGCCAGTAAACATATACACTGCTGCTGGGAGCTCACTGCTCACAGTGAGTATTAGTGAAGTACTGAATGTAAACAGAACCTTTTTGGTTTTACAAGAACAATCCACTGGTCTGAGTTCATACACATGATTCTGTCTGCTCAGTCACTTTCATATTTATCCATTGATTCAAGTCCCAGGTCAGTCTGAAGTGTCTGTTATGCCAATGATACCTCATCAGACAACACTTTGTAAATATGTTAAGATGGCATACTAACTGCCCCAAGACTGTGTGCCCAGTCCACCCCCACACTCCCTAACCCCAGCCCCGATACAACCAAGTGTCCGGGGGCAAATTCCTCACAATGGCCCCATTGTCTGGTGACGTGGCTCTACCTTGGGACCCGCAAACAAGGCCTGTGTCAAAAGCCACATCTGCACATGGGACAAAGGGCCTCCAATGGCATGTGTTGGCTTAATGTGTTGACAAATGTGTAGGAGGCTCTGTGTGTGTCTGTGTGTGTGTGTGTGTGTGTCTTTTGTGGTGGGAATCAGTGGTAATATAGTTTAGAACAATGAAGCTGGGTAGCAGGCATGTCAAAGCAGGCCAGACGCTTAGGTTGGCACAAAAGAAGCCAAGCGTATGGGCAGAAACTGAATTTGAATCACTTATATTTGAATTTGTGTTATTCAATTTGAATCATTGAGTTGGCTGAATCTGAATTGTAAAGTGTGAAAATGAATGTATTGCAACTGTCGTTAAATGTATTACATTAATACATTCAATTTATCTGTGCTCAATTGCTCTGCCTCAACTACCAGATGTTTGTCTGAAAACTCACTTATGCAATGATTCAAATTGAACAATACAAATTCAAATTATGTGATTCAAATTCAGTTTTTTAATGCAATTTTCAAGTCAATCAATTCAAACACACACACACACACACACACACACACACACACACACACACACACTATATATATTTGTTGTTAGCCTTTGGAACTATGTCTTGTGACCTAAAATTGTCCAGATGAGACATTTTGTTGAAGCCATGACCAGACCCAGCATCTACAGCACTCTCCTGCTGATGGATGTACTGTATAGGTGAAACCAGCTGTTGTGTTGTATTCATTTGCACATTAAAAGAATCAAAAAAAAAAAAAAAAAGGATGAATATGGAATAACACAAATGCAGCACAATAATACTGCTTTAATAGCATATTTATTTCACCACAAGTGGGCCTTTCCACTCGGGATACTGTGACCAAGAGGAAGCAACAACTTGAAGCTCACTGCCACTACAGGGGAAGATGCAAGCACCTCTGCTGCTGTCACAGGGCAATGGGAAAAAGAGCATGTTCTGTAAGAGTTTAATGTATGTAACATCATAAATCCACTGAGCTTTTAATGAAAACAATACATAACAATACCTTAACTATTTACATCCATATATCACCATCAGTTCTGTCTGTGTGTCCATAAGATCTAGCATTATATGACAATACTGTATAGTGCTCTGATAAATATTGTTACTCCCTTTACCAGTCTGTGCTGCTTTGATGACATCGCTGAGTGTGGGTTGTAGTCAGTTGACATTATCAAACTACCTCTCACATCCACTCTGATACTGCAATCATCTGAAGTTCAGAGAGAACAGTGTTTTTCTTTGGGATAAAATTATGAAATATATGGGATAGAAGTTTATGTCCCAGTCCATGGGATAGTTATTCATATCAGAAATGCCTTCACCATAAACATGTGGCGGCATTTCCAAGAGCCAGCAGACTGAAACTAGTAGAGTCTATTTTATTTACAGCCAAATAACTGTTTAACTTGTAGACACAACATATCATCACCTCTTAAGTTGATTCATTTGTCACCTGATGGATGTAAGTCTAATATTCACTCTCTTTAACATGTTTTGGTTGCTGAATGCTCCATTGTGTTTGCCAGCAATGCTGAACAGGTAAGTTGGCTGAACGATTTCAGTTCTCACAATTCAAATTCAATTTTCTGTGACAAACATCAGGGTAGTTGAGGCAGAGCAATCGAGCGCAGATAAATTGAATTTATTTACTAATAAATTCAATTTATTTACTAATAAATTCAATTTCAAATTACAATTCAGATTCCAGTTTTCAAATGCAATGAATCCGTCCAACAATACAAATTCAAGTACGTGATTCAAATTCATTTTTTTAATGCAATTGTTATTCAAGTCAATCAATTCAAATTCAAATATAAATGATTCAAATTCAGTTTCTGGTGCTTTGTAACTCAGCCCATAACTGAGTATGCAGCGCTACCAGAGTGGAAAATGGACTGTACTTATATAGCGCCTTTCCTAGTCTTGAGCCACTCAAATCACTTTTTCACTATTTCTCAAATCCGTTACACACATTCATACACTGATTGCAATGGCTGCCCACTGCAAAGTGCCAGCTGCTCATCAGTTTGAGAGCTAACCATTCATACACATTCACTGATGGTGCTTTGTTTTTGCTGCAATACTATCAGCTGCTGCTTCAAACTGCAGCTTTAAACTTATGATGCATTCAGAATTTGAACATCTCATTGTAATGACTTGGCCTTCCCTCATGTGTCCTGGATAAAACAAAAAGATGTTTCCCGATCACTGGGTGCTGGTTGTCATCTGATTATTCACAGATGAGGAGGATGGCTTGTGATCCTGGAGGAGACATGATGGAATTTTTGAGTGTGCACAAATGTTGCACTGCGTGGATTAGACAAATTACAGCTAGAATTCATAATGACTAATTTATTAGTTTTAAGCCAGTAACATGCGTGCAGGTTACCTTTTACATTGTTCTCTTTATTCTCTGCTAACATGGCCTTGAGCTCGGTCAGACAGCAGCATGATAGAATGCACAAAATAGAGGAGCTAGGATGGACTGGTGGAAAAGACAGAGTGTGCTGCCTTAAAATGTTAAAAATGTGGGATTAAATAAGTTAATAATTGGTGGGTTAAAAGTTTTAAAAAGTGTATATTTCTTGGTTATTTAGAAACCGCGTCAGAGTAGTGGGTCTATTCTTTGTTTTTACGAAATAGTTGGGTGGCGCTCGGTTCTTTCATTTCCCAGCTAAAGCGCGCGGCGTTGTGTTTTATTCAGCTGCATGTGCGGTTGAGCAGAGCTAGCACAAGAAGAGCAAGCAGACAGCTACTTTGTTGAAGTGTTTTAGCGCTTTTGCTTGGGAGAATTATTATCTGTAGTATTGCTGTATATGTTATTTAAATGCTTGTGTATTTTTTGAAATATTTTATTAAGACTTCATGTCTTATGTACTAACTTTCAGCAGATGCTAATTGTTTTGGTTGATTTAAGATGCTAGCTGAAGCATTACTTATACCCTTATTGTTGTACAGTGTTTAACAGGCTATTTCTGTCTGTAATAATTTTCAGTTTCTGGTGGTGATGGTGGAAGACTTCATTCTAAAATACAAAGAAAGTCAAGCCTTGTGTTTATTGAAGGACTTCTACTAATTAGATTCAACTGACTGTCTAGCTGTGCGCAAACTACGCACTGTGAGGCAGTACAGTAAGATATACAGCGGGCTCAAGCAACAAAACACAGTATTCAGCAAACACAGGTCTACGCTCAGGAAAATGTTATCTTAAAAGAAGATACCACCCAGACAGCAGAAACGCTGGTGAAGAACAGCAAGCAAAGGCTGGAGATAAAGTCACCAAGAAGCGACTGTTCAAGGATGTGAAGCTAAATCCCACAGTCATCTAGGCATCCACTAGATACTCATGCGACATCTCGTCAGCTACAAAAGCCTATGCTAAAGCGCGAGCGGCACAGGCACAAAGCCTTCACTTGAAAGAGGCTGAAATGATGAAGCAGAAGCTGAAATGAAACAAACCTGCTGAAGCAAAAGGCCTTGGCGCTGATCTTCATCTCCTCCAGTGCAGAGCTGCTGCTGCAGCTGAAGCTGAACCAGCCTTTGAGAAGTGGAAGTTGAAAGCGGGGGTGGCCGGCTTCCAGATAGAGAAGAAGAACCCCTCAGTACGGTCCAACGTACTAGTGAGTACGTCCAACAACACTCCGACATGTTCATACAGGAACAGCCTCTGGAACCTGTAGTTGTGGAGACTGCGTGAAGAAAAGTGGATAAACGGGAAGCACCTGACATTAAATGTTGTTTATAACATCAAACTATTCTAGGATTAGATGCAAAATATCTAAATAAATGGGTAAGTGTCACTACTCAGTACCAGTGCCAGCAGTTTTACTAGGCTAAGACAGCTAACCTCTATTAGTGTAATGTGGTATAGTCTTCCCTGTTGTGTCCAGACAAACTTTCTTAAGTATGAATGTCTAGTTCTCTAAAGTGTTAATCTTTAAGCCAGCAGTCCTAATAATAAGTAGCAGAAAGCTGGGTTGGGCAGTGGGTTCGTGATGCACGCCTGTCCACTTTGGGTGGTTATAGTAGATCTGTGTCTGATGTTATGACTCAGGAGTCATCGAGCAGCACTGCTTAAAGATTGAGAACTTCCCGAGACTGACCAATAGAATGCTGTTAAACTCAGAGGCTAGTGACATTCTCCTTGAACTGGAGTGTGCTAAGCAAGATGGTGCACTACCAGGGCTTGCATACTTGGATACAGCTCGTGGGGTGAAACAAATAGTGGAAAAGCTCCCTTACAACATCCAAGAAAGATGGATCAGCTTTGGAAGCAAGTACAAGGAGGATTACAGAGTGCCCTTTCCTCCCTTCTCTGTCTTCTCAAGGTTTGTCGTACAACAGGCAAAGATAAAATGGCCCAAGCTTCACTATAGCCCCCTCAGCAGTCATGTCCTTCAGGACTGAAAGGCCTACAAAGTACAGCAGTAAAGGGTCTGTGGCTGTACATAAAACTGACATCCCAGCAGAATCATCAGGCATCCAAACTAGTCCCGCTCCAAAGAAAATGGAAGAACCTGATCGTCAGTGTCCAATACATAAGAAGCCTCACCCTCTGAAAAAATGCAAGCTCTTTAGAAACAAAAATCTAGAAGAGCGCAAATCATACCTCAGAGAGAATCATATCTGTTATAGATGTTGTGGGTCTACTCAGCACATGGCAAAAGATTGTAAAATGACTGTTAAGTGTCTTGAATGTAACAGTGACAAACACATTGCAGCTCTCCACCCGGGTCCTCCTCTCATGACCACACAGAGTTCGGTGGATGACAGAGATGACAGCGGGAGCAAGTGAAAGCCCACCTTCTCAGTCACCTCCAGAGTGTACAGAGGTTTGTGGAGTGCAGGCGGTTCAGCAGTCTTGTTCCAAGATCTGCTTGGTAAAGATCTATCCTGAAGGAGAGGAGGAAAAGTGATCAAGATGTATGCTGTTAACAGACCAGACAAAGTAATGATCCCTTGCCAAGTCAGTTTTCAGTCTTTTGAAGTAAAACTAGCTCCACCCTTACACAGAAAACCTGTGGGAAATTAGAGACTTCAGGCAGGAGGCTGCTAATTTCATCCCAGTGAGTCCATGAATGGGAAAGTGAAGCTTCCCTTACCCCCTTTAATAGAGTGTTACAGGGTGCCAGATGACAGGACAGAAATCCCCGTCCCAGAGGTTGCACAGCATCACCCCCACCTACAGTCAGTTGCTAATAAAATACCACCTGTGGACAAAGATGTACCAATCCTCCTGCTCTTAGGGAGAGACATCCTCAGGCTGCACAAGGTACGCGAGCAAATCAACGGGCCCCTGCAGCACCTTATGCACAGCGGCTAGGCTTGATTGGGTCATTGTGGGAGATGTGTGTTTGGGCACAGTTCACAAGCCATCAGAAGTGAGGCGTCTACAAGGCAAGCACGTCTGAACAAGCCGTGTATCCTTCCTTAAACCATGTCCTAGCAGTATCCATTGAAGGAAGACTATGGTGGTATGACACAGCATCTGATATGACACTTCACTGCATATGAGATGGGCACAAGTCTCCATGTGAGTATAGACAACCTAGGATGTTCTGTGTTTGAAAGGTCCGACGATGACAACAAACTAGCACTGTCTGTAGACGATAAAGCCTTCCTGCTATCATGGATGCGAAGTCTATCAAATGAAGAAAATAGTGGGTGGCTCCTTTACCTTTCCGTGCTCCAAGACGATGCCTTCCAAGCAACAGGGAGCAAGCTATGAAACGTCTCTGCTCACTTCGGAGAACATTGGAGAAAAAAAGCTTAAATGAGAGAGGCATTATTTGCAAGTTCATGCAGAAGATGTTGGACAATGATCAAGCTGAGCTTGCACCACGCTGGACAAAGGAAGAACACTGGTACCTGCCGACCTTTGGTGTATCACCTAAAAAGCGTGACCAGATGCGATGTTGTTTTTCGACTCAATGCTGAATGTGATGAGACCTCACTCCAATGATGTTCTCCTTAGTGGACCAGACTTGAACAATACCTTGCTGGGAGTTCTACTGCGGTTTCGTAAGAACCTGTAGCTCTTACGAAAGCAGATGTGGAACAAATGTTTTGTGCTTTGTCGTTAGAGAAGAGAAGACAGGGGATTATCTTCAGTATCTCTGATGCTGAGGATAATGACATCAACAGAAGCAGTGGTTGAATACAGGATGAAGGTCCATGTTTTTGGAAACAGCCCTTCACCTGCTGTAGCCATCTACTGCATGAGACGAGCAGCGCAAAAAGGTGAACAAGAACATGGATTTAGTGCAAGACAGTATGTTGAAGGCAGTTTTACATGGACGATGGTCTCACCTCAGTTGCCACACCTGAGAAGAGGCAATAAGATCTCCTCACAGAACCAAAGAGATGTTGGCAGAATCAACCTGCGGCTGCACAGTGGCATCAAACAGTATGAGTAATGAGCGTTTCCAGTAGGACCGTGCCAAGGATCTGAGAAAGTTGGATCTCGGTGGATCCCTCCCTCTTCAAAGAGTCTGGGCCTCTGGAATTTAGAAACAGACAGCTTACTTACACGTGGTGCCCATGAAGAAGAAGCCATACACCGCGAAGAGGTGTGTTGTCAACGATCAACAGCTTATGCGACCCCTTAGGCCATTAGCTCCTATAACAATGCAAGGAAAAGCACTTGTCCGAGAGTTGTCATCTGAGCAGAGTGAGTGGGATGCTCCTCTTCTTCCACAAAAGGAAGCAGAATGGAACTTATGGAGAGACTCTTTAAAGGCTCTTGAAGACTTGCATATAAAGAGGTGCTACATACCGGTGTCACTGTCTTCAACTCAGACAAAAGAACTGTGCATCTTCTCAGATGCTACGAAGTAGCCATAGGAGGCGGTGGCCCTGAGAGCTGTAGACACTGAGGACAGTATCACGTCCTTCCCGGATTTGTCATGGGAAATCAAAGAGTTAGCTCCTCGTCTGCCCACACTTATTTCGCGCTGGAGCTCCTGCGCAGCTGTGCAGCCCGTTGAACTATATCAGGCTGATCCAGTGATGAGATGGACATCCGAGATAGACACTGTAAAGTTCTTCACTGACAGCAAGATGGATTCTTGGCTTTACATTCATAACTCTACAAGAAGGTTTACCTCTATGTGTCCAACGGGTAACTTCCGGATCAGGCGATCTACTGGCAGTGGTACTGTGCCAGCTCTGAATCCAGCTGATGATCGTATTTTAGTGAGTTTATGCCAGCATGCCAACTCCAGCACAGCAGCTGGTTCTCGGGGCCAGCTCTATCATGACAAAGCAGCAGAGCGTCTGAATCTAATATCTTCGCCCTTAATGAGCCTGAAGCTGATGATGAGATTCGTCCAGAGTACTACTCTAGCAACAAGGCATCAGAGTCTCAGTTCGGGCTCCCAACACTTGACGATGCTCAAGCTGGAGAACACTTTATCACACCATAGCCAGACTCATTCCGTTGCAGCATCCTTCAAGAAAGTCGAATAGGGAGCTGAAAGGAAAGAGGGTGGAAGTGTTTCAGAGATGCATCCAGCACAGTGAGCTTTACAAGCCAAAACTGTGATTATCAGCTCTGTGCACAGGTGTCTTTAAGAAGGAACTGGAAATGTCTTGGTAGACAGACATTCCCCAAACAAAGTACACTCAAAAGCTCAATCCAATTGTGGATAAAGATGGTCTGCTTCGTGTTGGAGGTCGTCTTTCTTGTGCTGACCTGTCAAAAGAAGAAAAACACCCACTGATCATTCCACACACCCATCACATTGCCACACTACTTGTGAGACACTTTCCTGAACAAGTAGCTCATCAAGAGCGACACATTACAGAGGAGCTATCAGAGCAGCTGGATGGTGGATAATTGGGAGACAAGCGTCTGGTGTAGCTGTCATTCACAAATGTGTTACCTGCCGCCAGACTGGGGAGGTTAGAGGATCAGAAGATGGCCGATCTACCTGCCGACCGACTTATTCCTGAGCCTCCGTTCACCACTGTCGGCCTCGACGTTTTTGGGCCGTGGTCCATCATGACACGTCGGACAAGAGGAGGATGTGCAGACAGCAAACGCTGGGCTGTGCTGTTTACGTGCATGTCAACTCGGCAGGTGCATATTGGGCTGATTGAAACCATGTCAACGAACAGTTTATCAGCGCTCTCCGGCGGAGGTTTTTCTCCGTGCGGTGGTCAGCCAAACTCCTGCGGTCTGACAGAGGGACTAATTTTGTAGGAGCTTGCAAAGGAGCTGAACGCAAATACAGGCAACACGACAGTCAGGAGGTACCTCAGGAGAAGGCTGCACCTAGATTGTTAATCCCCCTCATGCTTCCCACATGGGTGTGGGTCCTGGGAAAGCTTGTGGAGTTGCCAGGCGCATCCTGGATGCAATGTTGCTTCAAACAGGACCAACGCGTCTCACATGAAGTCTTGAGCACTTTCATGGCAGAAGTCATATGGCAATCATGAGCATAAGGCCTCTTGTGTCCATATCCACTGACCCAGATATGCCTATGGTGTTAACCCCAGCGATGCTTCTTACTCAGAAGATGAGTGCAGTTTCAGCCCCTTGTGGAAACTTTGGCACGGCTCAGTTGTATGGCAAGCAGTGGAAACAAGTTCAGTGTCTTGCTGATACATTTTGGAAGAGATGGAAGGAAATGTATCTGTCTACACTACAGAGCCACTTGAAAGTGGACAAAGACAAATGAAATGTCAAAAGAAGGAGATGTCGTCCTGCTGAAGACAGCCAGGGCTCCAGGAATGAGATGGCCAATGGGACTAATTGTTAAGGTTATGCCAAGCAGTGACAACAGAGTCCATAAAGTAAGTGCGGATTGTAAAGGGCCAGGACAGCCAAGGTGTTTTGAGGCCAGTCTCAGAATTAGTAGTCCCCTTCTTTCAGAGGATTAGTGAGAGAACTTTGATGTATATTGTTTCCAGATTGCATTCCTCTTTGAATTTGTGGTTATATATGGAGTGATATACTGTTAGTATATCAAGCGGGGAGTGTGCTGCCTTAAAATGTTAAAAATGTTAAGTTAAATAAGTTAATAATTGAGTGGGTTAAAAGTTTTAAAAAGTGTATATTTCTTGGTTGGTAGAAACGGCGTCAAGAGTGAGTGGTCTATTCTTTGTTTTGCAGAAATAGGCGTTGGAGTAGGCGCCGGTTCTTTCATTTCCCAGCTCACGTAGCGCAGCGTTGTGTTTTTATTCCGCTGCATGTGCAGTTGAGCAGGCTAGCTGGAAGAGCAAACAGACAGCTACTTTGTTGTTGAAGTGTTTTTGGCCTTTTGCTTGGGGAAATTATTATCTGTAGTATTGCTGTATATATTTGTTAAATGCTTGTGTATTTTTTGAGAGAATATTTTATTAAGACTTCATGTCTTATGCTTGCTAACTTTCAGCAGATGCTAATTGTTTTGGTTGATTTAAGATGCTAAGCTGAAGCGTGCTTATACCTTATTGTTTTGTACAGTGTTTAACAGGTATTCTGTCTGTAATAATTTTCCAGTTTACGGTGGTGATGGTGGAGAAGACTTCATTAAAATACAAGAAAAGTCAAGCCTTGTGGTTATTGAAGGACTTCTACTAATTCGTTAACTGACTGTCTAGCTGTACTGAAACTACAGCACTGTAGGAGCAGTACAGAGAGAAACGGAAGACAACACATCAGAAAAAAAAAAAAGAAAAAGATGGGTGAGATGGTAGCACGGCTCTTGAGAAAGGCCACATGTCATTTTCTATCTCTTCATATCCTCTCTCTTCTCTTTCTTCTCTTCTTCTTTTGTAATGGTGTTGATGTGGAGTGCTTTATGTCTGTACCCCAAGGACCTTTGTAGAGCAGAGCATCTCAACAGCCCCCTCTCCATCCATCCTTTGGCACATCCATCCCTCCATCCTTGTCTGCCCCCTTTGTACCCTTCCTTGAAACATCTCCTACAGGCGCCTGCAACCCTGCAAGGCTAAATAATTCCCTATTTTTACTTGTCCATTGCTGAAATGTCTGAATAATATATCTGCAGAGGGGTTGATAGGGCTGCTGATCAATACCAATTACTCAGCGATTTCTTGGCCATGCTGAGACTTCTGACACAATTCACTCTGGCCTGTTAAAGGAACAAAACAGGCACACATATGAGTTAGATCTGATCCAAAATCCCCCACCAGGACTTGGAAAAAAACATAGCAAGGCAGTATAATATTCCAGTATTTGCTGAGTGATTCACTTCTGTCCATCTCTCCTCTAAACTGCTAACTTCGTCAATGTTGTGGTCACTGATTGAAATTTGATTTTGGAGTCTGTTCAGCTGAGGTTGGTTAGTGTTGGCAGTGTGCAGATAAAATCAAGTCAGTGTGTGTGGTGTTAAAGGATTCTGATAGTTTGTCAGATCCTCTGCTACGTCATGCTTATTAAGATCGCTAAGCGACTGAAATACGGGTTATTAACCACAACGTGCAAATGGAGAAGTCAAAACTTTTAGTCGTTGGCCCAAGATAACAAACTTTTGTTTCCTTCCTTTCATCACAGATTTTAGTATAAATGGCGAGGAAAGTCTGTTTGATTTTTGTTTTGATATACATTAGCAACTAATCACAGTGATAGTAAGTGTCTTTCTGATCACTAACAGCTGGGCGACATACAACACTTGTCACATTTACTCATTTACACACACATTCACACACTGATGGTAGAGGCTGCCTTACAGGAAGTTGCCAACTGCTCACTGGGGCGATACAATGCACACACACACACACACACACACACCACAACTTGGGGTTCAGTATCTTAGTCAAAGGACTGCTTTAACTGGACTAGAGGCGCAGGATCAGGCCAGCTGCCCACCAATCACTAGACAAAACACTCTGACGAGTTACCCTGTGCTCAGTGTTCTCTGTATTTGCAGCCATTCTCCTCCTAACATGGGCTATTTTATTTTGAAAATCCATCCTCTTTCTCTTTGCTTTTCTCTGAATGGCTTCCGCCCCCTTGAAGTGCTCTGTGTAAGTGCTGGGGTGCTTGCATCACATGAAAATGGGAACAGACACGTAATGAGCATGAGGCCGAGGCAGAGGCGCTGCAGAAGCGGACCATGGCGGGCGGTGGGAGTTGATACATTGACTACAATGGCGGGTATGAATGGTGTCTGTACCCGGTAGATTAAAGCGCATTACCAATGGTTTGACAATGTAAGCCACACAAGCTTTATTTGAAAGACTAACCCACGTGCATATTTATAATTGCCAACTTGACCATACAGCCTGGTAGTTCAGAAATGGCTGAAGGTGTATCTACAGCATCATATATTGAAGTGTATGGACACAACAGTAATTAGCACAAAACCAAAGCAGAGCTGAGGCTGATGGGAATGCAGGTATTTGGTCATGAGCTGACAATTTGGGGGAGTATCATGACAAATCCATCTAATGGCTGTTGAGACATTTTCTTGTATCACCACCAACAGGCTGACAAATGAAAAGTCTGAAAAGTGTTGACACATTCCACTCAGATCTGTGAATCATGGTACAAGTCATTATGTGTGAGGTGTCTCATTAATCGATTCCTTGGAGTCTGTTCCCAGTTTAAGATGCAGAGCAGGTGAAAAGCCATTGTCAGAGGCTGGTGGAAGTCCAGTTATGGCATGTTTGAACACTGACTGGTGGTGACACATTACACAGCACAGTCATCGGTGGGGCGAATCTCGGTGTTTGGTGTTCTCACAGTGTCTTCTGTAAAACAAGCCGGTGCAATGATTTGTGGACAGCTGGATTTCAATATAATATCTTAATTTAAGACTCTCCTCCCTTTTCTCTTGTGCTGCCTGCTCTCTGTCCCTCCTTCCATCTTATCTTGTTTCCTCGACTCTCCCTTACCTCTCTTTTGTCTCTAATCTCCTTCTTTCCTTTTTATTTTTCTACTTTCCCTCCTCTCTATTTCTCCATATATTTTTCTTCTAATTCTCTCTTTCTTTCCATTTCTCCTCTCCTGTGTTTTCCTCTATCTGAATTTCTCTTCCTTTTTTTTTACTTGACTCTTGTCCTCCCTTTTCTTGTCTTGCTTTTAATTCCTCCCCTCTCACCTCCTTTCATGTTTCCTCCCCTCCTTACCTTTGTTCTCTTGTACTTTTCTTTTCTCCTACTGTAGTTCCTCTTGGCTTATCACTCCCCTTATTTCCTCCTCTTCTTTCCATCTTGCCCCTCCCTTGTTACCTCTCCTCTTTCTCTTCTCCTTTTATCCCTGTTTTTGTTACTTTTACTTTTCTAATGTCTTTACCTTTCTTTACACCTTTCTCTTTTTGTCTATCTCCTCCTTTACTCTTCCTTCTTTTTCACTTTATTACCTTTGTATTACTTTCCTCTACTTTCCCCATTTCATTCTTTCTCCTCTTCCATGCCCTCACATTGTCTTCTCTCCCAGTAGACTCTAACATTCTTCTCTCTTGGCTGTCAATTCACTTCTCCTTTCCTTGTCCTTTCCTCTGCTCGTCCTTTTTGATTTTGTCCTTTACAGCAGTGTTTTGATATAGATGCTGTCCTGACAGTGTCCACCAGTACTGAAGCCCTGGGTGAAGAAGACTAGAGTAATTGAAGTTTTACCCTGCTATGATTTTGTAATATAACACCCTGTTGGGGTTGATATTGAACCTGGTCACCTCTCGTATATTCCTGCCTGTGAAACCCTTGATGAGTTGCCTCTGTGAGACATTTATTACAGCCTACTTTGTTTTCCCTCTTCTTTTCTTCCCTTTGCCTTTGTCTCCTCCTTCGTCCTCCATCAGTCTGTCCACATCCTCTTTGCCCTTTCGTCCTGTGCTCGCTTCAATTTCACTTTATTTCCTCCCTCATTACCCCTCCTTTCCCTCTGCTGCTCCATCCCGTCCGCCCTTCGTCTGGTCTCCGTCCTCCTCCTCAACCGATCCGACTCCTCGCCTTATTCCCAGGATTGAAACCATCGCAGACAATTAGCGCCGATGTATTTCGCGCCAAAGGCCAGAGGAGATGAGGAGAAGTGTGTCTGGGATGTGTGATGTGATGAAACAGCAGGGGTCTCCGAATGCCCTTCTTACCAAATGCCAACATGCTCATTCAATTTATCCTTTCCCTCTTTCTTTCTGCCTTTTGTTTTCAGATTTACATCATCATTACTGCAGCTTTGTCTGGCTCCTACAGGCGGAATGAGGTATTCTGCCCATTGTCTTCCTGAGCCTGAGGAACATCTGAGTGCTTGACTAAATGCATCTTTGTCTGAGACAATGCAAACACAACCCATAAAACAAAGCTCTTTTACCAACTGTTGTTCCCTCAGCACTCCACAAGAGGAAGAAAAAAAACTAAACAATACAGTAACGCCTTGTGCCCTGCTTTCTCTACTTTTTCACGTCTTAATTTATGGATGTTGGGTCTTACCCGCTTGGCCTTGTCCTCCAGCCGCTCAAACACAAAGATGTCTGGGAGTGAATTTAGGCCAGGGAGATGCAGGGCTACAGGGCACAAAAGGCAGTAGAGGTGCATAAATGAATGGAGGGCAGGAAGAGTTTTCTCCACTCTCGCCTTAAATCACCAACAACCTCCGACCGGACGCCCTCCGTGCTCTTGTGCATACGTTTGCATACTAATTAGGTCAAACGTCTGCCTCCTTGGAAGACAGAGCGGGCGACTGTCTGTCCTTTTGTTTCTCCGCCCATCTTTTATTTCCCACTAAAACATTAACATGGGTGAATAAATGTCCTTCTTGGGAGTAGCCGGGCATGCTTTGAATATGAGAAAGGTAATGATTAACAGAATGAACGCCACTGTTGTTGGGGACTTTTCTTTCCCTTCTTCAATGAAGTTTGTAAATGAAGAAACTCTGTACATAGAGAATCACTTTTAAGTCATTTGCTTTTGTTCATTCTTCCATTGCTTGGACTAATTATTTTCTTAATTGTTAATGAGTAATGTTTTCTTCCAGGAAACTACTAAGTTATTAGGCTATTACCAAACATAGAGAGAATGTCTTGAAACAGAGAAAATCTGCTGAGAAGTTCTCTCTGATTTACTGGATGTTGCTCAGTTTAACCAAACAATTTCAGCACATGGAGGACAGATTGTATGAATGACATGCGCCTTTACACCAAGCTGTCAAGTCAACGGACACATATCACACGTCAGTGTTAAAGGGTTGTCCCGTATCTCCTGACCCACATTGACCCACTTCGTGGAACAGAATCGATTGAACTCAACAACTTCCTACAACCACATGGAAGGATTATCAAATAGGCATACTGAGCATGGGGTCTAGACCAGACGTCTAAGGGGTCAAGGGGCTCCTGAGCCAGAACCTCATTGTGAAGCTACTGTTATTTGTTATTGAAAAGTCAAACAGCACAGCTAAACATTGGGCTGTCCGATTATGTTATTTTCCACGGACATAATTGCGTTTATTTGTTGTATACTGCTAAAGGTGAGGTAAAGTAACATGGTAGTTTGTTATGTCAAATACCTCCAGTGTCTCTGGCTTCAAGTAACCACTGACCTTTTCAATACACAACCATCTTTCACAAACCTTAACCGAGAGCATTGAGTTCCCTAAAATAACCATAAAACAACAACAACATGGCAACTACATGTTTATTCAAGCAGCAAATCCAATCTCCTAACCTCTGCCCTGTCCTACTATAAATGTGACATTTGACGTTACTTTCAGTCTTTTAGATTGTAGTAGTGTGGCACTGTGGGAAGAGAAATTCATGCACCCTCTTATCTGCATGGAAGGTTTTCAACTGACTCGACATCTTGTTCCCTGACTTTCCCAGGGATCAGATTAGGGCAGTTGGAGAGATAACAAGCAGAATCCAATTGACATTAACATACCTCAGCCCCATGTTGAAAACATAGAGAGAGAGAGAGAGACAGAGAGAGAGAGAGAGAGAGAGGATGAACAATTCCTTTTAGCTGCATGTCTTGCAGGGGCCCTCTGTTTAATTGCATTATTGTTAACGAAGTGCTGATGCAATTACAAGAAAGAGGCCCTCTTTTTCTTTCTTCTCATGAGAGTCACGTTAGCTTCAGCTCGGACTGGGGTCATGAAATCACAGAACATTTCATTCTACCTCTTCTTTCAAACACACTTACCGTCTGTCTGCTCATGTACGCTGCACGTCACCTTCCATCACCCTCTCCCATGCCACACTGACATGGAAGAGCAGCGAGGTCTCCGGAATTAGCGCATTCATGTTTGTGCGGGTGAGTTTGAGATTCCGTGATTATTTGTTTATTTCGGTGATGGAGGAGCGGCCGGGGTGCTTTGGGGGGCTTTTTATCATCCCACTCACATCCTGGATAAGAGCGGGTATAATCATACCGAGCATGAATATTCATGAGGGTCTGTGAGAGAGCAAGAAAAAGACTGACAGGCGAAAACAGACAGACTGTCAGAGCCACAAACACTCCTCCACTTCCTCACACAGTCAAAGTTGAACTCATCTCTTTCAGAACATATTACAGAACATATACTGCAAATGAAGGTCATCCAGCCTGTTCTCATTCCCAGTCAAATACTCAAATGTTTTGTCATGGCCCTACAAATGCAGAAGGTACCCTTGAGCATCTGTATGAAACCCATTGGGCTTACATGTGCTGATGTAACACAACACAAGGCTTCCTCCTAAATTCCATCGTTCCACACACTGTTTTGATCCATTATTCACACAGCTTCATAACCCAGGCTGGCAAAACACTTTTAGAAGTGTTTTGCCAGCCAGACTTTGTGAACTTGCTCAGATTTCTCAGTCATTTTTCATTGTTTATGTGCTTCTACCATGAGTAAGTAGGCTACGTACTTAAATTGTTTGATCGGCTCTGTGCCGCTTGATGTGCCTGGTCGCAACATCCGTCAAAAATAGAACAGCTGCGTATTCTCTCGTATTCTAAACAGAGCAGAGAGCAGCTTCTGAAACATGGCACAGTGCTTCCGGTGGAATCACAATTATTGTCCAGAACAGACACTGAACAATGGTTCTGGTGGCAAGAGACTGGGGTTCACTCTCTGTTGGCTTTATTAAAGTTGGGTCATTTTACTCAAACCAAACCAAACTACAACAGTTTCACAATGTGTTATCAATGTTCAACATCTGAGAATATGATGGTGCATCATACATATATTTTGGATATTTAATGTTTGAGAACAACATGTAGACCCTGAATGTGAATATCGTTACAGAGCTCCTCCAAAATGTACCTTCAGTGTCACAGCCTGAATGGTTGAAATGTTGTAATTTTTAAGAGCGGTTCATATCATTTAGTTCATGTTAAGTCTTTGCAGAGGAAGAAATAAATGAATAAATCAGTGAGTGTACAGTTCCCACTCAAGGACAGTCTCTAATCCATAACCTCAAGCAGGGATATTATCTTTTACGAGACAACATATCAGGGAGCTGTGTGACTCAGGCTAGTGACTCCGAGCACAATGATTATAATTACAAGCCAGTTGGCAAAAAAATGTGTAGTTTCTCATGCATGCTGGAACAAAAGATTATTGTTTCTTTACTTCTAACTTATTGTGTCTTAATAAATTAAAATATGGCTCCAATGTGTTCAAAACTTTTGCTGTGAGTTTGGGTTTAACCTGATGAAGAAAGCTATCTTACTGTTCTTCACTCCCTGTGATGCTGATTTCTCTAGTCAAATTTCTCAATTCAATCTGCTATCATTAAAATATTACAACTGTAATTTTAAACTGCGGCTTAAAGCAACATTTATCAGCTGCAAATTTAGCAGTGGTGTCTTTCATAGGTTGTTTGACATGAATATACTTTTGTACACAAACATTACAAACACCTATTTCTGCTTCTTTGCAGCTGGTGATCCTGCAGTACCAAGTGTGACCACTAGATCAAAGTTTCAAACTTTCCAGAAAACACTACTGCAGCTGCCATATCGAATGAAAATGTGACTGAACATGATGCTGACAGGACAGATATTCATTCACTATTCATTAATTAGGGCAAAACAAAACAAAAATAAACCCACCCTTCAAACAGATCTTGGCTAACATGAAAATGACGTCAGGCTGCATGAATGAAGAGAAACAGAATTATAATTCAGTCATCATCAAGCTAAGTGCTATGTCCTTTTCCTGAAGGTAAACCAGTGCATGTAAATCACATCACTCCAAGGACAGCCACAGATCTAGAACCTCAAGAGTTGATCCAAGCTAAGCTATTGGCGTCCAAGCTGATGAACTGTTGGTTAATGAGGACACAGAATTAGTAGTTTCTTGTAAATGCATCAGCTGAAAGCTTCTGTCTTTCCACTCTTATTGCAGCCATACTCCCTTCCTCCGAAAAATAACATTTGTCCTAGCTCCGTCTTCTACACGCTGGTCCCTTTAACTAAATGTCTTTTCTTTGAGGCTCTCCTGAGAGGAATTGACTTTAAGACACTGCTTTGCTTTGCTTTGCAGCCTCAAAACTGGAAGCAAATCCACTAAAACTGCTCTTCCTCGCTTTCTCAGAACTGGATTTACTCTGGTTTGTTCCAGAGCTTTCCTTCAGTCTGAGGATGTCTTGCAGGTTTGCAAGCAGGGGGGCTGTGAGCTAGTATCGGCCTGGTGACCTGCACTGCTGACAGGATCAGCAAAGCACACTCTCTTCTTTGTCTTTTTCCTGCTAATCAGCAGCATAACATCAGGAACTTTCTCTTAATTTGAAAAAGTGATTTGGACATGGCTCACATCTCGGCCCTTCATTAGTTCACTGTGTTAGAGCACGTAATGAGGACTGAGGGCGCAGCTTCTCAAGGTGCACTGTTAGCTAATGAACGTGTGAGACTGTTGGTATTTTATATACACTTCAGAGAAAACTGTTTCATCCTTGTGCATATTCCTTATCAGAGATCAGCATTTGGCACATAACCTGCTCCATACGCTCCACTCCACTGATGCACTGTGCAGGAGAAATTCACCCTTTCTTTCTTTGTCATAGCTCAACTTTAGAACGTAACGTCTGCTGGACTGCTCTAAGTAGTTTATCCAATGTCCGTTTAAGATTCAAGTCCATAAATCTATTTAGAAGTCATACCAAAAATGAACTTCTTCTAACTCCAGCTTTTGCCTCATAATAACATTGAGATGTTTTCTTCATTTTCAAAGTAATCCAGTTATGGTTGCCTGTACGTCCATAATTACAGCCCAAACAGGAACCCTTCATGCTTTCACAAAAAAAATGTAATATTTAGATAATACAGTTTTATCTAATTAGTGGCTAAACAAGATGAGTTTCAGAGTATTAGCATACTAACATTTGTTTATTAACAAGAAACATAAAGAATGAGTTTTGCATGTTTGGTCATCAACAAAGTGCTTACAGTTCACCCTGAGGGAACATGAGTGTATGCACCATAGCTCATTGAGGTCCATCCAATGGATGTTGATATATTTGAGACAAAACCCAAGAAATACTTCCCTCATGTGGCGCTAGAGGAAATGTTAGGTGGGTTCATTGTCTGGGGTCCACCATAGCCTCGTCTCAATAGTTTTTGAAAATCTTGACACTGGACTGAAGTGGTCCATATACAATGTAAATCCTGTCAAAACAGCCCAAAGCTCACAGAGTCAATAAAGGTTCGACTCCAGCAAGACTTTCCCACCTGATGATAAGACTTGAAGTTAGAAGTGTGACCGTACCCTCAGATAATCTGGTGATTTATGAGTGAAATCTGAACCCAAACAAAGGCAACAGGTGATATTCCTACAACTAAAGCCTGAAGGACAAACGGATCCTTCCACACAGCAGAGCTCAATTTTACAGAGCAGCTGCAAATGTAAGCAGCAGCCGCAGCATCTCCACATTACTCCGCTGATCTCCATCAGCGGGAAGCCCAGTGTGTTAACAGCTGCAGGTGGAGACTCGCTATAAACAAACCTCGTCTTACACCGAGGTCTAAGGGGAGGACCCCACACTCACCCCATTTTGGTTTTCTCATTTACTCCTTTCTCTCATTTGAGGCTCCAGGAGCCCCCTTGTCATCCATCTCACTGTTCCTAATTTTCTATTTTTTATTGTACAGCTGTGTGGGAGACACCCACATACCTTCCACAAGATAAACACAAGTTCACAGTTCAGGGGGGGAAAGAAAAAAAAAATCTGCCCTTTAGATTCAGTCTCTCTCTGTCTCGTGGGTTTATACAAAGCCAGGGAAGGTTTGCGTGTCAGTGACAGGGGCCTGTGTGGGTATTTATATACCTCTTCTATGAGTCACGGCAGGGGAATCACATTAGCTATGGCTGTACTGTCACCACTGGAGTCCTCTACAGGGTCCTCTCTCTCTCTCTCTCTCTCTCCACTGCGACCCTATCTTGCTCTCTCCGTCTCTGTATTTAAAACTAGCCAGCTCCCCTTATTTTAATCCGTGGAGGTCCTGGGAGAAGCCATGAAATATTTTCAGCTCCAGATGTCTCTAAATAAGCGTTATGGCATGGCGGCCGGTTAATGGCGTGTCATATCCTGCCAAAGCTAGGCAGCCTGTGTAAGCTCTTCAGGGAGTTGTGGGTGAAAGGGGGCTGTTTGGGGACTGGCTGATGATAGCTATGGAGGAGTATTAGCCCACAAGCAGTGAGAAATAGCTCAAGTGATGCTCTGGGCTCTGTTGCACTGCTGGATTGGAGTGCACGTTTGCTTCCAAACTGAACAAGAAGACTTTTGGGAAAAGGGATACTAATATGTTTTTTATAAAGAAACTTTTGGAAAGCCCTCTGTGCTGTTGAAATGAAAATATATGAAAATATCTGCAAAGGTTTCATCGCTGTGTGTCAAAAAGAAGGTAATAGACCTCTGTTTAGCCTAGCTTAGCAATAAAGCAATACAAAAATACACTAAATGTCTAAGATAACTTCCTAAAGTTCAGATAAAAGCTGGTCATTGAGCTTGGTTTTAGATTTTTATCATAAACACATTATATCTGCAGTATATATTATCATATTCAGGGACACTTATAACATAACCAGAGCAAGACTGAAAGCTGGCATCTAGGATGCACAGCAGAGACATGAAGAGGGACCTTAACACCAACAACACAATAAATATATGGCAAGTGATCCAGACCATCAGAGGCTATGAAAGCAGGAGCATCTCTATAATGACTGAGACCACGTTACTAGATGAGTTTAACACTTTTTATGCTTGCGTTGACCCTAGGTAGGTTCAGAGTGGCAGCCACACCTCCTCCACTCTGGTGCTAAACACTGGAGTCCTCCAGGGCAGTGTACGCAGCGCCCTCCTGAATGCAGTCCCCAATGCGGAGAGAGTTTAAGGACCATCATCGGTCAGATTTCAAACAACAGTGAGAATTCATGTGAAATTTAACAGTCTACAAATTCAACAGCCGCAGCATCTTTGTCCTGCTACCATCTGCAAAGCAATACAGAAGTATCTCACTTCAGGCTGACTCCTCAATTCATTCACAGAAACCTGCCATAAATAATAGCCTTTTGTTTTGCTTGGAGCATAAAGGGACTACAGCTTGCATTTTGTTGTACTGTGTACTTCTGTGTAGAATGATGGATGAAAGAACCCTGAACCTTGAAACACACCCCATTCTCAACCTTCAGTCACCACCCAGGACAAAACCCACAAAAGATTAGCTAGCATTAGGATAAGCCTATATGCAATACAATCTCCCTCTCACAGGGAAAATTACAATTTATGAACAAATAAAAACACCATTGCTCAACTTATTACACTTCTTTGCTGATGCAACATCCTGGTATGAGCTAATGTTGGCTGTAAGGCTGTGTGTAGGTAATTTAAGGCTATCCCTAACCTGCTATCCCTTCTCTTCATCTTCTAGTAGCAGAGAGGGTGCAGGGGAAGAGTGGTTGCTTAGTTGAATGTGTTCACCTAGTCTGCCTGACTCAGCACGGTGGTTCCCACAACTAAAATATTTTTGGCAGGTCAAAGCTGATGCAGGTTGTCTGAACCCTTGGAGCTAAGCTAGCTGTCAGTGCAACAAATCAAATCAAATTTTATTTGTATAGCCCAAAGTCACAAAATACATTTGCCTCGGAGGGCTTTACAATCAAACAACAAATGACTTCTTTGTAGCCATGTTGCCTCATTTTCAGATGTAAATAATAATCATGGTGAGTTCATGTGAGCAGAAAACTGAGAAAAAAACGACACTGAAGGAAATATTTTCATCACATATTGGGTAACAAAACCAAATTGTTTTCCTCTGAGAGTGTACTATATGATGATATGATGAAAAGTTGAGTGGTAAATTGTTTGTTTGTTGAGTTTTCTGCTCTGTCATTTCCCCATAATGTTTGGCCACAAAGCGTTTTAGCCCCGACTTACCAGGAGTTTTCCCAAGTTAGTTGTTTCAAGAGAAAAATCGATATTGTCTCTTTCCATTCAAGCCCCCCCAAAAACACACACATAACCCAAGTCCTAATATCACGGCCTGCTTAGCAGAGCACACACACACACATACAGAAGCGTACACACACTGAGCATCTAGAGATGAGGGTTTTCTGAGCCACTGGTCAGCGAGGTGCTGCTGCTTTATTATCTGCTTGGCTTGGTCCACTGGAAGGCAGCTAACACACAGACCCCAATACACTCTGTACCTCCCTTTCTCAGTCCTCTCTCTGACTCAGCTGAATCCTCACAAAACACTGTTGTCTGTTCCTGTGGTCCTCCTTATAGAGAGCAAAAGAAAACAATTTAACGTCTCGAGAAGGTACCAAAATGTTCTAAAATTCCCTTTTGTTTGATCAAAAAACAGAGTATGCTCATCTTTTAATGACAGATCAACAACTCTGTCAAGAAACCAGAAAGGTTTTTCACTTTATTTTTTTTTTTATTTTTACAATATGTGTCAGAAACAATCTTAACTCAACGTCCACTTACTTGCTTTTTCAGATGTTTCAACCGCTTCATCAGCCAGTGACAATAAAAACAACTCATTCTGATGATGATCATGTTTCTTTATTTCACTGCAGCAATTTGAACCCTTTGAACAGAAGGCTCAGAACTACACTAAACTAGTCTCAGTTTCAGTAGCACAGGAAACACACAAGAGATCTGTCAGTGTTCTGATGATGAGAGCTGTGGACATCAAAGTGGAGACTCAGTGAGATTATCTCTGAGGATAATCTCTGTTTTTAATTGGATCATTTAATAACTGTCAGGAACAGATTTTTGAGATGCACTTATTTTGGTCGTTTTTTTTTTTTTTCTCATTAGCTATGGGTGTCATTAAATCTTCAATTCAAGACCTGATTCCATAAACATGGAAGTGCACTTCAAATGTCTGTAGATTTTACAGTGAAAAACCTGCAAACTATGACAGTAAAAGACCATAAAATGTGTCATGAAATGTGACTGTGTTTTATTGTATAGAGCACAGGTCACTAATAGTCGGACCACGGTCTGGATCCGGACCCAGAGCTGGAACCAACATATCAATGAATTTTATTCAGTTTTATTGGAGATTACATCTTGACCGGCGACTCTTTTTTCTGACAGTTTCTACACCGCTACTCAGTGAAAGGGACATCCTACCTGTTTTCTTTTTTATTATTATTAATATTATTTTTTAGTGAAAGTGTCATGCATTGTTTCATATTTGGGTTGCAGAACACTTTGGGTTTTTTTTAACATTCAGTCTTTTGCTATCAAAATGAAATAATGGATAGAATATCCAGCGTCTGTGCCAACACCCCTGCACACCCGCTCACCACACACATGAAATACACACACACTCGCCAACAACATAGCCACCATGTGGAACACCATAATCACATGTAAAATCATAAATATTCACCACTGATTAAAAGATTAGAAAATTAATCCCTCCAGTATGCTAACTGCTAATCCTAGACCCTGAGGAGTAAACAAGCTTGTGCCCAGCACAGATCAATAAAGTCTCCAGAGACAGACACAGGCAGAGAGGAAAGGAGAGAAAGGACATGCTCTTCTTCAGAATATGATGATGTATTCTATGTGATTTTCAGTTACTGTCACTTTTTCATTTTAAAGAAAAACAAGCTGTCAGTTTCTATCAGTATCAGTTAAGTCAGTTTAAATGAGCTGGGGATTACGTCATTGATCACGCACACACTGAAAGTGGGGAGAGGGATTGTATTGCAGAAGAAGAGGTCTTAGCTATAGAGACCAAAACTGTTTTTTGTACCAGGCTGTAAACATGTTTATTGTGTAAAGTTGGACATTTTAACATGGGGACTTATGGAGACTGACTCATTTCTGTAGCCTGCCTCAAGTGGCTGTTTGAGGAACTGCAGGTTTTGGCTCAGGCTTCACTTCACAGCCACAGAGGTTACCGTTTGGTCCTCATACAATGCAAATCCTTTGAAATAGCCAAGGATTCAAAGGGTCAATAAAGGTTTGATTCCAACAAGATGTTTACATTTGTTGATAAGACTTGAGGTGAAAAGTGAAATCTGAACCCAAACGAAGAAGTGGTTGTAAAACGACAAATACATTTTCTTTCTGAACATGATTTTGAACATGATAGGCATTCCAAAATGATTTTTTTAAATCATCATATCGGTGAATTATTTTCATGCTGTTCACTTGTCAGGAGGAAGTTGTCAGTTCAACTCTGTCACAACTGTCAAGATCATCTTCAGAGTCCATACTATCACCATCTGTTTAATGATTACTAATGTATTCAGGGTCACTGCAGAAATGAATGAGGTCTGTCTTCCTTTGTTAGTATAATGTATTTTTTTCTGTTACTGTATGTGAACTTTGTATGACTCAGCCCTGTGTGCATGTGCATGTGTCAGAGTATTCTCTGAGTTGAGTCATAGGTCATTAAGATGCTTGACTGGCTTTTATGCTGACGGCCTCATAAATGGATGAGAAACGCTTGTCCTTCACTGTGGCTGCACTCCATCTTATAATGCACAACATGACATGACACACACAAGACAAAGAGAAAGAGCAGTGAGGGCAGGGATTGAACTGCCAACCTTCATGTTACTGGACAACCCCCTCTACCACTGAGCCATGGTCTTGGAGGCTGTGCTCCAAACCAGTCCAGTTAGCTGCTGGGCTTGGTTCTGTTTCCTACTAACAGCAGATTCAGTTAGCAGTTTATTAGCAGCTAGCTATTTGAGCAAGTGGTTAGGCTAAAGCACAGGTGTCACACTGTTCCCTTGGTGTCTATAAGTGCACAGAATCATCACCATGTCCTCAGGTTCTAGAGACACTACTTTGAAATGTTGATGTTGTCCCATGTCCAGACTGAAATGGATTTACTGCCAGATTTCAAGGTCATCGCCTGACACAAAGCCAGAATCTCTTGAAATAAATCTCATTTGGGTCCAATCATTCTCTTCATGTAGACCGGAAAATCCAAATAAATTCAGTTGTGTAAATAATCTCTCAAACTGCCCCGCATTCTTCTCTGCTCTGTTAAATGAACGGGACGAGTGACGAGTGCAGAAAAGTGGAGTACAGCAGAAGAGACGAGATTAGAGAAAGAAGTGAAATCAGATAAGAGATGAAGGTATTGAGAAGAAGAGAAAAGTAAAGAGATAAAGAGAAGAAATGAGCGAGTGAGTGATGAATGGTGGGTATATATTAGACGGGGAGGGAAAACTGACAGAGCAAGACCTACAGTAGAGGCGCGACAGAATGACAGGCGAATGAGGGGAGAAGAAAGAGACACAAGTCAGGGAGGAAAACGGTGAAAACGGCGGCAGAGAGAGGAGAAGGAGATGCTTGACTGCTTGCGTCTTTTGTGTCTGGCCCCGATGGCCCTCGGGCGGACGGGATGATGGGCACATGAATCAGAGGCTGTCTGCCTGAAAAATGGCACCAAAATAAAAAGGGCCTGTCGATTGTCACGAGAGAGGGTAAGAAGAGAAAGAGTACGTACAAAGTAAGACAAGAGAAAAAGAAATATACAAACTAACCAGATGACAAAACAGAACAAATCAAAGCTCGGCATCAGAAGGATGAGAGGAGAGGAGAGGAGAGGAGAGGAGAGGAGACACAAGGGGTGAAGGTGAAGAGTGATAATAGGACATAAGAGTGGGAAGAGAAAGGACCGAGGACAGAAAGGAGACGATGTCTGTCTGGGTGCACAGAGTTGACATCTGCAATTCACAATGTGATGGGGAGTAATAAAAATTGATGAGATAGGAAGATGAATGAGAAGAAAAGAAGGGGAGAGGAAGGGTGAGGTGGTAAAGAATAGAAGAGGAGAAGACAGGCAGCTGTAATTATCTTGTTACTGTTCTTTCACTTTCAAGAACCTGTTTTCCATTTATTTCTGCCAATGCATGTCCTCTCCACGCGTCACACGTCATGTTTGTTGTCATAATCCATGCTCACGTTCATCTTTCTACACGCATGTGTCTCTTTCTCTACTTTCTCTCTGACTTGAATCAATATAAGAATAGTTCTTCACCTTCTGTGCAGTTCAGAGGGAGTTTTCCATTTGCAGCCTGAAACACTTCAGTTTCTGCTGATTCTCTGCAAACAGCCGAGATGAGACTCTACAGCACCCCGTCCCTCTTTTGCTGTACACTAATAAACACTCAACTCCACTTCACTCCAGACATGGGTCTCTAGTTTCACAGAGGTGAACTGGTACTGCTGGTCAATAACTCACACACACAGACTGTGTTTGTGGATCCTGATGTGAGTTTGTTATGAATACTGCAACTTTCTGTTAAACAGCTTGATTTGGAGTGACAAGGGCTCAATGAATTGTTCAACATGTAAACAGAAATACTGTACTTTCAAAAGAAACCAATTATCTGTAAATCATTCACTATTTATCTCACTATTTATTATCACTATTTATCTCCCCATTCAGTAATTAATCAACTCTAAGAACCCGTCTATTCATACACCACAGAAAAGGAAGTGTTGAGGCATGCTTCATCTTTAAGAACCAACCCTCGCCTCACTCTATGGTTGCAACATTAACAAAAAACTACAATCCCTATATGGAGCTACTATTTAGTTTGTCCAGTCTAGGCTACTGTAGAAACATGGTGATTCAATATGGCGGGCTCCGTTGAAGAGGACCTGTGGCGTCTGTAGAAATAAAAGTGCAGAAGTGCCAAAAACTGATTCCTCCAGTGTCTGCTTGAGGCTGGCTACAGAATATTTCAACCTCCATAAGCACCTGTATTAAAATGTCCAACCTCACAGCAGAAATAAACAGGTTTATAGTCTCGTACAGAGTACTGTACTGTACTGTGAACTCACCTGTTATATGTAATGTAATATGTAATATTTCCAAACTAATTTCTTTTCAGGATCAGAATTTAGAGATAACTTCCACCATAAGTTATTTAACTGCAATATCCACCACTCTGGATGCTGTATTAAACATGTGCTCCATATCAAAAAAGTAAACTGGAATTTATTGGTAAGTCCTTTCTGTCCCCAAAGTTATTATCCACCTTTTATCTTCTTGTCCTGCACATGCTAAATATTTACTTTGTCATTTACCAGTTAAACTCCAAACCATGACCATAAAGAGATACAATAGAATATATAAATATGTTGTCTTTCATATCTGCAAGATCACATTTAGGCTCACGTGGTGCAGTGAGTACCACGTAATGACCGATGCCTGTGAAAATCCCAGACATGCAGGATGCCAAAATGCCAGCTCATGTGACTCATGATTCAGAAGCCAACGGACAAGAGAGGGAATTGTTTAACTCTGTGAGATTGTGAACAGTGATTATGCAGAGCTGAACCCTCAGAAAACAACAATTAGTGGTCTATACCTGCTCTGCCTGCCTCCTCTCCACATCCTGTAAATGTTTATGCGGTTTCACTTTGCTTGTATTTGAGTGCAGAAGTAGCTTTAAACAGTCATTTCTGAAGCAATTGACTGGTCAGTGAGCACCACCAAAACACTTCATGTCCAGGCAGGCTGAAAGAGTTACTTTTCAAAATTCATTATTTGAACTAATAAAAAACCTTTGACGTTACTTCTCTCTCCATCTGCTTCCCGTTAGACTTAAATACTCCACAAATCAACAAGTTCTTTGTTAAAGTCAGCCTCTTAATGCTGTTAACTGAGATGCTTAACTGACAAACTCATGTCTGTGAGGCTAAATTCAGTTAGACAAATGAATTCACTAGATTGGACTGACTAGATTTGAGTCTTATCAGATGACTGACAGAGGGAGGAATCTTGATGTCTAACCCATAAGACGAGTAAGACAACGGGGCCTTGAACCAAGAAATGATTACCCAGATCATGACTGCCTTCAAATATGTCAAATCATTGTTGCCTATATGAAAATCATACATTTAAATATTCAAAATGAAATCGAGTTTCATAAAACCAGGATCTTATGTTTCTAGCACTGCCTGTTACTCAAAGTGTCTCTGGTAAACACATCCATCTCTCACAGTTTACAGACCAAATTCTTGGTTCACCTTCTCCGTACTGTACTTACCATAGTTGCATACTCACAGTTTTCCTGTGAACACAGAGATTATCTACTGACATGCTGAGTGCACTAAATTGTTGGCCTGTTTACACTCACTCAAACTAAATAATAAAAAAAAAAAATGTCACTGGCATTTGAATAAACCATAGAAGTATTTTCTGGTCTCATTGGCAGGAACAGAGCCTGTTACAAAAATGATTAATGTGACCAATTCTCTACCTGTGGTTATTTTTTGGTAAGGTTTAGTAAAAGATCAGAGTTTGGTAAAAAAAAAAAAAAAAAAAAGAAGAGCTATGTTGTGCTTCATTACTTAAAGTGGTTGTGATGAATATTCTTAAGTGAAAACTGTGATAATGTGAAAAGAGTCCGTGGCGGTGACAAAACTACAGAAGATTATCTCACATCTGGGTCAAAGGTACAACTCCGTCCCATCATTCTGTTTTGTACACAAGCAGAGGTTCTTTTGTAGCACTGCTGCTACTGCTAAGGGTTTTATTTTACAGGAGCTCCTGCTGTCAGTGGGCTGTCTGTCACTTCAGGTCTGACACTTGTGCAAAGTACAAAAAGCATCAAATTGTCACCAAAGTCTGGAGAAAAACAGTCAGAAGTCCTCACTCCTCCTCCTCTCCACATGCTCTCTGCATGAGCCTCACATTCCTTTTATCTCTCTCTCTCCCTGTCTCTGCACGTCTCTCGCTCTATCCATGTCAGACTAATGTAGTGCTCTGGCCTCATTCCAACACTGTCTCAGTGGAACAGCTGGTTTCAATTAGGTCCCCCTTTTGGGTCTCTATTTGCACGTGCACATATACACACTTTTGCACATACGCACAGACACACACACACACACTAAAGAAGAGTGGGGCGGCCTGCTTTCTTTGGCTCACCGCTCTGTTGAAGGAGTAATTGAATCATTTGACCAAAATATTGGTGGTGCAGTGAAGCGCCCAGCGCTGGCTGTGGTCACCGCTCTGTGTCTTTCCATTAGACTTGGCTGGTCAAGCAGTCGCTCAGCCTAATGGAACAGTAATGTGCTGTAATAATGCAATGTTGGTAGAGAGTGTGTAGCTGTACCAGGCTTTGACTTGTGTGGATTCTAGGGGATTAACTAGCATTTTTATAAAGTATGATTATGGTATAATTTAAAGCTTTTAAAGCTCAAAACTCAAAAAAAAAAAAAAAAAAGAAACTGTGTGCATTTTACACTGACTCCTAACCATGCTCTACATGAGGATCGTACTACAAAACTAATGTTGAACGTCTTGCTCAAATATAAAACAAATTAAATTGCATTCTTGCATGGAAACAGAGCTTCTTTCTGCTTATTTGAAAAACATTATTACTATATTACAGGTAGTGGTTCTCAGGGGTGGTGCTTGTGCCCTGTCCAGTCCGGCTGCTGCGCTTGATTCCGTTAGCTCCTGTTAGATTAGCAGTTAGCTATTAGCAGTGGACGATATCCACACAGCTCTCACCGCTGTGAGTCATGTGAGGAGGCTGATGGCCGTCACTGGCATCTGGAAGACATCAGCATACTGACAGTCAGCATGTGTGATCATTTAGAAGAGAAGGCCTCGCTCTTTAAGCTGCTGAGATATTCAACATCCTTAGTTAACTTCAGACCTGATGACCATGATAACAGATCTCAGGATAGACCAGTTTTAACTGTTCCAGCCCTGAAGTGAGGAAGACTGGTTTAATACAATGCAACTCACGACTGGAATGAAGTTAGAGACACTGACTCCTCTGAGCGATTTACTTGCTTAAACATATTTATGATTGTTTTAATAAGCATGACTGTGTGTGTGTGTGTGTTTGAGGAACTAATCAGATTGAGCATGAGCATATATATTAAAGTTGAGCTAAAGTGGATACATGCATGTTTTTCTAAATGGTTCTAACAACACTAACCCTACATGTTTCCACAGAGCACACTGGCATTATCAAAACTATTTTACTATTTTGAATTCAAATCATATCCATGTTAATGACCATCTGACACTGACGCGTGTGCATCAGTCTGACAGATCACAGAGCTAATCGTCTATCCCCGAATCAAAACTGAAGCATTGAACAGCATGTTAATAATTTCACTCTCACACTTTTTTATCTGGACATGCCATTAATGTCTTCTCTGTAATGCAGATCAGAGATGAATTGAATCAAACCATTTCTGCTGATACCGTAAAATCCAGAGAGCAGGATGAACGGATCCTCCTTCTTCTTTTTTAATACACAATTCTGGATATACTGCTAGTGCTCTCTTTTGTCTTCAGAATTTTTGGGAGCTTCATAACTTTATTGATAGTTGACAGAGAGATGGGGGAAGACATGTAGCAAAGATTTCCAGCCATGTGGTTAATGGTCATTGTCCTAACTTCAGGGACACTCTTCTGTGCTCTTTTTTAATATCTTTGTACCACATTGTGTGAAACATGAAGGACAATGAAAGGTCAGAAATTTCTGTTATTGTAGATTAAATTATTCTAACTGATTGCTGAAACACTGCATTTTATTATTTGACTTACAATTTAAGACATGAGAAGGATCCATCAAGTCTGGATGACGCCTGGCCTGCTTGGCCTTAGTACCTCTGGTGCATCCATATCAGGTGGCAAAATATATTCTGTCACATACCTCCAATCAGTGTTATCTATTAGACTGTGCTCAGACATAAAATAATAATAATAAAATGAGATCAAACATAATGATGCCTGCAGCTAAATTGGGTCATTGCACTAAACCGGCTAAACGGTTCAGGATGAATGGATAGATTGATGGATGGGTAGATGGATGTTAGCATTTATATGTTCAGTAAATTTAATGTCATTTTGGTTAGATTTCGATGCATTATGCTGAATGAAAGACCAAGGTATCACCAGAACATTAAGGTTCATGCCTCATGAATATGATGTCTTGCTCTGGACCAAAGTTGTGGATGGACAGATAGATGGACCAACATACCTGTGTGTGATAGGCTGAGCAGCAAAAAAGAACAAAGTAAATCTCAAAGTCAAGAAATTCGCAAAGTATTGTAGCATAGCTGGCGTTGCTGGGTTGCTGGGCCTTTAGTCTTGTCTGTGAAGATTCTCGTCGTCCAGGTCATAACATCAATTGAACTCAGCCAGTCTTGGCAGAGGGCCGTCCACCAATGAGCTTGGAGCTTGAGTTTTTTTGTCTTAAAGGGTAGCTTTTCCTTGCCATTGTCACAAGTGCTTGCATGTGGTAGGAATTGTTGGGTTTGTTATATTATAAACGTCTTCCCTGGAGTTTCTGTGCTCTCTCGTCCAGCAGGTTCTCATGGATATATTATTACTGTCATTATTGCTACCATATCTCCATTACAGTTTATAGTTAGTTAATGATTTACTGCTGCTGTGCATCTGTGTCTCTCTATCTCTATCACAGGTTCCACTGCTAATGTAATCATTCATTGTAATTGTACAATATGTTTGTGTTGATTTGTTCTGTACACGTGACATCTATTGCACGTCTGTCCGTCCTGGGAGAGGGATCCCTCCTCTGTGGCTCTTCCTGAGGTTTCTTCCACCTTTTTTCCCTGTTAAAGGGTTTTTTGTGGGCAAGTTTTTCCTCACTTGAACCGAGGGTCTAAGGACAGAGGGTGTCACTCCCTATACAGATTGTAAAGCCCTCTGAGGCAAACTGTGTTTTGTGACTTTGGGCTATACAGATAAAATTTGATTTGATTTTGATTTGATAAAGAGTATGGTCTAGATCTGCTCTATCTGCCCCACAGCTGTTTCCCTGCTGAGCTCTGCCCCCCAACGCCCCAGCCCCCCATCCCTCCATCTCCTCAGGAAGTGAACTGGACTTTCCTCACCTCACTGCATTACTGTACATACTAGTAATTATATCATAATTATTGTAATTCTGTAATCACAACTGCATCTGTAAATACTTATATAGTCTACTCTGTACATAGTCTATTTGTAGTCTGTACATTTTAGTCATTATAGTTCATAGCCTGTTTATAGTCTGTATATACTGCACCATAATTATTGAAATCACTGCTGATGCACTTCTGGATAGATGCTATCTGCATTTTGTTGCTTTGTACTTGTGACATGTGCAATGACAATAAAGTTGAATCTAATCTAATCTAATCTAATATGGAAAGTGTCATGCGATGACTTCTGTGATTGGACGCTATATAAATAAAACTCAATTGACGTTTTTGATTGACGTGATAGAAGTTTTTCTTAAGCAACTGGACTTCCTACTTTGCCTCTGATTCAAGAAGCTTCTTCAGTTCTCATAGCTTCTGTCATAACTGAGGAAGCCTCTCCGATAAGAGGCAAAAGAAGTTTTAGTTTTGTTCTGACAGAAAATTCTGGGCTCCTTTGAACTATCACAGTCTTCAATCTTATGTTCAAAAATTACAAAAGAAAGTACAGAATACGAGAGTACATACCAACATTAGGTACCCAGCCATGTGAGATATGGCCATAGGCCTATCAATGCAAAGGACAAATATAACTACAGTATCTGTGGTATGTCAGTGTCATGAATTATGTGCTCTGTAGTGTATTACAATGTCTGTCCTGAGTCCCCCTCACCTCTCCTGGGCAAACTAGGTCTCTTCCTTCTTGTCCTTTATTCCATTTTCCTCTTCTTCTTTCTGCTCTTCTATAGATCACAATCTTCCAGCACATCCTCCACAGGTCATTAGGAAGCAGATATCAATATTTTACTCTTATTTCTACATGGAAATATCAAACATATTAGGCCGATGGAAGTGCTGTCCCTGGGCTACTGCCATTTGAATATTTCAGTAGGTTCATGAAAGAAGCTTTCTGAATTTCAGATGCAGGTTTTCAGATGTGATTCCCCTCCTCAACCTTTCTCATTTTCTTTCTTTCCACTGCTCCAGTTCCTCCGACAGATGTGACACTAATTGATTTCTTTATTTTGCTTTTGTTCTTTCAACTAGTTCTTCCTCCTCCGTCTTTCCTCCTACTTTGCTTCTCTTACAGCCATTTCCCCGTCTCTGTGCCTATTTCATACTCACTTCTTTCTTTTGGTGTCTTTTTACCGCTGTATTTTCTGCAATGGATGTGACAGCAATTGATTTTTCTTTCTTTCAGTTATTTCTCTCTCTCTCTCTCTCTCTCTCTGTCTTTACTCACTTCTGTCTTTGTCTTTCCTTCCACCCACTTGTTCCTCATTTTGCTTTTAGTGAATGTGCTGATTTCCAGCAGTGGAGGAGGCAGAGAAGAGTGCAGATTGAATTGCAGGATGGCTAATAATTGCACTACACTGATTGCAATTTTACATTCAGTTTTCCGGAACAATCAGATTAGAGAGAATGTGTCTGTGCGTGTGTGTGTGTGTGTGTCTCTATGTGTGTGCGTGCCTGTGGGCAAATTTGTGTGCATCAGCCTGAGATAGTGCAGATGTCTGCAGAAAACTGCAGATCCACAGCGGCGATCTCATCTCTGTTATCGTTGTAAAAGGATTGTACAGCAGCTGACTTTGCATAAACAATGAGAGACTTTTTCTTTTTTCTCCCTCCCGCCTCATATTTGGACAGGGACAAACTTCTTTAAATTAACTATTGTCCACGAGACAGACGATTCCTCATGCTGTTAACATGCGAGACACATGTGGTGATGTGTGGGAGTTTGCATATCATAAATCTGCTCCACAGGTGCATGGGAGTACACATGGGAATGCATCTATGTTGTAAATACATGAGCGCATATGTCAGAAGTAATAAATCACTGATGCTAAAGTGATACTAATGTAAGCAGCTGCAGTTGAGGAGTACAAACAAAGGTTACGCTAATATGGCTTTGTGAAGGCAGATTTCCATCAAAACTTTTGAATACAGTCACATGCATAGCTGCACGAGTTTAACTGATGTGTAACTGCTACTGATGTTATTTTGGGATTGCATTCTTGCTTTCCTTAAAGTCAGATTAAGTGTTGTAAATATTCCTTATAGGGCTACCATTTCTATCTAAAGCATCTGATATTGAAATTGAATGTGAAAAATCAGATCTTTGATCTGTAATACCCACACTTTATGCCACCGGTGTTGTGAGGTGTTACTAAATTTAGTGTCCAACGGATCCAGTGCAGGTTAAATTACTTTGAGACAATATTAGCACTCAGCCAATCTGACCGTCCGTCCAGATTCCCCAAACCACGTTATGCAGCGGTCAAACTGGAAGTAAGTGCTTCTAAGATGCCGGTAACAATTTCACATGGGAAAACTCTGTGCAGCACAGAGGATAAATACAGTGGGTTCAGGTAAGAGCAGAAAGTGGTTCTATAAACTGTGATGGATGTTTACAAGACATAGTTTGCATCATAATTTTACTGTACATGTCTGTTTTCTCTTTCAAATACAGTTCAGCTAACTGACAGACTGCTTGTGTTTCTTGTCCCCCCCCGAACTATTTTATTGAGCAATACTAGAATGTGAATGTGATTATGACTTATAAAAAAAAAAAAAAAAAACAATTGTTCCTTTCACATGCATACAATGACATTATTATTCATAGAAAACCACAAAAACAAGACCAGGTTGTCCATGTTGACATAAAACTATCAGAGAGGTCCAGCCTTGTGACTGAAATGGTAAATGGTAAATGGACTGTACTTATATAGCGCCTTTCTAGTCTTCCGACCACTCAAAGCGCTTTTACAGGACATATCTCATTCACCCATTCACACACACATTCATACACTGATGGCATTGGCTGCCATGCAAGGTGCCAAGTGCTCATCAGTTTGAGGAGCTAATCATTCATACACATTCACACACCGATGGCGCAGCCTCGGGAGCCTCGGGAGCAATTTGGGGTTCAGTATCAGTATCGAAGTATCCAAGGACACTTCGACATGCAGACTGGAGGGGATCGAACCGGGGATCGAACCACCGATCTTCTGATTAGTGGACGACCCGCTCTACCTCCAAGCCACAGCCGCCCCTGTGAAGTCAAGACTGAAGTCATTTGGTCCAAGAAAGTCCCATGTGACTTTTACTTGGGCAAGTCCCAAGTCCCCCACCGAAAACATACTGCAGACAGAGATTCAATGTATCTGTAATTTGTAGAAACGTAACCTTACAAGGCACAAAGTCATTCTGGCAACTGAGTTGGTATCTGGCACTCACAGACACTTTAAATGATCTGAATGAGTCTTCAGATGTTTGTTGTCTGATGAGTAGGTCTTTCATTACGCAGTTCACCTTTTTGTTTCACATGTAAACTTGTGAATGTGATGAATCCTGCCACAGACATTATGGTGATGGTTTTATATTTAAACTAAAAACATCAAGTGGACACAAGACGCAGATCATTTTACTTGTCTCAAATCAGTTCAAATAACAAGTCCAAGGCACGTCTGAAGTCATTTATTTACAGGTGTTGCAAATCATCAAAACAGTGACTTGAGTCGGCTCGAGTCCACATCTCTGTCCTGGAGCAGCAACATTTCTGTGGTCTGGAGAATGAGCTTGTATTTCATACGTAGCTGAAGTGGAGAGTTTTTCTCCCAGTTAACAAACAAATAGAACATTTTGTTGGATCAAATCAAAGGAAAACATCTGGAAATCATCATCATGCCATCATAAGTCAAACAACTACACACGCTGCTTACTGATGAGCCATGTACATGTAAACTTGTTCTTGCTGGCTCTTTTCTTCTGGTGTCTCTATTTTTAACATTACAACACTAGGAATTGTGGGTTATTCCCTGAAGCAAAGTGTGCAGGAGAGCAGACTTAAGGGAAGTGTTCATAAAAGGGCACAAAAAGGCTGCAAGAGAGCTCTGGTGTGCTTTCCAGTTTTACAGTGGGACGCGGCTAAACCTTCTCAGAGCAGTCAGGCACGTGCATCAAAGCGTGTGATTCCAGAGAGGACGCTGGGATTAGACCAAAGTGCCTGCACAGATTTTTGGCTAAAGTCACTATTATGTTCCAGGAACCATGTTGAAATGATGAGCGTTAGCTGAGGATAGTGGAAGTATTCACTTGAAAGTTGTAGACTGTGGAGGTAAAAAGATGATTAGGTACTCTTTGCACCAGTTTAAACAATGGTCAGTTTGTTTGAAGTCTGTGAAGATACTGGTTCTGGTTTGAGTATTACTCCAGTGTTTGTACTAAGAGCAACTGACTGACTTTGTGTTGAACTGAACATGCTGCTCTGTAATAGGGCAAACATGAACACATCAGTATTCATCCAAATGCAACCAACCTCTGTGAACCGATTCATTCTTTGCTGAACTATTAATGTTGATCAAGTGAGTCACAAAGTGAGACACGTTGAATGATATTTTATTGAAATGAACATGAAGTGCACGTTTCCTTGAACTTTTCCACAAGTTGCTGTTGTGCAAATGAGAAGCGTAACATGGCTTGACACCCCGCTGACCAGATTAATAGTTGATCCGAGAGCAGGCTAGGCCTTGTCACATTTAGATATCAGTTTGAGAGTATTGCCTGTGTTTTTCTTCTGTTTTTCTTCTTACTGTCAATCATTTGTCCATCTTGTACTCTGAATCTGAATAATCAATCTTGATAATTTAACCCTTCTGTCAGACAAGAACATGGATAGCAGATGATTTCACGAAATCTTGGAAGGTGTCTATTGCTAGTATTGTTGTTGTCTACTATATCTGCACATTGCAACTATTGTTGCCATGTTATGTGGCTTGTAAATGGTGCAAACTTTGGACTCCTGCATTAAAGTCACTCACTCATGCCCCGCCCAACATCCACCACCTTACTGTCCACCTCCATTATTTCTGTGCTGATATCTGATACTAATGTAAAAACACATTCAGGTAATAATATTCAGCTCAAGCTTCTGAAAACTGCACACATAAACCATGAGCATAAGGAAGAATTTGCAGCTTCTCATCAAATAAAAAGTTTGTAAAGTTACCATGCATAGAATATTCTGTCCACATTACCGTACAGATGTTTAAGTGAAAGTGCTGTCTAACACTGAAATCTTCCACAGGTGTTCAGTTAGACTGAAATCCAGTTACCATGGCATCCAAGCTGGTTCTGTCACCAAGTGCTTCTTCATGGTGCAAATTGTTGGGTTTCTGTAAATTATATTAAAATGAGTACGTAATGAGTCTAAAGTGGCTCTCAATGGAAGGTGTCATAAGATAACTTCTATACAGAATTTATTTATATGACGCTTGAATCCAAATCTGCTTACAATAAGTGCAAGTGAAACAACCCAGACTTTCAAGAATCATCCATAGATTTACTTTGTTGTGGATCCAATGAGCGGTACAGTGGTTAGGTTAGTGTCGCCTCACAGCAAGAAGGTTCCTGGTTTGAACCCCAGCTGTGGTACATGGGTTCCAGGTACTCCAGTTTTCCCCCACATGCAGGTTCATTGGTGACTCTAATTATTGCCCATAGATGTGAATGTGTCTCGCACAGTGCCAGCTGAGATTGACTCTAGCTCCCAGCAACCCTGATAATGATCAGGGGTTATGGAAAATGGATGGATCAAATGATCAATGAGTTGACAAATTATTTCAGCTCTAACTTTATTTACTGATAGGAGTTTGTCTGAAATGTAGTAAAAATATAAAGTGTGAATATTGACAGACAGCCTCTAACAAATCACTTCCATATTTAACAATAACTCAAAGTGCAGTCATGATGTACAAAAACAGAGATAGAACATAATAACACATGTTGAATGTTGAATTCTGTATGGAGTGGATTAAAGCCAGACGTCTCTCTGTCTCTCTCCCTCCTCACACACACACACACACACACACACAAAAAAAAACAAAAAAAAAACACATACACACTGTAGCTGTTTGCTTGGAGGATTTGCAGTGCGATCTTTGGAGCCTGAGATTTTCTGAGGTACACCAGACATAACACTTGGCCGTCTAAGAAACTGGCCTGTGTCCAACACATAGAATACAGTCCTGGGAATATTATTAATTACACTTAATGAAATTAGTTGCAGTCTCAATATCATAAGTTCATATTAAAGTCATGAAATAACATTGATTACAGTATCTGTATACTTAATTAAAATCAAAAAACAACCTTAAACCCTCAGCTGTCATCATAAGACCAAAAGCTGGAGTTCCTTGACGTTTATCCAGTGATGAAGATCATGAAGTAGTGGTTGAAAATCCAGGAAAACATTCACATTGAAAATTTTTTTGTGATTTGATGAATAGTTTTGTAGTTTTGTTTGTCTGATAAGTCTTTATTAACCCCGTAGCACCGCAGAATACACATTCTATATTAAGAAATAATCATAAATAAAAATGATAAAATCAGGATGTTATTTCTGTACTTAGTGACAAGATTATCTCAATATTTGTTCAAACATCCAGAGGTCAGTGCTGATATGGGAATTTTCCAAAAGTGACCCTTTAATAAGAAAGACTGGATTCAAAGCATCAAAGTTTAAGTTGAATTTATTGTTATTGTACAAGAAGGAGCGTTTAACAGTGCAACGCACAAAAGGGGTTACAGAGAAAAAGGCTCCACGAAGAGCCCTGGCAGTTAGTTCTTATACATTTCTAATGGGCTGTCAAGGACACCTCCCCATAGATACAGGTAACGTTATAACATCCTTTTCAGTTCTCTGATCAGTAACCAACAGGATGTTTCTTTGTCTAAATAATACCTCCCTAACCTGTCTCCAACTCTCGAACCATTGTGAATTACTTAACTTAATTTAAAGTTGAACTTAATTTATCCCTGCCAGCGTCAGCAAAACAAAGAGAAAAAGGGGAATTCATTCAAGACATGTAATAAAACAGGATACACACATTGTATGAATTAAAAACAGCTGGACCCCAGTATATTCCTATTTTTTATAACAAGTGCTCCCCCCTTTCCCTAAACAGAAGAGGCAAACAGCAAGGAATGTGAGCGTCACAGTGTAAGTCGACACTGCATGTGTGTGTGTGATTCATCAGTTGGAGGTCAAGAAATTGTCTGCACACTCCAAAATCTTCTGACCAAACATGAGTTGAGGTGGTCACCCTCACACACACACACACACACACACACACAAAGCATGTGAGCTGGGATGGAGGCGTGTGGAGGAGGTCAGGGTCAGTTCAGCAGCAGGAAGTTGTGCACAGAGCACTGTGAGCAGCCAGAGAGGAGCCCAGACACCACGAGGAGGAAGACTCACTCACATTTCTGATCATCCATGTACACGGTTAATAAAACATTGTGCTTTTAAGTCATTTATTCCCTTAAATTGAAACTTTGAATTTAATGTGTTCCCCCAAATGTAAAAAAATAATAAAAATAAAATAAAAATAGAACAATAAATGTAATCTATTTTATGAATTAATAATGTCAAACATGTAGGAACAGGATGAAAAGAGGTGGCTAACACTTCATACAACTCATAACATGGCAGATTTTTTTTTTTAATGAATGTTAAACAAAGTTGAGATTGCTCGAGATGTCTCTATTCTGAAAACATCAAACCAACATAACCTGTTATTAACATGCATCATTATTAAACATGTTAGCTTTATGCGTTAGCATTGCATTAAACTGTTACATGTGGCTGGTTAGACATTAGCTGTGAAACCGTTATAACTGTAACGTGATATATTTTGGACTTGCATTGGATGCATTAAGCTTCATAACACTGTCAGATGTATGGTTGCTAGTATTAGGATCAGCTGTTACACAGGCACCTCTGTTTTCACCAAATCAAATGCACATACATGACAACATGGTTACCAAACTATCTGAGGTAATTAAGTATCATTTATACAGACTGCTCATGATCACTTTATTGAGAGTTCTTGTGCAGCAGATGGCTTTAACATCAGGCTTGGTTTTAAAGCTCATGCTACTGTTACAAAGCCCTGTGCCTGCAGTTTGTCTGCTCAGCTCGGATTCAGATCCAAACTTTTAAGCTCTTGTTCCGGTTGTTTGGTCAGCACAGCTTTCACACCAGCCATCCAAACCAAATGGACGACTGTAAGATGTTACTCAAATGCACCCCATGTAGCTTCTCCTCACTGACAACAACTTTACACTTTAAGGTGCAGTGTGTAGGATTCAGTGGAATCTAGCAGGTGTAGTTGCTTATGTCACCCTCTCCTTCCAAGAATGTAGGGGAAATTATATTATTGGCCATGAAAGAAGTGAAAAACTCAAACTCGTACATATCTACAACAATTGTTTAGTTTGTCCATTGTAGAAACACGGTGGTCCAACATGGTGGACTCGCAGTGTCTGTAGACATACAAGGTTCATTCTATGGTGACAACAGCACAAAGATTCTTATACAAAGGCAATTCAACACTAATGAAATCATAGCTATGAATGTTATATTCCATTTAGAAAAAATGCAAGTCTACTAAACATGGTTTAAGTGTCAAGTAGAGCAATATATAAGAAATAAAATACAGAAATAGCACACAAAAGTTCTCATTTCACTCAGCTGAGGAGGGATGGAGGTATTTTCTCCACACAGCAACAACCAGGCTGTGGCTTGTTGCTCTCTCTGCGGCGGTGAGGAGGCAGCGCTGATTAGCTCTGACTCTGTTTGGGTTCAGAGGAGTGGAGCACAAATTGGAGCAGACCTCTAAAAATAGGACGTTTTATTTACCCCTCCCAACATCCAGGTCTTTGTGAATGTGTGCGCAGGCATGCTCTGCCAGCATCTCACAACAAGTCATTCATGCACAGAACAACAACAACACACACACACACACATATGCAGAGATGAAGAGGAGGATCCATTTCCTGTGAGAAGAGGCCTCAGGGTTGAATGTTGCTCTCTTCATGAATATCTTTCATTTTTCATGCAGAGGCATTAGAGATGGCATCAGTGTTGCTTTGACCTGTATGTATGTGTGCTTGTGGGTGTGTGTGTGTGTGTGTATGTGTGCATCCATGCATACAGCTATATGTTGGAGTGTGTGTTGAGTGCACTGGGCCACATCCTACTAATGCATCCTCACTCATACTTTCACCATGCGCACTGCAGGCAGGATGACCTTTGACCTCTGATTGATGCTTTGACCTCTGGTGGACTGCCTGCATTTGGTGGTGAAAAGGGCATCTGTCATGCTCTCCTCAGCCACCGTCTGTCTCTTCCACAGCAGTCTAACACGGTCTAATGTTGCAGATTGACTTTCTCCCACCTCCACCCCGTCACACACTGCCCCAGTGCATGTGGGAAGTTAGCTGGAGGCCCTAACCTCTTGTTGCTTTTCAGGCTGTGCGGTCGCCTCTGGTGTTTTTTTGATTTATGGATTAAGAAAAAGAGCCGATGATTCGCTTTCAATAAAATGTTAAATGGTTTCATATTATTAAATTAATATTAAATTGTTGAAGCAACAATCAAATTTAATAAAACAAGTTGCTCTTCTGCCCTGAATCTATTCTTGATGACAGGCACCTGATTCAGCCTCTTGTGAGTTTGTAAAAACTTTGATGGCTGTTGTTTATCATGAAGATCCTGACAGAGAAAAAAGAAGAAAACAGGAATCAGAGTACCGCCCACACTCTGTGATTGACAGGATGTCTCTGGAGGATTGTAGTGTGAAAACACCACAAACGAATGAATAACTGAACAGATGAAATAGATATGTGTTATCTGTAAACACTAAACTAGAAATGGTTGATTATATTGAGACAGTAAAATGAGTTTTTCCAGTTTCTACATGCATATATATATTTATATTTTTTCCGTTATATATATATATATATATATATAATGGAAAATACATCTCTATATATTGGAGTATTTGTTTTCTGCTCGTGGTGACACAAACTAAAAATTAAAAAAAATAAAAAAAAATCACATTTTTAATAACATAGTAAGTTAATATTAATGTACAACAACAAGCTATTGCCTAATTGCAAGCAGACAAAGAGCTGCATTAGCATTCATCTGAAGTGGTGTTTGTGTCACCTGATCAGTATCAGTCCAATATTTTCTCTTTTAGCTTGGTTTTTGGTCTCCACCAACTAAGACAAATATCTGAGTTTTAGATTTGGGTTTTAATTAATCCATTATGTTCACCAGCTACTTTCTAACTGTGTCTGTCTGTTTGCTGATGAGCAGGTAGTGTATCATGGTTTCTTCACCAACAAAATAAGCCAAAGGAAGCTAACATTGTTCAGGTTGACTGTAACAGGACCCAAAGTGCAAATACAGCCAAAAGCCAAGATTAGTTTAAACTGTTTATTGGTAACTGAGAGGAATGTGCAGTGGTATTGAAGAGCAGGGCTGGTGGTGGCAGAATCCAAAAAAACAGGTGCAGAGACGAAACATGGCTGGTGGATGGGAGGGAGATTTCCAGAAGCACAGTTAAACAGAGCACAAAAACCTGCAAAGAGTTGCCTGTATTGTTACCACAATGTAGACTGAATGATCTGGTGGCGTCTGGGAGATTGAGCCGGTTTTGAATACTGCCCTAATGGATTGGATGATGTGGAACAGGTGGTGGGGTAAACTGGCAGGTGAGAGTGGAAAACCACGGCCAGCAAGAGAGACAGCCAGATATTCAGGGAGAGGGAGTACAAGGGGAAAACACAGGGACGACGACGCAGACAGCATCCTCATAACAAAAATACAGTTGAGGAGAACTGCAGATTTGTAGTATTAATATTTATACATATTCAATATGTATATGTATTTGAATATGACTTAATTGAGCAGTTCAAGAATTTAGAATGTGTTTGTTTGCCCAGACTAAGACTAAAGCTGCTAGTAAAGTCACTAGTTGTTTGCTCTAAAAATATCCCCTTAAAGGAGCCGAGCTCTCGAGAGGGAGGACGGACACATTCCTTCTTCCGGTCTCTTCCCCACATCCCTGGTAAGAATAGAAACTGGAACGAACATGCAAGCTGGGGAGTCAACCCATGAATCTGCTTCACCCACAACACTGAATATGCACACACACACACACACACACACAGAAAGAAGGCATGAAAACAGACTTTTTTAAATACTTTATTTATCCAGGGGAAATCAGCTCAGCTTTCAAGCTCTTCCCCCAACAACATCCTACTTCAGTTTGACTCCCACATATTCACACTCAGTGCTGTCCAGTACAATAAATCTGGGGATTTAGCAACTTACTCAAAAGCTCAGCTCACCTCAGCAGTGTGTGTTGAGATTTAGGAGATGTGTCAAAAAGGAGTTTTTTTTTTTTTTTCAACCTGGCATTTAAAATGTTGACTACTTCCTTAATCTGTGAGCATTAGTAAGTAATTAGTAGTTATGGATCAATCATGTGTTGTTATTGCTATGGGTAAGTATTAAGTATAAGGTTTAATTCAGGTTTTAGTGTTGTACAAATGAATGAAAGAAGTGTTCAAGAACAGATACAGTCATGAATAAAATACATTAATTAAGGTCAAAACTATTAAACTGAGACAAGAATAATAAAAGTCAGCCATAGAACATTCCATTAAAGCTGCACTAATCAATATTTTTATATTATCAATGGTCCAAATGACGATGTGTATTATGAAAAGTTCTAAAATATAAATTTGGAATTATGCTTCAGCTGGAAAGGTGACTAAAACAAGTGTCCAACACCAGCAGAAATCAAAGTAAAAGACATGCATTAAGGTCAAAAATAAGTTAAGCATGGACCATAAAAATAACCCATAAAAGTGAGTCATAAAAATAACTCATAATCAATAGTTTTTATATTGTCAATCAATCATGGCTGTGTGTAATGTGAAAGGTACTGCTCATAGTGTCAAACCCATGAAGAATTATAACCTACGCTGCACTTTCACTTAGCATTTTAGCATCTTTCAGCTCATTGTTTTGACCCCATAACTTCAGGTTTACTTCTGCTCTCATAAATCTGGCTCCAGCAGCAGGCGGCTGTTTTCAGTCAAAGTGTTTCTCAGGAGATGGTGGACACCAAAACAGAGCAAAAAGTAGTTAAATTAACCAGATGGACACAAACGTGAACATATGAACTCTAAAGTGCGATAATATGTCAGTTTGTTTCTGTCCTTCCTAAAAACGGTTTGAAATGCATTCCACAGTTTGAAGATTTGTCACACAGATTTAGGAGCCGAAGCCTGTGATGCTGGTCATTTGAAACCATCTAAATACTTCAAGGTGCTCTGTGGATTTTTCTTCTAAACAAATAAAAGTTTACAGTCATACAGTCCTTGAGTCCTGACAAAATACATTGAACGCCTTTCCCTCTTCATAATATATTTACAAAGCTGAATTTAAAGGTTATACTGTATACTGAGATTTGTGACATTAAGATGGCAGCAAACAGCTTGTGGATTAATGGCGTCCTTAGCGGTGAGATGCCTCACTCCCTCAGCTTAGGTTCCCAGCCTGTATAAATGTGATCCAGCCATTATTTGTGTTATTCATTCCACCTGTATGTTTGCTGTGTTCCCTCTCCTTCTTTCTTTTGTGAACAAAAGTGATGACTCAAGGTTTTTGAATGTGCTCTGTGTAACCGGCCCAGCATCAGCAAAGCCACATTAGTAAGCTCTTTTTTTGACTCGAATCAAAAAAGTTTCATCATGAGGATTTGTTCCTCTGTGGGTTTTTGGCTTCAAGTGAAGTCTGAACATCATTCCTTTGTGTGTGTGTGTGTGTGTGTGTTTGTTTGGTGGCTGTCGTGGCTCTTTTAGAAATCCACTGAAGAAGAAGCAACCATCCCAAGCAGACACACTCTGACACACACTGACAGAGCATGAAGATGAATGGCCTGTGTTTTAGAGTATCAGTATCAGGTTGGTGAGAGAAGAGCAATCATCCTAAGGTAAACCCCTCCAACAGACGAGTGCTACCATCATGTCAAAAGTTTTATCTATGATCTTTATCTACATTAGTGCATCATAGTATGGACACATTAGCGCCACAAACAGGGCACACATGTTTACCTCCTGTCTCACTAAGCCTGTGTGCCTTGTCAGTAGCTTCCCACCTGCTTTGAAAGCCTCTGTTCTCAAACTCAACTTTTGGTTTGGACATTTTCTTGGGGGCTTTGATGTTGCTGTGCGTTCATCCTCTGATGAGTGTGTCAATAAACAACCGAAGCAGCAGGGGGAGGAGGGTGCACACGTCTTTACCAATGACAGTATCTTGAACTGTGTGGTGGCTGCTGCAGTGCATTGTGGGATTTGTAGTGTTTAGTAGCACTTTACTACATGTCATTCCCCATCTCTCTCTCCCCATGTTCCTGTCACTTCTTCAGCTGTCTCTGTCAAATAACCCCCCCCCCCCCCAAAAAAAAAAAAGCATAGAGAATCAGGTCATAAAAATCAGGTCATTAAAAATAAAGCATCCTGTGCAGACTCCCAAAGTAGTATTTTTGGGGGCCCTCAGTCTTTGGCCCTGTGTCAGCAGATAATGAAGGTAGACCAAAGCAATTTTCTCAATAAACCTTCACAATTTAATTTTGCACTTCCCCAAATCCAACAGTCATCTCCATATTTTATATACTATATAATGATATTCACAATTAAGTGAAAAAGAAATTGCTCTTGGCAAAGGGGGACAATAGGAAACTGTTTTTCAGCAGACGAAGTGTATTTAAATCAAAACATCTTTGGGGATGGGAGTGCTTTAACACTGTAGTTTGGGGGGTGGGGTGGGGGGCACACTACAGTCTGGAAAGTGCATTCTCAAAGCCAAAAAATCTCAGCAGCTGGCCAAGTAATTGTCGAGTAACTGGCACTCACCAAGAACCAAATCAACCCCCTGCAGATGTATTAAGTTCAAATATTACCGATTTCCCATTTAAAAGACATATTTTCCCCTCAGCTCAAGACAGTAAGGGATCAGCAGGGGTAAGATGAGCTGTCTTAAGGGATCCACAGTCAACACATGCAGGATTTTCTTTCCCCCTGCTCTCTGTATCGACAAGTGCCAGTGGGAGACAGTGCCATGTTTCTGTGCCTGAAGATGCATTGCCAGTGTGAGTCTCAGACTGGGTCTCCAGAGCTGAGTGCTGGCTGTGGCTCTCCAGAATGCCATGTTCCTTACATCATTCAAAACCAATATTTGACTAGCTGCAGTCCCCAAACTCTGTGGCACTTGGTGGTTTGAAAACAGAGAGAGAGAGAGAGAGAGGCTGCAATTTGAGAGCGTCAGAGGAGCCAGAGCCGTTCCCACTGCAGACCTCCTCCTTCTTTTCCTCTTTTCTTCCTATACTGCTTTTTCTCCTTTTATTTTTGTGCAAGTCTTCATGTCTGGTGCACACGGATCCCTTGGGCTTAGAGTGGTTTTGTGCTGAATGTGGCATAAAAAAAGCATGAACTTTATAACCCCCCCCTCTCTCTCTCTCTCTCTCTGTTTAATGTGAGGTCTGGATCCAAGTCTGTGGCTGGGAACGCTCTCTCTCCAGGATTAAAAAAAAAAAGGAAGTGTGGATGGGAGAGGTGAGGAAAAAGATGGAGAGATCAAGAAGGAGACAGAAAGAGAAAAGAAAGACAGAATGAAAGAGAGAGAGAGAAAGAGAGAGAGAGAGAGAGAGAGAGAGAAATCTGAGACCAATCAAACCATGGCTGCTCTCCCAGAATGACTCCAAACACATGCTCCACGCCTCTCAACTCTTTTCTGTATGTTGCCTGTCTGAAGTTCAGCTCTGAGTCAGCTTGAATGCATGTGCAAAGACTGCCCTACATACTGTACACCTCCTACACTTTTCTTTCTTTTCTATCTAATTAAAGACACTATTAAGAAGATAATGTGATGTTCTCTGTGCTATCAAGTAACTTTTGCCGTACAGCAGTCACTGTGGCCACAAGTGACATTTACAGGATGAATACTAAAACATAGTGTAACTCTAGCAAGTAGAGAAGAGTCATTACACAGTATGCCGTGTCGATCTGCTTTTAAAATCAGCTACCATTAGCAACCAGAGCCATACTCCAGTACATCTGAGGTACAATTTTAAAGTTTTAAAGTCATTGTTTACAACTTTTATTTCCTGCTACTTTGTATTTCTCTACATTTCAGAAGGAGTTATTGTGCTTGAAATACAAATACAGTACAATATTATAGATTCAACTACCCAACAGTGTATAATAGTAGTTCAAATCAGCTCCATGTCGTGTAACTACACCATCAAATCTGAAGTGTTGATTTTAATGTTGTTGTTTGAACTCGAGTGTGAGACTGCATGAAAAGGTGGCTTTGTGTCTGTGTCTATGTCTGTCTGCCTGTGTCTGTCTGTCTGTGTCTGTCTGTGTTTGTCTGTCTATGTCTGTCTGCCTGTGTCTGTCTGTCTGTGTCTGTCTGTCTGTGTCTGTCTGTGTCTGTCTGTGTCTGTCTGTCTGTGTCTGTCTGTCTGTGTCTGCCTGTCTATGTCTGTCTGCCTGTGTCTGTCTGTGTCTGTCTGTCTGTGTCTGTCTGCCTGTGTCTGTCTGTGTCTGTCTGTCTGCCTGTGTCTGTCTGTCTGTGTCTGTCTGTCTGTGTCTGTCTGTCTGTGTCTGTCTGTGTCTGCCTGTCTATGTCTGTCTGCCTGTGTCTGTCTGTCTGTGTCTGTCTGTCTGTGTCTGTCTGTGTCTGTCTGTCTGTGTCTGTCTGCCTGTGTCTGTCTGTCTGTCTGTCTGCCTGTGTCTGTCTGTCTGCCTGTGTCCGTCTGTCTGTGTCTGTGTGCCTGTGTCTGTCTGTCTGTGTCTGTCTGCCTGTGTCTGTCTGTGTCTGTCTGCCTGTGTCTGTCTGTCTGCCTGTGTCTGTCTGTCTGTCTGTGTCTGTCTGCCTGTGTCTGTCTGTCTGTGTCTGCCTGTCTATGTCTGTCTGCCTGTGTCTGCCTGTGTCTGTCTGTGTCTGTCTGCCTGTGTCTGCCTGTGTCTGTCTGTGTCTGTCTGCGTGTGTCTGCCTGTGTCTAAGTAACATTTCAGAGAGAAGTATTGCATGTTTTACTCCACCACACATCACATCAATTGATATGTTACAGTCAAAAACAAAAATAAGATTATAAAACGCAGCACTGTTCAGATTAAACTGGCAGATCTTAATTCTTTTGGGTGACCTGACTGGAGTTCCTCCTCATGTCTCAGATGTTCATGAGAGACAATGCCCTCTGAAATCATTCAGTATTTCACAAAAACGTCCTTGTCCTGTTGCTACCTGTTTATAGCTGATTGGCTAATAATACTGATTAAGACTTATTTTCCTGTGCTAGTTCTGAACTTCAGAGGAGATAAATAAAGCTGTAACATGCAATAAAGTCCTTCATGACTTCTCAGTCATGGGAATTCCCTGTAGTGCTGACGATGCAGGATATCTGACACCACAACTGTCAAATGAATTAATTGCCATTAGTCCTAGTGATGTCATGCTTACAGCTCTTGGTTCAGTCAGTCATAAGTCAACATGAACATGAAACAGACTGTGTCTGAAAGATATCATTTTCTTTGGACCAAATGAACAGAACTTCAGGTGAGAAAGTGACCTGAGATGACCTGAGATGACCTCAAAGTGAGTCCATATAAGTGAGTGCTCAGGTTTAAATCCAATTTTTTTTCAGTTTTTTGAGGCGTACACACATTAATTGATTTTTACACACATTCATAAATATGAGCACACAAACACACTGAGATCCATTTTCATAACTCTTCTTCTCTCTATTCTATTATTATATCTATTATATACTCTTCTTAACTCTATTGCTGCAGTCGCCTTGGAGAGCTCCATCTGCTGATATACAAGTAGTTTTTAATCTGACTGTGTTGACATTGTCATATTGCTACTTAGACCTGAGCATCCGTTGATCAGTTATGATTATAGTCAACTCAGCCTCAGTTTCTTGAAGACATTTCATGTTTCATCCAGGAGTTAACGGGCATTGAATCCCAGATATTTATTCATATATTTATTCAGGTCTTCAAGAACCTAAAGCAAGCCAAGCTGCAACCTTCAATGAATACTACAACAGGAAGTGCTGTAAAGAGCAAACGTGTGTGTGTGTGTGTGTGTGTGTGTTACTGCTCACACATTAATTTGTAAAAGTTAGATTATTGTTATTTCTTTCATTCTCACTTTGTGGAAGCAGATCATTCGTAACATGAACAAACACAGAGTTACTCAACATCCTGCCTCGGTCTGTCTTTACACTCAGATCTGCATCGAGAAGAGTTACTACATAAAGAAAGCTGTTCTGCCTTTTCAGATGGCAGCTGGTGAGTGTGTGTGTGAGCATGTGTGTGTGTGTGTGTGTGTGTGATTTATTTTAACATGGTTCAAATATGTCTTGTCTGTTGACATATTCCTTCCTACCCTATCTTTGATAAGCACCATTAACAGTACAGTACATGTTCATCTGTGTTTGTGTGCATGTTTTTTTTTCTTTTAAAGGCAGGGTGGGGGTTCACTGTTTAGACAGTGGGCTGAGGGGGGAGTGGAGGTATGGACAGGGGAGGGGGCTGGGGGTCGGCTGGAGTCTGGAGAGACAGACAGGGAGAGAGAGTATAAAGGATCTCATTGTTTTGAATTCCCTCAAAGGGAGAGGAGAGAGAGAGGAGGGAGAGGTGGGGGTGGGATGGAGGCGGTATTATGTTTCAAGTGATGTGGAGTGGTCCATTTTGGTTATGGGACACCACCAGGAGGGTGGAGGGGGAGAATGAGAGAGAGAGACAGAGAGAGAGAGAGAGAGAGAGAGGGAGAGAGAGTGAGAGAAAGAAACTTAAGTTTCCAAAATAAATATTTCCAATCAAAACCTCCTCCCCTTTCACCCTCCCTCCCGCTCTCTCTCTCTCTCTCTCTCACACACACACACACAGCCCAGCAGGCTATACTCAGGAATTCTGCTGCTTCATCATGGTTAAATCATCTTCCATATTTCTTTGTTTCTCTTTGTTCAGCTTGGCTGTCCTGTGAGAAAATGTTTGCTTGCAGACACACAGGCTCTGTATTAACATACAATGATACGCTTAAAAAAATCAAAGAAATGCAGTAAAAAAAGTGTAGTAAACTCAATACTATACCCAACGATACTATGCTCAAGTTATGATTTATGAAATCGTACTGAACTGGAGAGTGTGCACAAGTGGAAACTCACGCATGAGAACAGTTTATAGTCAGTGGAAGTGGTGATGCTCATGCCAAAAGTAGTAAAAAAAAGCCAAATGTCCTAATGGCTTCTTCACTTTAAAGCCTGAACACTGTTCATTGTTTGTTTGAGATTTGGTGTGTTTGTCGGTTCATCCACTCAGCTCAGAGTTGATGTACGGTGTGTTTCTGTCTAGTTAAATTGTCTCTGTCAGACTGTTAAATCCACATAGAGAGTTATGATGTGAAAACTGATGCAAATGTGTGGGTGCTGAGTCATTAAACTTATAAACAGTGCTGGAATTAGTTCTGTTCTCAGAAACAGACTAAAATCAGTACAGTTGATGATAGTCACAAACAGCATTATGGTCATGTGATCACCTACTCATGTGCGTAGATTTGATCAAGTTATCAGCACAATAAAGCAACTCGCTGCCAGAGTCCATAATTTTATAGTTATATAATAATTTCCACATTTAAAGTGAAACCATTTATTTGTTATGTTGAGTGGACAAAAAGTACTGTGCTAACAGCACTTTGGTTGTTCGGTTGGCCCACCAGTTTGGTTCTATATCTTGACTATTGGATGAATTGCAATGCTGCAATGTGTTTTGGTACAGACATTTAAATTTCCCTCACCATGCATTTTCAGAACTCTGGTGATCCTGGTGATCTGTCAAGTTCACAATTTTGTGCAGTAAAAAAAAAAAACAAAAACCTGCCAGTCAGCAAATGTTACCATGCTAACATGCTAATCTAAGAGCATTGTCATACTGGAGCGTCTCTGCAAGCTTATCAGCCAAATTTCACTAGGCATGGATGCATTGCATTCCTTGTGCGCCGCTGGCCATAGAGAGTCCGGTCGATTTTCAAAATAAAACACCTTGTTCAAACTTTCAATCATAAAATGTTTACATATTCAGAAGCACATAAAACGTAAAAAATCTGAGAAAGTTAACAAAACCTGGTGGTGGGGTTTGAAATTGCGTGGAGAACACGCAATGTTTTGGCTCATGAGCGCTGCTGGTATAAAGGAACGGTCCAACATTTTCGATAATAAGCTTGTTTCTAAAAACTCAACACAAAGACTTACATAATACAGACAAACACATATTCACGTGGGTAACCCAATGCAAGTTCTTACGATGGTTTTACACTATTCCACTGACCCAGGGGTGGCAGTAATGTAGCAATGGGCCAGCAAAGGCTGGTAAATATGTAAACCAGTGTTTCTCAAACTGTGGGCCCTCCTAGAGTGGCATAGAGCCCCTGGAGGGATGACCAGCAGAAAAATATGGGAAACTGAGTTGAAAGAATATGATTTATGTCATAAAATAAACAAGAGTTTGCTGATGCTATCATGCACCTCCATTTCACTGAAATGAAACTTTGGTCTTTTTTTTATTAGTTGTTGCACCTATCATTTGTTAACAATGATGGGATTAGAAAGTGGGTTTGCAAAGGAAGAGATGCATTCAACATGTTTGTTTCAGAGTGAATGTGAACATAATATTTGTTATATTTTTGTTGTTTGTTGTCAGGGCACCTTTAAAGTCACCTGACTTCCCCACACAGCAAACCTGGCAACCTAACTGAGTATCAGCTTCAGACTGTCAGTGGATGGATTAGACTAGATGTTTCTCATTGCTTCCAAATAAATGTTAAGCTGCTGGACCTATCTGTGCTGAACACATCGAGATGAAAGTGATGGCTAATTAAAAAGTGGACCATTTTCTGGTCCACTTTTTATACAATGGTGATTTCCCAAAAGAGTTACAAAAGTTTCCCAAATACGTCTCCTGAGCTCCCCTGAGCGCTGTGAACTGTGAATGATTCTAATGGAACATGTTTAGGCAACAGCCAAAAAGCCATTGCCTCACAGAATTGTTACCACATGCCATCCACTTAGCAACCACATGGCACCCAGAATGGTCCCCAAATATTGGCCATTAATGAATGATTTTGTGTGTGTGTGTGTGTGTGTGTGTGTGTGGTGTGTGTGTGTGGTGTGTGTGTGCAGCTAATGACTAATGACTATAATGACTATAAAGCACAGACAGCCATGGGAGAATACACGCAGAATGTCCAATGGGCCATGACACGTGTTTTTTTTTTTTTTTTTTTTAGTTTGAAGAGCCTTGAATCGTGTGTCCAGCTGGTAGACACACACTGTCTTTGTGTCACACCACATACACACACACACACACACAGTGAGAGACACACCTGTGGTATCTGTGTGTGAATCATATCAGCAAGGTCAACCCCTTCACTCTTCTCTCTCTCTCTCTCTCTCTCACACACACACACACACACACACACACACACAGTACCCTCTGCTGCTCCGTGACCCCATGCATTCATAGATCTCATTGTGGGCTAGAGATGTTCTTATGGCTGTGTTTGTGTGTGTGTGTGTGTGTGTGTGTGCGTGTGCGAAAGCGTGTGTGTGATGGGGGTGGGGCCAGCATTAACCTCTGCTCCCTCATCCTGATGTCCTGCCTTATCGTCAGCCATATGTTGCTAAGAAGAGGACTGGGATCCAGAAGAAGCATGATATTATATTTTCAAGATGTCAGTCTTTTACATTTGATCTTTTATATTTAATCTTTTACATTTACAAGGCACTCGGCTTGACATTTCAACACAGTTAGTGATAAAGTGATAAAGGAAAGTATAAGTAAAATCATTGTGGGTAACAAAAATCTAACTAATGTAACCAGTAACATTCTAAGAGTAAGAGTTGGCAACACTTTTTTTCATACAAATTCTATCAAGACATCATGAAACATAATTGATTATTACATATTCAAAGTGTATGAAGCAGTTAGCATTTTGATGCTCATATATCCATCCATTTTCTGTAACCTTTTATTCTCATTCAGGGTCACGGTGGAGCTGGAGCCTATCCCAGCTGACTTTGAGCAAGAGGCGGGGTACACCCTTGACAAGTCACCAGCTTATGACAGGGTACATGGAGACAAACAACCATTCACACTCGCATTCACACCTATGGACAATTTACAGTCACCAGTTAACCTGTTAAGGTTCATGTGTTTGGACTGTGGGAGGAAGCTGGAGTACCCGGAGAGAAACCCACACTGACACAGGGAGAACAAATAGTTCTCAGAGGCAAAAGTGCTGCACAACTGTGCTGCTGCTCATGTGTTAATCCATCAGTTCTTCATTGTACTTACTTTACTTGTCAACTCACCACGTTTTTACAGTGTTAAAAAGTCTGTCGGGTAAGATGAATCAACTGACACTACTCTGTGTTACGGGAAAGATTGTGGTCAGTTAGCAGGATGAAGAATGTGAACCACAGCCTCTGATGTCACAGTCACACACACTTTGTTGACCATCTATGCCCGCCTCCTCCCATGGAGGTTTTGTGGTGCATCGATGCTATTTCCTCCTTTGCTTGATCTTTCAGGCTGTGATGCAGTCAAAAAAAAAAAATACTGCACTGTTTCCTCCATCATAATTTGGGCAATAAAAAGGAACAGATTCACGTATTTCCTCAGCATTTCAACAGCAAAGCTTCTGGTGTGACTAACTATGACCCATCGGCAAGGTGTGCTTTAACGATTGTTTAAGGGAGTTTGGTGCTGTGGCTTTGAAAATTGAATCATTTGAGAGGCTCCAGTAATTTGCAAATGCCTTCAGTGTTTTTACCCGTTGACAATGAGTGTGTGTAATGGCGGTGAGTGCGAGTGCGTTTGTACATTAACCCATCACAGTCCCTTACAGAAAATTCAGCTGCTCTCCTCAGGTTTTTCTGGGTCGAGACCCCTGGTGTTGTTGCAGGTCGAGATGCAGTTGAAGTTGATTTTCTCTGAGGGAGGATGGAGAGAGAGGAAAGAGAGGAAATGCAGGAGAGACAGGAGGAGAGAGGGACGGAGCTGTGAGGCTCCAGATGAGACCGATTTCCTCAAGAGGAAGAGTGAGGGAGGTGCTGTCCGTGTGTGTGTGTGTTTCTGTGTGTGTGTGATGTGGCACGCTGTTATGCTGTCTGTGATGTGGTGCATTTTCATCTGCATACATTCCTGTGTGTGTGTGTGTGTGTGAGAGAGAGAGAGAGAGAGAGAGAGTTGGTGGCCTGTGTGTGCATACATATGGCTGTTTAGTTATGTGTCTAATTTGAATGTCGTGTGTTGGTGGCCTTGGTTTGAAACCCCCACCCCACATGCACACACACACATGCACACACACACACACACACACACACACACACACACACACATCACACAACTGCTCCAAGGCTCCTGCCAAGCCGACAGCCCGTTGGCGGGAGGGGCGGGGTCAGCCACTGAAAGAAAGAAATTAAGGAAGTGGGAAAAAGAAGAAAACGGGTGACAGAATGTGAAAAGACAGTTGGGGGAGGTGGCTGAGGAGAGAGGCTAAATGGAGTAGAATGAAAGCTGCAGCGAACACACACACACACACACACACACACAGAGCAGGCTGATTGCTGAGCTGATTAGCTGAGGTGCTGCTCAGACTGAAAAAGAACAAAGAGTGTATCCTCCAGTTGACACAGCGAGACGGCTACACAGACTCCATGTTGAACTTTTATTAAACATCTCTACCAGTCAGTGTTGTCCACCTCTGATATGATGACTCTGATGGATTATATATTGACAGCTGATCAGCACTACACTGGCTTTATGGTTATAGAATATAGGTTATAAGAGTCATGTGTTACATGCCTGCTTGTTTTCCAGCTGCTGCCTTTAAATATATCAAACATAAATGTTTGAATCAACGACCACAGTGTGGAAAAATGTGACATAATTTCCAAACATGCATGCTGTGCATAGTTATTATAGAGTTTAAGTGGTCTGAAAGTCTGTTTCAGCCTTAACATGGCAAAACATAAACCCAGTGAATGTCAGCAGAGCTTTGTGTTTTCTCCTGCCTCTCTTCTCTGCTTTCTTTTCATGGGTGCTGCTTTTAAATGAGATGAGAGGGGCTCGTGAGATTGGTCAGTCACTAAACTCCACCTGCTCATTCAGTATTCCTCCTACTAATATGTCATGCGTTCATCATTTCTTCCATATTGCTGCAAGCTGTGTCTGGTTTGTGAAGCCACCAGTGGTCACCAGAATAATAAAAAGAAAGTCCCACACTCTCTGTTTAGAGGTTGTAGAACGAAGCAGGAAGTTCCATTTAGTAACTTTGTTAAAGACATTCTAACCCTCAGCTCTGTCACAACATTATTGCATGTGTGCTGCATGCTGCACCTTCACTGCATACGACTGTAAACTGTACAGACGGATGACTGGAGAGCAGTGCATGTGCTGAAATAAAAGCTGCAAGCACAGAGACTTTCCTATAAAGCACTGCATTCCTGCAGTCATTAGGAAATTGTCCAACTCCTTCTAAAATAATGTATTCAGATGAGTGGACTTTATGATTTAACCAGATTAGTCACTCCTGAATGCTTAATAACAGAAAACCTTAAACAAGTTTCACTGATTTCACTATTTGATTTTCCTGAAACTTCTTTACTGATTCTTCTTTGAGTGAAAGAGGAGAAGGTAAAAAGGAGGTCAATATTGTTTTTTTTCTTCTTCCTGGTTTGATGTAGAGAAAGTAGGGTGATTTCCAAACAGGCTCCACATCAATATTCATCCCGATAAGTCGCCCACTTTCATCTTTTTACATTTTCGATTCTTGCTCATTTCCATCACCACCAGCCCCCCTCAGTACTTTTTTGAGGCATTCTGTATAATGTCTTAAAATCCAGGCAATGAGGTGGGCCACAGTGGAATACAAACTACTTGAGCTCCCAGTGTATCCTCGAACTGTGCGGTGAAGTTTCCTTTGCTTCCGGAAAAGAAAGAAAAAACAGTTCATTGTAAGCTTAAAGATTTTAAACTCTCCTCTTGATAATGCAGATGTAAGAAAAATGCTCTAGGTTCGGTTATTGACAGAGGTAATGTGTGATCTCCCCGAGGAAACTATTTATGTGTGATCTCCCTGAGGAAGCTGTTAAAATGTTAATGCTGATGAGGGGGAAATACAATAATACTGAATTGTGTGTCTTACAGGCAGCCTCAATCAGAGAGTGATAGATACTGGCTAATTTGGGAGAAAGTTAGGTGAGAGGTATTCTGCTCCGTAAGCTTTAATGGTTCGAGAAACGCATTCCTCTTTTCTTTCTCTATCTAATGTCTATCTATCCCCTGTGTCGCTCCTCTTTGCTTTATTCTTAATTAAAGGAGGAGGCTCTCTTAATCTCAGCACACTGCACACTAACGACCTGCAGGAGGCTTTACCTCACACAAAGAGCTCAGAGAAAGAAAGGCACAGACAGAGGGAGAGGGTCGAATCAGTGTCAGCGTACAAGTGTCTTTGTCTAAAAGTGTGTCTGCAGAGTGGGCGACGCTGTGCGCAACTCATGAGAATGTGTGTGTTAGAGTTTAACTATGTTAAACCCCCAGCCCGGGTCCGATGGAGGAAGGGCTAAGGGGTCAGGGGTCACCTGTGGCCTGACAAAAGGGACCTGAGGCCCCCACAAAAAGTCATGCGCCTGGGAGTGGGGGCTGGGAGCAGAAGACTTATTACCATCAGCCCTCGCCTGGCCTCTAACAATGACGGATCAGCATCTGTACATCCCGACACACTGACACTTATCCCTCAGCGGGAGAGAGATCACGACGGAAAGCACCAGAGGGAGAAAAGGGGGGGTGGGGGTGGATGGCGGACATCTGTAGATATGTAACAGCATGTTGAGCAGTGCCTGCTGTCAAGAATCAGCAGATCGGCTGATTTAGACTGCCGTCCATCTGCATCTCATTGCAGCTTTTCATTGAGACCAACTGGAAAAAAAATAACCTTAGAGTGCAGAGCGAGCGCTCCACGTACCAGCAGATGAACAGGTGCAGAGTGCAGAGCTCGGCCTTTGTCAGCCTGGACCTGCACTTCTGCCTGTTCAGCACAGCGCTTCTACACAGAGTGTGATGTATTGAATTAAGAAAGTTGAATGGCAACATGATTCAATATAGCCTTTTAGGTATTAAATAAATTATGGAGTTGAATTGGTGGATAATTCCATTTTTCTTGGGTATGAAAGCTCCATAGAAACAGAAGTTTGACAAAATAATCTCATTTTGAGGTCTTCTTACAACCTTTCAAGTTTCAAACCACCTCTAATGGTCTTTATCAACAAATATTATTAAGAGTATTTTCCAGGTGATTAAATCTCAACTTGTACTTTGCAGGTCTTAACAAAAGACTTTATATGTGGCTGAAAGCTCTGGAAAGATCAAGTCTTTTTTATCTTCATTTCCTCCAGATATGATACTGCTATACTCAATGAATTAATGTTCCAACACTAGTAAGTATCAAAAGAAGATTGATCTGATCAGATTAATCACAAAACTGTGAATATATGTAGATGAGATACAACAGAATAAAGCTTTAACAGCATGAGGAGTGAGAGGCATCCAGCAAATGTTGACTTGGTGCATTGTTATTGTCACGGCCATGGTTAAATTAGCTTGAGACAGATGTCATTATGTAAAGGATCTACAACAGATGACTGGAGGTTCCCTGCTTCACTCAGACGTCCATAAGAACTGCTTTAAGGTCTGATGGGATGAATGCAGAGCTCTCCGGACGGCTATTTGTCATGGCTTCTAATTTTCATACGCAAAAAAAAAAAAAAAAAAGTCTCAGATTAGCTATTGAATCACCAAATAGATCATACCATTTCATACCTGCAAGCAAAGTTGATAATCAAGAGGTTGCTTATTAGTCCGGTGGGCCCGACTGAATTTATGACTCCAAATTTAAATCTCAAACCAAAAATGGAGATTACACAGTGAAGGCTGTTCATAGTTGTTTGGATTTAGTGAGATGCTGGATGGAAAGTCCATAACCAGCTGCAGAAACAGAACTCACTGTTCTCATATTGTATTTGAATATTTACACAGATTTAGATGTTTGTTTTGGCTTTAGTTTTGCAAAATATATTCTTATCTTCTATCTTAGTGTTGGGTCTGACACAATTTTGTCAAATTTTGACAATTATGTATCCAAACATCATGTGAGGAGTTCCCCATGCTTGAATCTTTCCAAACGACATAACTCCAATGACTATTGTTATTTGCAAGTGTATTGAACCAATGGATGATACTTCACCTTGAGACAAGATGAAATGTGTACAATGGTAATATTTGTCTGTGTGTTTGTGACTTTCACTTAATTATTTGTGTCAAGCATTTTTTTTTTTCTTACAACTCAGTTGTTTTCTATGAATGCTATAAAGTGGTGGAACACACATTTTTATAACTCCGCAAAAGCAATGTGGGTAAAGGTGCATTACAATTCAGAGATGAGGGTCTATGAAGTGCCAATACACAGATGAAGTCAAAGGCATCTGAATAAATGAGGTAAATCCTTGCAGAGGGCAAATGAACGTTGCCTGCCAGTCCAGAAGTAAATTCATCAGTTTTAATTATCAAAATGATTTCTAGCTCAGCCTCAAAGACCTGAAACAATGTCCCGATATGTTTGACATGAGCACTCGGGGACTCCATCCCTATAGCCTCCATGAAGCTACGTATAATGAATGTGGTGGACCAAGTGAAGTGCAGCTACTTCCCTTTATTGCACCTCTGCCCATTTCTCACTCTGAAAACACTATTACTTATTATAATCGGAGGAAAAAGCAAGGGAGTGAGGAAGAGTAGATTAGAAATGAAAGCAGTAGATGAAGGGTGGGTGGGGGTGGGGGGTCCTTTAGGCAAGCCTGATGAATAAGGTCTCGTGACTGATGACTGGGGCTTTCTCATGGAAATCAACGCTGGAAAAGTAATTAGGGAGCTCTTTCATTAGCTTAAACACAGCTAGGCAAAGAGATGCTTCTGGTGCATCCCTCTCTCTCTCTCTCTCTCTCTCTCTCTCCTTAGCTTGCCCCACCAGAGAATCCCTCTTGGGAGTATTGGATTTGTTTGAGCCTTAAGTTTTCATTAACAAACCCACTGGGATGAATGTGGAAGAAGAAGAAGAAGAAGAAGAAGAAGAAGAAGAAGAAGAAGAAGAAGGGCATCAGGGAGAACTGAGGAGAAAGAGAGCACACAACACACCAAATCAGATCATTATGGTGTTTTCTCCAAGTTATTTTTATCCCATGCAAGGCTCTGATTCAAATTAATAGTCAATTAGCCCAACTATTAACATGCATGCCAGAACTCACTCCTGTAAGAAGCTCAGGGGAAAAAATCCTCCTCAGTCGTCTGACATTTTAACTTTTCCTCATGCAAATCATCTACTTCTCCTTCCACTACCCCACCCCCACTTTTTTTTTTTTTTTTTGAATGTACGTGTTGAGTGCACATGAATGATTCAGGAAGGACCATGCTGCTAAGTGTTTGCGGCTCTTAATGCGAGTCGGTAGCTGCTTTTAATGTGTCCCTCCTCATCAACACACACACAGGTACTGGCCCTCGGTGTAGCGCTGGCTCTGGCCCACATTTCAGCCATGTGATTTCATACGAAATCTGCACACACACACACACACTCTGCAGGCCCCTGTCGCTATGCCCTGCGGCAGCCTGTACACTTCCCTCAGTAGCTGGGAGTGGGTCTGTCTGGAGAACATGAGCTCGGTAGATGCCAGGAGACTCTTTAGCTGTCAGAAAATCTTGTTTACTTTTCATTTTTACACCGCGCCACAGCCCCACTCTGGGGCTTTCTCATCCCTGCTACACTTCCAAAAAACTTGTACCGCCTGCACTTGTGCTTTTCCCCTGTCTATTTCTCTTAGCAACTCAAAACCAACTGGTGAATTTAAGAGCCGACTCCAACAAATATTCACTTACAGTTGTTTCTACAAGCCCAACTCTGTCATGTTTTAGGGAAGAAATGGCGTTTTGCTGGTGTTTGGCTGAGTATGCACCACATGAGACTCACTGTTGGTGTTTGATTGAAGAGATTCTCTTAGATTATATGACTTCGGTCCTGAATTTCCTTCCAAACCTTGCCTCTACTGGAGGTCAAACAAAGCTGAGAATTATGCCGAGGTCATTAGCTAGTTAAAGCCTTTAAGGTTCACCAGATGAGGCCCTTGCAGTTTCCTCCTCAGGTCCAGCCTGGAATGTGTTTAGATAAAGCACATGGGTCTGAGAATCATTAGGACAGGTCTGGTTATGGGCCGTGTAATAAGTACACCCTTTAGTATCTCCTTCCCCTTGGGCCACCGTGATAAACACAACTGCTGTTTTCACTGTCTGGACCTTTTAATTAAGGTCATAAAACAAGATCCTGAAGTGATAACTAATAGCACTGGATTGCCTGCAATAGCTGGTTACTGTGAACCAGATAGAGAATAGAGAATGTTGGTGTCTGTGTGGGGTACTGTAGCAGACCATTATGAACAAAGCTCTGTGGTGCACCCAGTTACTCATTGGGAGATTTGTTTGCCTGTTAAGTTTGTAAGTTGATAGCTCATAATGAAAAACAAATCTGATGAGTAGCCTCCACTTTACAGTTGGTCTGGTGTCTAATTGCAATATAACAGCACTTTAAAAATCATTAAAATTGAAAATATGATTGTTATTGCAACAGCTTATTAGTTCTGTTGTAATGAATTAGATGTTTGCTAATTACATTTGTGCATGAAGTAATCTGTTTACAGTTTAATAACCAGTTGCCCCTGCAACGCCGGGCTGATAAAATATCAACAGTGTCGGGGAATTGCACACAAAAGGGCAACAAAGTGAAGGAATTTTCAGCCGAAGATTAATGCAGAAGGAAAACAGGTCTCAGGCCCTGCTGTGGACAACTTCGAAATCCAAATCACAACAGAGGGAGTCCGTCTAGCCTGCTGCGAAAGCTGATCCTGGGATCTATAAGAGTTTCCACGCAAATGGCCCAAAATGAAGAACACGTGGCGCTCTGGTCAGAAAGATTCTACCCCCACTCTAAAAATGAAAAAGAGAGAAAGAAAGGGCAGCGCCTGCCTCACATCTGCCAAGACAAACAGAAAAGAAGAAGCGGGGGCTGGTGGGCGGCTGCGGGTAGTAAATCTTTAGTCTAATGAATGAGCACTGCCGAAAATATGTCACCCATTGGCCCTGCACGTGGTAAACATTCAACTCGAGCCACATAGGAGGCCTTTGTTCGCTCTCCTCTCCCCCTCCGACACTCAGAAAAACTCCTTACTTGCTGCTGTCCTCCTTCTATTGTCCTGCAAGCATGCGTCACCCACAACTCTCAGACAGTTTGAAAAAAAAAAAGCCTAATGAGTTGACACTCTCCCGTCTTGTGGGCAAACTACAATTTTAGTGACCCGTGCAAGGAGGAGCATGCCGCATAATGTAATAAGTTTTATGACTGACACCAAAGCAAACAAGGAGACAAAGTTTGCTAGTGTGTGTAGGGAAGATGAGCAGACAGAACAGGTTTGAAATGGAACCAGAATTAGACAAAAAGAAGGTGTTTGCTTAACATCTGGCAGATAGTCCCCAGAACTACCCTTTTGAAGATAGAGAAAGAAGTAAAAAGAGAGGTGGGGTAGGATGAATAAAGGTGGATTGATACAAAAAGGAAGCATTTGAAGGTTTAGCGCATATTACACTGTGACAACAACTGGCTGGATGCTATTCTTCCAGTCCAAAGATATGAAAAGAGGGCGTAGTCCCAGAGAGGCTATTGTGCAACTTCAAAAACAAGTGATCAGGTATCAGGGCAGCATATGCCAGACGTGTGTCCGTCAGAGAGGCAGGCTTTGGCTCTGTCACAACATGACTGCAGGGAAGGACCTGCTGTAAAAGTGCCTGTGATCATCCTAAACTGTTCGTACATGTAACATAAAACTACTGCAAGTCTTTTGAGGCGAACCAGAGAAGTCAATTAGCCTTTGTGGCAGAGAAAACCTGCCGGCAGAGTCCTCGCAGATGGATACCTTTGTGGTGTTTGTCAGCACTGCTCTAATTTACAGAGCAGGGTCGATGACAACTTGCTGCTTGCAGTATCGATGAGATGTTCCTGATTTTTGAAGCTCATGAATATTTCATGAGTTGTGAAACAACTTCAATAAGAGCCTAGTTTAAAATCTGTAACTTCTGAGCTCAGGCTACAAATGCATCTTTGCACAAGTCCCTCTATAGAAATGAAAATAATTTTCTTTTTCTTTTCAGGGCAAATCATCCCTGCGCATTCAGAGACCTTTTTAAACTGTGTGGTTTCTTTGTGAGAGCTGCTCTTCAAAGTGAAACAGGACATTTAAAAGCTTCTTTTCAGAGCTTGGAGAAAGTCAACAAGGTAAATGGTGGCGGCGCACAGCACATACCTAACAAGACAAGGGTCTTGTATACAGCTTGAAAACCCCATTACCAAGTCAAGGAGCTCCTTCAATACCTCCAAATGTGAATGAAGTCCTAGGGGGCAGTTAACAAGACTGCACCCCAGGTAGGAGCAGGGGCTTTATGGATGGGCTGGCAATCCCAGCAAAGACAATCAGAGCTGATCAGAGACGAGAGCAGAGCAAACAAGCTTTTCTGCTGCAGAGAAAGGCTAACAGGCTTTACAGCATGTGAGCAACCCAGCATGAACACTCCCACATGTGATGTAAACAATGCAGTAATTACAACTTTTCCTGAATTTACATGAAGAATCCATCTGTTACTTTGTTGTTGTTTTTTTTTTCTTTTGTCATGTGACACAAGCCAGAAGTATTTAATAATACACAGATGAACATATAGAAGCACCAAAAATGATGTTGATGTTGATGTTGATGCCAATGCTGAATGCTATTAAAACCGTGACAACTGACCTGATGTAAAGTTGCATTGTTGGCTGTAGGACATCTTTGTGATATTGATGCTCTGTCACTCAGACTCTCTTACTCAGTTAAATGGAGATGAACACCCCAAAAATATAGGGCATATGGAAAATAAAGAAATGTTTGCTGTCAGTGTTTAGGTAAAGATTTTTCAAGAGATTCAAGATTACTGTTAAGTGTTGAAAAATTCAATTACAAAATACCTTCATCATAATTCTAAAGGTGTATGATAGCTCTTTGCAGCAATACATAAAATCAGTGCGCAAATGTGACATTTCTGGTGTAACTGATAGCAACCATGTGCTTAAAACAGTCAATAAATACCACTACTCTATTTATCTTTGTCTGGCTCCATAGGTGTCAAGACTCGAGACCTTGAATGCATCATAAAGGCATCATCTCAATATTTTGCCCATAAGGAAAATTGATTAAGATAAGTCATTGGACTCTCAAGATGCAGCCAGATCAGATTCCAAATTATCCTGAAGCTCCATTTTGGTCGTTGTGTCAATATCTAGGTGGATCCAAGCAGCACATTTCTTCATGGAGCCTGCCTGATTCACAGCGGAATCATCACACTGCAAACATAATAGCCAAACACGAACTCTTGACAAAAAGCTGGAAGCACGTTATCTAAAATCTCTTCCTTCCCCTTCATTAGACCCACAGAGGCGAGTCCAACATTAGCCTAAAGTATTTGAACAAAATTGTGCTTGTGCTGTTGTTGTTAGTGTTCCTGTGGATACCTGGAAATGTAGACGACATGAAATCATGCTGTGCTAGCTTCTGCACAGCAACAATGGAGTTTGATTCTAAGGCACTGATGCCAGAATGTGATGTCTCTCTAATCAAAGTGCACCAAACAGTTACCCACTGAGAAATGGAAAAGAGACAGATTCAAATTTGTTGCTTGCATGGCTGCAGATCTGTCACCATACTCTCTGTCTTCTTTCTTTTTGTTTAATTTTGCAACATCTTCTCTTCATTGTCACGACTGAACAAAGAAACACTTTTCCTCTGAGACAGAACTTTTCAGAAATGTGGGAAGTTGGTGTCTGTTGTAAACGTTGCAGGCTGAGGATGCAGCAAAAAAGTTCAACTTTGTAAGATTTCATCACAGAATAACTCCTGAGATATAGTGAACACACACACACATCCACACAAATATTGAAGAGACATAACGTAAAAGAATAGCTACTATAGCTATTATAATAGTTACTATGAAGCAGATCGGGGATGTGATTAGCTTAACTTAGCATAGCAACAGGACTGGAAGCAATGAGAAACAGCTAGCCTGGCTTTGCCCAAATTTAAAGGACCAATGTGCCAGATTCAGTGACATCTAGCAGTGTAGTTGCCGATTTTTATTTTCAGGTGATTATACACAAATGAAAACAGTTCACTAACTCTATGACAATGATGAATCAGGGAGACTAATGTGCCTCCTTCACAGTCAGGTTGCCAGTTGCACAGAGATCAGTAATGTGGAAAAGCTAAATCACCAATCTGGAAACCCATTCATAGAATCACCAGCTGCATGGATCAACTGATGTTTGTTAAGGAACATGGAAACCATATATATATATATATATATGAACATTTTATTTGTAGGTACTTCAATCATTTTTTTGTTGTGTTGTGTAATTGTGGTTTATGTTTTCCTTGTCATATCACATGACTGATGGAATTGAATACACTGTTTGGCCAAAAGTGGAAAATTTGGTCTGTTTTTAATATTTTGGGCTCAGTGCCTCAGCTCCAATGAAGATAAATCTGCTTACAGTGTAAAAGGATGTTTTAGACAGTTAGTGTTCTTCCAACTTTGTGTCTACAGTTTGGATTTTTCCTTTAACTGCTTCAACATAACACTGTTGGTTTTCCCAGTTTGCTGCGGGAGAACTTGACTGTCCTCCACAGAGCTCTGACCCCCACAACATCCATCACCTGTGGGATGAACTGGAAGACAGACCGTGAGCTCGGCTTAATCACTCCACATCAATGCTGAACATTACTATTGCTCACTATTGCCTTTGGTGGGTGCAATGTTTTGGTGTCCACATTTTGGCCCTGTATCAACGCTTTGACCTGCAGGGGTGGAATTTTGTTTTAATACCGTGGCAGAAATTATTTTCTGTAACAGCTTGACTTTAGACTGATTCACACTTTATACTGTAACATACTGCACTTGAAGCGATGATCAGCTGGTGATGTGTCACATTTAAATTTAGGCTTTGTGATGTGTCATCTCTGGCCAGGCTTGGTGGGTGGAGGATAAGATCCTGACTCCCCTCTCCCTGAGCCCAAATCCCTTCCGTCTCGCGCGAGCTAACAGCATGGTAATGAGATGGTGGCAGATGCTCGCGTGCCTTTACAATCCTCCCAACCCCCCCGACGCACACCAAGACACCCCTTCTACCTGATGAAGACAGAATATCTACATACAGGGATCAAAAATTCATTCAGAACTAGTGATTTTAACGAGGCTGTTATTGAATATTATTGTATTGCTGCTATCTTTGCTAATAACATTACTGCCTTAACCCCTTCCTGGCGGGATATCTGGACTGGAAATAAGAAGAATCAGACAGAGCGGTGGAAATGGACAGAGCACATACTTCCCCATGTTCTAAAATGAGTGCACACATGACACAGAGCCCACCAACACTTCCTCCATCCCCTGATAAACCTGGTGTGCACACTGATTCTCTGGGGGAGGGGTGATGGTTTGGGAGGGTCGCCCCATGCCGCCCTCTCTCCACCTGCTATGCAGCCTTTGTCATTTGGATCTCCTGCTTCATTTCAATGACAAAGTTGCTGAGCCCTTCACCCTGCACCCTCCAAACTCCTTTCAGTAATTTTATGGTCCCCAAGGGCAGAATTTCTGCATCCACACCATCACCCACCTCCCTCATCCTCCCTCCAACTAGCCATATGAGTGGTCTGGGATGACAGAGTCACCCTTCTGGCTTCTCTGTGTAGAGGAACCAAAGTTAAACATGACTCTGAACACTGAATGTTCTGACATTTGAATGTGATTGCATCTTCAGATCATTATTATCGCCACCAGTTAGCCAAAGTTTCTGATTGATATGAGTCTTTAATTCAAATCTTTATATCCGACAGTGAGGATGTAACGGAATTAGGTTGTGTTAGTATCACACACAGTGCAGTCCCCTGTTGCAGCTCTGTGGCAGAGGCTCTGTTGGGATTAAAGAAACTTCTTAGCTGAAATCTTTGTAACGTGTCAAGCTTTTGTTTTCTTTTTTCTTTTCCAGAGGAAATGTGATTTGAGCGCATTCTCGACTCCAGTAATGCCATTAGGGCACCGTCAGTTCCTCACCAGGGGGGTTGTAGTACTATATGTGCAGGAGCAACAGCCCGTAGCTAACGTTGTTATATGTTACGGGATTCTTTCGTCCGCGGTTTATTCTTCTGTAGACATGCCGTGGTACCATCTCTGCTCCCATGAGAGACACCACAGTGTTGTTGCTGTGCGTTGAGAGAGCTTGGTACCATGCGTAATGGTTCTGTTAATGCGTAAACAGCTGGATAAAACTATGACTTTACCACTTACAAGCATTAAATGAGACAAAATACATGCAGATTTAGGTCTGTAAGGCAACGTTTGATTCTTACAGTAGAATGTCAGTAAAATGTTTTATTTGGGATTTTCCATTTTCCTCAAGTGATCGGCTCATATTTTCTGTCTGTTTCATTTTCCAACATGAAGCTTTTAATGCTGTTCTCCACTGTGTCATCAATTATTGCCCAAAATGTAGCCAAGTGAAAATCTATATCTCAAAACTTGGTCAAAAATGTTGGAATCAGTCTTAAAACACACCCGCCTTTAACTGTAGAATGACCTTGTGTCTGTGGTGATAGCTGCAGTGCTGAGTGGAGTTCAGTTTTTGGTGCATGGACTCCAGCAATAATTAACTTATACAAAGTTAAAGGGCATGAAAAGTCTCCCAATCCATGACCAACAGCCAAGTCAACAAGCTGACTTATTTGGCTGTATCACTTGAAGAATTTTGTGTGTTGCATGGCGCCCTGTGAGCCATACTTAATTATATTCTGAGCAATGTTATGGTCATCAGAATATAACATTCAGTCAGATGGCTGTTAGCTATCACACACATTAGCTTTAGTAAGAATATTATAGAGAATTTCAGGGTGGTCACTGTGGTCATAGGCTAGCTTACGCTAACCACAGTCGTTCATAATAACATGAAATGAGCATCTTTAAATTCTGGACTGAGTCGACACTTTGCCCTTGTTGAGTCACTCAACATCCATCCGTGTGTGTGTGTGCATGTGTGTGCCGGCTCACAGAGCTGATGTCCATGTGTTTGCTCAGAGACAGATGGCGGTGTGGAGAGCCTGTTCCCACGGGTCACACATAGGAATTTAAAATGCAGATAAAATCCATCACAGAGACACATCCTCTCAAAGATGCCGGGCCCAGATAATTTGCTCTGTTGAAACCAATCAGCGCACCAGTTATCAGATATGGCTCGCACTCAAAATGAAACTTATTGAGAATATAAGTCTGCGCAGCGCAACTCATTACTTTCCGAATGATTTGGGGAAAATGGAATCTGGGGAGCCTTTAGAATGGGCTTCTGCTGGCTTACTGGAGTCTGTGACATTCTGATGAGGATGTACTATAGAAATGTTCGCTGTGATGTGGACACATTTAAGAGCGGAGAACGGATTAATACATGCCATAAAAAGACTTATCAGCCTCTTTGATCTTTATGCCCCTTTTTGCTTCACTGAAACATATCAGCAGCTATGACACATTCAAATAAAGGCAATCCAAAGTGCACCAAATGCTTCTCATTATTACTGAACAGTAAAGTTCTCTGTAGCAATATGGGCAGGATATTAGATTTTATCTGACTGGGGCTAATTCTCACTTGGTGTTACTCGGCTGGGGGGCGGCAGGGTCTGAATAGATGGTAATTGTTGGTTTGGGTTGTCTGAGGCCCAGGCCAGATGGCCTGGTGCTCCTCTCATAAAGCTTTGCTTGCCCAGTTGTTTGCTCTCTGAGCGACACTTTGAGTTTGCAGGATGGTAATTTGGTCAGATCAGGAGTTGTAGGCTTCCATAAAACATTATTATGCAGCCAGAGGAGGAGGAGATCTGCCAGAAGAACACACTTGGGGGTCAGCTGGGTGGATGGCAAAGCACTGGCCGTACTTTAACCCTTAGTGCAGAATGGAAGAATCTATTTTATAGACTCACAATTAAATGGAAACATTCTGGGACAAGTAAAATGCCATCATCTTTTTTATGAGCTATTTGATTTAATTGTTTTGTGAAAGTTTTCCTTTTTTTGTGAAATTATTTTACTTTGCTTATTCAATTAAACAAGGAGGTGCCAGAAAAATAAAATAGAACATAAAATAACACATTATTTATTTAATTGTATTTCACACATGTTGAGTGCCAGCTCTATCACCAAGAGCCAGCATTATTTGACACAGAGACTCGTGGGCATATTTAACTTCAGACATCTCAGGACCACAAAGGTAGGTAGACAGGTAAACTGGGATTAAGCGCCATAAAAAGCGACTGATGGAGAGCGATTTTATGCGTTATTGAGTGCGCAAAGTGCACACAAAGAGCAGAGAGATGATGTAGTTTGGGTACAAAAAGCTGTCATAAGCCTCCCCAATCGAAAATAATGGCGATATGAGGCCAAGATGCCAACAGATGCTGTTCCGGATTTCAGAAACAAACTGGTGAGATGATATTGCAGCAGTCTTTTCTGTGATTTTGGTTTTAAAGTGTGCCCCCCCGTTCACATGGCCAGGGCTGAGTGATGGGCATGTTTCCTTCGTCTTCCAATTATTATTCCAAGACAAACAACTTGGCGTTTTACGCACACATGACAAAAGAGCCGAGTTGGCACACGTTGTGAATTGTAACCATAACAATGTAAGTCTGCCGCGGGTCAGTGTGTGGTGGTTGTGTTAAAAGTGGCTGAGCCCGGAATAATTCCTCCTCTGGCCCATTGTTGTGGCACACTTTTAATACTGGGGTGTCCTCTATGGCGGGGAGGGAGGTGGAGGAGAGAGACGGGGCTACTATCAATAGTCCCTCCTGTGCTGCTTGAAGGAGGCCATTCTGATGATTTAGGAGGAGAGGGGGTGAGGGAGTAGAAAAGGCGTGTGTGTGTGGGGGGGGGGGGGGTTGTTTTGTGTGGAAAAGATACGCAGTTTGGGTGCGGGGCGGGGAGACTGGAGCGGCGACAGAGCAGAGCGCACGGAGCAGGGCGCATACACACACACACACACACACACACACTTCATCCCTCCCTCTCCCTCTCTCTCTATCTCGCTCTCTCACTCACTCTCGCGCACAGACTGGGAGAAAGCTGCGCCTTTTCTTCGTCCAGACATTCACTCTCACTCATTCACTGGCGCACACACACTTCGGGCGACGGACATATGTCGATATAGGCAACAGATCTGTCTACAAGGACAGCGCTGTGGTCTGTTTTTGTGCGCCATTCTTTCCCAAAAGAAGAAAAGTTTAGTTAGATATTTATCCATTTATTTATTTTTTAGTCTATTTTGCGGACTTCTTTGCGGACAGTGGGCGGCAGCCGAGGATTTAACATGCCCGACGTTTGAGAAGACATCTATTTTTCCCCCCTCCCTCGATTCTTCCCTCTGTGGAAGTAATCGCCACAGTGTGCGCGCAGAAGACGGGCGCAAAAATGATCCAAACCAAAGGAAATATATTCTCTTCGGCACTACTCAAACTACTGCTTCTGGTCGCGCTTATGCACGGCGCCACCGGTAAGACTTTGAAATATAAAGTTTATGAGGAGCAGAAAGTGGGCACTGTTATTGCACGGTTAAAGGAGGATGTCGCCGGGGTTTTATCCAAACTACCCAGTTCCCTGACCTTTCGGTTCCGCGCTATGCAACGGGGGAGCACGTCGTTCCTGTCTGTCCGGGAGGAGGACGGGGAGATCAGCATTGCCACCAAAATCGACCGTGAGAAGCTTTGTGAAAAAAACTTGAATTGCTCGATTGAATTTGACGTGGTCACTCTCCCGACGGAGTACCTGCAGCTGTTCCATGTGGAGGTGGAAGTGTTGGACATTAATGATAACTCCCCGCACTTCTCCCGCGCCATCGTTCCTATTGAGATCTCCGAGAGCGCATCCGTGGGGACCCGCATCCCGTTGGATGGCGCCGTGGACGCGGACGTCGGGGAGAACTCGTTGCACACATACTCTCTGACACCCAATAACTTCTTTAAGATCGACATCAGGACCAGGACAGACGGGGCCAAGTACGCAGAGCTGGTGGTGATGAGGGAGTTGGATAGGGAGGTGCAGTCCAGCTACCAGCTGCAGCTCACAGCCTCGGATAACGGTGTGCCTCCTAAATCTGGCTCCACTTTGCTCAAGATTAGCATCTCTGATTCCAACGACAACAGCCCAGCCTTTGATGAGCAGGCCTATATCATCAATTTGCTGGAAAACTCTCCCCTTGGGACTCTAATCATTGATTTAAACGCCACAGATCCAGACGAGGGCACTAATGGGAAAATAGTCTACTCTTTCAGCAGCCATGTATCGCCAAAGATCTTGGAAACATTTAAGATAAACCCAGAAAATGGCCACATTACTCTTATTAAAAAAGTGGACTATGAAACCACTGCCTCATATGAGTTAGATGTTCAGGCTCAGGACTTGGGCCCAAATTCTATTCCTGGCCTCTGCAAAATTGTGGTGAAAGTGGTGGATGTGAATGACAACAAACCAGAGATAAACATCAACCTGATGACTCCTGGCAAAGAGGAAGTGGCCTACATTTCAGAGGGTGCCCCTGTGGACACTTTTATAGCTCTGGTTCGTGTTGATGACAGTGACGCTGGGCTCAATGGTGAAGTGGTGTGTAGGCTTCACGGCCACGGGCACTTTAGACTCCAGAAGACCTACGAGAAGAACTACATGATCCTCACCAATGTCTCACTGGATAGGGAGAAGAGGTCAGAGTACAGTCTGACAGTCATAGCTGAGGACAGGGGCTCCCCTAGCCTCTCCACCATCAAACACTTCACTGTTCAGGTGCTGGATGAAAACGACAATCCTCCATATTTTGAAAAGAGCCGCTACGAGGTCTTCAAATCAGAGAACAATTCCCCTGGAGCATACTTAATGACTGTGGTGGCCTCAGATCCAGATCTGGGCACCAATGGCCAAGTCACCTACACCATCATAGATGCTCTGGTCCAAGGGAGCCCCATCTCCACCTATGTCACTATTGACCCTTCTAATGGCGCCATCTATGCCTTGCGCAGCTTTGATCATGAAGACGTCAGCCGGATCTCTTTCACCATTCAGGCACGTGACGGGGGAAACCCTGCTCTGTCAACTAACACCACCGTCCTGCTGACTGTTTTGGATGAAAATGACAACCCGCCCATCATCCACTCCCCCTCCCTCCGGAATCACACTGCTGAGTTGCCAGTGTGGAAATACGCATCACCGGGTCAGCTGATCACTGCTCTTAAAGTCACAGACCGTGACGCTGGTGCCAACGGAGAAGTGAGCTGTGCCATCGTTGGCGGCAATGAGGATGGACTGTTTGTGATGGACGCTCGGCGATGTGAGCTCAGAACAAATGCCAGCCTGGAGCAGGCGCCAAGGGATGTGATGGAGATCAGGGTTGAAGTGCAGGACAGGGGCACCAGTCGGATGTCTACAGGGGCCCTCCTCAGGCTTTCTCTGCAGGAGACTATGGACCTTCCACCTCTCTACCCCACTGGCTCCAGCCAGGCCCCACTGGACCTCTCCCTCATTGTCATCATATCTCTGGGTGCCGTTTGTGCTCTGCTGCTCATCGTCATGGTGATGTTTGCCACTGCCCGTTGCAACCGTGAGAAGAAAGACCCAAGGCACAACTACAACTGCAGAGTGGCAGAGAACAGCTACCAGAACCACCCCAAAAAGCCCGCCAGGCAAATCCACAAGGCAGATATCACCCTGGTTCCGACCGTCAATGGGACCCTGCCTGTCCGTGCCCACCCACGCTCCCCCTCAGCTTCCCCTACACCTGAGAGGGGCACCCTGGGTAGCAGGCAGAGCCATCATAGCCGCCAGTCCCTCAACAGCCTGGTAACCATCTCCTCTAATCATGTGCCGGAGAACTTTGCCCTGGAGCTGGCTCATGCCACACCTCCTGTAGAGGTAAGATGAGATTTCATTTATTTTCTTAAAACATTGAATCCCTGTCATGACTGCTGTTTGTGCTAAAAGTCCTGTAAACATACAGCAGGTTATGAATCTTAATTAAAGATAAACCACATTACTATCCATGTCCTAAATCACAGAGTATGCACTCTTTTGTCGTATATAAGTATTTGTTCTGAATTTATCCCTTGCTCCCATATTCTGTTACCTTCAGCCCTTCGTGTCATGTTTTTGTTGACCATCACATTCAGGACCAAGTCACAAAGCCACCCTTACCCCTTCCCCATAATTCCCCCCACCCAACATTGTCTTGTGGCCTTGCTTGTTTGACTCCATTCATTTTCATTTTCCCCTCTTCATTTTTTCCTTTTATTTTTGTCTTTTTGTCTCTTTTTTTGTCTTCTTTTGTTTCTCTTGGGATTGTAGCAAGTCTCACAGCTTCTGTCCATGCTCCACCAGGGCCAGTACCAGCCACGACCAAGCTTCAGAGGCAACAAATACACCAGGAGCTACAGGTAATGCACACACACAAAATGATTTATTATCTGACACTGGCAGAAATAAGGTCATAATGAAGGGATACGCTTTGGTACACCCCTATAATATCGCAGTTAAACATTTCCAGATGATTTTGTCTGTTGTCAGCACTTTCACATGTTCCGTTCTAATCATATCCAGTAGCTTTTTGGTTTACAGTCAAACTGTATGCTCAATTTTTCAACTTTGCATTTGCATAATTTTATGTAAAACCTCTTCTGCAGAGCACTCTCTGTGCACCTTATTATCCATCAGTAGGATGGCTTCACAATTTGGTAACATTGTTGCCAATGATCAGCCAGTCTTCTATGAGAAATGTATCAAATATCTGTCTGTCTCTTGATGCAGATATGCCCTGAACGAGATGGATAAGTTCAGTTTGAAGGACAGTGGCCGTGGAGACAGTGAAGCCGGGGACAGCGACTACGAGCCTGGCAGGGAGTCACCCATGGATAGGCTCCTTGGTGAGGGCTTTACTGAGATATATGCCCCTGATGGCCAGCACAGAACGCATGCAGGTACACCCCTGCCCCCCCCACCCCCCCCCCCCCCCCTCCCACAACCCCTACCGTCATATCCCATTATTCCCCTCCTGTCTCCCTAGCATCTTGTCCTGAATCCAAAACGCAGTATTGTTTTGATCAGTTTTTACAGCGCATCAGTTCATTAAAATCCTCAGTTTACTTTAATATGTAATTATTATGTAAGATGAATACCAGCAGGAAATCTTGACATTAGAACGATGGAATCCAGCAAATATACTTGAAATGTTGGCAATTAATTTTCTGTCATTTAACAAATCATCTAATTGTTACAATTAAAAAGATCCATCTACATGGTCAAACAACATGTCAAACACTGAATCACTATTTCTACTTTGAGTCTTTAAATACGACTGAACTTGGCTAAACCAGAGTTTCTCAACCTTGGGGTAGCAACCCCATCTAGAGGTCACCCTGTGAGCACAGTGTGGCAGATTTCTTAGAGTGACATGTTGATGTGCTCCATTAATTTTTAATAGAAGGATTAAAAATATATAGTTTTGAATTATGTATCTTAAAAGATATATTCATTTTTTCCCAAGTCTATCTTAATGCAGCACTCAAATGCTATATGTACGATCAAAGAGTTTTTAGTTGCTGCAATCATTCCTTCTACCCATGCTGGAGCTGAATTGATGAATTTCAAGCACAGTTCCAACGCAAGTGATGGGGAACAAAATCCAAAGTCCCCATTTTGTGTGAGAATGCATTCAGGCAAAGCTAATAAGAAGCTTCAGTAGGCAGAGTTACACGAATCAAGTGGCTATCTAGCCTTTCGAGACAAGATCCTTCGTAGCGAGTCGAGTTTTCTGAACAGAGTGGGCCTCATACAAATACACATTATTATACTCATTATATTTGGCATTAGTCACTCAGTCTGCACAAGCCTCACATTAGCTACAGCTAACCTTAATAATGTATTTTTACATAGAACAAGGACTGTGGATTTTGCCCTACTTACAGTGTGGTCAAGCTAGAAAGCGATCACTTACTCAGTAACTCAATGTATGGGCAAATGATACATAGTCAGACTTGGAAAAAAAAAGCAGATTCCCGATAATCACCTGTGGGTTTCTCACCATATTAATATCTATTGCTGGGATCATGACCCATAAACCAGCCACAACAGGTTGAGAAATGGGTGACATAGCAAGCGCCATACTCCACTCTATTCATCTGCTGCCTGTTAGCACACCACTGTTTTAGCACTTTCAGCATGCCTTCTTTGTTCTGCATTACAAGTGGCTGCATGTGCATTGGCCTTGGAGGTTTGCGAATGATACCGTACATACTTAACCACAGAGTCTCACCTCACTGTTGGGATATGTCTCCAGATAGCTCAACTGATCCTCCTTTACAGCCACCCATCTCTTCTCCCTACTGTCGCACTGCATGGAGTTTCCCTCCCCTCCACAATCGAGTTAACAAGGAAGAATTTGAACACTTGTTGAACATTGATTGACCCTATTGACTTCGAAATATTCTACCCACCTAGCATCAAATATCTGGCAGGTCTCATCCTGCTAGTTGAGTTGGAAACACTCAGTCACAAGCTCTAAAATTCCTCTGCCTCTCAGCCTGTCTGGGCTAACGTCACACAGGTTGCAAGCTGCTGCAGCTTCCTTTATCACACCATCCCTCTCCTCCCAGAGCTCCCGTTTCTTTCCAGCCAGCTTCCCACACAGCCATCACTCGACACTGCATTTGAGCTACATCCCAATTAAAGTCGACCCAGACGGGCAGACAATCTCATCACTAACCCCCTCCCCCCATAGCTTTGTGGAGGAGCTTTTGCTCGTTAGTCACTCTCCTTTTTCCCACCTTCAAGCTTTCACTTTCAGCCGTCCAAACTGAAGCTTCTCTGATGAAAAGAAGACATTTAATTGCCATGTGACGAATAGTTGCTATGGAGTGAGCAGCGATTTGCGCTCATGATTAAGCCCTGAAGAGAATAATTACATCTCAAAGCTCACCTTTCTCCTTCTGTATGTTCACCCCGCCTCCCGCCCCCGTGTCCACCGCAGCATGGATGATTTCGAGCAGCGTTTAGTCAGTGCCCTGTCATTATGGCTGGATATGGTAGCCCTTCCTGCTCAATGGATGGTGAGCTAGAGAGTCTTTGTTTTAGCCTATCTGGATGCAGAAGATATTTTACAGCAAATGTGCCTTCATGCTTGAAAGACTGCAAAACGCAGATGTTTAGAGCCCTTTTAGAAAACATGGAATTCTCTCAAACAGCAGGATTAAATTCTATGTTTTTAAGAAAAGTATTCTGTTTTGTGAAACTAATTTTATTTCTCTCAGAGAGTCAAAAGAGAAGAGCAATAGCACTTCACAGTCAGGATGTTGTTAGCTTAGCCTAGCTTAGCATAAAGACTGGAAGCAAAGAGGTAACTTCTAGCATGGTTCTGCCCAAAGTTCATAACACCTACCTCTAAAGCTCAGAAATTCATCTATTTTATCCCAATTCAAATACAAACAGTATTGTTAAAATGAGAATCTGTGTAAGTTAGCAGCTGGAACAATTTCTTGGGTAATAACAGTTGGAAGCAGTAATGTCTTAGAGGTGTTGTAACATCCAACTTATACAGAAACCTAAACTAAAACCAAATCTATCAACCTATGCCATAGCCAGAGATGCTGCAGGAAGGTACTGGACTGATAAGTAAAATGTTCTTTGTCAAAAGTGACTCCCCCTAAAAGCACTGATTGTGGCTTCTTTTTGAGGGTTAAAGGAGAATTCCACAACCGTGTGCAGAGCTTTGTCAACTATGAGGAAAAAATGAGGAAAAAACCCTGATGATGTTATAGTGAACTCATCAGAGTTATTTCAGCTTGGACAAGGAGATGGTGTCAAATATTGAGTGCTTGGAGTTTGAAAGATTCAGGTATTCACCAGGCAAGTGAGAAAGATGCTAGCCATTTGCATTATGTGAAGTGTAAGACTAGTGTTTTTGGAGCTTAACCCCATACTAGGAACTAAAAGTCAGGATATCTGAACCTCTGCTGCTTCATTTTCATCTTTCTCCCACAAACATTCAAAAAAATAAACTGACTGCTTGTCTTTCCCTCTGCTCAGTGGATTACAGAGCTCTCCTGCTGCTTCTTATCAGGGATAAAAGTAGAATTTGTATCCTGATAAAACTTGATAAAAGAAAAGCTCCCAAGTAAACAAACATTATCGGCAGCGAGCCATGTAGTCTGGAGTTCTAAATAAGACTAGTCTAATTTACTTGCCAAAATTATCAGTCAGTAAGTCAGCTGAATTGACTTTACAGTCACACAGACAGGCAGGCTTTCAGTTAATGTTTGCCTCTTCTTCTTTTTAAATTTTTACACACAAATCATTCGGGTTAAATCTTTCATTTTTACCCTTTCATCAGCAGTACACCCAATCTGCTGCTGCCCCCGCACTGTTTTTTTTTTTTTCCCTTTCAGTGCACCCAAATGCACTTTTCATTTACTCTAAGATGTATTATAAATGTTCCTTTCATGTTAATGAGGGGATAATGAAGTCCCTCAATAGCACGACTGAAAGCGCCGCACTCTTTTAATGAAGGCTTTAAGTTGGCATATTTGATTTGTCTAATTTATTCTTCAGAGATTTTCTATTTGAAGATTTAATATTGAAAAGAGCAACTTGAAAGGGAAAAATGCAGGGCTTTTAAAGGAGGAGTTATTTTGAATGGGTAATAGGCATTGATCGGCCTTGCTGAATTGTCTCTCTGTGGTAAATACATTGGAAGGTACTGTAGCAGGCAGTGTTCCTGCAGAGAGCCTTTCAGACTAATTAGGGCAGATTTCCACCATGTTTCCAGAGACAGTGCAGCAAAAACACCTGAGGAGAGGCAGACAAATTAGCCGGATGGAAAGAGACGCAACTGGCAGAAATCATCTTTACATCTTTTCAGTTTTGTGATCAAAAATAGTGATAAATTTAGTTATTTTGCTTAAACATGGAAAGAAAAGTACACGTAATATAATGATATTTCTTTTTGTATTATCTGAAAGATACATCTAATATAAATACTGTAGCATCAGCTGGATTTCTCAGCCTGTAAAGTTGTATTTAATCCTTAAAATGCATCTTTTAAATGACTAAATATGGAGATTTGTGGTTTTTCATTCAACAGAAACAGGATACAGTTCACTGACATACAAACATGCATCATATAATACATATACACCAACCCAAGCACAGTCAGTCTAATTCCCTAATTAAAACATCTATAGTATAAATACGGCTGAAACAATTATCCCATCAAATAGGTGATTGACAGAAAATTAGTTGGCAACAAAACAGTCAATAAATAGCCTCTCAAACATGTGTTTCTCTCTGTATTACATCATTTTTATTAATATATTTGTGTTTTTGGACTGCTGGCTGGACAAAACAAGGCATCAGCTTTGGGTCACTCGTGGTTGACTTGACTTTAGATGGTCTAAGCGTGTCACATGTGCCTCATTATTTATGATCGTTTCTATCTTTTCCCCAGCTATGAGGCTCTGCACAGAGGAGTGTCGTGTCCTGGGTCATTCAGATCAGTGCTGGATGCCCCCCCTGGCCTCCCCGGCGTCTTCCTCCTCTGACTATCGCAGCAACCTCTACATCCCTGGGGAAGAAGCCCGCCAAGCCACTGACCTCTCCCAGGAAAAGACCCCACAGCCCTGCACTGACACTGGTCCCAACCGGAACCAGAGCTTCTCCACCTTCGGCAAGGACCCGGGTGGTGAGGATGGTGGAGAAGAGGAGAGGGGAGAGGATGGTGAGGGTGAAGCCAGAGATGAAGACCTGTGTGGGACCACTTCGTTACTGTCTGAGATGAGCAGTGTGTTCCAGCGGTTGCTACCCCAGGGTCTGGACTCGTATGTCCAGGTCAATGAGAACCAGAAGGGGACTAGCCTGAGTGGGGTTGGTGTCCCCATGACTGGATCTTTAGATCGCAGGAGGGGCCATCTTCCTGGCAAGTCCAACCCGTCTGTGCACCAGCAGGGTGTGGCCGCCTGGGCCGCCAATACCCACTTCCAGAACCCGGGAAGTAGCATCGGCCCATCTGGCCACCACCAAGGTGGCAGTTACCATACCCTGAAACCCAGCACCAAGCTCAGCTCCCAGAGTAGCAGCCACAAGGGCTCGCAGGCACCCAAAAACAGTCCTCAGAACAGCGGCCACACTCCCAAACCCCACAGCAGTCCCTTGCTCACAGCACTGGTCAGCCCCACTCTGGTGCAGCCTTCCCCAGCCCCAGTGCCAGTGCCAGTTCCGCTCCCTGGGCCCTCCTCCAAATGGCTGCCGGCCATGGAGGAGATCCCAGAAAACTATGAGGAGGACGATTTTGACTCAGTGCTCAGCCACCTTCAGGGCAAACGCAGTGACAGCCGACATGAGCTGGTGGACGCCAGTGAGCTGGTAGCCGAGATCAACAAACTCTTGCAGGATGTTCGGCAGAGCTAAACTTCCTGTTTCCTTTTATCTTTATTTATTAGCCACTCACTGACTGCTTCTTTTACTTCAGAATGAAAGTGAGGTACTGTGGGTGGCAAAAGAAGGACAAAAAAAAAATGAAGCAGCAACAGAAAAGACAAAAAAAAAAAGACCTGCAATTGTCGTTAAAGTTGCATTTCTAATGTAATAATTGTGTTTTGTGAATGCTAAATATCCAAAAAAAAATGTTTGTAATTGCTGGTTTGGTACACAATGTACACTATGTGATGGTATTTATCTTTGTATTTTAAAAATACATTTGTATACTTATATTTATAAAAAAAAGTGTATATAAACTTAATCAGAAGTCTATTTTTATATTTTGAATGCATGTTGAGTAAAAAAAGAAAAGTGAATCAAGACTTTGACATGCGATCGACATTCTACATATTTAAATTGTCTTTTGTATTGTGATTCTTTTTTTATTTGTCATTATGATATGTATACATGAATATATTAATGAATTATTGGTCTTTGTGGATTATTGTGGGGAAACATGAATAAAATAAATAATAATACACAAACATTTTTCAGGCGTCTGTGGTTTATGTTTTTGTATGTCTGTGATAGATGGAACTTCTACAGTTTGTAATATGCCATATGAAACACTGTTTACCTCCAGTGAAATACAACAATGTACTTTGTTCCATGCATGATTACAATGCAGTGTCAAGCTGCTGTAAAAGTAAACCTCACATCTGACACAAAGTTTCAGCCTGCTGTGGACTGAAAGGAGTTAAAGTGGATCTCATAAGAAATCAAACTCAACGTGAAACAGCAGCATGATTATTCCAGAGCCACGGGCTGCAGGGGTTTATCAGATTGAGTCAAGGTGCAAACAATGGATAGAAAGGTGGGACTAAAAAGTAAAGTAAAAAAAATGCATAATAAGTAATTTCATGACTGTATGGATGATCAGCTTTTCTCTATATGTTAATGTAAACTGGATATCTTTGGACTAAAGCAAAGACTGAACGATTAATCGATTAAATGAACGTGTTATTACTATAAGCAATTATTGAATATAGTCATACAGTGGACCTACACCATCTGGTCAGTACCATACATTATTATGTATCACCTAAAAACTCATAAAGTTTAAGATTGTGAAGTCCGTGACAACACAGTACAACAGCACCCTTCACTAAATCCATCACAAGTCCTCATCTTCACATCAGCAAATTTGGGTTCTTGTCAGAGTTTGCCATTTGTGCGACACGCTGCTGCTCATATGAAAACGCTTTGAAGCATTCCCTCAAACACTTAATGACTTGATACAGCCAGGATTGTCGTCTTAGCCCAGAAGCACGCCAAGCAGCTCGGCATTCTGTCAGCAATCTCAGAGCCACTTGAATTCACAAAACAAAAGAATCAAACTTGTAATGCGTGGTGGCTGATGGGAGAAATGTGCTGTGGAAGCAGATGGAAATAGCTGCTGTGAAGAGACACAGAGAGGTGCTGAGAGTTTCATGGAGGGGTTTTTGGATTTGACGGAGACGCCTCCCTCCTCTGTTGCCTTAACAACTAGATAATGGGTGACACCTAGAGGTTCACCATGTGCACTGTAAACCAATGACTGTAGCACCCAGTTCTTACCACCACATTACTACAACTACTAGCAGCACCCAGCCCCGACATGGAACCACGGAGGAGCGAGTGCACACAACCAGACAGAGCCCCCTGGAGGACAAGCCACCATCCTGCAGCTTTCAGGGGAAAATACTGCAGGGGAAATCAAACACACACTCCACACACACACAGACACACACAGACACACACACACACACACACACACACACACACACACACACACACACAAACACAAGACTTTATTGTCCATCAGAATAGATCAGAAAAATGGATAATCTAATATATAGCTTATAGCTAATATATATCTTACCAGTAAGGACTAAAGGAAGTATAAAAATGACCACAAGAGAAATAATTAAGAAATCATAAATCATTGAAATCTCCTGGCATATGAATGTTTAAATGTTGTTTGTTCATTAGATTGATTGCACACGATGAATGATCCCTTCTGTATGTTTGTTGAAATGTGCAGGTGGTAGATAAACCTTTCCTGTATTATATAACACATAGCATCTAATGCATTTTTGACCCACAGTCAGGTTACTATGCCATAACCACTGTTAAAACATCAGGATGCTCTGCATCAGGCCAGTGTACATTATTTCTAGAACATTCTGACTGACTCCAGAGTGACATCTTCATTTCCTGATCGAACAGATTGGTTGTGTGTGTAGTTTAAAATGTGTCTTTGTTTTGAACAGCATAGAGCTCATTCACACCTTTAGATACTAAGACACGATTACTGGTTATGTCATTGTTAAGGAATAGACCAATCATCATGTTTGAAGAGCCTGACATCATCGCTGTCCTGCAGTCATATTTCATTGGTATGTAGTTGATTTAACACACTTCTAGTTGACTCCTGTAGTCAGTACTAATTAATGCCTTCGTACCTTTTTATACCAACAGGAAATGATGTGATATATATTGTACGCCAGTGAATGTCAGTTAAAATGTGTCCCCATTTGAAAACAGATACTGGTTCAAAACAGCTGTTGTGGTATGTACAGATACAGTACAGTACAGTGTGGTATGCTCACAGTGGGAAAAATAACAATAAACGCTTGATGTTTGAGAGTGCATTTCTCCCACAGTGCAAAGCACAAGGTAAATAAGATGTCAGTTGTTGAATCTATGCAACTTGGATGGATAGATTCCATGGGTATGGAGTCCTCAAATCAGTCTTTGTGTTTTGTTTGATATCAGTATATAAAATGATAATTCTGATTGTTTAGGCTACAATTCAACTTTCAGAAATATTTTGATATGTCATGTCAGTGTCCTGTCCACTGATGGGCAGTAACGTGGGAGATAGCAGGACCATGGTGCTTGGAAGTACCGACATTACTTTGACTCGGGAACTGAGTTTGACTCGGTAAAAAGTGACAAAAACATTAGGGTCCGCTGTACACTCTGCATGGGAAGAAAACTTTTATCTACAGTGAAAAATTCCACCTCGAATCTGAGCAAGCACCTAGCAAGCCAGCACAGGAATGTGAAACTCACTGAAGAAACCCTCGGATCCCCCCACTGACATGACCACTGCGGCTACCTCATCCAAACCTCCGGGCACCACCGGGCAAACCTCCCATGGCCCCTCTCCTGCTAAACAGGTGAAAATAGACTCAATAGCGACAGGACTTAGTGCCGCTGAAGGAGAAGCTCGTCGCTGGCTATATTGCCATTCAGGTTGTGCATCATGTTTTTGAAAAGTAACTAAATAAAGTCATTATTAAAGTAACTAATTACTTTTGAAAATAAGTAGTCAGTAAAGTAAAACTGGATTACTTTCTTGGAGAAGTAATCAGTAACTAATTACTTGACCAACACTGGTCCTGTCCACATCAAACTTCTTCGCACCACTTACTACACTGCTGCTCTTTGCAGGCACTAGACGTGGGCATGGTAGAGCACCATCCCCATTACTGTCAGAAGCTGGGGCCCGTGTGCCGGTGTTCCTGGACTCCATAGTGCACCTGATGTTTTGAAACCATTCCCAGTGTATGGACACAAAAACAAAATGAAGTTCTGAACCTTATATTGTAGATCATTTAGGTTGTCATCACTAACCAGAATCAGAGATATACAACGAAACATTGAAATCTTTTTTCAATCAACCCAAAAGGTCACATGTCACCCTGCTGCTCATCCAGCTCTGCTGGCTACCTGTAGCAGTCCGCATTAAATTCAAATCCCTAATGTTAAGCACCCACCTACTTCAATGTCCTCATACAGACATATGCACATATGCTCAGGGCAATCCAAACTTTTCTCTTCTGTTGTTCCCCGTTAGTGGAAGTCTACCAGATCAGGTGCATGAACCTGATTAAAAGATGTTTATATGTTTGGAAAAGATTGATCCATAAAGTTTGGAGAAGATATCAAGAATAAATCACACTGTCATAATCGTTTCACGAGAAAAGGTCAAAATATTTTATTCCAACTTTAAGGGCAACAGTGTATATAAGCATACATAAGCATATGGATTATACATCCTCACACGCACACGAAGAAGGAAGTCAAGAATAGAAGTTTCCTTGATTGAGCAGAATAATTAGACTGTCAGAGGTTAACAGAGATGAACTGACTGTGCTGAGGACGGTAAGAAGCTTAAAACCTGCAGCCATGATCTCATGAGGACTGACAGACATAGCAGACTTTCTTTGTATTTCCATTCAAAAGAAGAAATGATGGGACTGTACAATTTGCAAGTTTGAAAAAAGTCTTTAAAAAACAGCTGAATGAACAAAAGAACAAAATGCAGAATGTCACTCTGGCCCTTAGGCATCAGTGTGGTCGTGATGCTGGTTAGCGAACTCGTGTTGTTTTATTTATGGACAGGTTTCAGTTTCAGAAGCACAAAAACACGTGGAAAAAAAAGAACAAAATTGCTACAATCAATCTGATGATCTGATTCAGAGGACAGACAGAGCGAGTGAGCATCAGGGAGAGAAAGATAGAAGACGAGGAAATATCCCTGCAAAGAGAGAGGCAGAGGTAGAGAGACACAACAAAGCTTTTAATGCAATTCAGCCCTTTTTCTGACACCCCCCCACCACACACTTGTGTGTGTGTGTGTGTGCGCGCAGTGTCTGCTATCTCGTCAGTACAGATCCCCTCAGTGACAGCGGGATGAAGCCACCAATGTTACTATTGTCGTGGCTTCACTGATACACAGTGTGTGTGTGCGTGTGTGTGTCAGCCCGCAGTGTTTATGCAGAATGTGAGATTTAAGCAGCGCCATTCAGGGTGTGTGTGTGTACCATGGGTGTGTATTATCAGTTTTGTATTGACTGCCTCACAGACAGGCAGACAGACAGCTGATTGATGAGAGACATTCATCTTGTTGTGATCCTCAAACACTCTGCTGTCTCAGGGTTTTTACACAGATATTTTGTCTTCTGTTCTCTGGCAGCAGCTGGAAATGACATCTGCACAGAGCGTCTGTGCAGTGACATCACCAAAACAAATACCCTCATCCTACCTCGACTCCTGAACACTCTCCTCATCCCTGTAACTCTTTGAGTTTGCACGCTGATGTGAGCTGGCATCAGGGCGACCCATGTCCGACGTATCTAACCAACGACAAGACGATCATATGTTCTGCTTTTGTGAGTGTAAATGCTACAACAGGTGATCAGTGGAAGAGTGAGGATGTTAGAAATGTTGAGGTTTCACACTGACTCCCAATGGAACTTTAAACAACCCTAAAAATATCAAAATTGATTAATTAATTAACATCAATTAATGATGGCTTAACTTCACCCAGGAGACTGGGAGCCATTGTAAAACACATACTGTCCCTCTGCAGGTGGAGCAGGATCATTTCTCCTCAGCAGATGTTAAAATGGATTTTAGGAGTTTAGATGACTGAAAAGTTTAACTTACACCAGTTGTATCTCAGGTTATCAGGTAAAAATGAACCTGGACAATATAGTACAAGATTTTATTGTAACTGCAAGATCAGTGGCAACTGTAACACTGTTCATTTCATTGTTATTCTGTTCATCTATCTATAAAATTTGCAGATTTTCATCTCAAACGTTACCAAAACAGTTGTGTGGGACGTTTCTTTTACTAGAGGAGCTGTCCAGTGTTTTGAACAGGGCTGGACCTAGGCTTTTAGTGGCCCTAAGCAAGATTTTGTTTGTGGCCCTTAAAAACTTGTAGTGCACTCAGCAAATCGCACACACTGCTAACCTTCTTTCAGGGTTGGCAAATGGAAAACAACAGTAACAATATGTAAAGGGTAAATGAAAGAAAAAAACAAATTGTTCACAGACTGTGTATCTTGCAGGATCATTTTGAAAATCAGCTTAGAAATAGAAGAGAGAGAAAGAGTTCTGAGCTGAACTATTTTGTTTGGATTAGTTCTATTTTTTTACCAGAGGACCTATCTAATAAATGAGAGTGAGATTTGGGGCTTAACCTTTTATTTGGTTTTAGATTTGTCACGTACAATTATGTCATAATAGAAGATTTCAGCATTGAGTCAGACTACATTCATGATTTTTATTGAGAATCATTCTAAAGTTTCAGGGCGTCTCCGTAACCAGAGTACTAGTACATAATACTCATGGCGGGAGAGGAGAGAGAGAGATGCTGAATGAAGCCATTTACACAGAGTAACCTCATAAGCGAGCGAACGTCCTGCCCTGGTTTTGAATTTGTCCAATCTTAAATATTGTACCTTTAAATTGTACCTTCAAACAAATGAATCATATTGAAGACAGAAGTTAAGTGTTTAACCAAGGTGTGTGTTGCAGACTGTATGAAGAGTTTTCATAAAGTGCCTTTAGTATTGACCGATGCTTGTTAACGATTAAAAAAGAGCTGCACGTGCACTGAAACAGCTTTTATCTGAGATCCTGCTCATTCCAGTTGACATACTGTAAATAGTTTAAAAGAAACCGGTGAGCGTACATTGTGGAGATAGCTCGTACATTACAGTAAACATGTTAAGGTGGTGGCGATCATCGCTCTTGTTTTCACTTTGGTTTCCACCTCCTTTTCTCTTCGAGGCAATGCACTCGTGTTTTCATAACAGCAACACCAGGAGATGTTTTTTCACTTGGATTACCGCTGCAACAATAACCACAGTGTGTAAGTGCATTTTTTTATGTGTGTGGGTGGGTGTGTGTTTCTCTCTATGTGAGTGGTAGCAGCACTGTAGTGTGACAGAAAGCTTATAGCCACAGTGGGAGGTATGCTGTCCACAAATACACACACACACACACACACACACACACACTCAGACACTGATGAGAAGGGCTGGCAATGTTTAGATAGTGGACCATCAGCTGAACAATAGCTGCTGTCTGTGAGTGTGCATGTGCATGTGTGTGCATGTGAGCGGATGTCTTATTCTCTCGGTGCGTCCTTATTTTTTTCTGTCCACCATTTTGATGCGAGCGTTTAGATTTTTTTGATTGTTTTGTGCAGCACGTTTTGGGTAATGACGTGTGTGAACGTGCTCTCTAGACACACATGAGCATGTACGTGTGTGTGAAATTGTGGTCGATGTACTGTATGTCCAGTATGTATCTAATCAGTATGATCCACCAGTGTTTGTGAGCCTGTGTGCGTGTGTGTATGTGTATGTGTGAGGGCTCAATAAACCAGTGTAATCTCTCTGTATATGGGAGTAAACACCTAGCTGGGATGCTGGCTACTATCTGTGGACACACTGTGGCTGGACCACAGCAGATTAGCCTGATATCAATGTTTGTGTGTGTGTGTGTGTGTGTGTGTGGGTTTGTTTGTGTGTGTGGGTGGGTGGGTAAGAGAGAATGTGTGTAAGGACACACAAGGCTGATGGAAGTCGATGTGTGCAGGGGGTTAATCTTGTCTAACCTTACAGAATATGATTTCTGACTGAGTGTGTTAAAAATACGAAGCCTTGAATTACAGAAAAAAAAAGAAGTCTTGTGTTTGGCTTCCTGCAACAGCCAGTTTAACTTTGACAAAAATAATAGTCATAATAATAATTTTACAATGAATACCTATTTTAAAAAAAATGACGCCAGTTGACACACATTTGTCATTAATTTTCACAGTATTCCCATCAAAAAGTGATAACATGTTCCAAAATACATGAAGGAGACTTTGAAAACAGAGTTAGCATTGCACTCCTATAACTCGTTGAACTGGTGATGAGTAGTCAAAACGTCAAAATCCATGCAGAGAAAGTGTCTGCGAAAGCCAGACGCCTACATTATCCACAATGCAGCTCCTCTATCACCAGCTCAGTTTGAGATTCAGGTGTGTGCTCCAGAAATGAGGAGTGTGCTAAGATTCTCTGCTAATGATATGAAAGTGTATACTCTTCCTGTCTCTTAGGCGGGTGTGGTCTCCTCCGCCCACTTGGTTTGGAAGTGTTGTGAAAGTTGCGTGAATGGATTGAAACAGTTTGTGAGACAGGTCTCAAACAAAGTTCACTTCCTCCTGATCGGTCTGTCTGAAAGAGAACATTTGAGCATCAGAGTGTTCAGAAGATACGAGGCTTGAGTAAAAGGAGTCAAATATTTACTTCAGGGACTATGAGCTGAATGAATCGTTCATAATCTGAGGTCACGTTCATGTGCGACCTGTTGCTAGTCTCCTGAAGAGGAGCGCATACAGGAAATGACTCTTCAGTGCTCTTCACACACCTCTGGAGACATTAAAGTCTTTATGACATATTTTATTACTCTATTTGGAAATAGCTGAAATCAGAATGTGGACATGTGATGGAGTTTCAATTTAGTTCAGCTCTTCACAGGTGAAAATGTACATTCATATCACTTTTTTGATATGAATACTGTGATCACATCACACATTTTGAGTCAGGTTTGTCTCTGTAATAACGTTTAAAGAGTACAGTGTAGACCTGCTCCACATGGAAGTATTACAGATGCGATTGTCACAAAATAGCTAGGCAGATTAGGACTAAAGTACCACACAACCCAACTGGAATCAAATCAAAATTCTTATGTCTATTCACAGCAAGCGTCTGTCGCGTCTCAAACCACACAATAAAACACATGAAAATGGCCCATTCATGTGATAATAATAAGGCAAACTAAAACCTAATAAACCTGAAAAAAAAAAAACAGTGAAACAAAATATGTTGGAAAACATTCTAAACTGCGGGTGACGAGTCAAAAATATAATATTATATTTAATGGACTATTTTAAATGATCACTGTAAGCTTTAGTCCCTCACCAAACACTAAGAGTCTAACAAAGGAAATATATGTGACAAATAATATGAGCTAATGAAATGTTTCATGGGTCGGGTAATTTCAATATTAAAATTATGCTCCTAATCATTTTAAAATTGGAGCCAACCAAGTCAAACTCTAAACAAACACTGGCCTTAGTTGTTCTCTCAGGTGTGTCTCAATGCTTCTCTCCCCTTTTGATAAACTCTGCCCATATGCCTGCTCCTAGTGCTGGACATCCTGTTACCCTTCCTTCCAGTTGGGGTTGGGAAATCTCAGAAATCTCAAATCTTAAACCCAAATCACACCTTTTCTTTTCTTAATTTATATGAGTGACTGACCCATAAAGGCCAGTGTCAGCACATACACAAACATTTCTCTATTTTCCACCTGGTTACTCATTATCACAGCTGCTGTTGGCCACCGTGCAGCTTCAACATCAGCAGTGTGTCTGATCTCATTCACACACGTGTGTGTGTGTGTGTGTGTGTGTGTGTACTCCAACATATCTCTCACCTGAGTCACAGCATCACACTTGCCTCCTTACAACAACGTTGTTACAAGAAACCTCCTTACAAGAAGATACAGTAACACCCGACTTGGCAAACTGTAGCTCTGCACTGTATAACCTGCCACGCAGCATACGTTTCTCCACGCCGCGCTGCATCAACAGCGCCTCATAAATTACCAAACAAACACTTCTCGCTGCCAGAGAGGCACGACCATCGCCGCTGATGAATTAATCTGCTAACAAAGCTGCCTCCCATATTAATAAAGACATGTTTGTCATCACGCCTGACACCTTCTATTGCTGTGTGTGAGGGTGATGTGTGTGTGTGTGCGTGTGTGCGGGAAGAAGCGGCTGACCCTGGTGTGAGCGATTCATTGCCACTGAAAAGAACAAAACAAAAAGGGCAAAAGAGGGTGTTAAAAACAACTCAACTTCATTCATTGTGCATTAGAATGAGATCTTTGTGTTTCACATCCTGTTTGTGCCACAGTATCTATCTTTCTGCCTGTGTGTTTGCATTTTTTTCACATTTTTCCCGCCACTAGGTGGAGCTCTTCCTGTTCCTCAGGAACCTTTCCTCACTCTCTGCTCCCTTCCCTCCTGGTGGATGTGGCTGCCAGCTCTCCGACTAAAGCAGCGAATGGATCAGCGGTGGAATAACAAAAGGATGGATATGATCCCTCGATATCCCCTCTTTCTCCAACTCTGGCCTGCTCTCCAACTGGCACCGGCATGTGTCTCATATCTGGCGTGTGTCTCCGCTCTGATTTAGCAGGATTACATTTACACCTGGTGTTAAAATGCATCTCCGGTACACACACTTAAATTGGATTTCTCTTCCCATCTCCAAAGCCTCAACAGATTGATACGCACATCTGTTGTCGTTTTTTCCCTTTTTACACCAACAGCAATGCATAAATGATCAGTTCAAGCGTGAGATTCAGTTTACGCACCTTCTCCGCGCCAGATCAACTTCAGTCACAGCCGGAGCTGTTCTGGCACAGCACTAAATAAATCAGGAGCAGTATGCGTTATCATAAATACTGTCTAATCCAGATACTAAACACTTTACTCATCACTGATGGCCTTTGAAAATGAAAATAAAAAGTTTTTTTGAAAAAAAGTTTTTTACTCACTATACCCTGTTTCTCCTACTCTACACTGTGTATGTAGCTGTTGGTGACAATGTGTCCCGTTATTTAAGTAAGCACAACTTCATTTTGTTCTATGCTCCATGTATGAATCATATAAAATGAAATAATATATATATTTTTTTTCCCTCTGGCATCATTATAACTCTGGTGTTGCTTTAATGCAATTAATTATTTCCCTACAATTCTTCTTTAATTTTTTAACCCTCTAAACTCCAGAGGACCTGTTCTAGATTTCACTATAGCTCATAGGATCACCAGAAATATATATATATTACATTGATTTCTATGCCTTTTTTTTTCACAGTTTTTCACCGTAAATCTCGAAATGCCTCCACTGACTCAGTGTCCCCGGTTTTATGATCTTCTGGAAGCTGTCAGATTGTCCACCGTGCAGAGTGGAAAGAGACAAAGACATTGTGAGTTTAAGTGTTTTGATCACATGACATCACATACTCACCATCAGTAAACAGAGGGACGTATCTGGCTCGGCTTGCACTGCCCAGACGAAGGCTGTTTTCTGGGGACAGTTCATGGAAGTAAGGACTGACCGGATCACAGTGAATCTTCCACATATAATCTGGGTGATTTTTTTTTTTCCTCATGTAGCTATACTGTGTTTTCTGACAAAGGAACAGTTTTAGTGATGTGTTTTTTTTGTTTTTTTTTCAGTTTAAAAAGCTGCAAATACCAAATATTTGGTATCAGATTAAAGAGGAAGATGTGATAATTTTTTAAAATTACAACAACTCGAAAAATGTAATTTGAGTGACAGTTTTTAGTGAACTGCAGCAACATGCTACAATTCATGAGGGTTATAATGTCATAATTTAAGCAGCAGAGGCTGAAATATTCTGACTTTTTGTTCTTACAGGTAAAGCTCAAAAACACTGAATCCTAATGTAATTCAATAGTGTCTTCCATTTGGCTATGCCTGCTTGGTAAACATCCACATCTTTAAACTACACACTTCCAGTTTATAACAAAAACATTCTGTTCTTCTGTCTGAAGAAGAAATGACCAGGGAAACAGATGACTTCATGTGTGCTGAGTGCCCCTTCCAGCTCTTTATCAACATCATCATATTCAAACTGGAGTCTGATTGGTAATTTAGTCTTTCTTTGTAAATTATGCCTTTGTGTGTAATACTTTACTGTTTCTGTGTGTTTGGAAGACAAAAAACTTTGCCTTTACCTGATATTTACTTAAAAGTTCGAGTGGTTTGACCATGGCGGCTTGAGGCGAGGCACCTGGCACTCTGAGAGGTCAATATTACCTCTCCAATAGAGCAAATCAGAACCCACTAAGAAGGATGACTAATTAGAAAGTGATACTCTGAAACACAGACACATTAAAGGCCCTACGGATCATTGATAGGGCCTTTAATGTCACTGTGTTAAGTGTTCTCTGTCCTAGATATAAAACAGCACAAAGTGATACATCCTTGGCAATTTTTCATTACAAAGTGTTGATTGACAGGTGGATATTGGTTGGACTGGGCTTTGGCAGGGTTTAGCTGTAGCAGGCTGGTGTAGTGGAGCACAGACTCTGTGCCCAGGGGTGCCCTTAATCTATCTTTGATGACGACATCTTGACAAACATACTAGTATAAGCCTTAACCACGGTTCGAGCCTCACAGGGCTTTACCGTGCCTCATTATGAAGACATAGACCAAATGACACATGCCAAAGACCTTCATTAAGAACAAGCAGAATCTCTCTTAAAGCCTTAGTTTCCGTACATATTGAGTTCATCTGCAGGTGGATTAGATGTGATCTTTGATCTGACCCAAAAGACAAAGCAATGTGTTCTTATTAGCCCTGAAAAGTGTACAGTTTTGGTTTTATCCACCAAGGTTTCGAGATATCTGATGATGGTACGGTGATATTTCTGCCTTCACCCCATTTAAATGCAGCACAATAGAATATCCAGTAGTATGTGGTGCTCACTGAAAAATTACATTAGAAAAGCTTCAGCAGCAACATCTCTATCCACAAGCAGCATCTATCTTAATTAGTCTGGACCAGTAAAATTCATCATGCAAATGAATCATTATGTGAAGGCAGGAAGTTACATTACCCCAGAACCAACAAAAGGGAGTAAGGGCGAATTTAATAAGTCAAATATTCATCACATACTGACTTGTATGTCTTTGTGACATGTCACAAAATCATTAAATTATAAAAATAGAAATACTGAACCCTCAATCAGTTTTTTTTTCTTTAGGAGCAGCGTGTAGGATTTAGTCGCATCTAGTGGTGTAGTTGCTAATTACACCCCCTTCACGTCACCATCTCTTTTTTCAGGATAAAGCAGAAACATGAATATAATATTAGGAATATAATATTCCATTTCTGTCATATTCTGTAAATAGTGCCCCCTAAATATGATACACTGGCCCTTTAACATTCACTTTTAAACTATATTACATAAACAAGATGGAGGTTAAAAGGGGAATGTGAAATTTCCTTTTAACAACCCATTTAATTCATTATTTTCTATCATATTATAATACAATGGATAAAAGTAACATGAGAAGAAATTAAGTGGAAATTAAGTAGAGGTGGAAGTTAGGAGAAAATCAATAAAAGCCGAAAGTGAACATCAGTGCTGAAAGATGGTTTAAAAGAGAATTTCCTAGTTCCTCAGGTAAGTTATTCCAGGGTGTTGGAGCCCTAACAGCAAAAGGCCTGTCTCCCGTGGTCTTCAGCCTTGAGTGAGGAATAGTTAACAGGGCCTTATCACAGGACCTCAAGCTACAGGCTGGTGAGTAATGATTTAGAAGTTCAGCCAGGTAGCTCTGTGCTATACCATCAAGCCTCAAAAGTTAAGAGTGAAATTTGAAAATAAATTCTTAAATAGAGAAGCAACCAGTGAAGGTGAGATAAAGTAGGGGATCTTCAAACAAATCATTACATTAATCCAGACAGTGATATAAGCATAAATTAATTTATGCTTAAAATAAAATTATTCCTAAAAAAAAAAAAAAAATCTAATTCTCAAGTGGAAAAAACATGACTGACGTAGCCTTTTAATATGTGACTTGTGATTGAAGAGAAGTGATCTAAAATAAGTCCAGGGTTCTTACCAGAGGGTACAACATGTTGAGTTAGAGTGCCAAGAGCAGGGATAACGTAAGTGTGGTCAGGGCCTATAGAGGATATCTGCTTTGGGAGAGTAAAGCTGAAGAAAAAAAAATCTGCCATCTGATCCTTAACCACAGCACAGCAATTATTTAAGCAAAAGGAGTAAATGAAGACAAAATAAAATTGGTCCTAATGGAGCCTTGAGGCACATATAGATACAGTCTGAGATGATAAAACCATCAACGGACACAAGAATTTATTATTATTTTTTAGAAAAGTAGGAGGACAGTCCCAGAGATACCAACTCATGTTCTCAATCTTTGAATACAATGATCCACCATATCACAGACCACTGATATGTGTGGCAGGGTGGCCCCACTCAGTCCTATTTTTCTGTAATTGGGGTGTATTAAATCATGGTGACTGTCCACCTGTGCTCCCCACCCACTGTGTGTCATCAGACTGTCCTTCTTCGTTTTGACCACGGGGAAGTGCCGTTAAGCATTATAGGTGGGAGAGAATCATTTCTCAGGTGTGCGTCTCATCCGGAGCAAGCTGTTGCAGGGCCTAGCAAGGCACAGCTTACTTTTCAAACTTTAGAGCTGGCCAGTTGTCTGGCCCAATATTTTGTGGTACCTGGACAATATAGCATGCAAGTCCCCACCCCTGTGTTGCATTGCCTAATAGTTGCTTCTCCCTTTCTTTCGGACAGGAGCTGTTGGTGCCGCTGGTGTGAGTGACTGGCTGATCCTGGTGATGGTGTGTCCGTTCATGTTCCTGTACAGTAGTGCACTTGGGTGTCAACAATATGTGTGTGGTTTTACATGTGTGGTGTAACATAAGGAACCCTTCCCCTTCCCTTCCTTCAGCAAGTCATCTCAACTGGTGCGCCCTTAATCTCCTGTACCCCACAGACATTATAGTCAACACTTTTAATGAAAAGTTGTTCGGATTGTGCAATATTGCCTTGATTGTAGATTGTATTGACAACCTGTGCTATTATATTTTAGAAGAACCGATTTTGTGAATAATAAATTTTGTATCTTTTTGGTGGAATCACGTCAAGTGCCTGTCTTTCAAACCAGTGTCCTGTGGTTGACCGTAGACTGATTGTCCCTGTACTAATTCCTTGGGGTGAAATTCCCCTAGGTGGTGTTGTCGGTTTATTAGTTCAGTATAAATTAGATTACCCTCATAGCCTTGCCACATATGGTAAAGCTAAAATCAAGCAAAACCAGAACTGAGTATTGACAACAGGCTTCATCAAGATATCACTGGTCTGAAATCTCTGTGTCGTGTCAGTGGTTATGAGTGATCATAACCATTTTTTTTTTTTTTTTTTTAGTTTCAGTCTTTGACTAATCAGGAACGCATCTGGAAGATGACGAACTGTTAATGGAATGATTGGAAGGTAGGTAACGTGTGAGATGGTTTCAATTAATTCTAGGATGGTAATTCCCTTTAAAACATGCAAAATATTCCACAAGATAAGTGCAATAAAAAAAGTGGGGAAGTGAATCTTTGATCAAATGTCCTTAATCTTGTCTGTGAAAAAACCTTTCAGTCTGCATTTGAGGCATTAAGGTCACCAGAACCAGGGTTGACTAGACAATCAGTGGTCTTAAATGAGAATCCAGGCTTGTGCTGATTGGAGGTGATAAGCTCTACAACTTTAATTTCAATGTCATAAAATTGGAATAAAATGTATTATGATTATAGTGTACCCAGAGTTTGGATTCTTCCAGTCTCTCAATCGTCCTATGCTCCCTTTTCATGCCACAGATTCTTCCAGTAATCCAAGGTGATACAAAAAAATCATTTGAGCCTACATAGACATTTTGGTGAAGAAAGACTGAGATCTAAGGCAGCTGTGTACAAATCTTCAAAGCAGTTCACTAAATTATTAGTGTTTTAATATAAATCTAAGGATTCACCCAACTTCACAAATAAGGAGGACAATCTTAAAGCACTGATGTAAAAGATGAGTGAGAAACTACTTACGAGGATTTCTCTTCACATAAAACACAGAGGTAAAAAAAAAGGCATAGATGATCAGAGATAAATGAGTGTCTTGAACAAAACTTTAAAAAATGGATAGATAAGATATACTTTAATGATCCCACGCTGGGGAAATTCATATACTGTACATTTACATTTAGCCATTTAGTTGACACTTTTATCCAAAGCGACTTACAGACAAGGAAACAACAAGCTACTGTGTGATAAGAAAGTGTTAGTGCAACAATAAGTGCTATGACAGTTCTTAAAGGGGTAGATTTATCATGTCCAGTTGTTGGTAGTGTTGGAGAGGAGGTCCTCTCTGAAGAGCTGGAGGTCTTCAGGAGTTTTTTAAAGGTAGAGGAGGGACGCCCCTGATCTGGCAGGAACTGGTAGTGCGTTCCACCAACAGGGACAGAACAGACAATAAAAGTCTGGATTGCCTTGAGAGAACAGGTGGCAGAGCCAGGTGTCGTTCATCAGAGGAATGCAACGGTCGTGAGATAACATATGTCTGTACAAGGGCGTTCAAGTAGGTGGGTGCAGTACCGGAGACAACTCTGTAGGCGAACATTAGCAATTTGAATTTAATGTGGACTGCAACAGGTAGCCAGTGGAGCTCGATGAGCAGCGGGGTGACATGTGACCTTTTGGGTTGGTTGTAGACCAGGCATGGCGCCACATTCTGAATCATCTGAGTTTTCACTGTGCAGGCTGGGAGGCCCATCAGGAGGACATTACAGTAGTCCAACACAGCTTGTGTCAGGAGTTGGGTAACTATACTAAGCATAGTCACCTATAATCTGGATTCTGTCACATATGGCATATCACTAGTGTGAATTATTAAGAATGATAGACTGTCAAAATAATGTACTGTAGGTTCACAGCTTTTTCAACCATATCCTATGGTCTTCATCAGTAAACTCAGTTGTCATCAGGTGACCGAATTATACCATATACTATATTATATGTTTACAGGTGGGGTCAGTCATAGTGGAGAAAGAACACCACCTGTTGCGTTGCGTTACGTGCACAGCCACAGCTAGGCATGCAAGATAAACTGTGTGACATTTAGCAGTACACACATCTACCACTCTAGAATCTAGGTGTAGGGGTGTGTTCAAGATGTTCTTTCTGCCTAAAGACACACTGTCTCTCTCGTAAATCAACACATTTAAATAAGACTTATTTAAAGACATTTAAATTTATTTTAAGACATTTAAATAAGACTTATTTAAATGTGCATACAATGATACAATGCCTCCACAAATTCATATTATGAATTTGCAGGCTGTTTTTATTATGGATGTGTCAAAAGCCATGTAGAGAGTGATGTGAATCCTGTCACCAAGGTCCCCTACAGCGAGCTTTTCCACCTCTTCAGTGAGAAGGTGGCTGCCTTGGAATCACAGCATGGTGTGTGGCTCGTTGTGTTGTTGGAATGTGAATGGATGTCATTAACAGATTCAGACCTTCCAGTCCAATCTTTTCTTGCCATGTGCAGAAAGCCAGAACACCTGGAGCTCAGAGGTTCTCTTTTAAGATGTTTTAACACAAGGCTATGTGTGATGATAGTGAAAAGACTCAGATTATTTTGATTCAACTGGCCCTTAGCAAACAGTTCAGTCTAAAAAAATACTATTCACCCGGTCACCCGCAAATCATTTACAAAATTTTGGCAGCATTGAAGATTATTTTAGTTAGTTAACTACAGTTAACTGTATCACATACATCGATAAGGGGATTCTTAACCAATCTGGTAGATTTTTATTACGATTATTTGGTGCAGCCATTCTGTTTAGTTTCAGTCTTATCAATTGTGGGTGAAATGGAACATATAATGTTTTTAGTCGTCCAACACCAGCTGGTATTGTTCAAACAGCAGAACTAGAATACAGGACTCATCAGACAAGCGGCACACAATGAGTTGGATGAGGCTATATGAGGTGTTGCAACTGCCTTAGACACTTAGACTTAGTCATGTATGAGAATCATTAAATATGCTGGTATTCTCCATACAAACCTGTCACTGCTGAGAGAGGGTGAACATGTAAAGTGTGCATTGACACCGTCCTTACCCATCAATGATAGTGCCAATGCTGGTAGTACGAGACAGGACACCGCACATCCTGTTCATGTGACTGGTGTAAAGGATCTGTTTGTGGAAGAAGTTATGAGACATATGCCATACACATTGATCCATATGTGATGGGTAGAGCCCTGCCTCCCTTCTCTGCCTGTGCACATGTTAAGGCGTCTAAAGTGCTGGCTTTAGTACAATAGTGACACATGTGTTAATGCCTATAGCATATGAACGCCTACAGTATAACTCATGAGTAGAAAATGTCATTTTCCCGCTGCGCCACCGGCCCCAGTACCTGCTGCTGCTGCTTTGGCGCACCGAGCCGGTGGTGCACTGCTATTTTTTCCCTTTTAACAGGGAAAAAATGAAAAAAGAAACCTCAGGAAGAGCCACAGAGGAGGGATCCCTCTCCCAGGACAGACATACGTGTGTAACCCTCCCACTCAACTCCAGTTTTTCTACAGAATAATCACGGTGAACCCCTTTACACCTGTTAACACCTCAAGCATGGGAGGCGGATTGGAGGGAGTCTACTAGAATAATGAAATTGGGATACATCTACTTTAACTAGAACATATGACCCTGCCTAGGCTGCGGAGAGGCCTGGTTAGCTAATTTTGTAGCTATATTGTTTATGTGAGCTTACAACCTCCCGTGCATACCTTTAACACACCATAGCCCTACCAATACCACATTCATCAAGCATAAATAAACATTTCGACTGCAAATATACTGTGTAACAACCTGGGTATTTATTAACAGCAAACATGAAATCACCCTTTGAGTCAAATAAAATAAAATAATAATACCCGGGGTTTTGTAAATTCAGTTATGGTACCATGTGTTGGCGCGCATGTTGGAGCTCATTTGAATCCTCATGAAAAGTGTTCCTCAGTACTCACTGATCCTTGTAGATTCAGAAACACAGCTAGTCAGTTGGCTTCAAACCTTCTGTTCAGTGAAGAAAAGTGATGTGAGATGGGGAAACTAGTCCTGACGACACGTCCGTGCACCAGCAGGTTCCCCTAGCGACAGTGAAGTCCTGAGCACCCTCTACAGCAGCAGCAGCATGCGTGGCGGCAGGCAGGCGCATGTAGGCTTGAGGCACACTATGCAGAAATTCACAACACTAAATAAACCCACTATTCATTCCCATAGACTGTTCATATTGTCACTAGTTCACATAATGTCCATACTCACTCAGAAACTCGGCGCAAAATATTCTCCCACACACACACGGTGTCCTTCTCTCAACTAGCGAAGACGAAGCTAACTAGCATAATACACAACAGAAAATGGCGTCACCGACATTTAGAATAATTTCGGCTGAAACAGCTCAAAACATGGCTTACATTTACATTCTATACCTCTGGTTTTAAGTTTCCATAACATCAGTAACTTTTGACACTGTTGAACGGCTTACAATTACGTTGCGTTGCTATTCTTCTCCTCGTGTCTCCTGTTACTAGCCTGAACTTCGTCCCTCTCATTTCTTTAGTCCCACCCCCTTCTCAGAATCCGATAGGTAGGTGACCCTCATCTTTGACAGGCACGGATTTGCTAATAACAGATTAACACCTGGCTACTCAAATAAACAGAAGTAACATCATGAGGCATTCACAGACCGTTAGGAACATGGGACATTTCAGTACCTTCCCAAATAAAGTACTATTATGAATTTCTCTATATTAATTAACCCTATTTCACAACAGCAGTAACTTGACAAACAATATTCCAAAATATACTGCATATTTGTCAACAACACATGTTTACAGAAACAAAATATTATCATTTGTAGCAGGGCACTACACGTGCAATGGATGTCACGTGTACAGAACACAAACATATTGTACAATTACAATGAATGATAAAATGATTACAGTAGCAGTGGAACCTGTGATAGAGTTAGAGAGACACAGATGCACAGCAGCAGCAAATCATTAACTAACTATGAACTGTAGTAGAGATATGGTAGCAATAATGACAGTGATGCTATATATAGTGGACGTCAGCAGCAGACCACAGCAGCAGCCACGATCCACGAGAACCTGCTGGACGAGAAAGCACCGAAACTCCAGGGAAGAAGTTCAGTTAGTAACATGCATTGACAGAAAGAGAGACAGAGGGTTTTCAGTAAAGGGAGATGTGACTGCATCTTCAACCATTATCGTGCCAAGATTCTGTCATGGGGGAGCAACTGTAAGACACAGTGTTTTTCAGGTCCTCCTGTTTCCAGCCTGGAGGGGGTTTTCACCTCGCCCGAGGAGGTTGATGAAGAGGAGTTTCCAGATCTGTCCTCAGTCCCATCCTGCTACCTGGACCTTAAGCAGGTATTTAACAAGACTTGAGCCACTTCACTCCCCCCTCACCAACCTTATGATTGTTCCATAGACTTACTTCCTGGTACCTCGCCCCCCGTGGCTGCTTGTTCTCGTCGGGACCTGAGCATAAAGCCATGGAGGAGTACATTGGAGCTGCTCTTAAGGCCGGGATTATCCGGCCTTCCTCATCTCCTGCTGGAGTGGGTTTTTTCTTTGTGGGGAAGAAAGACAAGACCCTCCAACCCTGCATTGACTAACGCGGATTCAACGAGATTACTGTAAAGAACAGGTATTCCCTTCCACTCATTTCCTCTGCGTTTGAGCTCCTTCAGGGGGCCAAGGTATTTACTAAATTGGATTTACGCAATGCATATCACCTGGTCCGCATCAGGGAGGGGGATGAGTGGAAGACGGCTTTTAACACTCCCACAGGACACTATGAGTATCTGGTTATGCCTTTTGGACTCAGCAATGCCCCTGCTGTGTTTCAGGCACTGGTTAATGATGTTCTTTGTGAGTACTTGAATAAGTTTGTTTTTGTCTATTTAGATGACGTTCTGATCTTCTCTCCTGATTTGGAGACGAGAGACATGTCCGGCAGGTACTGCAACAGTTACTATGTAATCAACTGGGCTCAAGGCTGAGAAATGTGAATTTCATGTGCCGACAGTGTCCTTTTTGGGGTTGTGGTCTGAGGGGAGGGTCAGCATGGATCCCGAGAAGGTACAGGCAGTGCGAGATTGGCCCACACCCACATCCAGAAGAGAGGTCCAGCGGTTTCTGGGGTTTGCAAACTTTTATAGGAAGTTTATTCATAACTTCAGTCACATTGCTTCCCCGTTGCATGCTTTAACCTCCTCAAAAATGCAGTTTCTCTGGTCCCACCAGGCAGAGTCAGCCTTTCAAAGACTCAAGAGCAGCTTTATCGTCGCCCCTGTGTTGATTCTTCCTGACCCCAAACAGCAGTTTGTGGTGGAGGTGGACGCCTCTGATTTGGGTGCAGGGGCGGTGCTCTCTCAGCGTTCTGAAAAGGACAACAAGCTCCACTCTTGTGCCTTTTTGTCCCACAGGTTTTCGTCTTCAGAGAGGAACTATGACGTCGGAGACCGTGAACTGTTGGCCATCAAGCTTGCATTGGAGGAGTGGAGGCATTGGCTGGTGGGGGCTAAACATCCTTTCCTGGTCTGGACGGACCACAAGAACATCGAGTACATCAGAAGAGCCAAGAGACTAAGCCCTTCAGGGATTCAGGTTCCTCCGGAGGTACCACCCAACAAATTATTTGTCACCCCCGAACTGCAGGGCCCTGTGATTACATTGCATGCTTCTCTGATCTCTTGTCATCCTGGTCTCTGTAGAACTATGACCCGGGTCTGTGAGAGGTTTTGGTGGCCTGGTATGAGGAATGAGTATGTGAGTATGTGGCAGCCTGCACAACCTGTGAGCAGAACAAAAGCAAGAACGTCCCCAGTGCTGGACTTCTCCAGCCCCTTCCTGTGCCTCAGCGGCCCTGGAGGGTAACACTGTTGTACTCACAGTAGTAGACGTTTCTCCAAGATGGTTCGGTTCATACCATTACCAAGCATTCCCTCTGCCAAAGAAACGGCAGAGGTGCTTATGTCTCATGTTTGTCGAGTTTTTTTTATTTCCTAGGAATGTCCTGTCTGACCAGGGTCCCCAGTTTGTGGCTCAGTTCTGGAGGGCTTTCTGCCAACTCATGGGTGCCACAGTTAGTCTGACCTCAGGCCACCATCCTCAAACCAGTGGGCCAGGAGCTGGAGAAGGGGCTCCGCTGCCTGGCTTCCCAGAATCCTGCATCATGGAGCAAGCACGTCATGTGGGTGGAGTATGCTCACAACACGCTTCCGTGGGCATGTCTCCATTCCAGTGTGTTTTTGGGTACCAGCCGCCTTTGTTTCCTGCGCTGGAGAGAGAGGTCTCTGTCCCTTCTGCTCTTGCCTTGGTCCGCCGTTGCCGACGGATTTGGGCTTGGGCCCATCTGAACCTCCTCAGGGCTTCCCAGAGCCACAAGAACTTTGCTGACAGGAGGAGATGTGCACCAGTCTATAGAGCCAGACAACGCGTGTGGTTGTCCACTAAACACTTGCCTCTCAAGGGTGAGATTATTATTGATTGCTTTTATAGTTATTCTTAACAAATGACTGAAAAAAAAAAGAAAAAAAATGTCTGTTCTGTTCTGCTCTTCACTGATTTAAATGTGTCATTTTCTGCTATCCCAAATACTCAGGTGTGTGGGGTTATTGCAGAATATAAAGGGGACAGTGACTCTACCACTGAAACCGGTTTTATGACCAATGAAGATTCATACACTAGAAGAGAAACATTCATTGATTGATCCACCCAGGTTCAGCACACCACTTATAGGAAACCTAAATCAAGGTGGTCTAAAACACACAGGGCAGGCACTGCTGCACGGTTGGATTTTTCATTTCTTTTTTTATTCAGTGTTATGTATTTTTATTCATATTCATCTATTTTATTTATTCATGCAAAAGAATGTTAATGAATCTATACATTTATCTTATTATGTGTGGGTGGGTCAATTAGTCATGATCTCAAAATGTCTATTTGTAATTATTATTGTTACATAACATTATTTTCTACACTGAACACATGTAAGGTTCTATCCATGGTGTTCAGCAACAGGTTGTATTTTGTTAAGAAAATGATAAACCATGGCATCATTACAAACAAATTAAATAACTGTCCATAAGGAATCCCTTACACAGAAAATCCATATATTGGAATTATAATCAACAACCAATTTGCACAGTTGGTACAGTTATCAAGTTATTCTGTCAAAACCTGCTGGTTTAATCACACTGTCCCCAGATGAATTTTGTGGCGACAGAGGACACATCCCACTTGTCCTTCCAGCAACAAATAATGACATCTCCTCTCACTAGTTTACCAATTGTGATGGAAGGTCCTTTCTATTCAGCCTAATGGTACCATTGAAGTAGGTGTCTGCATACAATAAATCACTTGGGAGGGAGCTAGAGGAGAAAAAGTTATCTACATACAAGTGTTGGTGTGACACAGCAGATAACCTTTCATTACGTTCTTGATGACTGAATACGCCAAATTCAGCCTGGTCCTGTGCCCCAAATATATAGGGGCTACTGGAACAAGACACCATTGGACAAGGGCAGAGAATACGGAGTTGTTGGAATGCTACTATACAAGCAATCCCAGAGAGAGGGGATACATGCAGCGAATGTGGGACCATTGGATACTTCGAAACCCACAATCAAGGCTAACAAATAAACAGTTGTTAGCCCAGTGTTCCAACATCCGTAACCGAAACCTACTATCACAACTAGAGATCACTGAGATACAACAACGATGCTACGGCAAGGGGGAGCCAGGACGACAGGTCAGCGGGGGGATGTCATCATCACCCCCACAATCAGAGATTGGGTACCAAGCCCCAACAGCTACCAACAGCCTCAACACAAGAGCTGCTGACCTGAGAAGGAAGATCATGACCCAACTGGAATCCTGGAGCCTCCGTAGAATACCGAAGTTGAGTTGTCAAGTACCTATGGAAAGCCGTTTGAGCATTTATTCAATATCCTTGATATCAGACTTAAGGTCCATGTACTAGTAAGCTTTTTGTCCTCACTAGTAAGACGATTTTGCACACTAGTAGAACTACTAGGGCACACTAGTAGAACAACTGTGTCTTACTAATAGCGTTTTTGCGCACTAGTAGCAATAGTAAGGCACTTTTGACCTCACTAGTACTACTAGTAAGTACAAAAATGCCCACTAGTAGTACTAGTAAGGTATATTTTACCTTACTGGTACTACTAGTAACAGCAAGAATGCCCACTAGTAGTACTAGTGAGAGCCAAAATGTCCACTAGTAGCACTAGTAAGATGTTTTTGACCTTACTAGTACTACTAGTGAGGGTCAAAATGTCTACAAGTAATACTAGTATGTCTCTTTCGACATCACTAGTACTACTAGTGGACATTGTGGCTCTCACTAGTACTACTAGTGGGCATTCTCGCTGTTACTAGTAGTACTAGTAAGGCCCAAATGGTCTACTAGTACTACTAGTAAGAGCCACAGCAACCACTAGTAGCACTATTTGGGTTATTTTGGACCTTACTAGTACTACTAGTAAGGGCAAAAGTGTCCACTAGTAGTACTAGTAAGGTGTTTTTGGCCTACTAGTAGTACTAGTAAGGTTCCAAATGTTCACTAGTAGAACTAGTGAAATAAAATGTTAATGGAGAGGTGGGGACGGCACAGGCATTGAGGTTTCCTATTGGCTCTTCTGAAAGGATTCCACCCAGCAAAAACTTAACCCCATAAAGCCTGATGAGCTTTTACTGTTGTTGTTGATGGTAATAAGAAGAACAATAATGATGTTATGTTATGATGATGATATCAACAATGTCAGATATCCGCTGTCCTGGATATGCATATCCGTGATATCACTGATATCCGATATCTTTGATATCCAGGACTAGTGTCCTGGATATCAGATATCCTAGTCACACAACTGGCATCTAGTGCTACTAGGATATCAGATATCCAGGATATCTGATATATCAGGATATCAGATATCCAGGATGTCTGATATATCTGGATATCTGATATCAGATATCCTGATATATCAGATATCCTGGATATCTGGATATCTGATATCAGATATCCTGGATATCTGATATCAGATATCCAGGATGTCTGATATATCTGGATATCTGATATCCAGGATCTGGATATCAGATATCCAGGATATCTGATATATCAGGATCCTGGATATCAGATATCCAGATATCCAGATATATCAGACATCCTGGATATCTGATATCAGATATCCAGATATATCAGACATCCTGGACATCCTGGATATCATATATATCAGACATATCAGATATCCTGATATGTCTGATATATCTGGATATCTGATATCCAGGATCTGGATATCAGATATCCTCGATATCTGGATATCTGATATCTGATATCAAGGATATCTGATGTCCTTGATATCGGATATCAAAGGTCCACTAGTACTACTAGGGGGACCAAAGTAATGACAAAAACTATTAAAATAATAATTCTGGGCATATCTTAGCCACTAAATATCTATCTATCTGTCTATCTATCTCTATATTAGCTTAGAATATTTGTATTCCTACAAATAGAGATAAAATTGATATTGATTTGTAAGTAATATAATATGTAATAAACATGAATAAAAAAATACTAAAGAAAAATAAATAAATGACCTAATTAATAACCATTTTAATATTAGAAATGCATTGAGTGAATTTTCATTTTATAATAATACAAAACAAGTTAACACCCATCTTCCAAAATGACTGCTGCTAAACACTATCCAGAGCTGCCCCTTTAAGGCCTCAAGCACACAGCTTGAACATTCACCAATCAAAATCCATGTCCCACCTTCTTCATTTGCATGCAGGCCACTAGTACTACTAGTGGCTGCATCTTGCAACTTACATGTACACAAGTAATGGCTAGAATGTCCACTAGTAACACTAGTGAGACTATTATGATGTTACTAGTACTACTAGTATGTACCAAACTGTCCACTAGTAGTACTAGTATGGCATTTGTGACCTTACTAGTACTACTAGTGTGGGCCAGAATGTCTACTAGTACTACTAGTAACAGGCAAAATGTCTACTAGTAGCACTAGTGAGACATTCACAATCTTACTAGTACTGCTAGTAGAGGGCAACATGTCTACTAGTAATACTAGTAACAGCCAAAATGTCTACTAGTAGCACTAGTAAGGGCCAAGATGTGTACTAGTAGCACTAGTAAGTGTCAAAATATCCACTAGTAGCACTAGTGGGGGACTTTTGCACATTACTAGTAGTACTAGTAACATAAAAAATGCTCACTAGTGTTACTAGTGACAGATATTTTTTTCTTACTAGTGTAACTAGTAGAACAAAGTTTGTCTTACTAGTGAGCCTCCGGACCTAACATGTAAGGAGTTTGGCTGTACTAGTATGACACAATACACTACTAGTGCGCACCTAGCGCGCTACTAGTACGCAATTGCACACTACTGGTGCGCGACTTCATGCAACTAGTAAGACATTTCTGTAACATGTAAGACATTTCTGCGCACTAGTAGGACAACTTTGGCATACTAGTCGGACAACTACGTCTTACTAGTGAAGCAAAACTGTGCACTAGTTGACATCTGCGCGCTACTAGTACTACTAGTGAGGCAGTAGATGTTAACTAGTAGAATTTTATAGTGTCACTACTAGTACTAGTAGCGCACAGTTGTCAACTAGTGCACAGTTTTGCTTCACTAGTAAGACGTAGTTGTCCTACTAGTATGCCAAAGTTGTCCTACTAGTGCGCAGAAATGTCTTACATGTTACAGAAATGTCTTACTAGTTGAATGAAGTCGCGCACCAGTAGTGTGCAATTGCGTACTAGTAGTGTGCTAGTTGCGCACTAGTAGTGTATTGTGTCATACTAGTACAGCCAAACTCCTTACATGTTGGGTTCGGAGGCTCACTAGTAAGAAAAAAATATCTGTCACTAGTAATACTAGTGAGCATTTTTGATGTTACTAGTACTACTAATGGGCATTCTTGTAGTACTAATAAGGTAAAATATACCTTACTAGTACTACTAGTGGGCATTTTTGTACTTACTAGTAGTACTAGTGAGGTCAAAAGTGCCTTACTATTGCTACTAGTGGGCATTTTGGTGCTACTAGTAGGGTCCAGGAGGCTACTAGTGCGTGACACATGCCTACTAGTAGGGCGTAGTAGTGTTACTAGTGCAGCACAGTAGTTTACAAGTAGGGTTTGATTGCGCACTAGTAGGCCAAAAGTGGCACTAGTAGTGTAAAAAACGTTACTAGTAAGACACAGTTGTTCTACTAGTGTGCCCTAGTAGTTCTACTAGTGTGTAAAATCATCTTACTTGTGAGGACAAAAAGCTTACTAGTACATGGACCTTAAGTCTGATATCAAGGATATTGAATAAATGCTCAAACGGCTTTCCATAAGTACCTTCAGAAGATCTACTAGTGGATGTGAATGCTGCTCTAAAGACAATCCCCACAAGAACCATCACTGAGACCAACAAGCTGATACACAGTACAGCAACAGTAATCGTGGAAATGCTGGGATACAAGATGGACTCAGGGCATAACAAGCAGTACCCACCATGGAAGAGGCGATTAGAGGCCAAGATAAAGGCAGCACGGAGAGAAGTTAGCCAGCTAGCTGAACTGCAGAAAGGGAACATGGTGAAAGAAGGGGCCAGGAAGTACAACTCACTCTCCATACCAGAGGCACTCGAAACTGCCAAACAGCGACTAACAGCTCTGGCCACCCGATTGAAGAGATACACCAAGGAGGGAGAGGCTAGGAGAATAAACAAGCTGTTCTCCACTGAACCAGCCAAGGTGTTCTCTAAGTGGCAGGGAAACAACGGCCGGTCAGACCCGGAGAGCTGAGGTGAAAAAATACTGGAAAGACATATGGGAAAGAGAGGCATCACACAACACTGATGCCCAATGGCTAGTGGACCTAAGAGCTGACCACAGCAACCTCCCAGAACAAGGGCCAGTAACCATCTCAATGGCAGACATCCAAGAAAGAGTGTCAAAGATGAAGAGCTGGACAGCACCAGGCCCTGATATGATCCATACGTACTGGCTGAAGAAGCTGACTGCACTCCATGAACGCCTAGCAGCACAGATGAACCAGCTGCTGAGGGATGGGACCCACCCAGAGTGGCTAACCCAAGGCAGGACAGTCCTAATCATGAAGGACCCACAGAGAGGACCCATCCCACCCAACTACCGGCCAATTACCTGCCTCTGCACAACATGGAAGGCCCTGTCAGGCATCACTGTGGCAAAAATGAGTAAGCATGTGGCTCAATACATGAGCGAGACACAGAAAGGAATTGGCAGTAACACCAGAGGAGCCAAGCACCAGCTACTGGCCGATAGAACAGTCACCAGAGACTGTAAGAAGAGGCAGACTAACCTGTGCACCGCCTGGATTGACTACAAGAAAGCCTACGACTCAATGCCACACACATGGATACTGGAATGTCTGGAACTGTATAAGATCAACAGGAACCTAAGAACCTTCATCCAGAACTCAATGGAGATGTGGAAGACAACCCTAGAGGCCAACTCCAAACCCATTGGCCAAGTCAACATCAAGTGCGGCATATACCAAGGAGATGCGCTATCACCACTGCTGTTCTGCATAGGACTGAACCCTCTCAGTCAGATCATCACAAAGAGCGGCTACGGGTACCGATTCCGTAGTGGGGCCACAATCAGCCACCTGCTCTACATGGATGACATCAAGCTGTACGCCAGGAATGAGCGAGAAATAGACTCACTGATCCACACCACCAGGATCTACAGCGATGACATAGGGATGTCATTCGGATTGGACAAGTGTGGCCGGATGGTCTCAAAGAGAGGCAAGATGATCCGGACTGAGGGGATTGACCTACCAGAGGGCAACATAGGTGATATCCAAGACAGCTACAAGTACCTTGGCATCCCACAGGCTAATGGAAACCACGAAGAGGCCACAAGGAAGTCAACCACAGCAAAATACCTCCAGAGAGTACGGCAGGTCCTGAGAAGTCAGCTGAATGGTAAGAACAAGGTCTGAGCCATCAACATGTACGCACTACCAGTCATAAGATACCCCGCTGGCATCATAAACTGGCCAAAGGAGGAGATAGAGGCCACAGATATCAAGACCAGGAAGCTACTCACCATGCATGGAGGGTTCCACCCCAAGTCCAGCACCCTGAGACTATACACTAAGCGGAAAGAGGGAGGCCGAGGGCTAGTGAGCACCAAGACCACGGTCCAAGATGAAACATTGAAAATTCGAGAATACATCAGAAAGATAGCCCCGAGGGATGAACTGCTAAGTGAATGTCTCAGGCAGCAGAACCCTGATGATGAGGGTGCAGAGGAGGAGGAGGAACAAACAACCTGGAGAGACAAACCCCTACATGGCATGTACCACCGTCAGATAGAAGAAGTGGCTGATATCAAGAAATCCTACCAGTGGCTGGGTAATGCAGGACTGACAGACAGCACAGAGGCACTAATCATGGCTGCACAAGAACAGGCCTTAAGCACAAGAGCCATAGAGGCCAGGATCTACCAGAATGGATCAGATCCAAGATGCAGACTGTGCAAAGAAGCCCCTGAAACAGTCCAGCACATAGTAGCAGGGTGTAAGATGCTAGTTGGATCAGCGTACATGGTGAGGCACAACCAAGTGGCTGGGATAGTATACAGGAACATCTGCAACCAGTACGGAATTGAAGTACCCAAATCCCAATGGGCCATACCACAGAAGGTGGCTGAGAACAACAGGGCCAAGGTTCTGTGGGACTTCAGCTTCCAGACTGACAAACAGGTCCTGGCTAACCAACCGGACATAGTGGTGATGGACAAAGAGCAGAAGAGGGTGGTGGTGATAGATGTGGCGATCCCAGCTGACGCCAACATCAGGAAGAAGGAACATGAGAAATTTGAGAAGTATCAAGGGTTGAAAGAGCAGCTGGAACGGATGTGGAAGGTCAAGGGTAGCGTGGTCCCCGTGGTGGTGGGGGCACTTGGGGCAGTGACCCCCAAACTGGGGGAGTGGCTCCAACAAATCCCAGGAACAACAACTGAAGCCTCAGTCCAGAAGAGTGCAGTTCTAGGAACATCGAAGATACTGCGCAGAACCCTCAGACTCCCAGGCCTCTGGTAGAGGACCCGAGCTTGAGGATGACACAGATACCACCCCCCTGCCGGGGTGAGAAGGAGATTTTTTTTTTTTTTTTTGAATGAATCTTGAATATATGGAATGAAACTTTGAATATATGGAATGTCTCCTAAACTCCAATTCCTTATCTCCTACTCTTCAGCTTACCTTTCTCTCCTCCTCTCTTCCTCCCCTCCTTGCTGTTGTAAATCCACTATCCTCTCAGCCGTGTGTGACTGACTCTAGCAGAGCTGATTGCTTCTAATTACTCCAACACATTGCTGATTAAACCGCTGACACAAATTGGTGCACATGCACAGATATGATCTACAAAAACAAAACCTTATGTTGTCTTATGCTTATGAGATCTTAAGCCATGACTGTCAATCTATACCTAAATTTTAATACAGTAAGGATGTTTTTTCAAGGAATTTTAATAAATAGTTAAACATTTTTCCTGAAATATTTGCTTTCTTTTCAAGACTGGGATGAGATTACAGATGAATATCAATATCATGTATGTGTGTTATGTACATAGTTGGAGTCAGGATGTGGTTTGCCTATCGTAGCACAATGACTGGATATATCTGTGTTGGCTGCCATGTCTCAATTGAAGTTTGTTTTCTTCTCATTTTTGTCATTCGCGCAAAATGTGACCCAAGCCAGCTCTATCATAAATATGATAACAACTTACGGTTTTCACAAAGACTTTGCCTGACTCAGCTTGTTCCATGGATTCTCCATTCACTGCCAGGACCGAAGAGAGAGAGAGAGAGAGAGAGACCTCACAGCCGGAGTTAACACCAACCTGTGGAAAGTCCTGCAAAGACATCACCAGCAAAGCAGCTGTTCTATGTATGGTGGTAACACGCTATGCCATGTTTACACTTCTTTCCGGTATGGATAGAAGGCCCTCTCTTGTTACCCCCTTTGGCAAACCAGAACACATTTCGAATCTTGCCCTGGGTTAACATGGAAGTCTGTGATTAAGTTTGGCACGGACTGAAATCCAGGTGTGCACTCTGCAGCACTATTACCAGTGCTACAAGGACAAAGTAGTCTCACTACCAGGGCTCACCAGAAACACGCAGGCTGGATGAACTCTCCTATTCTCCTCAAATTTACTAACACTTTTTACCCTCGGGGTCAATCTGATCCCAGGTATGTTTCCCTCCAGAAAATGATTTACAGAAAATTGTTGTCCAAGTTTGTGTCAGACACTTTGTTTATTTGTTAAATACATAAATAAGCCCTTGATAATGAAAGCCGACCTGTTCTCTAGCGCCACCATCAGGCCAAACTTAAACCATCAGACCAAAATTAGAATTAATTTATCTTGAAAAGTTTTCATACAAATCTTCTCAAATTTACTGACCACATTAATGACCACAAGAGTATGTACCCTAGTGGTTTTGGTGATGATATGACCTTTCCTGTAGTGCCACCATCAGGTCAAACTTTGAGTTTTAAAGTTAGTCTATCTTGAAAATCTTTCATCCAAATCTTTTCTAATTTGGGTTGCGCATTTATGGCTCTCACAGAATGAACCATATTGATTGATGTTGGTGACCTGATTTGTACACCCCTGCCAAAATAAGCAAGCCAATATAGGCTTCCAAGTCAACTACATCCAAGTCTCTCCAACTGTCCCCATACACACGCTTCCCCTCTAAATTTGTCATCCCAAGCACAATATTTTCAATTGATGGTGTTATGAAGAGTTCAGATGATGATTTGATGTCTTCACTGTGGCTGATTGCAAATCTGGTGGGGCCTGGAACCATTTTGATAACATTAGTAGCACGAAGTCTACCCTGCTGTTGATGTGGGGAAAGGGACCATGTTATCTTTCCATTTTTGGAGGTGACCATGTCTGCTGGTTGTTGAGAGACAACAGGAGGGTCAACATTCTCATTCTCATCAGATGAGAATCCCTCAAAATCAGGGTCCACCTCAACACAATACCCAGTTTGAGTTCAGATGGTCACACACACACACCTTCATGCCCATGGTTGGAATAGTTGTTTTCTTTACCCCCCTTTCATGTATCAACTCAAAAGTATCACCTCTGCACCTGCAGGTGTGGGGTTATTACAGTAGGTCACACACAGAGACAGACATGTTTTACACAGCTAAAACAGCTTGGGGTCAAATTGACCCCAGAGGAACACCAATGCGTATAGTATGTGTTCAGCACATTAGAGAAATATCATCATGCTTAATTATGATTACGCTTAATCAGTTGTCCCCATCAAATTAGGAAAAGTCATGAAATATGAAGCAAAAAAACACAAAGGGAACTATTATTTTTTGAATGATAAACATTGAAAGGGGTCAAATTGACCCCAAGGAGAATAGGAGGGTTAAGAACCAACAAGACCACAAAAGAAAAAAAAAAAAAAAAAAAAACAGCCGTGGTCTACTGTTACGACCCTGATAGGGCAGAAATTAAACTAGGAGAACTTAGGGAGGTAACAATTGAAATAATGACCAAAAAACAAAGGGATGAACCAAGGACCGACTGCAACCGCAAGGATTTATTCAACCAAGCACTCTCAATCACAAAGGAGAAAAAAAAGGCTTCTTCAAAATTAACACGTTTCCGGAAAATGCACACAGCACACACGACCCACTGGCTGCAGGACCACGCCACCAACTGCACGCTGATGCCGCCAACTCCTCGCGCCAACACACCGGTAGGCGTTTTATAATCAGTAGGCGTTAATCAGGTAGGTCAGCTGGAGGAGAGCAGGGGCCTGAAAGTAAAGACAAGACAACAAGCCCCACACCCACCAAGGCCCGTAACATCTACCTCTTTCTCAGATGAACTGAACAACTGTGCATGCTTTGGGGAAACCCTTTCAGCCAGGAATGTACAAAAGGCCTAGGATCCCTGCCTACGGGTACTGCCCTCTCTCTTACCTGGACCTGAGAATGCCGTGCATTGACTATACTTCAGCATTCAGTACCATTTTGCCATACAAGCTCATCATCAAGCTCAGAGATCTGGGAATCAACTCTGACTATGTGATTGGATCTTGATCCTTGGATCTACAGGTCATCGGGTCTACAGGTCATTGGGTCTATAGGTCTGCAAGTGATCAGGTCTACAGGTCATTGGGTCTATAGGTCTGCAAGTGATCAGGTCTACAGATCATCAGGTCTATAGGTCATTGGGTCTATAGGTCTGCAAGTGATGGGGTCTACAGGTTATCGGGTCTACAGGTCATTGGGTCTATAGGTCTGCAAGTGATGGGGTCTACAGGTCATCAGGTCTACAGGTCATCGGGTCTACAGGTCTTCAGGTCATCGGGTCTACAGGTCATCAGGTCTACAGGTCATTAAGTCTACAGGTCATTAGGTCTACAGGTCATTAAGTCTACAGGTCATTAGGTCTACAGGTCATTAGGTCTACAGGTCTACAGGTCATTGGGTCTGCAGGTCATCAGGTCTACAGGTCATCGCGTCTACAGGTCTTCAGGTCATCGGGTCTACAGGCCATCGGGTCTGCAGGTCATCAGGTCTTCATCCCACAGGCCAACTCTTGAACTCTTGTAACTTTCATTACTGTCACTGATACATTTTGTCTGAAACTTTTTTTTTAATTTAATGCTGAAAATAGTTTACATCTCTATTTACAGCTATATTGATACAACATACAGTGTATATTACCTGTTCATACCTTCTCACATCACATTATATATATAAACCGGGAACACATAATCAGTCTAGTCCTGAACAAACTCGTAGCATCCATTACAGATCCACTTTCATCTTTTGTAGTTGCTATAGTTGCATGCTCTGAGGGATTATAGCACAATTTAGAGTGCACAACGTTACCAGATAAAGTGGATTCTATCTGGATAATCTATCTGTTGTTTTGATTGTCGCACTGTTGTTGTTTCTTGCCCTGTTGGACCTATTTTTAGCTGTGATCCCAGATCTCAGCAGCACTTTTATTATAACGCATAAAACTGATGGCCAGAGCGAGGAAAATAAAATCCAATTTGTAAGAGCTGTATAGTTTTCCTCCAATGCACCAACATGAAAATTATATCAATCTTGTCATCTCAGAAAGGAAGCAGATAAGCATACTTCCCAAAATGTTGAATTATTCCGAACCCAACACCAAATCTTGAAGAAGCCCAACTTTAAAGTTAGAAAAATAGTATTCATGAGAAAAAAAGAAAAAACACCCGACCACACACACGTTCCACAGGATGGCGGGGATTACTCATTCTGGCTCCATAGCACAGTGAGCCAGACGGTAAAATCAATTAAGTTTAGCTTGTGGCTTCACTAGTTAAAGCATCTGCAAATAGTTGATAAATGTCAGCTCTCTCATCATTCAATCTCTCTCCACACAAGCCAAAATCCTCCATAATCACAAGGAAACTACACTCACAGACACAAAGTTGAGATTTTTTTTTCTTTCTGATTCACCTGATATAAACTGCTACAGTAAGCGTGGAGCTACAGTAAGTGTCGCTTTGCATTTGTGGTGGTGACATATATAGGAGCTGACAAATAGCATAATGCCTAATTTGTTATTGTGTATGAAGGTGCTTTCATCTCTCTGCCTATTATTAGCTGTCTTTATCTGTGATGGATTAAAAAAAAGTCAACGCCAGCATCTCATCTGCCAGCATATTTCATAGCTCTCTCTCTATAGTTCATTTTAGATGGGTTAGGTAGGATTGCATGCAAAGTCAGTGGATGCCAGTTGCTCAGTAGTAATTTGAACAACAGTTAGCTGATCTGGGAATTGAATGAACCTAGTTTAGATAAACAGAGATAAAAAGATAGAGTGACTGAAGGTAAATGACAGAAAGGACTAGAGTCTGAGGAGTTCTGAGATCAGTCTGATGCTCACTGCTATCTTACAGTTAACCTCTGTATAGTTACTACATTGGCTGTTTGAGGTGAATAGACTGCACAAACAGTCAATCTGTCTAATTTTCAGTTCTGTCTAATTTTTTAAAATCCATTTTCTGTCTGAACAAGCAGCTCTATGAGTCTGTGCCTAAATGCTTACCACTTTATCAGGCAAAGAACCATATATTCCACCGGATTTTAAAATGGTGCCCCATGTCTCTCAATGAAGGAGCAGAATCACATGACTTTTTCCAGCCAACCAGCAAATGCCAGGCTACACCACCGGTAGCATTGCTATCGCCTCTAATGAACATCTGATTGTTAATTTGGAAATAATTATTCCATATATATATATTCTTATTTATTTATTTCTAGTTATTTAAAAGGGACAGGGGCATATTAATAAACATTTACATGCTGGTTTATAGCCACAGGCTAATTTCCAACCGTAGTCCCTTGGCAGGTTGGTGTTAAAAAAGAGGAAAAGAAGGACGGGAAACACTCAGCAAAAGAAAACACAGATGAGAAAAAGAGAGAGAGAAAAAAAAGGCTTACAACCAAGACACATTACTACAAACAGAGACATTGCACATTAACTCGAAATTGTAAAAAAAAATTTGTATAGTAATAAAAGTTTCACAAAACCCATGAAGTGATTGCATACTGATCACAGTGAGTTAGGATCACAAATCTGACTAGATCGAAGCCACACCTTCAAATGTCCCTTGAATGTTAATAGACTGGGACTCTCTCTAATTGAGGTGGGTAGGTTGTTCCACAGTATACTACCTCTATATGATAGGACATTTTGGCCAAATGTGGTTCATCAAAAAGGAACCTCACAGTCACCTCTGGCAGAGGCTCTGGTGACTCGAGCAGTGGAGTGGCTGACTACCCTCAGTTTAATATTATCATTTAGTGGCGGTGGTGCCAGTCCATGAAGGACTCTAAACATCAGACAAGCTATTTTAAACTTCTTAGAATTTTCAAAACTTAGCAATTTATACTTGGGGAGAATGCTGCAGTAGTAGATTTGCAGCCTAAAGATTAAACTTTTTTAAAAAAGTCAAAACGAGAAAGAAATATCTTCTTATATCCACCAATAACACTCCAGGGTTGAAATTTTAAATGCCCAAGTATTTAACTGAATGCCCTATAAAGTCAGCATGCTAACATGTCCACACTGACAATGTCAACATGCATACATATTTGAAATTGTAATGCCATGACTCTAAAACTGGTGTGAGGTGTGGCATTAACAAGAAAAAGCAGCAGTCATGAAGGAGTTATATGTTTCATTTACTATAAATGATAAATGTTAAAAACGTACCAAACTGTGACCCAAAGTAGCGGTATGTACTGAACTGTTGTCTATCATTACAATCTAAACACATACACACAAAACCTATTAGACAGAGTGTATACAGAGAAACAGACCATTGTTGTCAGGGTGCATGCTGTGCTAATTACAAACTGTGCTGTCGGGTTCATCAGTGTGCTAAATGTGTACATTTCAATATATTTAACCATTTCTACTGAGATCTTTTGTTTACACTCACACACACACTCACACACACACACACACACACACACACAGATGAAAGCACGACTTTTATTGTTAGTTCAGTATTTGGAGGTACAGTACTTCCACTCAGATTTTTTTTTTTTTTTTTGAGAATTTAACTGCACTTTCCTGCAGGGATGGGCTCCCTCTCAGTTCCACTTTTTCCTCTTTCCTTTCACCTTCTCTGTTGGTGTGACCAATCATGTGTTTATGGCCTAACACTTCAGTCATCCAGTGGATGGAACTGTAGAGAGTGTTGGAGGCAGGGCTGTGCTCTTTCTTAAGCTGCCCATGGAGCCAAAAGAGTTGATTTCTGGGCATACAATTACCTGGTTCTGCTAGCTTTAAAGGATGATACAATGCTGAATGGCTCAAGTTCTGATAGTGGAACTGGCACAGTTTGGTTGAAGGAGGTGGACCCAAGAACAGACATAAAGGTAGTAGTGGACAAAAGACTCACTGAATGGGTAGGAAACACAAAATAACAAAAGGTGGATGAATAGTCAGCAAGTAAAGAGAAAGAATAATCCAGGAATCAAGCTTAAGTCCATACAAACAAAAATCCAGAACATGGAACACAAGATGACAATGAACTAGGGAATTGACACAAAACTGGAGAACAGAGGACAGAACTCATGATACAGACAGAACACACCACACAGAAGAGAACAGACCTGGTGAAAAGACACAGAGGACCTGACAAGGGAAACCAAGAAACACTGAATACACAAGACACAGAGAGGAGAGAATTACAAAATAAAACAGGAAATTCTAATCAAGAAAGACAAAACCTTGACAGGAATGAATCATTTTGGAAGGGCTGTATACTAAAAGAATTTATCCACCATTTTACAGACGCTTCTTTTTGTAAGCTGATAGGAAAAAGTTCCACACTTTGGCCGCTATGTCAAATTGGCTTCACAGCCTGGAACTCCTGAGGGCTTTTTTAAAAATATATATGCACTAATGAAAACAGAGTTTTGAATATCACGTTCCAGTTCTGTCATATTCTGTAAATAGAAATCTAAATCTCACACACTGGACCTGGAGTAATGACAGTTGAGGATATTCAACACTTTAGCTGCATATAAAGGATCTCAAACATGACACACTTTCAGCAGCCCAGCTAACCCAATGGCTGACTTGTAAGTCTGAATAGAGGCATAGAGACACAACTTTATCTGACTAACATTAGCAAACATTTACCAACCTATGCGCCTGTGTATACCAGCCAAAGTAAGTATCAGCAAGTGCATTCAACAGAATAAGGATATGTTTTATTGCTTATGGATTTAACTTCAGATGTAGAATGTTTTATTTCTTCAAAGACTTGGTCCATTTACCTCCAGTGGTACTGAAACACCCCTCAGGTTCTTTTGTCATTTTTTTTTTTTTTTTTTTTTGTGGTTTAGAAAGTAAGAAAAGTTTTTATAGACAGTTTAAGACAAATGGGTCATATTTAGTTCTAGAAACTTGTGCTGCATGGCTGCAGAACAATCAGCAGAATGTTCACATGAAGGTCAATGTAAAGTTTTAAACATCTGATATTTATTGAAGGTGTCTACTTAAATCGATACTCGTACAAGTAAATGTTAGCATAACAGACACTTTAGAGTGAAACTTGTGAACTGGTATTAACATTACAGAAGCTTCTGTGTGCAGCTGAGAAACTGACATCACACTGGTCCTTGCAGTTGATGAAACACAAAATTCTGGTGCCACATTCAGTATTTTACCTCTCAGCTGGATTCTTCTAATAGAATGAGTGCTGAAAATGATCGACCTATGCTAAGTTTGGCCTCATTCACTTTTCTCTGCAATTTCTCATCAACTGCGGATTAAACTGTTGACTCAACTCAATACTGAAGTTCACTTTTCCACAATACAGTCTACTTTTCCTTTCAGCACATTAAACACACCTGCAGGAACAATATATGTATCCCCAAACTGATAGCAGACATTTTCTTATGTGACATGAGGACCTAATGGCAGTGACCCCTCAGCATTTCTTACACATCAGACAGATAACATGTTCCAGTGAAATCATTTGAGATCCATCAGAACTGTCAGGATAGTTATCTGGACAGCCAGATATTGAGTTTATTATACTTACATAATTTATATAGATATAATGTTTAGTTTTGCTGTTCAAGTCTCACAATATTTGCAAAAAACTGCATGTCTAAGTGTGTTCATATGCTAAACACAAGTTCCTATGAGTTATTGAAGTTGTTTCCTCAGTGTACAATTATTGTCCATCCATCCATCCATTATCTGTAGGGCTGGATCCAGACAGGATCCGACACTGAAGTTTTTTTCATTCATTTCAGTGGGGGTGGTCCAGCGGTCCACATCACGGAGGTGTCAGGAAAAAACAGCTCCAGCGTGCGGCGGAAAAGTTGACCCAGATCCAACTATCCGGGCCGCCAATCAGACACTCAAACCTCCACAGACAGCCTGAAATGTCTCTGAAACAGAGACTATCCAGGTGGATTCATGGACTAAACTCTGATAATCTACCTGTGTGTGTTCTCACTTTGTTACTTTATTTATTTCATGTACCCAGCTTCTAAATCTGAGCCCAACTCGCAATTTACACCATAAATAGAGACACAAAGAAGTTTAATTTGTCTGATAGTTTAAGAGAGAGAGAGTGAGCGCTTTGGTCAAGAGACATACAATAATAATAACAGTGAGCGAGCATTGGCCTTGATAAAGTCGTTAATCAGCAAAAAAAAAAAAAAAACGGCATATATTTCCTGCCACTCAAAGCATTACTAATGTGTGTGTGTGTGTTCAATTCATTTTCCACAACTCACAGCCCGTTTTTTCCCAAGTTGTCTGGAACGCAGCATAAACTGCTGCTGGCCCCTCGTGGTTACTGCTGCTATGTCTGTCACTGTCACAACCTTCTGAGTACATCCATGGTCACAACAAACCTAACTATGCACGTCATTGCGTATACATAGTTACGATTGCTAACGTAGGATTGGACAGTAGCGGTTTGAGGGACGGGCTTATATATCCTGCATCAACAGGTTTTTTTTTTTTTTTTTTAATATTTACTTTTTTTTTTATGAATCACACTCAAGCGCCACACGCCAGAGATCTGGCGCGTTGCCAGAATACTTCAAGCCCTGCTTTTGTCACAAAACCTCACCCAAAACCAGCTGAGAGAAAAATGGATGTTTATACATTAAACAAGTTATAACAACACAGGGCTGTGCTGAGGAGGATGGGTCGCATTAGGTACCAATGAGATATGAAACATAATCCAGGAATTCCACTTGGAGTACCAGATTCATTTTTAAAGGCTTCTCAGATGGAACAGTTTGTAATACTCCCAAACAAGTTTCTGAAACAATGGAAAGTTGTTTTTAGATTCAGGTGCTTTGCCGGACAACCGTGAGTTTTGTTGGCGACCTCTGCATTGGCACCCCCACTGTGTCGTCAGACTGGCTTCATTCAAATGAATGAGGGCTCTGTCAATCACACGGGTCAGTGTTGGTTTAAACACAGCCTTTTAACAGTGATTTGTACGTATTGAAAGGCACAGAAAAATGTAGTCTTTAGGAGGGCGTCAGATCAGAAAATGCTTATTTTCCAAGGGACTTCCAAGATTTCATCAGCTCTCCACAGCAGTATGATGTGTGTTCTAAGAGTTAACTGACATACGTCAAATGGTCAAAGGTACACAGTTTGTGTGTTTACTGCTTGTTTGTCCTACTTTCTGCTGTACCTCCCACACTGTCACTTGGTGTAAATCATGCTCTGAGGATGTGTCTAAACTGGAGGGATTTTAGGGATGATAGGCTGTATTATCTAATGCAACTGGTTTTGAATCCATGTTGAACCTGTAATTACATTGGATATCTCCTCTTGATATCACAGCTACAGCACTAAACAGATGTGTGATGCATGTTCAGGCCATGCTTTCCCCCAGTAACTATGTTATTATTTATGCACTTTGTGAAACAGAGCGTACTGAATATAGGGCATATCTACTGTTCCAAGCTGAACAACTACTGTACATGTCTTGCAGTGCCTGTGTGGTGTCTCTGTAGCCTCTGTAGCCCGGAGTGCAGATGTCTTTCTGAAGAGGCGCATGTCTATGGCATAGCCTATTACAGTATGTATATAGTACATGGAGCCACCACATGTAACTGCTATGGCCTAAGATTTAAGGCATCTCCTCATCCAGCCAGTGACTTTTGTTATCTTTCCCTTTGTTTATGTCTGTCTGTCTCTCTCTCAATACGCTATGTACATTAATGAAACAACACATTGTGTGGAATATTATGTAACCCCTATTCTATATATTAAGGCTGAGTAACTCTCCAACAACTACCCTAACTGCTTGCCTTTCAATAGAAGGGGCCTGAGTTCATATGACTTTTATTAATTAGTATTTTTTACTTTTATTCTGCATTCCTTACCCCAGCACTCATAAAATTTATATAAATCAAGGACACAAACCACTGTACTTTAAATCCAAATTATCCTGTATCAGGAATTTATTTATAAACAAAAACAAATTTGAAAATAATAGAAAAATAAATAAAATAATATTTTCCTTTTTCCACAGTTTGTAAAAAATCAAGTTCACAGATACAGACTTCCTTTAAGTACCCTGTAGTTCTCTTTAAACATTTAACTCATTCATTTAGTTTACTACATTCATTCAGTACCCACATTCATTCAATTTCCAAATTCATTCAATACCTTTTATCACATTCAGTTAATTACCCGTGGTACCACACAATGAATAAATGTATAAACCAAATTAGCCGGCAAAACAAAAACCCAAAACAAAACGTTGCAGGCCTGGTAATTTACCAGTGTTTCTTAAAGTCAGTTTAAACAAAATGGCGTCCAACTGTAGGCAAGGATGAGTCAGGGGCTGTGTCTCAATTCAGGGGCTGCATCCTTCGAAGGACGCAGCCTTCGCGGCCTTCGAGCCGACTCCTTCTGAGTGTCCTTCGAAGGCTGCATCAACTGTTGTGAAATGAGATGGTCTAGCCTTCGTGCAGTGTTGTGACATAATCGGCCTTCAAATGTGTGCTTCGAAGGATGCAGCCCCTGAATTGAGACACAGCTACGGACATTTCGGACCCAGCAGCAAAATCCCGCCTCTCAAACAAACAACAGACACCGATTGGCAGGCAAAACACTAAACAACCAATGAATGAAAACAACTCAAAACCAAGTTAGATCTAAACCTGAACAAACGCTATTCAACCTAACATGAAAAGTGGGATGCATTCAAAGACCATAGTAAATATAAACTTCAATTTTGTCCTTAGGCAAACGCATCTATTTCAGTTACATATTTGATCCCATTAACTTTTTAACACATTAGACATTAAAATACACATTAGCACGTTGGCTGAAAAAATAGTTTAAACTCATATTTCAGCCACTGGGCTACAATTATCATTACTTTGCAGTTGTTTCTCTGCTGCTGTGTTTTGAAAAAAATTACTGGCAGCACAGTGCACCTACAGTGGGTGGTTACACCCACCCAGGGAGGTGCTGTTACCGACACATGTAAACTTCAGCTGTTTTCAAAACAAAACTTCATCTTCATCTCTTCATGTTTGGGAAGTTTAAATAAAGCTGTTCATCCAGGGAAAAGTGTAAACAAGAATAATAACTAACATACAGAGAAGCATATGCTATGAAGCCTTTTATACTATTGTGGGTCAGGGAGGCCTCGACGCATCATCGAGCCACCTTTTAGGACCGCCCACAAAATCCTGGACTGAAAACTGGTGAAAAACTGTTTGAACCTCTGACTCCACATTTCAGTAATATATCCTTTTATTAAATAAGTCTTTTCACATGTTTTCAGCAACTATTTTACAACATATTTAATGTGTGTGGAAATCTCAGAATTGCCTTTACACAGACTTTAAGTTTGTTGTTTATTAGTTTCTTGCCTCATGAACTTCCTGGAAGTGGGAAGGGGACATGGCTTAAAATGATAAGGGGGTAGGGGGGGTATGAGGAGGGGAGTTAAGGACTGAAGTATTGAAGAGAGAATAACAGTAATGTGCAGGGGCAAAAAATAGTACAGATGTTAGAAGAATACTGTAGGTTGTGTGATATATTCAACAGAAATTGCCAAGATGTTAAAAAGCAGAAACTGTATTCTATTTCACTGATGAAACTGTGTGTCACCTCTGGCAGAGCAGAGCAGAGCAGAGCAGGAGTGCACTCTGTCAGTATCAGCTGAGTCTTCACCAGATCCACTGAAACAAGTCGGCAATCATGTTTCATCAAATCAGTGTGAATGTCATGTATCTGAGTGATGTGTGTCTTTTGGCTTCTGTTCTGCAAAGCCCTGAGGGCTTTATTATACTCCCTGCTGAACCTCTTGCTGCTTTTTGGATTCAGTGGGGAGCACCCTCAAGAGCAGAGCCTGTTCTGCCATGTTAATATGTAACCATCTATGCAAAAAATGATCTTATATCCTGTGGCATATCCTGTAGCATATCGCTAACAGATCACTATTTATATACTTATAGTTATTCTAATTTTCTACATTTACTTTCTAGAGTGAAAAGTCAATTTCCTGTTCCATGAATAATTAGGTAATCTGACATTTTGATTTCCAGTCGAATTCTCAGAGGAAGTCAATGTTTTATTTCTCATCTCAGAATATGATAATGACGGGGATAAGCCCTCTGCCCACCTTGATGTAAGGGGGTGATGATTATGATTATCAAGTGATTAATGGTAAAACTATATGACAGTGTATATGACTGGCTAACTTCATGTAAAACGACACATTATTATTCTGACATTTATGTTTGTGTGCAGAATAAATGGCCAATGCACCCTGTTCACTACTGAGCTTTAGAGGTGTTGGTACACGCAGACATGAGGTTTGACAAGCATATTTCCCAAAATGTCCATATGTCATATGCAGGCTACATACAGTATAACTGCACAGGTAGAAGAATTAAAATAAATAGAAACATTAGAAATAATATCCAAATAATAAATGTCAGGATAATATTGTGAAATAAACATGGAAGCCCTGCTTGTCTGTCTTTTTTTGTGCTTCAGTTTAGCTCCAGATAATTAAACCAAAATGTGTAAACAAACAAATAAATTAATTAATTTATGGGATTGAAATTGAAAATACAGAAATTTGACCCATATTCCTCGAACAAGTCATGCTGCATTCAAACTGTTGTTCTCAAACTGTGGTACAAGTACTGCTGATGGTATACGACCTCTTCCTGGTGGTACGTAGAGGAATGTTTGACATCTTTCTTTTTTTTTTAAAGAAGAAATAGATTAATTTATAAACATTATACTATCAAAATCTTACAAATTTTCAAATTTAAATAAACTAGAGGTGAGTTACAGTGTGACAGCAGGATCGTACCAGAGGTTAAACAAATGCAATCCTGTCTCTGAATGGGATCTATTTCTTCTTCTTCTTCTTCTTATAATAATTATTATTATTATTATTATTCATTTTTACTTATTGCTGTTTATTGCATGTCTTATTTTTGATTCGAATGATAGATTCTTTTGGTGAATGGATGTTGGATTGGACTTGATGTTTTTATGAATGCCTAATTATTATTATCACATTTTTTTTCTGAGTGGGCAACCAATCCTTGTTCTTTTTACAGTATATTGTAGTGTATTTGGTTTCACTTCAACTGAGATATTAGGCAGAGTACAGCTTCAGTTATCAAAAGTCAAATGTCATCAGTCAAACAGTTGAGCACACAGCTGAAGGGTTAACATTGCATCTCTGCTCGGAAAGTTACTGGGATGTTTTAAAGAAAACTAAATGAGTGCTGTTGCAGTGCTTAGCCACCCAGCAGTGTGATTCATTTGTCTGTTCAGGTAGTCTAAAACTTGCTGTTGTGGTGCTGATGAGCCAATAAGAGAGTCTCTGGATGAACGGCTCCTTCCTGTGTTCCCATCAGCCTGACAAATGAGAACAGAAAAGAAAAACACTTTGCCAGTCAATGGCAGTCTACAATGGCTCTTTAATGTTGACACACTGATTGGATTTGAATGTTGTATGAGCACGAGTGTGTGTTTGCTAAGTTTTTTTTTTTTTTTTGCTTGTTTGTTTGTTTTTTTCTGTTACTGCCAAAGAAAGCTGGATAAACTCCACACCTTCAAATTTTCTGACTGCTTTAATCCACTGTCAGATTTCACACTCAGCATGTGTGACCCTCAACAAGTTTAACCCCACTCCATCGTCCCTGTTCTGCCTCACTATTTGCATCCGTTTGTTCTGTGTCTCCGCTCAAGGAGAGACTCCAGGTATTCTGCTGGCTTTGACTACGGGACCCCAGCCAAGTAGACAGAGAGAGCATTAAAGTGATGAAACGTGTTGTAAGTTCATTTTCTCTAATCATTTTTCACACACAGGGATGGATTTGGAGTTCCAGTTGGCTGATGTGCTCTGTCAAGGGAGACACATAAAGAGACTTCAGAAATCATAACAAAGCTCTATATTTACTCCAAGCAGAAGCCATTCACAAGCTCAGAGAAGTAGTGAGAGACTTTCACCCCATGTAGAGCAGGAACAGACAGCAACAAAATATGTTTTAAGTCTTTTAAGTCAAAAAGAGAGGGAAAAAAAATCTTCCTCTTTCTTATGCATTCTCCTTTGTCTTTGTTTGAAGCAATAATGGCTGACAGAGGGGCCACAAAATTATAAATCTACTTGCAGGGAAAATGCTACACATGGATTTTCATAATGATCTATTTTTCACTCATGCATACAGCTCCCGCTCAGCAACTGTTAGACAAATGAAAGCACTTTTCTGCAGTATAATTTGGATTTGTTATCACATTTTATTACATGAACGCCTGCACGCCTGTGATGCATGCTTGGAGAGGAGAGAGGGGAACAAGAGACAGAGAGTCTGGAGGAAAATGGGAAAGCGTACCGAGCAGAATGAGCTTTGTATCCTTAAGGCAAGGCTAGTTAATATTAAAGTCAATTTATAACCTTTCATAGCGTGGGTCTTCAGCGGGAAATTAATCTTGCATGAAGGGTGATTTCTGTGACGAATTACAAGGCTCTGCGGAATGACCATCGCTAATACACAGTTCACCTCTTTTGTAATCTGGGTAAAGAATATGGAGAGTCTGTATGCCAAAGTAAGCATATCCGCATTTACAGTAGACCTCTGTTTCACCTCACTAAACAATCGCCTGCATTATAGCCCTTATCCGATATCATTTACCACCCGGATTTTAAGAATATCTACTGAAGATCTGTCAATGTAACACAACATCACGCTCTAGAAAAGGCTGGATTCCCAAGTGGGAAACTGCGTGGGACAAAGACCTTCAAAACCCTCAGGTTCACTCATGTTAGATGGCTGTTGGTAATCTGATCAAGTGAAAATTAGTTATTAGTTTGAGAATATACAAAAGTACAGTAGAATGTACAGTGTCAGAGCTCTGTTGCTTGGGAAATGTTGAAGCCATCCAACCCCTTTGCACAAGTGGACACACAACCTTTGCACAACCTTTATACAATCTTGGCCATTGAACGTGCAACTTCATACAACTACATGTGACAGTGATATATTTAATAGGATAAAGATGATTAAATAATTGTATAATCTACATTACAAGAGTTAAAAATGAAGTGTAGGTGTTGCAGCTGTCTTCTTCTTTGGCAATACCAGTAGTTATTCTCTATATTTGTGGTAAACATGAACACACAATTCCAAGAATTTAATATTTGCATCAACATATATAAGGACTGTTAATTCTAAAAAGTGCTTAATTTCATGAATGTTGGCAGCAGTGAATGAGATGCTTGAGCTTGCTTCTCATACACCAGAAGATCCACTCCTGTGGATGAGGCCGACTCTCAGGGTGACCTCCGGGGTTGCTCTTTGCCAGTTCCAGGCACTGGTCTTGGCCACAATTGAAAATTCTGATTCACACAGGTACTTGGCCCACAGTAGTTTTCATTGAATTACATTTGGCAACAACCAAAAGGATGCTGTTATTCCTCCCTCAGAGCGTGAGCCTTAACTGGTTCAGCAGTGTAAAGAGCCTAGAACTTCAAATCTGCCCACTGCTGCCAGGATTTGGATGTTTTTAATTGAGGACCAGGCCTCTTGAGAGGACCTCACCTCACCGTGGTACAGTAGCTGGACATGATCTTCATACCGATCATACCGTCATGGAACTCCAGTGGAGTCCATTCAACATTGGGTGCCCGATGGAGCAGAGCATGAAACGGGCCTTAGAAGTCAGGCCCGACCCAGGCCCATTTTGATTGACAGCTTTGTAGAGCCCGAACCCGTTTGCAGCCCGACGTTATTCAAATGTGCGCTCATTATTTTCATTGTGTACATGGTCAAAGTTTTTCCACACCTCAGACCTTGCTTTCGCTGGCAACCAACCAATCAACCAACACAAAGTCACCACAGGCTAACCTCCGTTTCACCTCCTCAGCATCAATTTTTGCACCTGTCTCGCGCAGATCGAAACACATCACTTGATCGCTCATTTACCACGCAAGTCATAATGCAAGCCCGAGCCCGGCCCGGGCCCGATTCAAATGATAAAAATTAATCTTTAATGATAAAGATTCCCAGCTCTACGATGGAGTACCTGCCTGATGCCGCTATGTCTCCTAATCATCAACGTTGCACCACCAATACAGATGCAAACAGAGTTCTTCCACTTTATACTATTCTTGGTGAAGTACTCATCCAGGGAACAAAAACAATCATGACCATTAGTTTGCAAATTTCTGAATTATTTAAGATCACATGAAACTGCACTGAACATTCCAACCTTTAAAGACACCGCGTGTTATTTCAACAATCATGTCATTCCATCGATTGTATGTTTTCTTTTCTCTCCATTACTAATTTAACCATTTGTTTACACAAAGCAGGAACGAAGCTCTTGAGGAGAGTTATTCAGCCTGTGAAAACAGTGTGGTTCAGGGGAGCTTTATCAAGCCTGAGAAGATTGGCAAAAAAAGACATGGGGTCAAGACTTTGGCTGTATACTTAACATTTATATCAGAGAGCCTGTTACAAAATACTTACATTGCATTGAGGGAAGTGTCGGATCCAGTGTGTTGTTTTTTTTTTTAACTTTTAGAACTAAAAGTCAAGATCCACACTGTCATTAAAAGCTCACTTTATGACTTGCATAAACCATTTTCACTTGTCTTTGTGCATAAAATATGCTGTATATGCTGCCCTGGTGAAAGAACTTAAGCAGGGATTCAGTGAAAGCAGGAGTCTGACCATACAGAGCTGAGTCTGGTTTTATCTGTACCGAGCTGTTGGAAATTATTCAAATTCCAAAGCTTGATGGATTCAAGTAGTAATGTCTTTGTTTGAAAAGACTGATGGCTAAAATAGAAAGATGTGGCATTAAATAATGGTGGAGATTAAAAAAAAAAAATTTAAATTAAAAAAAAAAAAACTTAAACTCAATGGGATTACTTTAGATAATTCTGTTTCACCTCTGTTCTTTGTTCTAATGGTAGAGTCTAATGAATAGAGAGGTCACTAACGTTTGTGACCTATTGTGCTGCATGCAGATATTCCACTGAAAGAAACTAATGATGGACAACCTAAAACTGAATGAAGTATTTAATTCAGTTTTAGGTTGTGCATTTTTTTTATATTACATCAATCCATTCAACTTTTGTCATCCCAGTTTACTATGACTGAAAAGCAAGCTGGCACTTGAAATCGCAGGGTCACACATTTGCACAATATTCACCATTCATTTTGTGTTTTTGGTCCCTTGGCCAAGAGGGGGTCAATCCCTTTAAAAGAATTCAGAATCAAATGAGCAAATAAATTAGTTCTCTCCTAATATGTGACTTGACAAATGAAGTTTGAATTCATACACACTAATTCAACACTAGATACCTTATGATCCCTCATCCACCTAATGCAAGTAAATGGGAGTAGAAAGGGTGCAGATATGAAAGCAGCACCCTCAAATCAATAAAACAACAGGATCTGCCTGAACTTCAAACAAAGGACAGTGTCTGTTTGTATTTTTCATCCAGTCAATAACTTTAGCAGCTGGGTTTCTTCAACTAAAAAATAAAATAGGTTTTAAAATTGGGTCCAATATTTGTCTTATCAGTACAAGGGGATGACTTCATTGAGCTTCTTCCTGTTTACATCATATTCTGTTGAGTTTGTCAAGTGCATTTTGTTCAATGCTTTCAGCACCACAAACAAAGTTTCATTTAGTTCCATTGGATTTGGTGGCAAAGCAGTTAAGAGAGGAATATCTCAAAACTATATGAGGCCTGTGAAGATATGTGAATGTTGTGAGTTGGGAAAAATGCTGATGCGGCTGTTGTGCATACAGAAGCTCATTTCTTCTTCCAGACACTGTAAATCATAGTGACATACCTATAGTTGGCGGTGTAGGGGTTGAAACACAGTGGAAATGCTGACTTTCCTGCAGTTTTGTACTCAGTATGTTTACACTGTCCTGTCATGAGCACACCATGGCTGTTAAACACATGGACTTGTTTTTCAGTCAGTGGTCAGTCTGCCAGATAAAATCTCTTTTAGATGGCAAAACATATTATAGTAAGATTCCAGTCAGTCAACTTTTCTGTCTAACAAGAGTGCAAGACGTATTGACATCACCAAGGCTGCAGCGTTTAAAGATTCCATTAAAAACAGCTTCATTTTAACACAGTCCTACAAACTCAGTTAATGGAGAATTTTATGAATTGCAATGTCAGCAATGCACATCAAATCTCAAAATGCTACTTTAGTGGGTTAAAAGTGGACTTCACTGCAGGCCCTCACACAGTTTAGAGATGTAATTGTTATTGCAAAGTTGACTTCATACTGATTAAAGATTTCATACCAGATTTGTGGGCAAAACATTTTTATGCACCTGTGGAAAAGAAATGTGTTCGACTTTTTACCTCAGTTCCAATGCCCCAACTCAAGCTGCTCAGTACTGATCTAATACCACACATTTTCCTAAATAATAACAAATCTGTATACAGCAATGTGTGGAACTCATTGTGTTATGTTTTATGTATTCTACAGGGATTGCTGTGGTTAGTGGCACACTACATGACAGTGAAAACACAAAATTTCATGGTAACATTGAACATCAGTCATCATCATTGATGGTAAGCAATATTCCTGCATGCTATTAACTGAGAATGCAGAGTTCTTTTGTTTACGAAGAATAAAAAGTATGGTAGAAGTAGTAGGTTCAGTATAAGTTTAGTAATCATTTTCACTCACCTTCACACATCCGCTAGTCCTGTCAACCAGTGATATGACTATGATTACCCACATTCAGGAAGTCGTACAAATCAGTATGGTGTCTGACAGCTAGTAAGGAGCAGGGAGAAGTTAGACCTCCACTTTGTCAGCCTGTCCAGGCATTTGCACTGTATCACAGATTTGCATGTGTCCCTGTGAATCTGGCAAATCGTCTCCGTTCATCAGTCTCAGAAACTGTCGAGGATCCGACAGCTCTGGAGGCTAGAGAACTGTTTAATAATCCCTCCCCACGGTAACCCCGAGTAAGCCTGGTGTTCATTTTCATATATTTTTTTTTACTTCTTAACAAAATAAAAACTGTGAACTGAACTGTGGTTGGAGTTGTATAACCTGGGAATCCTTAAGTGGATTGTTTTTGTTACTTTATAATATACCAATGCCATTAGTTATATGAATGTGTGTATGAATGATATGTAGTGAAAAAGTACCTTGAGTGGTTGGAAGACTATAGAAGGCACTATATAAGTACAGTCTATTTACCATTACAACATTAATCCAACAATGCCTTAGCCTCTGGGAGTGCCATCCTACCCTATAGCATTTTTGGCTAAAACAGAGGATAAGGTGACAAAAATACTCACTGAATGGTCATCTGCCCTCTCTGCCCTGCTCTGTTATAGTTTATCTCTGCAATACCGAGGAGCACACCTCTGTTAAAGTGAGTAAAACTTCCATGCATAGTAATATACACACAGACTCTTAAGGTTGCTGTCTGCGACAGAAAACTATGCTGAAATTGATTGCAGCAGAATGATTCAGTTTCTGTTTTCATCAGAGGGCACTTTGAGCAAAGCCAACACCAATCGCTGTTTTATCTTGGCAGCTCAGGTTCTGTATGGTCCTGGCTGGCCATATCCTCTTTCACAGAATCCAGAGTCCAGCAGAATAATCAAGTCAGCCGAAACATTGTAAAATGTATCCTATCCTCTGCACTTGAATTCTGGTACGCCATTTTTACTGCTGGAAACGTAACGACTTGACAAGCAAAGAGAAAAAGCTTTGTTTTTGAGTGGCAGCATGCCCCCTGGCTACCCAGTGGCGGAGACTAGAAATCTAAGCTGAAATGGCCTGTAGTTTTTCCTTAACACCAAGTACTATACACATGAAATGACAGTGAAAGAAATGAATTGCTTTAATGACTACATTTACCATCAACATTATTGGACAAAAATGGCAAAATTACACTGCTTTGGGGACAGTATTGGCCCTGGTCCTGATTTGGCTGATCAGACTGATGCATCCTTGGTGGAAAGGAGTTTGTTGATCATACTCATCATTGTAAACTCTTGGTTTGGATTTTTCAAGTTTGTTTTCATACCATCTTTATTTCAGTACTCATATTGTCATTCCTAATGTTGTTTTCTGTGATTGTATGTTGTGTGTTTCCCCCTCATGTAATAATGTTTCCTATAGCATTTGCCTTCTACTTTTGGGTTAGGACTTACAAAGACGTAGTACAATGAACATTTTTTTGGTTGAGGTTAATGATCAAAGGAAACGAGTTTAAGGGCAGGATCACAAGAGAGGACACGTGCCATTGCTGTCTTATTAAGTGGACATCTTCACACAAGCATATGCTCTGTGTATTTATACATTTCTGGCTGCATGTCAGCGTCTGAGTTGACCCTCACAAGTCTGCGCAGATAATGAAGTTGACATCATAGAGACTCAGCCAGCTGATGTGAACTTCAGAGTTTGGGATGCAACAAACCTAAATGAAAGTACATGCCTCTGCTGTAAGAAAGGAAACACTGTGCAGGAAATGCAAAGAGGTCAGGCTGTTGAAAGCCTTATATTAACTGAACTTTAAAATGTTGCTTACACAGACCAGTGACTGAGGATATTGGCCCAAAGGGATCACTTCCTGCTCAGTAGAGATAGGAGTAACAATTACAGCAACATATTACTTCCAGTGTACATGGCAGGTGAGTGCTGAACAAAGAAAGAATTGAAAACAATCTAAACCTGCCCTTTAAGGGAAGCCTGTGTTTATGGGTGTGTTTCCTTAAATTGGAAGTGTCTCAGCCTTTGGGTGTGATGTGCTGAGTATCAGTCCAGTTTGCAACATGTCCTCAGTTTATTTTGTGATGCCTAACTCTGGCTGCATGAATAACTGCCAGCTATCAGATGTAAACATCCATCTCCTTGTCCCCATGAAACCTTGTGATTTTGTGTTATTTGATTTAGTTTGTTGAGATTACATTTTCACTTGCACCCCACAGTTCTGTCAGACAGAAACAATTATTTTCGAAGAATCTTGGCTATGTCATGGTATCTTAAGGCATCACTCTCAGCAGTCCAGCTGATCGAACTAAACATGCTTGGTATGAGCTCACCTTTATTGAAAGACATTCAGGTCCAGCTCTGATCTGATGAAAGTTGCTCTTGGCCCACCATCCAGTCAATATGTTTTATTACTATTTCATATCAGATACGTGACAGACAAATCATTCTGCTGAGGTGTGTGTGTGTGTGTGCGAGTGTGTGTATTTGTGTGGAAGGGTGTATTCAGCAAATTTGACAGCAAAATCTGCTTCTGCATCTGTATCTTACCACTAGGACCACCAGCATGCTAGCACCCCATAGAGGTTCTGCAAGGGTCGGCCAGTCATATGTGATTGCATTTAACTTATTATTCATGCTTGCTCATGGTGGAACTGTTGGTCTCTTCAAATAATATTATAAGTGTATGGCCTAGACCTGCTCTGTATGGAAAGAATAATAAAAAAGAATAATAAGTAAATAACAAGTATTACCTTTATTTAGTCCTTTATTATATGTACTGTATGTATATGTAATGCATATATATATATATATATATATATATATATATATATATATATATATATATATATACATGCACTACACTATATGTTCTTCTTGTTCAGCAGGTGTTTTTATAAAGGGATCATATTGTATCTTTTTGTTACACTTATAGATAATAAGCACTGTCATCACTGACTGCAGTAAAATGTATCATAAAATCTGTTTCATCTCCTCCACTGCTGTCACAGCATCTGAAGGTGAAGCTTGAACAGGTGAAAGTATGCGTTCCAAACAGCCATTGTACTGACTGTTAGCTTTAAGCCTACGCACACAAGCCTCAGTGTCACAGACACAAAACCATCAGTCCTCCCAGCTCACAAATATACTAACCAGTGGAAGAAGTTCTGTGTGTGTTAAGATTCTTTCCTTTGCTTTGATGAGTAATGGAACTGCTTCGACAACTTGCATCCTTTAATGTGTGAACACACCTTGCAATGAAGAGCCGCTGTAATGGAACAAATCACCTTCACTTCTCACTCATGTCTGTGGGCAACACTCGCAAACTAGCGACCAGCTTGCTCGTTAGCAACATTGTGTAAAACGTTCTCCAGTGATTTATGTGACTATGAGCCAAGTAACACTTTGACTTTCTCTCTGTAATGTTGGAGATGTTTTTCAAAAGAGCAAACTACAATAGAAACTCCATCAATAATCTGCACCGATGTTTCCATCAAAGGACAAAAAATATTTATTGAACTGAATTCTCAACACATCTGAACATCTGAAGATATCATTTGCTGACCCACCACATTTACATTACATGTTTTTTTTAAGCTTGAAATCCCAGAATGTCTTGTGAAGCTATTTACTTGTGATTCTTAGAAAATTTTGTCCTGTGCTTAGAGAAAGTGTGAAAAAGGTGCCCTGTAGTGACTTTATCGCCAGAAAGTTCTCTCTCCATACTGTCTCTCTCCACGCCTGAACTCTGTCTTAGTTGGGCCAATCAGAACGAAGTCCCAGATTTGCTGGGCCATAGACTTCCACCTGTCACCTGGTGAATATCTAATGCGAAATATTCACACATTATAAGTTTAATCATTTGCTTTGATTAGTGTGTAAAAAACTTGTGTTCATATTTGGCTTACTGTGTGTAGCAGTTGGCTGTATTACTGTTTGGTACTGAACTCTCTCCTGCTGATCGTCCTACCTGGTCAGATGAGGAAACTGCAAAGTGAACATTGTGGAAAATGTAGAAGATATAAACAGCAGTTAGAATCATGACCACAAAGACAAGCCAGTCCATCTCTGTGCCCATCCCTGCATCCAGCTCAACCCTGGAGGTCAGTCAACAAAGGATGCCACAGCACACATTGTTCACATCACCCTACTCCACCTGGACATGAAAAGAACCTATGTGCAGAGATTAAATTGGGCTGGAGCCCTCCGGAGCTCAGCTCTGCCTCCTCACCTCGGCAGTACAGCCAGCAGGAGCTGAGCTCCCTCTGCTTCTGTGTTTATAATAATCATGGGCGTAGTTGCCATTATACGACTTTTTAAAATCATTAGTTTGGACCTCCCCTCTTTCACCATGTCAAACATCAGTCTGTTCACTCATTGCTGTTTCCAGAGCGCTGTGTCAGATCTTCATTATTGAATCCATTCTGCTTGTTTATTGATATAAAACCTGAATCAATGAAACTGCAGTCTATGTTTTCACTGATACGGGCAGCTTCACGCATACCGTGCATACAAACACGCACGCACACATTAATGTTTTTGTGACAAAGTCACAGAAACATAAAATGTCAGTTTTAAAATCGTTCAGTTAACTGAAGCGCTAAACCTGAAGGTCAGCAAACCATACAGTATGTAGACAGAGACAGGAGAGGCAGAAGAAGAGAGAGAGAGAAGAGAAGTCCTATTTGGAAAGTTGTGAATTAATTGTAATGAATGGCGACTGCTGATATTTGGTTTGATGGTGTGACATGTAAGAAAGTTTAGCAAACAATTGATTTGATTGATGTAGATTTATGGTGTGAGATGTAATTTAGTAATGCAAATAATAGTGTAAATTGATGGGATGTAAATAAATATTGTTAATATGTGAATTGATGTACATTGTGAATAAGTTTCCCAATTTGCAGTGTAGATTAATGGTGAAATGTAGGCTAAATAAGTTACTAATATGTGAGTTGACGTGAGATATAAATAAGTAGGTTATAAATTGATAAAATATGTATTAAACTGATGGTGCAAGGTAAATACAAATGTTTTGAGAGTTTTTGACCACTGTGAGTGAAGAAGAGCTCCCCCTCCTTACAAAAGCCAATTTAAACACTGCCTGTGTGTCATTCCTGTTTATTGACTACAGTTCAGCTTGACACCATAGGTTCCACCAGGGTCATCACGAAGCTCACCTGGGATTACATGCAGATCTTCAACTTCCTGATGGACAGATCTCAGGTGGTAAGAATGGGAAGACACACTTCACCCACCCTCATTCTTAACATCATCAACTTAACATCATCAGCACCCCATACTAAGTCTGCTGACAACAGCTGTGGTGAGTCTGAACAATGAAAAAAATGTAAATCTATCTGAAGGAAGACGAGCACCTGACCCGCTTTTGTTGAGACAACAACCTCGCTAGCAAGATTAGGGAGATGATAGTTGACTTTGGGAAGAAGCAGGAAAGAAATTATGCCCTCATTCATATCAACAGGTCATCGGTGGAGAGAGTGGACAGCTTCAAGAACCTTGGTGTCCATATCACAGAGGGCCTGACCTGAGTGCTGCATACCGAGTCTGCAGTGAAAAAGGCAAGGCAGAGACTATCTCAGGCTCCAGACAGTGATGTGTGGTTCAGAAACAGCATGGAAAAAGAACACAAGGTGTGGATGATTTGGCTCAACGTACAGTAGGTGGTGTTCTACCTGGCTGAAAAAACCTCAGTACCAGATGCTGCAAAAATCAAGCTGTAGGAGAATCATTTATGATCTATGATCCCTGCTACGACCAGAGAGAGAAGATTCTAGACACACTAGACTAGCACAGAGAGGCTCAGGAAGAGCTTCTACCCTCAGGACCACCAGGATCTTAAATGAGGACACTGACTAGAAATATTTCCTTATTGCTATTGCTGTTGTTATTATTATTATTTATTAATATGTTTATCAACTTACTACTATAGCTTACAGAAATATAGTTCACTGTAACAGTTCTTGATTATATGTGAACATAAATTGCATTGAATTGAATAGTGCTATATTTGATGTGTTAGTTTGCTGTTTTAAAGATAGATGATTAATTAGCTTAATGTCCTGAACGACCATATGGTCCTTTCAGTCAGTTAACCAACAAGGCACTCACAGCACATGTAGCACAGCAGCTAGTGTACCCACTGGTAATAATATCCTGCATGAATTTTATCGGCAGTGCTAACTTGCTAATGGACCTGCTGTTATAGAGTGAATACACAGTTTCAGCTTCAGAGGAGCCTGTTACATTTTTTTTTACAGTTGGTAGGACACATGTTTTAAATGTGTGCCACCAACTAAACAGTTCTCTTTACCGACATGCAGCTCAGCACCGCTGTTAATATAACATCCAAAATGCACTAATGCAACCAAAACACTTGATACACAGCTCAGAACCAACTCTATTGGCCCAGAACACTGACAACATTTATCTGCCAGCAGTGCAACTTTGTCATTTCATAATGAAACTACAGAAAACAACTGGGAGCACTGCAATATGTAACATTATGACTCTCTCTGAAGTATATTTTATTCATTTATTTAACATTAACCAATTTTATTATATCAAAAATATGGAACTTTTGTATTGAATGGGATGTACTGCCTTGTAGTACATGTCAAGTGCACATTTAATTAACTGTATTACAGCCTTACATATATGCAGACATATTAAGACATCCAGCATAGTATCTATATGAAGAGAGATATGATCTGATGAAGTGACTGATGGTCATAAAATATCCACCTCCATGAGGAAAATTTTCTCTCTGTGAGGTTGAAGAATGAAGAGCAGAGTGGAATGAAAAGTGACACCATCATGGGATGAGCTGTAAACCACTCTGTGACTGGAAGAGAATGCAGTAAAATCAGTTTGTGAAAACCTGAAACTTGTAATGACTTTCTTTTTTTTTTTTTGCAGGGAAATAGGTTTTTCCTTCTTTTCCATCAGTTATTTATCAATATGGATTAGTCCTGCAAAGTGATACTTGACAGGTCAGAGCTTTTCTATCACATGCACATGCATATTCTAAAATCTCTGGTGACTAGAGTTTGCTATGACATGATGACGTTTGGCACAGTATTAATTTAATAATGTTTAAATAATTTAACAATTAAATATACAGTACTACCCCTGGAGAGAGAGAGACAGAGAGACATGCATATCAGTGTAGACATGAAAGAAGAACTGGTCATTTGATCATAACCTACACTGCTCTGACAACCAGAGACTCAATTCAGTTTTACTTATTAACCAAGTCATAACCAAAATTATTATGACTTTCCATTTAGAGCAGATCATGACTGTACTTTTTATATATATATATATATACTTTTTTTTACAGAGACCCATCAATTCCCACCATGAGCAAACACATCACGGCAGAGACCCCGGCTCATAGTGTGAGAGAGACAAAAGATGCACAGCAGCAATAATAATGATCACTATAATAGTAATAAAGACATGAGTGTAATGCTGGTAACAATAATAATAGTATTAATAGTAATTAATTAATAGTACTAATTGCTGCAACAACTTCAGTCTGAAAAAATCATGCCTAGTAAATGTAATGTAGGTAGGAATTACTCTAAAACGTATTTGGCAATGTGTAGCAGAACGAGTCCACCGATGACTCAGTTTGACTGATCGGCCCTGGTTGGACGTTTTACAAACGTTATCGTGATCTTTATGGCTGGGTAGGCTCCATCAGTCATGTGGGTACATAACCAGCCCAAAAGACCTGGAGAGAGTGGCACCAAAATGTCTGTATTTCATAGTTCACCAGTTGGATGTTGTACAGATTGTAACCCCCCTCATAAAAATCCATTATCCGTCGACCTCTAATGAGCTGTATTTAAATGTATTTTGTAGGCAACAGGGATGCAGAATCAGCTTTCAAGTTGTTGTATTGGTTAGGTCAGCACCTAAACATTAGCATGCATGTCCAGAGTCTCACACACACCTTTCCTGGTAACAGACTGTGATCCTCACATTGATCTAAAGGCCTTTTCCTCTTTCTCCTCATGCTCTGCCTACTACTTCTCATCCTCTCTCTGTCTAGCTCTCTCATTTGTGCTCCACTACACCAATACATGCTCTGCCGAGTCAAGCTGAGCCCTTTTCAATTCACTGCTTTTCTGTCTCTTTGCTTTTCACTCTGTCAGCCAACCATCTTCTCCCTCCCCACTCTCAAATATCCAGCAAGATGTTTTCTCTAACCTCTCCTAACATTCCCTTTACTCGTCTCCCTCCCTGCCTCTCTCTATTCTTTCTTTCATCTTCGTCCTGCTATTATCCAATTCTGAAGCTTTTCTGCTTGTGTCTATTGTAAAGTATGTTACTTTGGGCATTCAGATAATGATTTACGAGGACAACATCAGAATGAGCTGAAATTATTTGACAGCAAATCACAGTAGGAGTGCAAAAGTTCAGGGAAAAAGTGCCTGAACAATATTCCTGCGACCTCAGAGGATTGGTGTAAGATTCGGAAAAAACAAATAAAAGAAGAGACATATTTTTAGAGGAAGCAGAGTGAGTTAAGAGGGAGGAATTACTCAGTTAGTTGGGGAACATGGAGAAAATAAGATATTTGAGTCCACAGAGGAGGAAGCTGAATGATTTTGACAGCTGTTACATGTGCTGTCATTACAGACATAAAACATACTCCAAAGGACTTTGGGGAGTTTCATTTGTGGTTTTGAGTGAAATGTTTCTGATAACTATTAAACAGGTTGCCACAATTTGGCGCAGATATTCATCACTAAGTACAATTTGTAATCATTTTGTTGATCCATTGAACCTGCAATAACTGATCTTGTTTGGCCCCAAAATGCAAACACAACCAGAGACCTGACATTTGCCATCATCAGCCACAGATGGGTTTTCTGTTATCGCTAATTAGCAAATGTTAGCATGCTAACTCGATAAACTAAGAAGGGGATCAAGTTCAGACCTGCATCAGCATGTTAGTCTTGTGAGCTTGTTACCATGCTGATATTAGCATTTAGTGCAGCCTCTTAGACAGCCTGGGCTTTGAGGTGATTCAGTGTGGCTCAGGTAGAACAGCTGTGGTGCACATGCTCTATATGCCTAAAGATGAAATAGTGTATGTACCATGTGAGCCACGTTTCTTGAAATGAATGGGACATTTTGGAATATGGTATCCACTTTTCTTACATATATAACAGTGATGGATCTTTACAGTGTGAGTGGTTCAGTTTGTTATCTCTTAAATACATCTGTCTATCTCGTGGGTGTTTAAATCCTCTCAGATCATCTGACTGGTCATGCTTCTCACCCCATCTGGCTTCTTTCTTGTGATGTTGCCATGTTCCCAGATCTCAGCAATTACATTTATGAACTATAGAAATAACACGCAATTATCCTTTTAAAAAGAGGCAGGTTACAGCATCCCACCCTGCGTCTTGTCTCTGCTCAGGGAGGCTGACACGACCTCCCTCACAGCTTCCTCTCCAACAGGACGACTGCTGGAACATAGGGACAGAAAGGGGAGGCGATTGTTGAGCTGTTGCTCACCTCTCCGTGCATCAGCCTTTTGTGGTTTCTGTACTAAAATAGATAGGAGGATAATTGGCCTGAAGATTAGATCCAATGTTTCCTTCCATTTTTCCACAAGCTCAGGCAGAGGAAGTTTAAATATATTTCCAATGAGCTCGGCAAGATCTCATCTCCCTATTGACAAGCATTTTCATTTTAATTCAAATTAATTTAGTGCAGATGACTGAAGACGAGTGTGACCCTACTTTGAATAGAAGAAACTCATTACAGCTATTCTCTGACATTTCCACGTAAAGATCTAATTATTTCAAATTATGTAACTTGGCTACAACCAAAGGGCTATGATGTGACAGCTGTTGTGGCCACAGTGGTCGAAAACACTATAGTCTTGCAGCAAGAAGGTCCAGGGTCTGTATGCATTGAGTAGCTGTGCATTCTCACTCTCAAGTCAAATGGCTGGTCATGACTATAGATACTCCTCTAACATCAGTATTGCACAACCAAGTTAGCAACAATAACTATGCAATGTCTGCAAGCTGCCATATTTGAGTGAGAACGCTCTGAAACATTTCCTTCCATCAACAGATGTCCTTTCATCACTTAGGCTCACTCAGTTTTCAAAATCAGAACATGCACCATCAGTGTACCACAGTGCTATTAACTGTCACTGTTGGAAAAAGTGACTTTAGTGGCAGATTATGGGTTTTGTGATTTGGTGGTGGTTCCATTTGAGTGATAAAACAGTTCATCAGCAGCTATTTTTAGAGGCAGGAAGGGAAATATTAAGAGTTGATTGACAGTTGTTTCAACTTATCACAGTCACATGTAGTGTAGTGATTGCAGCTTGTTCGTCCCATCTCACCTCCACCCAACCATCTCCCATTTGCTTGATTTAAGATTTTCTGCCTCTAGTTTTCCAATGATTGCTTTGAGCAGTCAACCCAAATCTAGTCTTTAAATCTCAATATCGGTGACAACATAACACTGCGTCTATGTTTTTCTGCAGTGTGTGAGGGCAACAGAGCGACCCACCATTAAAGTCTCTGAAGTAAATAACAATGCAATGCATTCTGGTCAGCTCTGAACGTTCTCACTGAACAAAAATGGTAATAGGTGGTGATACTTTTAGCAAGAGTTTGATGCCCTTAAATGAGACCTTCACTGTCTGATCTACATTTTCATGTCACTGTTTCTTCAAATGGGGTGATGATGTGAGAGCAAAGAAAGTAATATTCATCAAACTAAAATGTTTTTCTTACTTTCTTGAAAGTTGACCTTTTATAGCTCTTGATTTCTCTCTCAACAACAGCAACATGCAGTTTTTGGATGTCAACAACAATTGCTCTCATCATGAGTCACCATTAATATGCAAAAGTTACAAAATTCACTTGAAAGCTTTAATTTTCAGCCTAGAAAGACACACTTGTACATTCATGTCTGAACTTGCCTTGAGGAGCCTCATTAATAATCATGCTGTTGCAGAAAGGAAAGCACTCCACTTATTTGATATAACTGGTGCAGCATCTCTCAACCTGCCTGACCAGTACTGAAATCGAAGAAGTAAGAGGAGTCACGAGTTTGGACACTTATTCATGTATTTCCTGTAAATGGATATTTTAAAGTTCACTGACAGCATCAGAACTCTAAGTCATGAGGCTAAAGTAAGTGCTGCTAACCTTAGACTTATGACTTCTTGTATGTTCTGAATATTTTAAATCCCTTTTAGACAAATATTTGATGCCAAGTTACATAAATTAGATTGACCATGTGATTGGATGTTTCTTCCAGAGAAATGTTCAGCAATTAAAAAGATGACATATGCCATTATGTTGCCTATTTGCGCAGTGGATGAAGAAGCCTGAAATCAGACATTTGGAAGTCTTTTTCACTTGTGTACGACGCAGAGGGAAATCATCTGTGCTTTGCTTGTTGTGATAAGTGCCAAAAGGTTCTGACATACAACGGCCATAAATCAGGCACAACAGGCCTGAATCGCCATGCATGTACTGTACTGTCTTCAAAGGACAACAATTGTTGGAGTTCAGAGGAAACAACGCAAAAGTGACAGATGCTCTGAAGGCAAAGACCGTGGAGAAATGTGTTGATTCTCAACACTGCTGCGGACCTCCACCCGTATGACAGCATCGCTGGTCGGGGATTAATTCAATTGGCCCAACACTTAGTTGACACGTCAGCCACAATAGGCAAATTTGATGTGCGAGATATTCTGCCCCATCTAACAACTGTGTAACGTCATGTAGATGATAGGGCACTCACATTTAGAAGAGCTGTTGTAGATGACATAAGCAAGATGATTGGGAAATACGGGTGTGCTGTGACAACGGATGTTTGGACTGAAACATATCACAAAACCTCTTTCCTCTTAGCCACCTTGCATTACATCAATTCAGACTACAACTTACAGTCTAGAGCAGGGGTCATCAACACGGTTCCCACGGGCACGCGGTCGCCCATAAGGACCACATGAGTCGCGCGCCACCCTGTTCTAAAAATAGCTCAAATAGCGCCACTTACAAGTGAGCTGCATCTAATTTATTTTGATTGCTATTCTTGTTTAAATCACACTTACACGTAAACTGGAAATGACAATATATTACATATGCACCGATGCATCGGATCAACATCGATATCGGCCGATGTTCGCCTCCTTAACTGCCATCGGCCATCGACAAATAAAGATGACATTCACCAATGGCAGTGGCCGATGTTTATATGTTGATTTACATGTCACATGAACGCTGTGTTGAGGAGAAACCTTTTTTTCCTTTTTTTGGAGGCTCCGAAACCCTGCTCCACACGTCTCTGGCACGTCACGTTATTCTTTGTTTATTTCATGTACCAACTTCTAAATCTGAGTCTGACTCGCAATTTACCCTGCAAAATATGATGACACGAAGAAGTTTAATTTGATTTGTGTCCGATGATGATGATGATATGAGAGAGAGAAAGAGAGAGAGAGAGGGAGAGAGAGAGAGCTCGCCGGCCTCCATAAAGCTAGTTATTAATCAGAGAAATGAAAAGTTATTTCCTGATTGTTTCACAGCGGTTACATTCAGCAGGTATAGACGCCCTCAGCAACCCACAAGCTACCATGCTATCTGAAGGTTTATTTTTGTATTTTACATGATTTATTATTTGTACATAACGTGGTGCAAAGTAATTCATGATTTGTTAAAAAATGTTAGTGGCTAGTGAAAATGGGACATTGTGATTTCCTAGGACTGTTGTAGAAGTGATCACTTTAAAATGTTTTTTTCAATTTGAAAAACACTTGCACCAAGACAAAGTATAGAAATAAAGTGTTGCATATTGATATTTATCTGTTTCCTATCTTGTTAAATCATTGTTGATATTCATTGTGAGAAATCATTAACATGATCAGTGTCTTCACAGAGATGAATATCATTAATTATTAATAATGAAATTTAGTTAATGGTAAATTGAGCAAATTGGCTATTTCAGAAGTGTGTACCAACTGGTAGCCGGTAACTGGTAGCTCTTCACATTAATCAGTACGCAGGAAGTAGCTCTCGGTTTCGAAAAAGTTGGTGACCCCTGGACTAGAGTGCTATTTTCTGCCCCATTTGATGAAGGAACCTCAAAGACAGGCGAAAATATCTGGGCTTTATTATTTCAGAATTTAAGAGCCTTCAGAATTGATTGTTCAGTTTTGGGGAAAAAGATTGTGTTTGTGACGGATAGAGGAGCGAATAAGGTAGCCTCCTTACGAGGATTCACAGGGCTAAACTGCAGTGCCCATGTGCTGAATTCAGTTCTTTCGCATGCTCTCTCGCCTACTGTGATGAGCAAAGTCCCCGAAGTGGGCCAGCTGATCAGCGACGCAAAGAAGCTGGTCAGCTATTTTAAACATTCTGGCCTGCAAGTCAAGCTGACGAAGTCTCTCAAACAGTCAGTGGAGACGAGATGGAATTCGACTGTGGATGTGCTGGATTCTATCTCACAGCAGTATGACAAGGTTGCAACAGTTCTACTTGAAAATGACCAATATGACAAAATAAGCTGCATCAATAAACAGATCCTTGGATCCCTGGTGGCGTTTCTCAAACCCTTCAAAAATGCAACGCATAACCTGGAGTCTGACAATACGGCATTAAATGCTGCGCTTGTTCTGCCATGGTCCATGAAGTTAAGAGAGCATTGTGAAGTGGCCAAGAATGACCCCCTATTCAGTGTCATCGCATCTGCATGTGCGCAACGCCTAGACGCACTGCTGTCACCAAGTCACCTTGTCCCAAACAGAATTGACATGCTCTATAACCTAGCAACTTTCCTTACTCCAAAGCTGCATCATCTTAGGATGATCAATGCAAATGAAAGACAATACGTGGACGGAAGCTGTGAAAGAGATGACTGAGGAGTTGGGGTTTGATGACCAAACTGTTGAAAATGCGGAGCGACCTCCACCTAAAAAGGTCACTTTTCGTGACTTCTAAGAATGGGAGGATGTAGGTGCTACGGGTGCTGAATCGAAGTCTTTAGCCTCCGAGATTGATGATTATCTGAAAGTCAAACTCATTGGATCCGAATCACATCAATCCAAAGATATCCTGCTATGGTGGAAAAAGCACTGCTATGACTTTCACACACTTGCCAAACTGGCATGGCATGTACTGGCCATTCCAGGTTCCAGTGCACCATCTGAGCAGGTGTTCAGCATATGTGGTCACATACTGCAGGAAAGGCGCAGTATGTTGAAGCCCTCAGCAGTGAACAATTTACTATTTCTCCATGGTTGTTCAAAGAACCCGATAGCCTAAGCAATAGTTGTTTCATTTGAATTAAACCTACTGTTATTTCAATTAGACATGCTGGTAGCCTATACTGACGTTTTTTTTTTGTTTGTTTGTTTGTTTTTTTTTCTCATTTTTCTTATTAATATTAAAACAAGGTAAGCCGATTCATATAGCCTACTGTCAACGCTGTTTGTAGGCTAACCGGACTGTGTTTTGTTATAACATTTAAATATGCTATGCCTATAGGGTATTCTATAGGATATTCTAGTTAGAAATGCTTTACAAATGTAAACTGGGTTAGCCTAATGTTTTGTATGGCTGAACAATAAATATACCAAATTACCACTTGAAATTACGTGCTCGCTTGTCTTTTTATTATTATTGTTATTATTATTAGAGACACTGACAAAGGCAACAGCCAAAACATTTATCTCCTTCTGCTGCTAAAAACAACTGAAAATAAATGTAACTAAAAGAAGAAGTTGAAGAGTGCCATCCATCTCTCCTTTCACACTAATTATTCATTGGAGACGCACCACGGGAGAGCGCAGTGTACTTAAATAATTACTTAAATAATTATTATTATTAGGCCTACATGTTGCCATTTCAACATTCCGGATTCAGAAACAAGGTAAATAATAAAAAAAAAAATATTTCTCATTGATCTTGATTACATTTTAACCAATCTGAACATGATCTAGAATGAGCTGTAAATATTTACGCTCAAATCCACTCAAAGTAGGGGGCGAGGCACCGTCACATTGTGTCTTTAAATTATATTAATTTCTTATACTTGTATTTCCTAGAATGTAAATGTGAGGAATGAGCAATGCTATGTGCAAGGTTAATGTATAATATTCTTAATATCCACTGTAGATTTTGGTATGTGTGTCGGGTATCTCTGTAAAGCCTCGGCATGCTTCCTGGACCGGTCCATGGAGAGCTCAGCTAAGCTCAGCGTGTTTAATTTCCCAAGCCAATGAAAAGAACTTTCGTGAGAAATAACGTCCGCATCTTGCGGGATTTGCGGGCGGGAGTGGGACAAAATATGGCAGGTGCGGGCGGGAGCGGGACTGAAAATTCTGTCCCACGCAGACCTCTACTACACAGCATCCAACTGTTTTGGAATCAGGGTATACACACGCGTTTGAAATGAACGTGAATGTGCTTAGCCCATTCTGTAATCCGCTGCTGCACCTATTGATGAGAAAGATGAGCATAATTAATGAATAAAGCTTGATGACTCTCTCAGGACTCACACTCCATCCTACCAGCACCTCTCTCTTAAAAGTAGCTCCCTCCCTGACACCTCATTGATCTCCACTCATCATATTGTTTAATGCAGGGGCAAGAAGTCACTGTAGTTGAACTTTCTGAATGAGTGCTAATCAATATCTTTCCTTTCCCGTCTCTCCTCCTCACCCTCAAACCCTAAACCTTTCCTCCTGTGCCCTCCACCATTCCAAATCATGGACCTATCGATATGCATCTACCTCTGGGGCTCCGAAATGTCTGCCGGTGTGGCTGCTTTGGGGGCCTGGCCTGATGGGTCCCATCAGACTGGGAAATGCTCTCTTGCCAGGAGTAGACAGGTATATTTAGCATTTAGCCATTAGCAACACTCATTGATTTGAACCTGGGAGGAGAGGGATAGAGGTGACAATATACTTCAGATTTTTCCCCATCTCTTTTTTCCTTTTTTCCCGTCTTTGGATGTATCATCATATTGCCTGCAGCTGCACTAAATCCTGTCGGCCGACTGTAATGACTGGAAAATGAAATGGAGGTCGAGGGTTGAGGCTGAGCCTGAGAACATTAAGCAGCTGATCGATACGGTGCTTGGATTTGCCTGGTCACATTAAGTAGCACATCTAATATGCCCTGTGCTCGTCGATGTTTGGCCCCTATCATTTAATTATGCTGTGATGTGTTACAAGCAACTCGCCAAATTCATTAACATTAAGGAGAGGCGGCCTTCTCTCTGTTCTCTGTCTGCTTCTCTTCCATGTTGATTATGCTGATATATAGTCCCCTTGGAAACATGATGTTCAATTAAAAAAAGGTCTGCCATGCTATTGATCATCACAATTGATTAACAGCATGAAAGAGACAGAAATAGAAACACGATATGCCACAGTTTGTGTAGTTTAAGAAGGCAGGATGCAATAGGTTTGTCTGACTTCCTGGCATGGAAGGTGATATTTTTTCCTTTTTCCTTTTTTTCTGGATCTAGTACCACAGTATTTAGTGCCACAGTGAGTTCAGAGAAACACTTACTCATCCTTTCAAAGACAGCCTGACTGATCCATGGACTGGACACATATCATTCTCTGATTAAACTAAATGAAAAAACAAAACAGAACATTACTTGCTTTTGATCTAATTAATTATAAGAAAAATAAAAACTATTCCATTAGTATTTTATTATTTCTCAGTTCAGTATAAATTGTAGGAAGGTGCAGCAACAGTCACTCCTGCTCCAACCCTCCAGCCAGTAAGTGACATTAAATATGAGGACATTTTCTGGAGAAGTCTTTCATACAATAAATAACAATAAACACTGGTCTCTTCTAATGGAGACAGGAGGGCCAGCCCACTTTTTGAAGAAGAATACTGTGACGAGTGCCAGAGATGTCTCCACCTATAAATCTCAGCGCTGAATGGTTGACATCATTTAGGGGTGGAAGATGATACTGCTGCATCTTTAAATCATGTCACCATAAACTAGCACTGACAGAGAGATACAACAATGACAAAACTATTTGTCATTTCATTTTATGATGCCACTCCTTATTTGGTAAAAAAAAATAATTTGATTAGGTTTAGGAAACTAAAACTATTTGTTTAAGGTCAGCAAACAGTCGTGGCCATGGTTAAAAGAAACCAAAGCTGACGGTTGGTAGGAACCAACAAGACCAAAATATACAGTCAAGCATTGGTCTGCTTCACTGCACCATCTTCAATGGACGTGTTGCAGCGTAGATGTCGATCCCTACACTTAAGAGACTCAGCTTTTTAGTAACAAACCTTGTAGCTGAGTCTGCATGCTGATATATCTTTAGTCTGGTCTTACTATGTGGTTGTGAAATTCAGAGAGACAAGTCAGCTAATTTAATTTTCCATCCATCCATTTTTTTTTTTTTCAGTTCAAGCATGGTAATCAGGGTAATCATCACTTTTGAACAGCCCCACTCTGCCTGGTGCACCATGGACATTTTTATAGAGCTGTTACAACACAACACAAACACAATAATGCATGGGAAATTTGCAGTGCTATGACAACGTAAAGTAACCGTGCCAAGTTTTGTGCATATCAAAAAATTGGTTGGTGATGCATTCTTCATCATTTAATTGCCACAAAACTGTGTATGTAGATCCAGTAGTAGTTCAGTCGCCCCAAGTATTCACATTTAGTCCAGCAGCAATCTAGTAATCTACTTGTGATGAGCAGTGTTGAATACGCAAAGAATTGCAGCAATGCAGCCCAGAATTATGTTTCACTGTCAGTTTCTGGTGGATCTACTACTACACCACTGAAAAGAGAGGAAAACAAGATGGTGGAGACTGCTCCGACTAAATTTCTTGAATCACAATAATTCATTAACAAAGGATAAGGCCATGAGTCACACAGCCATTAAGTTCCTCTGCCCCAGTCAAACTCAACATTTTGTAAAGATCATTTTTTAAAAAAGAATGGAAGAAATGAAAGTGATTTTTTGGGCTATGAGCTTAGTTCAGAATTCATAACTGTGAGCAACATACATCAACTAGTTCATTTTAAACCTTGTGAACTGAACTTTAAGTTACCTCCTGTCTAGTGTGAACTGATGACAGGATGGTATCAGAGCACCATTTACACTGTAAGTCCATACAAATCCTCAAATTACCAGAAGACGTGATACTTTAGAAATCATGTTGCCACTAACAAGTCTTCTGGCTAATGTTATGGGACACGTGCACATACACTTCGTAATTCTTAGCTTCGGCCTGTGATGGGTGGAGATGATGTTGAGAAGGCAGCATCTGATTACAACACAAACAATTCACTTCCTTCACTGCACAGAAAACCAGACTATCGATTAACTGCTAACAAATAATTTCTACAGTCATAACAGCATCTATCTTTTGTGGTCACTCAGTGAAGCATTCATGCTCTCTCTCTCTATAGTTAGTGTGATACTGATGGATCCATGATCAGGGTTTCTACTGCTCCTGGAATTCAGAATCTAGAATAAGTGGGCAAAATAGTGTGAACACCTCATGGATAAAAACTTAGAAGCACAGACATGGGTTTGATTTTGGAGGGAACTTCAGGAGGGATATTTTGTCAGATGACCAATATGCCACACACTGGCGCAGAGACTTGATTCTACTTTAGTATAAAACAGGACATTTATTTTGTTTGTTTTATTTGAAGTTGTCAATGTAAATCTGAGACTGAAATGAATATTTAAAATGTACATATTGTATGAGAGAGTCTTCTGCCTCCTGTCAAGGAGTGCACAAGGGGTTCCTAATTAAATAGTTGATTTGTGGCACAGTTACAGTAATGCTCAAACATTTCAAATGTCACAAGGAGCGGAGTAGTCTAGAGTTTTAGGGCCAGCAACACCACCTGGGGACTTGCACCCCAGGATATGAAAACTGAAATACTAATACTACAAGGACACAGGGTCAAGACTGAGGAGGCAGAGACAGTAGAGTAAATAAAACATTTTTTTTATTATTCAAATAATGTGAATTAATAAGGCCTAAGAATAAAACAGCTGCTGCTGAGGAAAAAAAACAAAACAAGGTTAAACACAAGATGAGTATAAGAATTAGTTTATTAGAACGCTAAAAGTCCAGCTATAGCAATACTAAAGTGCAAATTACAATAACAGAAAACTAAAATCAGTGGGCTGGGGCCTCAGTGGGAGGCATACTGTGTGTTCCTCCTTAAGCTGGGGTGCAACACTGCAAACAAAAACCACCAACACACTAAAAATGTGTCTACTTTCATGAGGTCCTCACCACGGTGATGACACCCAGACCGCACTGAAGCTCAGAAAAACAAAACAAAACAAAAAACCCTACAACCCAATCAATAATCAAACTATATTGCAAATGTAAATTAAACAAATAAACTAACCAAACTGAATAAGCAAAGAGCAACACAAAACAGAGCACAACAAACAAAACTACACAACAGAACTGCACAAAAAAACACAAAACAGCACAGCAGCAAGTGAAAAAAAAAAAAAAAAAATGTTAGTGAGGACCAACAAGACTAAACACACACAGAAGGAAACGGGAAACGGGGACCGTACTCACCACCTTGGTAAGGCAACCACACCAGACCGGCAAGAGGGTGAAAGGAGCCATTTTGAGACCTTATATACAACACTTAAGCAGGCAGCTAAGGGAGGTGGCTACCTGGATTGCGTTCAAAACCCTTGGATGTCCACTACACAAACATGTTTTTATTTCTTAAGTCAGCTCACGAACTGCCAGATGTTTCATTATCAGAGCTTACTGTCTGTGTGTCTCAGTGGTATTTAAGTAGTTGCTAGGTTTTTCCTGATAAAAATGATGTAGGATGGTGTCGCTTTACTACACAGTTAATTGAGTTATTAATGTCAGAGAGGATCATTGTTTGTTCAGCTTTAAATACAAAACATTTTTTTTCCCTCTTCTATGCTCTTCATTTAAAAAAAGGACCTGATGCCAACGAGAAAGCTTACACAATCTTACAGAGTGCTTCAGAAAACATACAATACCATAAATCACTAATAAAAATAAAAAAAAAATAGAAAATAAAAAAAAGTGGTAGATTTAGCAAGCCTGATCTCAGCAGATCAGTCTGGTGGCCTTTAGTTGGCAGCTGTGGCTCAGATGGTGGAACGGGTCATCTAGTGATCTGAGGCTCAGTGATTGGATTCCTGACTCCCCCAGTCCAGCTGAAGTGTCCTTTGACAAAATACTGACCCCCTAATTGCTTCAGATAACTAAGTCGTGTGTGTATGGGTGAGTATAATATTATCATGAGTGTTTTGGATATGAGCTGTATCGCTCCTGGCGAGCAGCTGATACCTTGCATGGCAGCCTTTGAGTGGTCAGTAGACCGGAAAAACACTGTATAAAATAAGTCCATTCACAATTTAGTCACCAGTTGGACCCTGGGATTGATCAGAAAGCCAGTATCAGCTGATCTAAGAGTGCACCCAGGCTCAGGGTAAATAGATCTCCAGTAGGAGTGTATGGCATGTAAAGCTTTAAAAGTCAAGAATGAAACTTCAAAATCAATGTGAAAATGAACAGGAAGCCAGTGCAGGGTGGCCAGAACTGGGGTTATGTGATCTCAGTTTATTGAACCAGTGATAATCCTAGTGGCAGCATTTGGATTTGAAGGCGATGGAGCGAAGCCCGAGTAATACCTGTGCTGAAATCTCAACAGGAAAAATAAAAGCATGGACAACCCTGTATCAGTTCTCAGAGCATAGGAAGGATCTGTTGCATGGAGGAAAAATGACAAGATCAGCTGAGAGTTTACAGATACAGATACAGATAGACACAATTAGCAGTGCCTTGACATTAGTAGTGACAAGTTACTATGTGTAACCAATTTTAAAGATATAAAAAGTGGATTACAGCGTAATGATGACTTAGACTAGTAATGAAACCTGGGCCAGAATCAGATGATGCTAAATTCGACAGGTGCCACAATACTGAGCAACAATAATGAGACCAACACAAGAGTAACAGTTGAGTAGCCACTCTTATCATTTTTAACAATAAACAAAGTAATTTGTCTGGTTTGTACAGAATACAAAATAACCCAAATAATTAGAAAAATAAGAACATCTGCGCACTTAGAAAAAATGTCCGTTGGGGCCCTTAAACAAAAAATATAAGTTGTTTCAGGTCTATTTGTTATAGAGTTACTGCAGTTCACCTGATTTCAAGGATCCTTATATTGTGATGTAAGTGTGTAATGTGCATGTGAATGGGTGTCGTGGCCTGCGTAATGTCTGCTTGGCTGCTGAGGCTAGGATGTGAACTGTGTGGTGCATTCAATTGCAATAGGAAAACTAACAATTTGCCGATGTGAACAGATAAAAGATACAACAAATAAACAGTCTCTTTTCTTTTAGTATATTCAGTTATTCAGTTGGCTTTTTTTCCTTTTTTTTTACACCTGGCTACATATGTCTATACCTGAATCTACATAGATGCTTAAAAGACATGATTTTCTGGCCGTGGAAGGGGCCCGTTCACATCAGCAGCTATGATTTTAACCTCACTGGAATGCAGACCACATGAATTCAGTTATGTGGAAAGACGTTTGAACCCGAGAGACTCGCTGAGCTAGAAAAAATGATAAAGTATGCATTTTAGAACTGGTAAGGATATTAGTAAAAAAAAAAAAAAAATCATATCATATGTGATATTGGATGTTTAACAGGGATGAACCCCACTTATCACTTTTCTAAACTTACAGATTCCTGGCATCCCTCACAGGTTTCGGAAGGGCTGATGTTGCTCTGGCCATTGCCATCTTGGCAGTCCTGTCCTGCCACTGCTGCCTCCCAGCTTATCTAAAAATGGGCAAAGATGTGGATCGTCAATGAAGCTGAGGGAGCTGAATGAAGCCTGGGTGCTCAAACAAGCCATCTGTAACAGCACACAAATGAAAATAAAAGCATCAAGCAATTCTGCATAACTTTAAGCCTTAATATCATTTGAACAGGTGAGTTGTATATAAATTCACCCTCAGTACAGTTGTCATGAATGGGGAAATTAGCTATAGAGACCAAAACTGTTTTTTGTACCAGGCTGTAAACATGTTTATTTCTGCTGTAAAATTGGACATTTTAACATTGGGACTTATGGAGACTGACTCACTTGTGGAGACAACCTCAATGGATGACTGCGTTTTTTGGCACTCCTGCATTGACTTCACTTCACAGACACAGAGGTTGCTACTTGGGTGAATCCTCTTTTATGGAGAAAATGTTTTCCTGTTTACCTCTGACGTTCTCCAGCCGCTCTGCCTCAGTGCTGCCATCTGTAGCTGCTGTTAGCCAATGCTAGCTCAGTTTGGTAGCCAGGCTGCCTGGACTGTGAGCTCAGTGATTGAATGTTTGTCCCACAAGCATATTGGACCACTAGGAAGAGGAGGTTTTCAGACTGAAGGGGACATTGACAGAGGAAGCTAAGAAGAGAAAAAGGAGAGAGTCATTGAGCAAGAAGCCGCTGGCCAGTAAGTCTGGGACTGACTTTTAGTGGTTGGTGAGAGCTTGGTGAAATAAAAGGCTGAAAGACAGATGCCGAGCTGAGCTCGGACTAGTCAGTAATATTATAATATTAGCTGGCTGCTATGTCTTGTGTTGTTGACCTTGTTTATCTTTGGCTGTTAGCAAGTTTTTGATTATGAGTAATTTAATTATGACAAATACATGTGTATAGCGGCATTCACTCTGAAACCTGGGGCACTAAATTGCAAAAATACTACTTTCTACACAGTGAGTCACAGTCATAGTCAGTTTCCATGTATTTAAAGTTAAACTTAACTCCTGGAGATTTTACAGAGATTTTTTTTTTTTTCCAGAACTCAATTGTAACACCTCGTCCATCAGTGAATGGATTTACAATAGAGCTGTTTGAGTTGTCATCACATGATGGTAACCATATCTCTGTTCAAAGATGCTCTCTGAGTTTTTTTGATGTATTTCCTGCCCTCCACTGACTTTCTGGTCGATGACCTTCAGATTTTTTTTTTTTTTTTGACTTTTGGATGCTTTGATTTTCATCTGGTGTTTTGATGTTGTCTGCTTCCAGTGTTCTTTCGGTCTGTTGCTGTTCCAGTGTTCAGTGAACAGCATATTTACTGTGATGTGGTAGATTTGATTTGAGATTTGGCAGAATAAACAACAAAAATTACAGACAGCACAATCTTGATAAAAGCTCTGATTATGTCAAACAACAAAACTGTCATTTTGCTTTCTAAAAAGTTTAGGAGCTGGCACAATGGTCTGATGTTACAGGGCCAGTTTATCCAAATGGCAAATTCAATAAATATAAAACTATCTCCTTTTTTTGTTGAGATCCTAAAAAAAGTCTCCCACAGTGGATTTTACCTGTCAAGTTTGACATATTTTTAAGGTTGGGGCTAGTTTTGAGTAAAATTCCTTTGTTTGTATTTAAAGCAGCTCATAGATTCAGGACTCCTCACTGTACATTTCATCTGCTAACTATATCTGCATTATTTTAATATGTATCAATTAAGTTAATATTACATTACATTTAGCCATTTAGGCTAAGACAATTATGGTACAGTGTGACAAAGACACACTGGGACACACTAGGATCAAGTCACAGTCGTAGATGGGATAGATCTAGTATGTTCAGTTGATCTAGAATGTTCAGTTGTTGGTGGTGTTGGAGAGGAGGTTCTCTTTAAAGAGCTGGGTCTTCAGGAGGTTTCTGGATTGCCCTGAGTGTATGGGTTGTATCAAATCAATTCAGTTCATTTCAATTTTATTTATATAGCACTGTTATGTGTGGCAAGGTAATGGGGGTGTGACTGGTAGTAGTAACAGGTAGTGACTGTAGCTGTGTCCCAATTCAGGGACTGCAACTCCTTCTGAGGGTCCTTTGAAGGCCGCATCAACTGTTGTGAAATGAGACAGTCTAGCCTTCAAAGCTTTTCCTGGTTGCATCACCTGCTGTCAGTTGGTACTTTTGACGTAGTCGCTTGGTGTCGCCATTGTTGTATGTTTCCTGGCACTGAACAGCAGCGTGCAAAGGATCTTGGGATATGTGAGGCTGCGAAGGATAGCTGCGGTGCATCCTCAAAAAAGAGGGAAAAGAAGGCAGCATTTCAAGGCTGCATTTGAAGGAGCCTTCGAATTGGGACAGCCTTTGCGCAGCGTTGTGACGTAATCGGCCTTCAAATGCGTCCTTCGAAGGATGCAGCCCCTGAATTGGGACACAGCCTGAGTTTTCTTTTTGGGGCTGCTGTTCTGTCCTCCTCCTCCTGTCCTCCCTTGTTGTTCCTTCCTCCACAGGCGGCAGTCAATTTGGCAATCAGGGAGGGGTCAAAGAGGAGGGAGGCCACACTCTTGGACTCTGGGGCAGTAGTAGTAGCAGCAGCAGCAGCAGCAGCAGCGGCGGAAGTTTTGCTTTTCTTTCTTTTGAGCTGAGCTAACCCTTCTTTTTCCCTGTGTCCATGGTCGCAGAGTTTTCTTATTGGGTGCCTTGCAGCGAAGCCATACAAAGGCATGCCCATACATTGAACTCTCTAGCGCCACCAACATGTCAAAGTTTGAAGTGCATTCAGCTTAATAACTTTGGACCTGTTAGTCGAAATTTCACAAATGAGGTACCGTTGGAATCCTTGGATCAAGATGAGTTCAACGCCTCATTGACATCAATTTGTGCCATATTGCATATTCCGCCATTTTGATTTTTTTTTTTTTTTGTTACATTATTTTTTGGCTTTTTTTTCCAAGCTTTATTGATAGAGACAGCTGAAGAGTGACAGGAAATGTCGGGAGAGAGAGATTGGGAATGACATGCGGCAAAGGGCCACAGGTCGGGACTCGAACCCGGGCCTGTGGCCAAGCACTGACGATGTGAGGAAAAACTTCCTTTTAACAGGCAGAAACCTCGAGCAGACCCAAGCTCATTGGTGGGCGGTCATCCACAAAGATAGAGATGGGCAGCTCCATTCCTCTCTGGACCCCCATTCAAGAGAGACTGTAGCTTTTGTTTTTTCTTTTCTACTTTTACAAATCTTTTAATCAGAGGAATCAAACTTTATAGTGTTAATTTGCACAGGTTTCAGGAGTTGGGTAGCATGTTGTGTAAGGTAATGCCTGATTTTTCTAATGTTGTAAACATAACAAAACAACTGAGAAAATTTGCTGTCTCAGCAGCAGTCGACTTAGCTTTGTACTTACTGGGCCTTTTAAAAGGCTATACTTAGAAATAAGTATTTCCTTTCAGAGAAAACTGTGAATACAGCTGCTTTAACATACTTCACCATGATATCTATGCATCATTGCCTTTATTTACTTTTATTGCCTTTTATTTACTAACTGTTCAGTTAATATTTGTAGTTTTTCTTTGCCAGCATGAAGGACAGTGATGGAGAATAATGATATTAAACATTTAGGCCTAAAAACATGCAGAATTCTAATCTTAACTAGAAAATTCCCGCGGAAATTTTGAAGTGCCGAGTGGACTGTTGCCGGGGGTCTTTATTGAAAAAGCACACCTCAAATAGTAATATTTAACATGTTTATTTACACACATGAGCAGCTAGCGCTAACACGCTAGCCACTAATTCTAGGATTAGCTGCAAATGTTAGCAATTAGCATGTCTTTACTACAAGGTTTGTAGAAGGTCAGTGTAGTAGTAATGTCCTACAAAACTCTGTAGTACAAAGTTTGTGTAAGTTGTTAAGTGTGTGTGTGTGTGTGTGTGTGTGTGGTGTGTTTGTCTCGTCTGTCTCTGCACGTGTGCTTGTCTGTCTCTGTTACTGTCTGTTAGTGGCTAGCGCTAACGCGCTAGCAATTAGCATGTCTTTAATTTTTATCGGCTAGAAATTAGTGGCTAGCGCTGACGCACTAGCTGCTCTGCTGTCTCTGTCTGTCATTTTACACAGACAAGTTCAAATTAACTGTCAATAACTGCTAAAATGGCCGCCCAACGTTAGCAATTAGCATGTCTTTAATTTTTAGTGGCTAGAAATTATGTTGTGATTTAACACAGTCCTGCTGGATCCACTGTCAACAGATTTAAACACAAACAAAGCAGACTGACAGTCACTACAGAAAATGTCTTGCTTGAGCTGCCTGTGTTATTGTCTGTCAGTTAGTGGCTAGCGCTAACGCGCTAGCTCCTCTGCTGTCTCTGTCATTTTAGACAGACAAGTTCAAATTCAGTGCCAATAACTGCTAAAATGGCCGCCTAATGTTAGCAATTAGCATGTCTTTAATTTTTAGTGGCTACAAATTATGTTGTGATTTAACACAGTCCTGCTGGATTCACTGTCAAATTAGATGACTGATATATGTCACATCATAGGCATAGCAACAGCAGATTTAAACACAAACTGTTCGGATTTTTTTAAATTCAGCCCTCCAAAAAGGCTTAACAGGAAGCACACTGAAGCAATAACTCGTGTTTTATCCTTGGTCTTCTTTTATTTTCATTGTAAATGACCACAGGCGACCACAGGTCATAAACCTGAAATGAGTAAACCAAATATAACAGGTTACATGTAATTCTATTAATGAAATTGTAACTTATATTTTTATCTTTTTACCAAAAACAAACATTAACTCTCTTAATATATATTTATCAAATGTTTTCTTATGAATTTAAAGTAATAAATTGCAGTAAACATAGCAACCCTCAACCTAAACCAGTATCTTGGTCAACATTAGCAGTTAACATTAACATACAAGTAGCTAAGTGCTAGCCTGGAAAGCTAATGGAGTTAACCAAGCATGCTAGCGGGAGCTAGCGGCGATGCTAGCGGGAGCTAGCGGCGATGCTAACGCGAGCTAGCGGCGATGCTAGCGGGAGCTAGCGCGCTAACCGCGAGTGCTAACTGCGAGCGCTAAATAACACTCTTATTCTCACATCACGCTTCAGTTAGTGGCTAGCGCTAACGCGCTAGCTGCGCTGCTGTCCCTCTCTGTTATTTTAGACAGAGAAGTTCAAATTAACTGCCATTAACTGCTAAAATGGCCGCCGCCGGGCAGTTACTGCACCTGTTTGAATGTCAGTTGGAAGACAGGGAGAGAGAGAGAAAATGCTGAGACCATGCCTCGAACAGGAAGGATTTGTGGTGAAAACCGTATTTCTAATCATTGAACCACCTTAATTTTGGGCATCTTGAGGCCTTCCCGGACGTTTAGATATGCAGTTTGTGTGTAAAATGAAGAAATGTGACCTATTAAAATCGATTCAAAGAAAGGTTACTTCTGCTTTCCTCCAGAAATTTCCCCCCCCTTTTTAACATGGGAGTCTATGGGGCTGTGGATGGGTGTTGGTGGCGAATCTTTGTGCCTGACGCCAAAACTATAATACTGACAGCTTTAGCAGACGAATCTGAGTGAGAAGACAAATTTTCCTACGTTTCTATCTATAAATTATGTCTGTAGTGTGAAATTTGCGGCCACAGGAGCAGTTTCCGTTTTATTTTTTGACAGATTTTTTTCTCTCCTCGTCACTCTAGCTGATGATGTCATCCACTCTAGCACAAACATTCCGCGCAATACACACCCATTATAAACCCAGAAATTTGAGCAAAAACCTTCTCAACTTTGAGCCTCGATAGTTTAAAAACAGTAAAAGGTGTCGATAAGTGACGTGAATAAATGAAGAGAAGGCATGAGTACCTCCATTTTAAAGTTTAAATGAAGTCTCTCGGTGAAAGTATGCCAGAGCAGTTCATTTTTGAAAATGTCTGTTGAAATCTTTTTTTTTTCGGGGTTTTCCATTCATTCCTATAGGAAATTTTTCGCAGTTTTTCGCGAAGTTATTCGCGAATTTTTCGCGAATTTCTTACACATTTACAAGCATTGGATTCGGGGTGAAAACACACGTTTTGATATATTATTTGTTGGGGGTCCTCTGGCCGGTTCGGGCCGCATTCTTCGGCGAAAAAGGGCGGAAAATGAATAATAATAATAATAATAATAAAACTGCCATGAAATCCACAGAAGATTAATAGTTGCCTCGTGCCTACGGCACGAGGCACCTACTCCCATAGCTTTCTAGCTATGGGAGTAGGTGCCTCGTGTCGTAGGCACTCGGCACTAATAAAACTGCCATGAAATCCACAGAAGATTAATAGTTGCCTCGTGTCGTAGGCACTCGGCACTAATAATAATAATAATAATAATAAAACTGCCATGAAACACGCAGAAGATTAATAGTTGCCTCGTGTCATAGGCACTCGGCACTAACTAAATGTACTTAATGCACAGACAATGCGAATGGTTCTTCAGTACCGACATTTATGTCTCTATCTCAGAGAAGACATAAGCATACTTCACAAAATGCTCCGCTAATGTGAGGCACATAGACTTTCCCTTTCCTCTGGTGAAGCAAACTGAAAACAGCCTCAATCAGACAATGATTACAACTCCGCCCATGAGACAGCTCAAATTTCACTAACAAAAGACTTTTAATGAGACCAAATTAATGACAGCAACAGTCCAGACAGTACCTTTAGTTACCTTAATGACTGATGCCAGTGGTCCTATAGGTACAAAGACCCCGGGGATTTGTGATGGAAGGATGGAAAGAGGGACTTTATTAAACTGATGAAGGAGCCTGACAGTAAATCCAATTGAGCTTCACAACCCAGCCAGAATTATTGGTTTTCTGCTTCCTTGCTGGCATTATCTGGGTGTGCTCAGCACCCAGGGAGCCATTTGGGTGGTTGGGAAAAATAAATCCTGGATAGTGTTAGGCATTATGGGGCAATAATGCTTAAACACGTCTCTTCTTTCCTTTTCATTAATAGAATAGTGTCCCAGCTCAGTCATAGACATTGACAGACATTTTTTTGGAACAGAAACATGGCCACTTCCCTCACCCTTTTCTCTTCCATTGTAGCAATAAAAAGCTTTAGTCATGATTAATGAATGTATTCTGAAGTGACTGGAACTTGCCTTTAGCTAACTGGAACTCTTTAGTTAAGCTCTATCTGATAACAACCCTTCCCTTCACTCCGAAATATGCCGGGACAGATATATCACCATTCTCATCCCTTTACTCTATTATGGGATGAGATGTACCAAGCCTCTTCCAAATAGCCAAGCTGTTATTGTTATGTGTTTGGAATAGCAGAAATTGGAGGGTGCAGGTGGGAGCTGGCATTTGCCTCCATGCGGCTGCTCATTTAAAACTCAATGAAAGAGGAAAAGTGCTGAGTAAAGTGTTAAGTGGAGGAGGGAACATCTGTGATGCTATTTTTCTCCATTTAGTAGCGTGGTGTGTGTGTGTGTTGTGTGTGTGTTATTTCTGCACTGTTTCATAAGACTTTTATATCTGTTTGATTGCTTGGTACGTTGTCATTGTTGTACATCATGTATTTTTAATGATCTTTCTTTCCTTCTTTCTTTAAGAAGTGGCCAGTCCACCATGATGCAGTCCACTCCATATGAAGTGTAGTGAATGCAATGTTATGTTTGACTAATTAGCTCCAAAAATAAAGTGCAACTGAGGCTGATGGAAATGTCATTAGTTTTGCAGGTCTTTGGTCAAGCTTTGGAGACAGTGAGTAAAGACAAACTGGGAACCAGATATTCATGGAAACCATGAATGCAGCAGACATCCAACCATGAATGTGCAGAATTTTCTGCAAAGCCATCAAGTGCTGAGATACTCCAATCTGGATTGAAGTGGTTGATCACCAGACCAACAGTTGTTGAATTTTGGCCTGATTGCAGAAGATGCAAGGAAGCAAGGTCACCTAAACATTAGGATCCCCTTTCAGTGGACCATGAACATCAATGGCAAATGCTGTTCTAATTCAGCTACAATGTTGGTCCAGGATCAGTTTAACTGAGACACCAGACAGAGGGCACTCAGTGTGGATGTACAGACATATGTTTACTTGCAGAGTAGCTGAAGATGTCACAATTGTGGTGGCAGTCTGTTTTAAATGCTCAGAATTGTGTGTGTGTGTGTGTGTTTGTTTAATTTTAGTACCTTTTTTAAACTTTAGAAAACATCTAAACTAAGAACAAGCCAAAGATTTATCAGACTGTCTTGGTGGTGCTGGTGTTAACCCAGCAGAGTGAATTGGAACTGAAACACATGAGCTGAGGCTCTGTAGCTAACACCCACAACTACACTTAAACAGAGCTGTATCCATGGTGAAGTCTGTCAGTAGCATCTGTCACATTCACTGTGCTACTCAAGGCAAATGACAGGCATAAAACCCTGACAGATGCCATCACAACACCTGTGATTTTTCTGCCGAATGATGTATGACATACTAAATGTGTCAAGATAACATTTTTACCCTGAATTTCACCCAGAGTATGTGCGTGCTGCTAATGAAAGAAACAGCAGTCATTTCATTATTTCATTACAAATCTACATAATATTATAGATTATATTATTCCTGTAGCAGCTGAAGAAATTCAACCTGCCGAAGACAATGATGGTGCACTTCTACCTCCATCATTGAGTCCATTCTCACCTCCTCCATCGCCATCTGGTACGCTGCTGCCACTGCCTCCAGGGGTGCGGTGAATAGTCAAATTCGCTTAGGAACCTTCCTAACTGAGTGAAATGACCCAGAAGTATTAACATGTCCACCATGATAAGAGCTGTTCGAATTCTAACTGTTAAGGAAAGGAGCTTCAATGTTTCCTTTATTATCTCCTTTAGCATAGGATACACTGGACCATCCTTTACGAAAGGAAAGGAGTTATTGCTCTGTTGTGCAGGAGAGAAGTTGAGCCAGATCCAACTTTGGGAAAAACAGAGCCCCATGTCATGCTCCACAAGCCAATGAGACACTCAGATCGGTCAAACCTCCACAGACAGCCTGAAATGTCTCTGAAGCAGAGACTATCCAGGTGGATTCACAAACTAAACGCTGATCATCTACCAATTCACGCTGCAAAATAGCGACACAAAGAAGTTTAATTTGATTTGTATCTAATGATATAAGAGAGAGAGAGAGAGATAGCAACCAACTGTAACTGCCACGGAACACTGTCTAATCAGCCTGAGAGGACCAGTCCAAGTAAGCTAACCTACTAACTGAAGATAACTGAAGTTAATACAGAGAAAAACAAGGAAAGCTACAAGCTTGTGAGATACTATATCCAAGCCACATCACAACTGTTAAGGCCAAAAAGACCTTCAAACTGAAAGTCCTACAGGAGTCACCTGAGACAGTCATAGCAGACTTTACAACAACAGAAAAGAGCAAGGTAAAGTCAAACCTTTTCTTCACACACAACCCAAAAGCATGGCATTCAACTTTCACACAAGCCTTCATTCATATAAAGAAGAATGGTATCAGCAAAGGAAGACAGATTACGGTTTATGAAGATGAAGACAAGACCTGCCTAATGTTTACCATTAATATTTACAATAATGGTCAAAGAAGGAGTTCTCAGTGTTCTCAGTTCTTCTCTCAGTGTTGGAGAGAGAATTCATGGAATTCAGAGAGAAAACTATGGCCAGCCTGCACCAGAAAATCGTCAATAATCAACCAAACAATGAGACCCACACTCTGATTCTTCAATAACAAGACCAAATCAGAGAGCTACAACAGGCCATCAGAGAACTGGAGGAGGATAACCAAACAATGAGGATGATGCTTCGGACAACAAGAGAGGAAATCACCAACATCAAACAGAGCAGAACCAGACCAGCCCTAGAGGAAGAGGCATAACTTCTACTGCTCCTCCTACATCCTGCTATTCAGATGCCATCTCCATCTCCCCTCCATCTAAAGTCTATCCCCCCAAATCTCCCAAACCCACAGCCTCCTCAATACCCCCTACCTCTCATTCTCCAGGCCCACCCCTCCAAAGTCCTCAGACCTCTCTGCTGACCACAAGCCTAACAACAGACAGAGATCACCAGGAGCTGTACTCATCTCCCTAATGTAAGTATAGCACAGCACAGCAGAATAAGTTACCAACATCTGCATGATCACATCCATCTCAACGACAGAGGAGTAAAGCTTTTTGCCAAAAAGATTAAAGAGACAGAACGCTACCCCCAAAACAACCAGCAGCACCGGAGAGACCTCCATCATCTCCAGGAGCTGCAGAGGTACCCTCACAGTCACCAGCAGCACCAGAGAGACCTCCATCATCTCTAGAAGCAGCAGAGGTACCCTAACAATCACCAGCAGCACCAGAAAGACCTCCATCATCTCTAGATGCAGCAGAGGTACCCTAAGAATCACGAGCAGCACTAGAGAGACCTCCATCATCTCCAGAAGCACCAGAGGCACCCTCACAATCACCAGCAGCACTAGAGAGACCTCCATCATCTCCAGCAGCACCAGAGGCACCCACACATCTACTGGGAACACCAGAGACCTTTCCCAGGTGCATCAAAGATCCCCTCCCCCAACCCAGGAGAACCACAGTGACCAACAGTCCCTCCAGCAGCACCAGCGGACTCTTCCCCAACAGAGACATCTCCAGCAGAAGCAGCAGCATCCCCACTATCAGCAGCAAGATACACAAATAAAACAAATCGACAAAGATAATAAACAAAAATATTGCAAAGAGTGGAAAACAGAAACTGAAACAATCAATAATTTGGAATGTTATAATCTACTGAACAGAGAATTCCAATTGGCCCAATATTTAAAAAACATGCACATGCACACACACACACACAGAATTCTTTTGTTATTTTATTTCTCTTAAGTTTTATTCTATTCATATATGTATGTATTAACTTATGAAGTGTGTTTTTGTTTTGTTTAATTTACTCTTTATGCTTTAGCAACTGTGATATTTATGCAAATAAAGCGAATTTGAATTTGAAATTTGAGAGAGAGAGAGAGAGACTAAAAAGTTATTTCCTGATTGTTTCACAGCGGTTACATTCAGCACGTATAGACACACCCACAGCAACCCACCTCAGCTCCACTCACCCCCCACCACCGGACAACCCTGCTACGAGTTGCTGCTATCCCTGATCCTGTCTGAATACGAGCTTACATTAACGCACAGTCTCTATTTATTTGGGACCATTTCACACTATATTCACAGAATGCTATAAATGTGCAACAGGATGAACGCTCACTCTATTACATGTCATATACTTGCACGTCAACGTGCACTACATCTCCATCATTTTAGAAGATATTGTATATATATATTTATATTGTTTATATTTTAATACTTGTTTTAATCTTCCTATATTTTTTACTTAATGTTTATTCTGTGCCAACTACACTGAGTCAAATTCTTTGTAAGTGCAAACCTACTTGGCAATAAACTTGATTCTGATTCTGTTTGTGGTTAACTTCTATTTAATCATTTTGGTCATGAAGTTGGGTCAGACCTTAATTTTGGCTCTGCACGCCTCTACAATGAATTTGAAATTAAATAACCAAGTGGAATTGGCCAACTTTCACTGACCTATCCAAAGCTGTAATCTGAATGGATTTATTTGGTAAAAAAAAATACAACAAAGTACTACTGGATATGTGAAATCTGATAAGTGATGTCCCTTGACTACAATTGAATATGAAGAAGATCTGAGGTATATGAGTTAGAAAGTGAGCTTACCAGACCTCTGTTGCTGCTCCTCATCTCTGCTGCGGTGTGGCTCACCAAAGGGCCCAGGAAGAGTGGTGGTCCTGCATGACGTCCACTACATACTGTATATTATTACTGTCATTATTACTGTACTACCATATCTTCATTACAGTTTATAGTTAGTTAATGATTTACTGCTGCTGTGCATCTGTGTCTCTCTATTTCTATCACAGGTTCCACTGCTACTGTAATCATACTATCATTTATTGTAATTCATTGTCATTTTATCATTCATTGTAATTCTACAATATATTTGTGCTGATTTGTTCTATACACGTGACATCTATTGCACGTCTGTCCGTCCTGGGAGAGGGATCCCTCCTCTGTGGCTCTTCCTGAGGTTTCTTCAACCTTTTTTCCCTGTTAAAGGGTTTTTTGTTGGCAAGTTTTTCCTCACTCGAACCGAGGGTCTAAGGACAGAGGGTGTCACTCCCTGTACAGATTGTAAAGCCCTCTGAGGCTACATGTGTTTTGTGACTTTGGGCTATACAAATAAAATTTGATTTGATTTGAAGAGTCAGAATGTAATTGACTGAATGTAACTGTAACTGGCTGGGAATAGAGAGGCTGACACATTGAGAATATAATACATTGACTAAACCGAACCACAATGGGCAAGCAGCCCGTTCGCCTTGGCCATTCAGCCACTATGCAATTGGCTATTTTTATTTATTGAGGTTATTTTAAAAATATGTATAGGTTGAGCTGCATTGGCACCCATTGTAAGGCAGGCTATCATGACAACTTCTGGTTCTCCAGATGGCCAGTCTGTCACTGGTGATGAAAATAAAGTGACGAAAAATGCACATAATAAACAGACAACATCTCTGGTTCTGCTGCATTTGATCCCTTTAAAAAACAAATAAAAAAGTGACTGTGTTATTGGAGCACAGTGCTAAATCACTAAATTGGTGGAGCAGTCTTTCATTGTTGAATGTGTTTATGGTAAATGCAGACTCATTGTGATTTCATTGTCAGTGTTTGAACAGTCCAGCTAAGGGAGTCCCACTTGGATGCTTCTGATGGTCCCTGCTGACTCACCATTGTCCGTGGTGGAGTCAGTGGACCACCACTGTGAGTTGGTTTTGAAAGCTCTTAAAAAAGCTACTATGTTCTCTAAGCTCTAAGCTAGTATGAATCCAGGCTTGTAAACAGCCTGCAGATGGTTTGGTCTCAGTAAAATTTCAATGAACAGATTAAATACATGGATTATGTTGAATCTTTCTGTATCGAACCATATAATAAGCATCTGGTTCAAAATAACAAGATCAAACAAACAATATGCCTAATGGGGGAGCTTGTTGGGCAGGCTTGCTTTGAGTCAGGGATGCTGTGCAGGCACTGTAACATCCATGGCCAGTTCTCTCTCTCTCTAAACAGCTGAGCCTCTTCAGGCTATACACACAGCGCTCATCAAATTACTGAGCAATGAGGTGTGAAAAACACCTACATCTGACAGTGCAAAAGAAACTTTCATATCGTCTGTGTCTCTCACAAGCTGAGCCACCCAGCTTTTCTCCCCAGCAGAACAAAAGCCTAACGCCTTTGTCTCCTTCAATCTGTTGGAGCTGCTGGGCAAAAGAGTGACAGACAGTCTGGCAGCGCGTCTCCTCAAGTGGAGAAGAAGTTCATTACTCCAGCTCCTACCCAGCCGTCCATCAGACAGGGGACAGCTCGGGGATTAGCTTCTTCGCTGGGGTCCCACCTCTCCTGAAAGGATTTCTACAGGATCATTTCCACATCTGGAGCACATCTGTCAATCAGTCAACACACAGAGCACCTGTTGTTTATCGTACTCCCCTGTTCATCAGTACTGGAGAGCAAGAGATGACTTTTACCTGACAAATTGGAGTGAGACAGATTATCAGTTTGCCCTGCTTTTAGCCTTTTATTGCAGAAGTCAACAGTGAATAAAGGTGAAGGAAAAGAAAGCTAATGAGTTGTTGTGTATGTGCATGTATTGAATGATTCAAGGGTAGAAAGGCCAGACATTGGGAAAAAATAGTGTTATATTGAGACTGAGGTGTTACAAAAGACCTTTATGTCACTCTACCTGATTCTGCTTCTCCTGCTGTGGACAGTGCATCTTGATGTCCTGCTGTCACTCAGTGATTTAGTCCTCTACTCCATCCAAACAACCCAAACAATGTTTGTGGTTATTAGTATTAAAGTTATTCAATGCTAGTTGTCTGAACATACATGCAGTAGGTACATTACACCCATGAGCTGCCAATAGCTAATTTAGCACACATTTAGCTTCCAGTTAACAGAATTAGGTTGTAATAAGGTTGTAAGTAAGTTGTAGCAGCTTAAAGGGGCAGTATGTAAGACTGTTAAAAACATTCAAAAAATAAATTAACATCATCAACAAAACATGAAGAGGTAACAGCTATGATCTGATGTCAAAGACATCTATGTACTGTTTTCATTGATATCTCATGTTATTACATTATTAGTTTCAGCTCATACTTATACTTTTACCACTTGTGCGTCATGCACTCAGTCTCAGTCCAACATGAGGATGAATAAAAAGAGAACCAGTCAGAGCGGAGTGACAGACCTGCTGCTAGTTGACCCCAGCCTCAGCAGAGAGAGAGAGACCTGGAGGCAGAGCCTGAAAATCTTGAGGAATAAAGACCTGCACTCATGGCAGATTCTCCTATCATCTGGAGCTGTTTACTGGCAGATGGAGAGCTGGGAACTTACAGTAATTAATTTACTTCGTATAATAAAAAGACTGGACAAAAAGGAGGTTGCTTGAAGAAAAGTGAACAGGAAGTGCTGAAAATGTATGTCTGTGACTTGATGCCATAGCCCTGATTGATCTGAACACCGTTTAGAAAGCACTCATTATGTAGTTCATCATGATGTAGTTGCGTCAGCATGCTTTTGATCTGTTTATTACAATCAGTCAGTTGGGTTGATACTGCTGGAACGTTCAGAAGTGGCTCAGTGGTTCATGATTACTTGCACGAATAAACAATAATAATTATACATGGGTCCTGGAGTTGTCTTAATTTTGTCTGGATGGGGAGGCCCTAAGTGTCAGACTCCGTTTAATAATAACTAACACTGAATTTTGAAGCTGATATAATATCAGACAAATAACAATGAGAGTAACCATGCAAGATACATTAGTAGGATTTCCACTTGAAGGACTGAACACTTGTCAGTGCTCTCTGATGGACACACTATATAACATGTCTTTGATAAGCTAATATCATCTGATAATATGGAGCAATGGGGGCTGACTTGTGTGCTAATGGTCACCAATTAGCAGAGAAAATAATTAGCGTTAAGTTTGTGTCACCTTAAAATTATGTCTACTGATGACACGGGTCCCCTTCCTCAGAGCCATATTGAACCACCATGGTGGCCCAGAACGGGCAAACACTAACCCTGGATAGTAATTTTTGCAGCCACCATAGTTTCTTTTTCACACTTAGAAGGTTGCAATCTACAGCGGAAATCACCACGGTCCATTCCCAGAGGTACAAAAGTGAGTAACAACAACCATTTTTACCACTGCATGAAGTTTATTGGATGAGGCATGGTGGATTGGACAGGGTTAGACATCAACAGAGACTCCAAGGATGAAGTTTTCTCCAGTCCACACTTTTCTAACATAAAGAGTAAACTAAAACAATCCACAGACCCTCTGGTGAAGTGAGTAAACTGATGTCATGGTAGGTGGGAGACTTCAGAGTAATGTGGTGGGAAGATAGCAGGAATAGCCAAACAAAGATAATCTTCAATGATGCTTTTTCACGTTTCCAAATGTGTGCTCACTGTTGACACTTGAATCTTGAATCTTAGTTATGCTGGTAGGTTCTGTGATGGCCACATGGTTCCACCTGCAGAAGAGAGAGATGAGATTTATTTCATTTCATTTTCAATAATTGAGCGCTAATTTGACATGATGTGATTAATCTAAATATATATTGTATATTGGGAGAGGGTGAAGTGTATGTGAAATTGTACTCACCAGTCTCCTTTGTCTCCAGGGCATTCGGGCAAAAGCCTTCCCCAGGGAACAGCCACCATATTTGTAGTTCTGGGAGCATCCAAGTGGGGATTAGTGGGGGTGTTAGGAAGATGGTGATTTTGTTGGGGTAATGTGCTAAAACTGGGGTAAGGCTGTGTTTGTAAATAGATGTGTGTTTGTGGGTGTATATGGTGGGGAGATTATGGGGATAACTATAGATAAGAAGTGTTCTCAGAAGAAGAAAGTCAGCATGGAGAATTGGTTCTCCCTCATTTGGTGGACACCCTATATAAGGCGCCATTTTGTAATCTTTGAGGTTGGTTGCCATATGATGTGGAGAATGTTGCCACGATGTGGAGACCTAACAATAAAAGATCCATCTGGGACACCCAACTATCCTGCCTAAGTGTTTTGTGCTGTATTCTCCTGCCGTAATTGTGGTCAGCCTAACAATCACAAACTATGACAGTGACAGTACTATGAAAGTGCAACAAGTATACTTGCCAACATTCACAATTAATGTAAAAACTTACTCATATTCCCACTCAAAGTGCTGGAAATAAGAGGATGGCTTCACACTGGACAGAAAAAAAACACCTCATGGACTGATTGTCATTCTCCAAGCTAGTTGTTTTTCTCTGGCCACCTACTGGTTAAATATATTACCACAATTGTCACTAGTGCCTTCTAGCAGGCTGGCTGAACATAACATAAACCAGTTTCAATACATTCCCCGCCTGGCATTATTTTAAGAATGCCACTATAAACCAACTAAACAGTGGGGGATAACAGTAAAATACAGTCGGAGATAGGTCTGAAGGTCTTCATAGTCTTGTCACGTGCCACTTTGACCTCAACCTTCCTCACAACTCCATCCTTGCTTGGAAGAGTCTACACAATGATTCCCATGGACCATTCGTTCCGTTTCAGTTGCTTGTCCTTCAGAAGAACAATGTCCTTTTCCTTCAGATGTGGTTTGTTGCATTGCCACTTCTGACGACTTTGAAGCATGTTGAGGTACTCTCGTTGCCATCTGGCCCAGAAGGTGTCAGCATTGATGTTTGAACATGTCCGCGTTGGTGAAATCTCCTGGTGGAACTGGGATTGCCCTTGTCTTTTGTGTTAGGAGTATCATGGGAGTCAAGATCAAAGGTGCATCAGGATCTGAGGAGATGGGCACCAAGGGCCTTGCGTTGATGAATAGCTGTTACTTCAGCCAGCAATGTTGTCAGGACCTCGTGAGTCAGTGAGGGATTTCCTGCTTGTAAGAGCATAGAGTCAAGAATGCAATGTGCGATTCCTATCATACGCTCCCACGTGCCTCCCATGTGGGATCAGTGAGGGGGGTTGAACACCCAGGAGCAGTTTTTTTCATGTAGATAGTCATCCACGCTTGTGTCACCAGGCTTTGGAGATTCCAGCTTCAGCTCTTTGGACGTGTAAATGAAGTTGGTAGCGCAGTCGTAACTGTTTAGCAGGCCCTCTGATAGCGAAAAATCTATGAAGAGCATTGATGAAACTTGAGGAACTTAGCGTCTTGATAACTTCAATATGAACGGCTCTTATAGACGTACAAGAGAACAGAACAGCCCATCGCTTGCTGTTGGCATGACCACCTTTAGCATGGCGTGTTGTGACCTCCCACAGTCCGAATGCATCCAAGCCAACATACGAGAATGGGGGATCAGTTTGTAGACGTTCGGCGGGCAGATCTGCCATGATTTGCTGTTCTGTTTTCCCTCGAAGCTTTTTGCAAGTCACGCATTTGTGGATGAAACTGCTGATATATCTCTTAGAACCAACCAACCACAAACCACTTGCTCGCACTGTTCCTTCAGTGATGTGTCTTCCCTGATGCTTGACAGCTTCATGATGATGTCGAATGAGCAGGGTAGCAATGTGATGGTTTCTCGGGATCAGAAGAGGATTGGCTTCTTGACTTGTAAGCTTGGACTCTGACAAGCGTCCTCCAACACAGAGTACATCTTTGTCATCAATGATTGACTTGAGCTTGTACAGAGGACTGTTGCGTGGCAGATCTCGTTTTGCCTTAATGCGTTTAATTTCTTCGGCATACACTTCATTTTGGACACATCTGATGATAGTGTACTCTGCTTGAGTTAAGGCTTCTTCTGTGAGACTTGTTTTGCAGAGGCGCCAGCCTTAACAATCTTTGGACTTGAAACTGTGAGCTATATGACGAAGGTATGCCACTGCTTTGACAGGAGAGGTCCACTTTGAGAATTGTTCAAAACGTGTTGAACCTAAGCTGCTTGATGAGGTTCTCGTCACAAGCACAGTAGCGTTCTGACGGATTTCTGCATCTGACTCTGGGTCAGTGAGTTCGAATGGGCCTTTTTCAGGAGCGACACTCTTGGTCTTGAGAAGTAACGCTGGGCCAGATCACCATGTTGTGCTTTTGATTTTCTCTGCAGCCAGTGAGCGAGAACAATGGTCAGCTGGATTGTGCTCACTTGGGACGTACTTCCACTGCTCTGGGAGAGAAGACTGCTTTATTCTCTGGATACGATTGTTCACGTATACGTGGAATCTCCTTTTCTTGTTGAAGATGTATCCCAGCACCACTTTGCTGTCAGTGAGGAATGTGATCTTGTCAAACTTGATCTTCAGCTTGTCCTTGAGAAGCTCTGACATCTCCACTGCAAGCACTGCAGCACAAAGTTCTAATCTGGTAATGGTGAGCTCTGGCATAGGAGCAAGTTTGGCTTTGCCCATGACAAAGCCAACTTCGCTGTGGCCATCTTCATGTGTTGCTTTCACATAGACTACTGCTGCTATAGCTTTCACTGAAGCGTCTGAGAACATGCAGAGTTCAATGAAGATGGCTTGCGCGATGGAGAAAGATACATAGGTACGAGGAATGTGCAAGGTTGAAAGGTGCTGCAATGAGTCCTGCCATCTTCTCCAATCGTCATACATGACCACCACCTCCACTTTGTTGGAGGCTATCTTGTGGAGACATAGATTAGAGAGGGCAAGCATTTTCTGGGCTCTCTGTAAGACGTCAATTGCCTCAGCTCCTGTAGGGAAAGACTTCAGTGCATTGTCGACATAAAAGTCTTGCTCGATGAAGTTGCGAGCACTAGTTCCATATTCACCTCCGGCTTCTTTTGCTGCCATCCTCAATCCATAAATCGCCGCTGCTGGGGAGGGGCTGTTACCGGCAATTATCATTGTCAGCTGTGATAGTGACAGGTTCCTTCCTGAATCGTAGGAGGAGGAGTGTGTTGTTAAGATCAGGGCCAAAAAGCAGAACATCACTGACAGACACTCCATCAAACTGACCACTGGAGGCAAACACCACACAGATCTTCCCAGGCTTCTGTGGGTGGTAATCACCAAAAGTGGGAAGATACCAGGTCTCTTTATTTTTGGTGCAAGGTGGTGCAAGCTCTGCATGCTTATTGTCAAGCATTTTCTGCATGAACTCAGTGAAGTGAGCCTTCATGTCTGGCTTCTTGTTGAGTGTGCATCAAAGTGACTCGAGGCGCTTAGGGGCGTAGCACCTGTTGTCTGGGAAAAGATGTCTTCGGCTTCGAAATGGGAGTGGTGCAACCCAGCTGTTAGTGTCATCTTTGAAGATCTGCTCTATCTTTTTCAGAAAGATAAGGTCCTCATCTGAATGTGCAAGGCGGTTGTCTTTATCAGTTTGGCAGAAAACAGTCTCTCCTAAATTCTCATCTGTGAGCTTTGCTTATAGGCTTGAATGTGGCAGTGGTTTGGAAATGGCTTTGGACTGGCTCTGTGTGAAGCTCTCTTTTACGTTGAAGCGGCTGTTGCAGGGAGTGAGATAGCTTGGGCAACCATTGTCCAGTACATGTGTCTTGAGAGCATTTACTTCACTTGGCTTGTGGGCATTACCCAGACATACATCCCCAATAATGACCCAGCCTAGGTCAAGCGTCTGTGCAAATGGGTCGTTGTGCTTGCCACATATTTGTTTTCTGACCTTGTGGACACTCAGAAGATTCTGTCCAATCAGCAGCAGAATGTCGGCATGTGGATCGAGGTGTGGTATCTCAACAGCTATGGCTCTCAGGTGAGGGTGGTGAGAAGCAGCTTCTGCAGTGGGTATCTCATCCTTATTGTTTGGGATAGCATTGCACTCTATAAGCATGGGGAGAGGAAAGCTAATTTTTCCTTCAAATGACTGAACAACGTGGTCACAGGCTCTTCTGCCACTTACTTGAGTCACACCGGAGCAGGTTTTTAGAGTGTATGGTATAATTATGCCTTGTATTGCAGACATGTCGAAAAACTCTGTCTGTGCCTAAGTGTGTCTGCTAGTCACTCGTTACTTCGATCGTCTATTATTGCATACATCTTTTTCGTGTTGTATGGCTAACTTTTGGGGTGGACTTGCACCAAACAGATCTTGGAGCAGGACTTTCTGGTGATCTCATTCCCACATACCTCTGTACATGTGGCCATAACATCAATGTCCTGTGCAAATTCTTGCTCCCCACCATGAGACACAGCGATGGACCGATTGTCATTCTCCAAGCTAGTTGTTTTTCTCTGGCCACCTACTGGTTAAATATATCACCACGATTGTCAGTAGCGCCTTCTAGCAGGCTGGCTGAACATAACATAAAACAGTTTCATTACATTCACACTATGCGGTTAGGTCTTTCACATTCACTCATCAAGGTCACATCTAGTTGTTTTGACGTTTTTGACGTGTAATAATTTCCTCCATATTTTAGGGACGGTCAGCAGCCTTCATTTGGTAGGTGAGGGAGGTTTTCCAATCACCATTTCTGTTTGTTTCCAAAAGAAAGCTATGGTACATTTAGCTTGAAGAAGAGAATAAAACAATATGTTTCTGTGTTATTAAACCTTGGAATCAGAAGACACACACAACGCACAGTTTGGACATTCTGGTAGTTTGGCTGAAACTATTTGTGATAATGTGTCGAGCACATCTTTCTGAAATCCGTTGATCCTCGGGCAATCATTGAAACAGTGTGCTCTGATCAATCAACATGGTGTAATAGAAACAGTGTTACATGAATAGAGATGATCCATTAGCCTAATGTGGTGTTGCTGCATGACAGACCTGCTGCCATTCATCTTTTCTCATTTACATATCCAAGTCATTACATCAATCTTACATCAAGTGTTCTCTGAGGACTCCCCTGTTTTAGTCATAGTCATAGTCAAAAAACTTGACCATGATGGCCAAAGTGATGTCCTATTACTTTTTCCAAGATAGAAAGAGGTGAACACAGGAGAGTGTGACAGAAACTAGTTTTGCTGTCCATGTGTTTAGGCAATGTCAGCAACAAATGAGATGCACTATTAAAAACTTGAAGCTGATTGTGAATGAACAGAAGCATTTTGATACATTCACATTCTGGTGTACTCTCACAGCCAGAAGACATTTAGTCTTACATGATCAGACCATCTGATCTGATCTATCCGTCATTATAAATTATATGAAACAAATTATCAGTTGTATTACAAATTCATGGATAGATGAATTCATGTACATGTAAGAGACTGCTGTGCTTGTACCATGATCCCTATGCAAGATTCACAGGATTTTTTGTTTGTTTAGTTTGCTTTGTTCTTATTTGAGTTATCAGTTTCTGCATGCAATGCATTTGCAATGCTGCAGTTGCATGTTTATGTTTATGTAAATCATTGCTTGGGAGAACCATGTGATGTTGTTTGTGTGACAATCAAACAATAGAAAAATCAGCAGAATTAAGAAATGTACTTGAGTCATTCAGATAACTGACAGCACAGAGTTGTCACTAATAAAAAAACTTCATGTGCTGCTGTCAGCTGGACTTGATACTAGATGATACTAAAATTGCAGTGGACTGTCTCTGTAGCTATGACACAGTCAAAAACATTATAGGGAGCAGAGTTCTATATTGGATTTACTGGATTAACGGAGTGAGAATGAATTATTTACTTAAGCTGCAAAGAAAAGCACCAAACTGTAAAATCAGTAATAGAATCTATGACTGATGCAGCCTGTGAGAGAGCTGAAAATATTCAAATCATTCTCTTCCAGCTTGTTGTTTTGTGCCAGATATAGCAACTCCATCCATAACTGGCACTACTGTATGTTTGGATGCTAAAAAGTCATTAGTTTAACAGACAGATGAAGTCAGTAATGTAACAGTTTCCATCTCTGGGAAAGCCTCTAATCTCTATGTTTATCACACCCCATATAGTGAGAGAACAACATTTACCTGAGACAGTTACCTTACAGCTCAGCAACAAGACACCTCAGCTGCATCGGGACCAAAGTATTGTGAGGGCTCCTCGACATGAGACCTTGTCTGTGTTGGTGTCACTGGCAGTGCAGGAACAAATTCCTGTGTGTCTTTTTCTCTCTGCAAATAGCAGAAACACAAGCACGCCATCATTGTTATTCCAGTCACAGTGGCTGACAAACAGCCATCTCCAAAAAAGACCCCGCCACATAATGAGATGTGAAGTATAATAAGCAGAGTTGGCATGAGGCAATTTCAAAATCCGCTGTCTGATGTGGGGTTTTTTTCTCCCTTTCTGCTTTTCATCATGTTTTTGTTTTATCCATTTTCCCCCTCCACCAGCCTCCCTGTCCCTCCTTCTCTGTGCGCCAAACTGTTTCCTTGACATGCGCGTCCCTCAGCTCTTCAGGGATTGCGGGATCAATGAGATGCTCTCTCCTTAGATTATTTCTCACCGGAAGAAAAGAATATCAGAATGCACAGAGTGCTTTTTTAAAATGATTTTTCATCATCGTCTTCTCCTGCTAAAATACAATGCTGTTGTTATTCACTGCCAAGATTGGGGTGAACAGATCTTATTTTTTTATTTATTTTTTTATTTTTTTCTGATAGGCACTGAACGTTGAGACAAAGGGCCTCCTCACTTGTTGAAGAGTTTCTTTAAAATGCAACAAAACAAAAGCACACACAGACACACACTGTTCAGTGTTCAGTTGCAGAGTAAAAGACAAGGGTACTTCCACTCATGCAAAAGGGTTTAAGATCGGTTCATTTGGCTTCAGGAAAGCAGTGCATATTGGGAGCCTCTATGTGTATGCTGATGGAAAAAAATATAAGATACAGAAAAAATGCTTACATCATATGCAGTATATAAACAATTAGTATATTTATTACTGTAACTGCAAGTTATTCACAGGTATGTTTTCATGCATCGAAGTTTACTCATCAGTAGCTGTCTGATACATTGTTACACCTGCTGACAACTCCATGACTCTTTTGTCTGATAAATTGACAGGATAGAGGCACATGTCTGAGATTCTCCTGTGTTAAATCAGATATAACTGCATTACCATAGTGACACAAAGACCTCTTAATTTTATCTAAATGCAAAGAAATAATGGCTAAAGTACTTTTGAGCAGCAGACTAACAGGAAGAAAAAGGCTGGTGGAGCTCTCAGCAGCAGCCATGTCCAGACCTCAAGATGGCCTTTCTGTCCTCTCCATTCATTCTGTTCACTGGAGGCTGAGAGGTAGGAATCTGTACTAAGTACTGCATTGTTCACGAACCACTCAAGGATTGTTTGGATTGAATCAATGAGATTTTCAGAAATTAAACGATGCAAAAGCAAAAAAAAAGAGGGTGCAGAAGTTCTTTCAGACGTCTGTCACAACTCATTATGAAAGCAAGAGCTTGACAAATATACTTCTTTGCTGATGCATGTCAGCGGAGAAGAGAGCAATCACTGATCAGTTCAGTGGAAAAAATACTTGCTTTCAGTGTGGGAAACACAGGATTGATTTTCAGTCAGAAAAAATGTAGCCCATCTCTGTGAAAGTAGAATAAGACCAGGAGGAGTCTCACCTGTCACATGCAAGACCAGTTCCTCAGTCATATTCATTTTAAATCAGGTGTTGCAGCGTTTAGCACACGTTTATGCAGTAGTATGTGGGGGTGAGTGGGTGTGTTCATTTGTAAAACAATCAGAAAATAACATCTGATCCACTGGTGTTCTCATTACTGTGCTCCCTCTCCTCATTCACTCTCTAGGTTGATCAACCAACACTCTCAGAGCTAAAGTTGCAGGCACCAATATGAGAATTAACAGAAATTTAACAAATTAACAAAATGAACTTTCTTCTGGGATCAGCCAGCCGCAGCTTTGTGCATGCACGATTCATTTACAGTCTGGGTGTAGATGGGTGAACATCGCCTGCTCTGACTGCAGCTGGAAGGGGCTGTTGTGTGAGGTTCGGGCCACCTGTGAATGCTTTGGGACGGAGGAGGGGCCCACTGCAGCCTCTGCTGCTTGTTGAGAAGACGATATGTGCTTTCACATCAGGGTCTCCAAAAGTCTCCAATAACATTTTGATTTTAGATTTGTCGCTGGTCACTATTTAAAAAAAAAAAAAAAAGTTAGAGGGGTCTCAAAAATCACTAAATATAGCAAGAAAGTCACTAAGTTGGCAACACTGAGACCAAGCACAATGTGTCTTCCACAATGTGGAAAAGTGGATGTCACCCGGGCTGTATTACAGTTTTTCTCCATTGTTTTGGCTCATTTCCTGAAACAGAAATTACATTCTCAAATTTACATGGACAAACCTCCAAACCACTTGGCAATTGTTCACAACAGAATTGAATTTCTTATTCATTTCATCAAATTGCAAATGTCTTAGTACATTTTGCAAATTATTAAGTACAGGTAGCCTACAGTTAGCACAGTTAGCCTACATTTAGCACAATTTCCAAGTGAATAGATCTTGTTGATCTAAACTGATTGTTAATTCTCAGTCTAATGGTTGGTCTCTTCAAAACATGTCAGCATCATTCCATTGTATAAGTTATCACATGCACAATACTCTGTTCAATTGTCAAAATTCGTCAAGAACCTAATACCATGAATACCATATATGAATCTCTTGGAACACTGATAAATTGACAGCCAGGTGGAAATAGAACTTGACTAACGAAGGAGGCGTATCTCAGATGACCCATCAAATAATATGTTTAGTTACCTGACAGGTGCTGTCCATGATTGTGAATGCTGCCAAACATGTATGTATAGAGCTTGACCAGGACCAGTACAATTTCTGAACATGGAGGCACCTGGACAAGTAAATGAACAAGGGCAACTGCCTGCTTGAAGAAGAGGAGGAGTAAAGGTGCATGGTGGTGGAATAGGGGGAAGAGGAGCATGAAGGCACCATGCTGTCCTGGATGAAATTTGGACCACACTGGCAGGTCGGCGAGTGCAGCCTAATGTGCCCCGCTCTACAGTCTCCATCATCCAAACCTTCCTTTGGTAGAAAAACAGGTATGTGCTCAGTCAATGATGGAATTATATGTTGAATAGGACAGGACACTGTGCATAAAGCAAGAGATGTATTTATTTACTCATTTACCTATTCATTTAGTGTGTGTGTGTGTGTGTGTGTGTGTGTTATAGGCCTACAGTAATATCTTACCTCAATGGGATGTTATGACACTAAAAATGACAAGAAAAATATCGGAGAAAATAAATTTGAATTATTGATGATACAGTTTACAGTATTATTACAGTCGCTGTGCAGTGATGCATTAGAATTGTGTTAAAGTTACTGTAAGTAAAACAACAGTGCAATTACACGGGTAACTCATTCTGTAAGAAACACATAAGGCATACATTACGAATGGTAATACAGTGTTGTCCTTTGAACTGTATGTCTAGGATTGGACGGCAACCTTGCACGGGTAGCAGAGGAAAACGTCTCAATGACCAACAAGAACAAGACATCTGTAACATGGTGATGGCAAACAATGCCATCACACTGAGACAGCTCCGCACTGCAATCATAGAAGACAATGCCATATTCCAAAATGTCAATATAAGAATCTCCACAATAGGCCGGATATTGACCAAGCATCAGATGATGGTACCATTTGAGAGGAACTCTGACAGAGTGAAAGAGCTGCGGTACCAGTATGTACATGTAAGTCAGTTACTGGTTGTCTGCCATAACCTTTTTACAATTAAGCAGTGGTTCCTGAACTTTTTTGGCTTCAGTACCCCCTTTACCTGATGTCTGAATCCAAGTATTTGCTTTATCTGACTTCACCATTTAGCCGAAAAACTGCAACAGAAAACTGCAGCTTAACATTATAATCCTTATTTTGAAGAATAAATAACATACAGTAAGAAAACGGGTCAAGGAGCTGCAATTAGTGCCTCCCAATCATATCTATCTAATACTGTGGGTTTCACTGTAACATTTCAGTATGTCTAGTAATTGATGATTTCCCTCTCCCCTTTCTCTCAAATGCCCTCTGTAGTACCTCTGTGTAGGCCTATCCCTAGGGGTACATGTACTCCAGGTTTGGAACCACTGGAGTATTGGCCAGTAGTATAATGAACTTGTGGAGGAGAACATAGAACATTCCTATATAACTTTCTGTTACTCTAGTATATGACCCCTCTGTATGACTGATTTGATGTTTTTTTTTTTTTTTTTAACTCTATTGTAGAGAATAATGGCACTGGAAGGAAACAAGACCCCTCACATCATCGTGTTTGTGGATGAAGCTGGTTTCAACCTGGCCAAGGGCCGAAGACATGGCCATAATATTATTGGCCACCAGGCCATGGTGGATGTCCAGCATGGAGGCAATATAACTATGTGTGCTGCCATTTCTGAGAATGGTGTGGCCACTCACATCCCCAGTCTTGGTCCGTACAATACATAGAAGGTACTCATTTTCTTGGACCGCCTTCATTTTGATTTGATCCCTGAAAATGGGGGAGGTCTTGTAGGGCCTCACCTACCAAAGTATGTAATTGTGTGGGACTATGTGAATTTCCACCATGGCCCGCTCATCAGGGCCTGGTTCACTACTCATCCATGGATGGTCATGGTGTTCCTACCACTTTACTCTCCTTTCCTCAGTCCTATTGAGGATGTTTTTCTCTGCTTGGAGGAGGAGACTGTATGAGCAAAGTCAGAGGGCCCTGTTTCATACAATGGACGCTGCATGTGATGATATTACAGAAGAACAGGGGGTGGTACATATAATTTTCCTTGTTTTTTGGATGTGTTTTATATTACAGTATATTGTGCTGTATACATTTTCTTTTAACTCTGATGTATGGACGTTACTTTATGTGTGTGAATAAAAATGGTTACAATTTCCTTGGCAGTATGAGTCCAGTGTGTGATGTCAAACCTTGGAGGGTACTCTAACTGTAAAATCCTATATATCCTTTTTTTATGTTAGCTAGACCAAAAAAAAAAAAAATATAATGTACAGTTACCATTGTCACTGAAGGACTGGGCTAAGACTGAGAGGTGGACATGAAGGATATTTCCATGGTCCTCTGCCATATAGTGACAAAACATCTAAACATTTTGACTTGCAGTGCTTACACAATGCAATTGGGTGGTACTGACTATTTATATGAGAAAGGGCAGTTTTGGGAGAGATATGAGCTTCTGCAAGTGAACTATGGTGTTGAGCTGAACTGTAACTGAACTGTTTTGCCAAATGATCTTAGAGTTTTGAGAATGAAATTTCTTTATCAAGAAATGAGTCAAAAAATGGAGGAAAACTGTAATGCCTCGTCACCAAAGGTGTTTGACTGAGGCAAGCAAGCTGCAGCTCATAAACCGCCATAAATCAAGGGTTCAGTTCCATGATTTGCCAGTCGAGTACATCACTCCATATATTTTTTTCATGTTTTTTATAGGCAATGCAACCACATGTGTTACTACTTGACATTTGTTCAGGAGAAGCTGTCAGAGTAGGTGTCTGGGTTGAGAATGATGGCAGAATTTAAGTTGAATTCTCTTCCTCTTTCACTTACTTTGCCAGGACTTTACCTGCATAAGATGCAGCTAGCTAGACAGACATTTCCAAATATCCTGAAAATTAGTAATTCTATCATGTTCACTCCCCATCCTGACGCTCCTGGACTACTTCTTCTGTCTGTATGACACATCTGTGGTTGTGACAATTGTTAGAGGTCGCATGATGAAACACCAGACAAAACAACTGCTGTGTGCTGTACTTTATTTTCATCTTAACCAGTGTTCAATCCAAAGTAGAGCAATGTTCTGGCCGCATAGATTTTTAAATTCTAAATTCTTTATAGATTTTTTTCAGCTTCCAAAAAAAATATTGCCCCTTCAGCAGCTAACTCATCATCTACTGTTAAGTCCCTGGTGTCTTCAGTTAATGAGGGTATCCACACTGCGTGTGAACTTCATCCAACTTTGATGAGGTCTGAGTGTGCTTGGAAATGAAAATGAACATAAATTAAAACATGTACAGTGCTTTAGTGTTCTCAATCTGCGTGTATCACTGCCTTGTTGTTTTTTGTTATTATTTTATAGCATTCATTTATTTCTCCCAGCCTCCCTCCATCATGCCTCTTCTGCAGGCGATGGCCTGGAGAGAATTTGATTGTTTAGCCAGATGATCGCAGTGAATTGCCATTTTGTTTGACTTGGTCCCGGCATTGTGTTTACCCCAATGTAGTCACTTCATGCATCTTTGGTGGATCTAAGAAAAGATTCAGTGAGAATTCATCCAAGAAACAGACATCTGAAATATCATCATATAATATATATCAGAAATCTGATTGTTAAAACCACTTTGAGAGACAGATGTTGAAACGGTGTCAATGTATCTGTCTCTGAAAGCCATTCACTGTCTGATATTCCTTCATGTTGTCCTTGGAGTCATTTTGACCCCAGGACACCAGAAGGGTTAACTCAACAGCAGAGTATACTTTCATGTAAACACGAACTATTGGCCGTAAATTCCAAAACAAAGGGGGGAAAAAATGTGGTTATTCAGGATTCTCTGATGTCTTACGCTGTATTATTTGGCCAAGGAGAATTAGAGACACTCTCAAAGTAGAAAGTGCCTGTTTACGCAGATTGGACCATCAACGGCAAGCTATCTATTATGTCTAGTAAAGCAGCAATAGGTTCGACCCTGGCCACCACAGTGCTGAGATAGACTGGCATCTACTGTTCTCAATCAAAGCCAAACAATTAATACTGCCGAGGACCTCAAGGCCCACACGTGACTTTATGTAACCTAAGGATAGAAAATTCCATAATAGAGAGCATTTTACAAATTTATTTTTTGACAGTTTTTTCTCTCTCTCTCCACTCTAGTGATAATGTCACCAACTTCATTGTAATTGTACAATATGTTTGTGTTGATTTGTTCTGTACACGTGACATCCATCTGTCCGTCCTGGGAGAGGGATCCCTCCTCCGTGGCTCTTCCTGAGGTTTCTTCCACCTTTTTTCCCTGTTAAAGGGTTTTTTGGTGGGCAAGTTTTTCCTCACTCAAACCAAGGGTCTAAGGACAGAGGGTGTCACTCCCTGTACAGATTGTAAAGCCCTCTGAGGCAAACTGTGTTTTGTGACTTTGGGCTATATAAATAAAATTTGATTTGATTTGATTTGATTTGACCAACTGTAGCTCGTGAACATTCTACCTATACCCACCCATTAATTTTTTGGCAAGTTTTTTACTTATCTATCAGCAAACCAGCCAAACTCCTAGAAAAGTCATAGCGCACGATCCCCAGCTAAGCCAGTCATTTTGATACCTTTTTTGTGTATGTGCTACAAAAACTGCGGGAGGAGTGGCGAGCCAAAAAAAAAACGACGTAAAAATAATAACTAGAATATTTGCATTTCCTGTGGAAATACAGTGTCTCTACCTCTTCTAAATTGCCTGATGCATCTGTAGAAATTTGTTTGAAAAGGTAGAATTGTAGGATATTTTGAAATATTGTGTGATTTTGTATAATATTGTAACAAACTGTGAGATTAACTGGAACAATTAACTGCAATATTTATACTGTTCATTCTGTTTATACTGCTATATATGCCATATTTATACTTTATTTGACACATCTGTGGAAATTTGTATGAAAAGATAGAGTTGTAGGATATTTTGAATTATTGTATGAATGTTTAGAATATTGTTGGAAAAGGAAGAAGATATTATTAAAATTAATAAATAAAAGCTATTAATTTAAGTTAATAATTACGGGGCACCACCCTGAAATCAGGGACTAATAACCAAAATATGCTATAGTCTCAAAATTAGTTCACAAAGTGAATAGTCAAGGAGTGAATCCAAGCACTGACATAGAAGATGTTGGCTTCATTCACTCTGCACAACATTAAAGATAGCAGCATGTGTGTACACAATCATTTATTAAGAAGAAAATAAAACATGGATAAACAATATGACCTTACCTACATCAGAGAATAAAGTGTGTGTGTGTGTGTGAAACACGCACTAGAAAGAAAGAATGTGTCCCTCATATCTACACGTGCACGCACATGAAACACATGTCTGACCAGAGACAAAGGAAGATGTGAAGTGGGAGGTTTGAACAACCACACTTGAGTGCAGTGACTGTATTTATCACACAGTAACACAGCAGTTGAACGGTGGTTCATCAGCAGCGACTGTGGCTCAGGTAGAGCGGGTCGTCCACTAATCAGATGATCGGTGGTTCGATCATCTGGCTGGCCCCGGCTCCTCCAGTCTGGGCAAGATACTGAACCCTAAATTGCTCCTGAAGGTGTGTGAATGTGTATGAATGGTTAGCTCCTCAAACTGATGAGCAGTTGGCACCTTGCATGGCAGCCAGTGCCATCAGTGTATGAATGTGTGTGAATGAGATAGGTAGTGTAAAAGCGCTTTCGTAAAAGCGAGTGGCCAGAAGACTAGAAAGGTGCTATATAAGTACAGTCCATTTACCATTCATCTACCATGGCACTGGACCTTTAACTGATAAAATACATCTGTACCGATCTCGTCAAATATGATGGCACAGATCACAACATGAACAGAATAAAAACACATGTATGTAACTAAACAAACACACTAACAAAGTGTGCCATGTTAAGCTATATAAAGGTAAATGCCCAGTATGTTACCGGCCCATAAAGAAAAGAGTTACGTTGATTTGCCGTTTTGGTCCAGCGGTCCTGTGAGCTGGGCAGGAAAAGTTCTGAGCCGGGCAGGAAAAGTTCTGGTCCGGTGAAGTGTCCTTGCTCTGCAGTGTCCGTCCTGTTCTCTTTAGGTTAACAGCTCGGCTGGTTAACTTGTCATCGCTCGTTACAATCAGCTGGCAGACTCCGTGTGCTGCATGCGCTGGTTTGTTTACACTCTCAGTTAGCGGCGTGCTAACCAGAGAGGCCTTAGGACAGGTAGGCGTGGCTGTTGCGGCCTGATCCTTTGTCCTTTCGTCAGTGGTTGGTATTGTGCGGACTGAACCGAGGCGCACAGACCCTTGTGGTCTGTTTAGGGTGGAGGAGAACGCTTGAAGAAGAGATTAAAAAAGAGGGAGAACGACGGGCGACCTGGGGTTTTGTTGACCAGGTCAGGCAGTTAGGTTACTGTAACAGGAAGTGACCTGTGACCCGGGGCATGACCTGTGACCTATCGTATTTCACAATAAATGTCCATTCAATTCACACAATGACCGAAATTCATATGTGGACTCCCCATGGTCCCAACAATATTGTAATAGTGTGTTACAATATTGTTGGGAGATTACCTGGAAAAAGTTGAGTAATCTTTCTATATTTGCAATATTTATACTGTTCATTCTGTTTATACTGCTATATTGGCCATATTTATACTTTATTTATACTTTTAACTTGTATATATTTTTTATATGTTTTGTATTACATGTATGCACATATAATGTTGTGTATTACATGTATTCATGTATTTTGCTGTTTGCACTAGGGATATAATGGAAATGCTATTTCAATTCTCTGTATGTACTGTATGCATAGCAGCATTGACAAAAGAGTTGACTTAACAAGTGAGGATTATAGAATATTGTGAAATACTGTATGAATTTGTAGGATATAATAATAACGTGAGATTAACTGAAAAAAAGCAGATTAGCCCAAAATCTGCTCCCTGTGGCCTGTGAGTGCAGGCATGAGATTGCCAAGCAACAAGCGCCATCTGCCGGGCCCTAATTAGAGCAGCGTGTGTGTGTGTGTGTGTGTGTGTCAGAGTGACAGAAGGAGAGACGCAGACTGAGAGTAAACAACTGTAAATGGCAGAACGTACCCGACAAATAAAGTTGTGTAGCAGCCAGACCATTGTATTTATCACTGAAACAATGTCATTGCTAGTAGCACAAGGCTTTCCTGATCATGTAGGTCTTGTTTTTATGTGACTTCAAGTATGGAAAGGATGTCTTTCGCCTGGTAGAGAAACTGGCTTGTTTGCTTCCCTGCAGAAAAAGCCCTCCTTTTTAACATGAGGGTTAATTGGAGTGCTGCAGGGACTAGCTGGTGCCTTTCAGTGCAAAAACGATAGGCTGACAGCTTCAGTAGTGGTGTCACTGCATAGGCATTCAGTTTTCCTACGTTTCGAGTGGTAATCATGTCTGTACCGTGTGCGGCCACACAAGGCTGGTCTGTTTTATTTTTTGACAGATTTGTTAGCTATTCTTTCAATCTAACTCTGACGTCGCTCACTCTAGCAGGTGCAATATACACCCATTGTAAACGCAGCTGTGGAGTAAATACCTGCTCAACTTTAGTGGTTGATTGTTTAAAAACGGTAAAAGATTTTGTAAAGTTGAGTACAAGGTTAATAATTTAAGATCTTGTGTACAAGTAGTAGTTTGAATGAAGTCTGTCGGTCTGCAGTAGTAGTTGTTGTTTAAAGTTTAGTGGGTCTGTAGAGAGATTTGAAGATTTCTAATGCATTCTTATGGTGGGAAAATTGTACAAAATATTGAATAATTTGTACAGTATTAAGAGTAGAGATTTGTAAAGTAATAGCCATCATGTCCTGAATAAGTGGCATCAGGTGATATATTTTTTATATTTGCAGGACAGGATTTGTGGGAGTAGTTAGGTGCCAAAAAACGTACGTAAGACAGAATAATAAGAATAAAGATTTGAAGAACAATGCAATAAGAACAATTTTTCTGTTTTTTAAAGACCAGATGCCAGACATTCTCATATCATCAGATGCCACTCATTGTTCTTATAACTATTGTTACAATAATAAGAATAAGCCCGGTGAATAGTATATGGTATGCTCTTTCAAGCACACTCAATAATAAGCATGGTGAATAATAGATAGTGTGCTCTTTCAGGCACACTCAATTTAGTATGGGGAATAATATATAGTGTGCTCTTTCAGGCACACTCAATAATGATTGGATGGGCTGCTGCATAAGTTGACTGAAATCAGCCAAGAGAAAAACAAAAAAATGTTCTGAAAAATATTTAATGGATGCTGCAGCTTCTGTGTTGACTGTAAATGGCATCGGGGGAATGTGTTTGCAGAACTTTGATGGCAAGTCACCAAACAGCAATCATTTTGGGAGAGCCCTTATTTGGTCTTTCACGTGCATTCTAATCCGTCTGTATGTCACCTGAAGAAGTGGGTATAGCCTTACTTCATGCTCCCAAGGCAATCAATCCAGCAAAGGATGCTGTGTTCTAAACAGTGACAGGACGAATAACTCTTACATAATAGTTCACCCAAACATGGGCCAGTAGTATCTCTACATTGTCAGTTAAACTTCTGCTGCTCTCACAGATCTTCTTTTCACACATTACCACACATAAAATGCTTTTTATACTGTTTTTTTTTTTTTTTTGTTACCAAGACATGCATTCATATTACTCAGTATGCCCAGATAATCAAGATGTTCAATATTTAATCATTAGTCAATGGCCCCTTTATTCTCAGTTCAGCTTAATCTTCTCAAAGTTATAAAAACAGACACCAACTTTACACGAGGGAGAGGCAGGCTGCTTGCTTAATTTGTGATAGCATCCTGGAAAAAATGACTTGCAGAACATTACTGAATTAGACTGAGAAGTTGTTGTATGCCAACTGAAACACCACTGCTTCTATGGTTGCTGGTTTCATCTGTCTGCAATTAAAAAATATATATATTATTCCACATTTTGCCATTTCAAAATGACACCCATTTTTCATTCAGATGGAGACTCGTGAATGTATAGCAGTCTTTTGACCTTCCAAGCACAGGATGACTCCTCCAACCGATATCTCACCCACAACCTCTAATGATTGCAGGGCTCATCATGATTGCTGGCTTCCAGCTGCAAGGCTATTATCTTTCATAGAAACTGATGTCCCTTCAAATAACATCTAGCAGCACACGGATGCTTGTGTGTGTGTGTGTGTGTTTGTGTGTGCGAGTGTGTGTGAGAGAGAGAGAGTTGGGGAAAATGAGAGTATGTGTAAGGGAGGTTGCGGGGGTGACAGAATCACGTTACCACCCTCCTATCGACCGCCACAGGGCTTGTCTTCCTGTGGAAGACGCAACATTAATAAAGCTTTCGCACGGCATCATCTCAGAGATTGGGATCTCGAAGGAAACAGGAAAAGAGAGAGAAACAAAGGCTTTCCTGGCTTGTCATATGGAGGAAGCCCATATCTGCAAATCATCAACACCCCCTGAAAAAAAGCCATTTTTCATAAACAGCTTTCCAGAAGCTTCCGCCATTTTATTTTTGCCCCGTTTCAACTGATACACAGCGTGCTGTCATCTACCTCTGACGTAATGAATGTCTCCAAGATTGTTTGATAACATATTTATTGAAGAATTGATCGGCACTGCAGTAATTGCTTATGAGGGGATGTCAAGCTGAAATTCTGATACACAATTAAACTCCATAGAGGTGCTAAACATATTGTTTTACTGTATACAGAGATACATTAAGCATGATGAGTGCTAATTGAGGTGTTTAATGTTCAACTACTGTGTACTTCCCATGCATTTAACACACTTTAATGAACACAGCACTGTATGTCAAATTAGTGTAACTGGTAGTGTCTAGAGTCTTTGTGATTTGATGAAGACACCCAGACCAGGACATCTTTGAAGGTGATCTCCAAATGAATTAGGTCAATTGTGTTCATGTAATTTGAGCTTCTACACAAATTAAATGACATGCTGCACAATGAGTTTAAGTTAGTAAGTAACCACAGACAATGAACTGGCCCTAAACGCACTACACGCTAATGGACAATGAACGTCAGGTGTGTGGGACATACACGCGTTACAAAAGGAAGAGGTTGGCAGTAGAGAGAAAGAAAGTATGTGGAGACGGAGGATTGTGTGGGCCTGGTTGGGTCCTGAACCAGAGCCAGCACCCGGTGGGCAGAGCCAGGACGAAGGGGGGTCAGCACGGTGGGCACGGAACTAGCTACAACAATCTAAGATTGAAGCGGTGGGCACTGGGGAGTGTTGGAGGTTGAGCCAGTCTTCTGTACTGCCTGGGTTGAGTGGCTGGTAAAGAGACAGGTGAGAAGTGAAACCAGAGACCGTGCCCAGCAACACACACAACTGAGACAGACAGATACACAGGTAAAAATGTACGACAGCATACACAAGGAAGGGAGGAGACCTGTCAGGATAGCTGTTTGCACAGATTGTTTGTTATATAATTATTATGCATATTAATAATATATATTTGACTTTACACACATTACTTGTGTATGATAGTCATCACAGAAACACAGTATCAGGTTTTCAGAACCAGTATCAGTCCCAGCCTGTGCCTCGCTCCAGTTTCACAGAGTAAACAGAAGCCTTGTTGCCTCCCTAAACATTTATTACACACCGTCTGCTCATGACAAACCTCAACATGCAAGGCTGCAGAGGCTAATGGGATTGCACCATATGGGCCTACATATTGCACACATTCATCTTGCATGGAGGTGTATTTTTCTTCTTTTTTTTTGTTTTGATTTTGATGAAATGCATTGACGTTTCCACTCTGCATCTCCTCTGAGCGCCTAACCCTTCCTATCCAGTAGGGAAAGAGAATAGAAGAGAAATGAAATATATTTCTGTTTGTTTGTTGTCTTGCTCCAGCCCTGGAGGCCAGCCTGGGTTTGAAGGGAGTCCGTCTCGGACCTTTCTGGAGAAAAGCTAATGTCGAAGATAGTGTTATCGCCCCCCGAGGGCTAGAGACAGACAACTGACAACTGAATCCAAGGCTTAAGTAAAACACTGAGGTCTAATCGTAGCTGTTTTACTGGCTGTAAACATCCATCATCCCTCTTGTACGACACTTTCAGAGCTGGAAGAGCACCACGCCACAGGCGATAGTGGTTTGATGTGAGAAAAAGAGCAGTTCAAAGGTAAGAAGATTGCAATGATTCCCTTCGGAGGCCAGAGGGAGGGAGAGATATAGATAGAGACAGACAGAGAGAGAGAGATAGGAAACTGTTCTTTGTATACCATTTTTCACCTCTTAACTTGAAGTGGGAGTTTGGGTGGAAATAGAGAAATCGAGAGAGAGGATGCAAAAAGAGGAGTGAAGACCCTCCTGATTTCTTGCATGCTCCCTGGTTACATTTAGTGTAGCACATGGACTCGTCTTAAGGGGGCAAAAACAGACCAATGAAAAACCTAAATTGACAAATTCATTTTCAGAAAAATAGGGGCATGCACTGGTATAGATCATACTGAATGTGGATATGTGGATCTGTTTTCATCCTCTTATTTGTGTTAATTTTAGTCACATTATTAAAAAGAAAAGATTTCTTATTATTTCCTTTAATTAAATTGGTTCATGAAACTGAATTTAATCTGTGCTTTCATCAGAACAATGTGACGGCGTACAGTTCTAATAATCATAGTCTATTTGTGTGTCAGGTCTGTGTGCTGTCTGTATGTAAAGCTTAAGTATGTTCCAGAATAAGTGTAGGTTTTAAGTAAACTGTTTTTTTTTGTTTGTTTGTTTGTTTAGATTATATTAACAGTGCACTTGTGTCAAAATTATATATTATATTATTTTTTTGGCCTTTCCAAGATTTATTGACAGAGACAGCTGAAGGAATGACATGCGGGAAAGGGCCACAGGTTGGGACTCAAACCTGGGCCAGCCGCAGCGAGCCTTTGCATATGGGGCGGCCACTGACTGAGCTAAGCGCCGCCCCATAAGCTGTGTTTTTTAACTGATTTCAGAAGCCAGTATTAAAGATTACAGGGCCACATTGTCATTTTGAGAAGAAAACATCAGATCCATTTCTTCTGGAAACTTAATTTCTGATTTTATTAAGACATTAACATCTAGTTTAAATTTAAGTTAAAAGGTCCGGTCTGTTCAGTATGGTTGAAAGGGAATTTCATAACTATGTTTTCATTATCACCCATTACAAACCTAAAAATAAGAATTGTTGTCTTTTTGTTGCCTTATAATGAGGCTATCTACAAGTCTACGAGTCCACCATGTTTCTACTTCTAGCCCAGGATGGAAACACTGAACACTGACTTTAGAATGGGCCAGTGAATGGGCATTGTTATATTTGTTTTTGAACTGTATTTGTTAAAATGTTAATTGGCCTATTGCTAACTAATTATTCAAGAAATATTTGAAGAAGTAGAAAACAAACAAAAATAAATAAGTAAATAAATTAGCAGTTGATGAAGTATTTTAATGACTTGTAAAGATAAGTGTGCAATTGCCGAAGCAATAATAAATGCATTTCATTTAGTTTAATCAAGTCTGATGTGATTCATGCTGACCTCATTTGAAAAGAGATTTATGATCAGTGATGATCATCACTGTCCACCAAGATCCAATCTGGATACCCACACTCAAGTACGCTACATGAGATGCAAACCTACTCAGTGCAATTAGACTTAATGCAATGTGGACCTGTGGTTTATAGGAGGGTCCATGCTCAATAGGTCACATCCATGTTTGAGTGACCAGATCGAAACTCTAACTAGTTTTGGATTTAATGCAATGCCATTAGTAGCAATCATTTGGCATACTGAAAGATAATAACAAGCTAACATACTGTACAAAGCAATTAAGCTCAGTAAGCACTGACATTAATGTGCACAGACATGTGGAACCACAGTTAAATTGGCAAGATGTTAATGGAATACATTCCTTCTGATAAATCTGTTCAGATTAGTTTTGACTGAGTTACTTTAATAAATACTTGAATAAGACTGGACTTCACTTTTGTCTGTTGCTCCCCTAGTGGACACATAGTGGTTGAGCAGCCACCTGTGCCAGGATGAGACTTAGAATATTAGAATAGCACAATATGTGATTAGAGTGCCTCAATTAAATTATTGTGAGTCACTTGACAGTGTAACATGGATCATGGTAACATGAATATTGGATCAATATTAAATTGTGGCCCCATGTGCCTGAAGGACAGGGCAGGAGCAACCTCTGTGGATGTGAAGTGAACCCAAGTGCCAAAAACTGCAGTTCCTCAAACATCCGCTGGATGCAAAACAAGGCAGGACCCCATGTTAAAATGTTCAACTTCACAGCAGAAATGAACATGTTTACAGCCTGGTGCAAAAAGCAGTTTGGATTATGCACAAGTGATTGTGGCTGCTTTGATTGAGGTGGGTGTCATCACAGGTGGCTTCTTTGAGCCAGCAGGCTTCATTTAGCCCGCCTCAGCTCTTTTCCTCATTTTTGGATAAGTGAGGATCCAACAGAGGCAGGACTGCCAAGACAGTGGCAGCCAAAGCCACCACACTGAACATCTCAATGGCTCTTCAGAAACCTGTGGATGATGTCATAGATACTATGTCCATGTTTTGTACAGTCTATGGGCAGGAGGTGCCAGTTCCAGACAGATAATATAGGTCTTCAACAATGTGCAATCTTTGAGTGAATATTAGTTTTCAGGACCTGGAATCACATGTCAACAACCAAGCAGTCCAAATTGGATAAACCAATGATAAATTGCCATTCCAGATGCCCATTTTTTTTGCCCTGATGGATCAGGCCTTTGTTCAGTCGATATTGAAAAATCTAAGTAATTTGTATCTCTGACTGGTTTTGGTGACATCACATCGCATGGATTTGATGATCAAGTTTCCTCTACCTCCGTCTGGTCCCATCCCTCCAGCTTTATTGCAACACCAAGTGGAAAGTAGGTCAGTGTCTTAATGTCCCTTGTTGATGAGTGCAACGGGCTGGTTGTTTCCGTGTCCCTCCCTCTGCCGGTGTGCTGTGGCAGGCTGGTAATGACGGTAATGGAGGTGCTGGTAATGAATGGGCGTCTTCTCCATCTGCAGCACCTGCCTCCCTCCTTATGCAGAGATAATTCAGAGCGGGTGGCTCACATTGCTCACACACAACGATTGATGAGATTGTCAGGCAGCCTGTCGAGACAATGGGGGGTAAATAAACATCCACATGTTTTGTCAAAGTGCATGCATGCACACACACTCGTGAATATGTGCTCCATGTAACAATTTGTAACACTCATCATACATGCAATGTTTTCTTTTACAAAGGCTGTGTTTTCTGCCTATTACAGCTCACTAATTCAATAAATTAATTGCCATTAGTGTTTATTACAAATATTATTGCTGGATACATGCATAATCAACATAATGTATCATCAACTATGAAAGATAATGGTGTTTTGTGTTGTATCCCAGTAGGCAGTATATTTACATTTATTCATCTGGCAGATATTTGTCTTCAGGAATACAAGCCGCCCTGTGAGGTAGTGTTCCAACCAGAGGAAGATACCTAGTTCAGGAAAGGTAGCCTAGAAAATGTGATGGTTCACCATGTCAAAGGCTGGTTCAACAACCCTGACCTCAAAGCTTCTATCACTGTTTTAGTATAATGACCTCTCTTGGAATCAGACTGGTTTGCATCAAGTTTTTTTTTTTATCTTAACACAGTTTTTCAACAATGACCTCCTTAAATACAATGGCAAAACTATACATGATCACAGGCATGATTGGCAGAGAGAGAGGCATGAAAGAGCTTTGAGGTGAAGACAGCCATTTTGTACACTAAATTTACATCCACTGCCAACAGACAGTACTGATAAAGGAAGTAGAATGTTCTGCATGTATGTCTCTCTGTATGTGTCAGCCCTGCAATGAACTGGGTGTTATGGAATTTTCTGTCCTTAGGTTACACGTGGTCACGCGTGGGCCTTGAGGTCCTTGGCAGTAGTAGTGTTTGGCTTTGAGTGGGAACAGTAGGTGCCAGTCTGTCTCAACAGGGTTGAAGAAACCTTATGTTGACTTCCTAGACATAACAGATAGCTTGTGGTTGATATTTTTTTTAACATAAACAGACAACAGTGTCTTCAGACTAGATTATGCTGATGGAAACACCTCCATGGGTAAAAACATTCTCTGGCTAATTCTGGGTGTATAGTATTTGTGGTGTTATCTTGAGGTTTAAAGTCTATCCACCAGCATGAGTTCTGCAGAATGTGAGACCGATTCAGGCACCTCTGATGTACTTTGAGAGTGTCTCTTGGCCAAGTATCAATAAATATTAGCAAAAATATCAGCATAAGACATTTCTCCACAACACTGAGGACTTATCCAGGGTGTACCACCTCTCACCCAATGACAGCTGGGAAAGGCTCCAACCCCACCCCATGTTTGAAAACCACTCATCCTCATCAGGGCGTGACCCTGACCATGATCTTTTTTTTTTCTCTATACTTAACTTATATGGACGGACAAACCAATGTCAGCATGCTTAGACCATCAAAAACAAATTAAACCAAAAAGCAAATGTACTTTGGGATGGATTCATGGACATCACACAGCTGCTGCATCACAAAGAAGTCTGTAGTTAACCAGTTAAGTTGACATTTGACCATGTTTTGCTGTACAGCAGACCTGACTTTCTTATCCACACGTCATGCTGCAGATTCATCAGGACAAGTACTGCTTTTCCAGTGTCACCACATTTCAAGGTTTGAAAATAGAACAGTGACATGCAACATGTGTCACCTTGTGCTTCACGAAACTGCCAGTGCGTGGGGTTTCAGAACCATAGGCACGGCTATGATGACTCGCATGCACAGGTGTCATTTATAAACGTGCAGTCTTTTTTTCATGTGGGTACAACACCAGCATGTCTCTCCATTAAGAACCTGAATTGAGGTTTCTGAGGTCACTTGGAGGATTTTTAGTTTAACCATGACAACCTGCAGAGATATTTCTGTGCATGTTCACAGAAACATAATTTAAGCTTCAGAGTTTATAGTTTGAAAGTACAAAAGTTTAGAAGGAAAAGGAAAGAGTACTTGTCATTATGTAAATGTGAGTGAGACATTTTTCAAACTGTGGCATTAATTAACTCAGTTCCTCTTTAAATAACTTTATTTACATGATGTCAGTTTAATTATAATAAAGAGATTATTTATTTATTTCTTTTAAATTAGTTTCATATTCCAAAGGCATGTTTGTCACCTGAACTGATGGAGGTGTGTGAATATCTTTATCTGTGTATATTATCTGTGACTGATGGGCATCCTGTCCTGTGTGAGTGCCTGCTGATAGAATGAATAGATGGATGGATTGATGAAAGTTGTCAGGTCATGGACAACTGAAATGAGCCACTTGACTCAGATACAAAGCCATACATTGTCAATGTTATCCCTGACATGCCTTAAACAGGTTAAACGAAGGTTAACAAGGTGGACATGAGGGATATTTCCAGGGTCCTCTGCCATAGTGACAAAACATCTAAACATTTTGACTTACAGTGCTTACACAATGCATTTGGGGGGCACTGACTATTTATATGGGAAAGGAATTTAGCTTTGACACAAGTGCACTGTTGTGGGAGAGATATGAACTTTTGCAGGTGAACCATGGTGTTGTGCTGAACCATCAAGAGTGTTGAGAACATCTGGTCTGTCTCGAGAAATGAACCAAAGCAATTAAGAAAGATCTTTTGCCTTTTGGTGGCACTGACTATTTATGATCTTATTTATGACTCTTTTGATTTGGATTCATGCTTTGCTGTGTAGGTAGATGGATGAAGGAACAGACTGATGGTGGATACATGAGTGGAGGCAAGAGTTTGTCATTCTAACCAGAACAGACAGAAACAAACAACATTTTGGTAGCTCTTTTTATGTGTGCTGTCCCATTTCTTAGTAAATGCCAGTGACAGAGTTCCAGATTGGGATGAGCTGCCCACGCTGCTCATTCTGTAATTAGAGAAGGAGAACAGGATGAGAGTGTGTGTGTGTGTGTGTGTGTGTGTGTGTGTGTGTGGATATGAGAAGAAACAAATCAGTGCTGCATTTAACAGATGTGCTGTGCTTGTTTGTGTGTCTGTGTGTGTGTGTGTTCAACTCATGTATGGACATTGCATCTGTATGCTGTTTTCTCCAATTAAACAGTGCCAGCACAACACACACACACACACACACACACACACACACACTCCTTCTTCCTCTCATTACCTGGATCTAGGGATGTTTTCAGGCAGCTTTTTAGGGACAGTGCAAAATTGACTATGAACACACAAACACACATCGTTTTTGAGCAGTGTGTTGCACATACAGTGGCACATAAACACAACCTCCCTCTTTGTTTTCTGGCCATTGCTCTATCTTGCAACCTGTTTTGTGCATGGTTCAGTAACAGTGCACTATGTCATGCTAACCTACACACCAAGAGTTTGTATTTTTAACATTAAGTCATCAGACAAAGTAAATGTGGAACTGACTTTACTTTTTTGAGTAATATTAGCTGGTCTGTCTTGTGTTGTTGACCTTGCTTGATGTTTGTCTGTTAGTGGTCATCTCGCTAGTTTTTGATCATAAGTCATATAATCATAAGAAATGTACAATGTAACAACATATTTACAACAGTGGGATTACACTCTGTGGACGCTAAATTGCAAACATACCAATATTTATGTGATGTTGCTTAAAACAAAATGTGACCAAAAATCTGTAGCTCTTACATGCAACTTTTACTCCTATCTACAGTATATCCCGAAGGTTTCTACAGAGGGGTGTGTTCATATATCATTCATAGCGTGGTTTCTAAAACATTTTATTCCCACAAACATAGTGAAAATTGATTTTTTTTTTCATAGTTTTTGACAGTATGTTCTGATTCATGGAGTGATGAAAAGATCCAAAATTCCTTCTGTAAAAATCTTTGACTCTAATATGTCAAACCAAAAAAGAACTTTGAAGCTGGCTTTATCCAATGTTCAGATATCTGTTCTGGAAATGTATGAAAAATAATGCATATTTTATGAGATAAGACATCATTTGCATCACAAAACTTTCAGAAAACAATACAGGCATTTTAGCGAATGATGTGACTTCTGTCTCACACATCTTCACTTCAATACCTATTCACATTTTCAAAATGAAAAATGTTAAAAAGCAAATGTGTGAAACATTGTTGACTCGCAAATACCAGCTTCAAAAATCCAGGATTAGTTGGGCTTCATTTCAAACAAACAAGTTTTGTGAAAATTATTCAGAAGACAAAACAATTACCCAAACTGTCTGTTGTAAACATCAATCACAGACTATTACAGACATTTTGGATCTACCTAAGTGGTTTAGATAATTGGGATAAACTGCTGGCTTATTTACAATCTGTCTGACTGCTTGTGGTTCTTCTGACTTTGTTGTAGAGATGTTCCAAATTTCAACAATTCCCTTTGTGAATATGTTATCAACGCTGATAGAAATGATGAACAAAAGTATGGAAATAAGGCTGCTGTTGCAGCTCCCAATACAGTTTAAGATGCAAGATGAGCTCGTGCTGAAGCCATAGGAAACACTGACAAGTGGAGCAAACCACAGTCAACAGAGCAAAATGTAGGCATAAAGAGTGTGTGAGCTGACCAGGGGCATTAAAGGCACCGGATGGCAGATTAAATTTAGAAGGAATAGAAAAGAATATATGGAAAACTATCAGTCTGTGTCATAAATCATTTCAAATGGAGACAACAATCTAGAGCATGGAGAAAACTTATGTCCTTGTGTGGGAAATCTACAGCACCTCAAATTCATTTATCAAGGGAAAATAAACAACATTTACTTATGGCGCTCTTCTTAGGAGATCATTTGCCCAGAAACACTTCATAAACACTGTACACACTGTAAGAAAGACTTTGGTGATGTCAGTTTAGGACAGGCAGGAAATGCAGCTGTAGCCAGGTGTAAAAAAAGGAAAAAACTCAACTGAATAACTGAATATACTAAAAGAAAAGAGACTGTTTATTTGTTGTATCTTTTATCTGTTTACATCCACAAATTGTTAGTTTTCCTATTGCAATTGAATGCACCACACAGTTCACATCCTAGCCTCAGCAGCCAAGCAGACGTTACGCAGGCCACGTTCAGCCTGTCGGCGCGAAAACTGCATCGTTCTTTCGGCTCTTCCCAGTCTCAGACAGAGAAGTGAGGGCAGCTGTGTGCTAAGAAGGAGGAAAAGAGTAGGAGAAAACTGAGTTTACTTGTGAAAAGGAAGAAAAAAGAGTTGTAGCACATCCACTGGAGGTCCGGAGCCATGTGACAGACGGAACGAAGGAGGAAAAGTTACGTCGGCTAACCGCTTACCTTTCATCTGGAAAGTTGCTACGAAGTCCGACACCGGTGTGCTCCACCTTGATATACACAGAACAACGGTGAGAAAAGCTATTTTAGCTACTGTGGTGCTATTGTTTACTTGTTTTCTGTGTACTAAAAGAAAGCAGTGGTGATGTTAATGTTATGAGTGAACTGAAGTGAATAATGGTGCAATGTTTCTGAACATATTTACAGTGTGATTATCAATTCATGCTGATGTGTGTGTATAATTAAAGAGGAAGTGTTTTATTTTCCTAATGTCAATTTAAAGGGAACAGAAGAGTAATTTCATATGTTGTGATTAATGTAAAACTGTTTTTACATTAATCACATTTTTAATCATAATTTCTAATTTTACTATGCAATTTATTGAACACACAACTCAGCTGAGTTTAAAGTAATTAGAGAGTAATTTTTTGTGCATTTCTCTGTCATGAATAGGCCTATAGTGAAAGAGTAAATTAAGCACACCTCTGTAATATCTCTAAGTCTTAACTCAGAATGTGTACTGTTATATTATTTGCACATGGTTCTGATATGGTTATGATAAATGATATTTTGAATGTATTATTGAAACACTGTTCACATGAACAGCAGTTAAATATGTGAGCACTTTAATGCTTAGTTCTCATAATTGATACACTTTAGACTGAATGTTGTACAACTGAGAAAGATCTAAGATTTGAATAGAAATGAGGATTTATGTCAGAATTAGATGTAAAGGTGTACATCTTTTTGACAACTGATATCCTGAATGATGCATCTGAGAATGAATGAATGGTGTTGAATGTAAACTTTCTGACCCTGCCTGTAGGTCAGGTTTTTTTGGAGGACTGATGTGGTCCCGGACAAACTTCTTGCTGAAACCGATGGTGAGCCAAGCACCCTGAAGAAAGTCCAGCACCGAGGAGATATCCACGTACACACACCCATTACACACTTACATCACAATATAAGGATCCTTGAAATCAGGTGAACTGCAGTAACTCTATGACAAATAGACCTGAAACAACTTATATTTTTTGTTTAAGGGCCCCAACGGATATTTTTTATTTCCAAGTGCGCACATGTTCTCATTTTTCTAATTATTTGGGTTATTTTGTATTCTGTACAAACCAGACAAATTACTTTGTTTATTGTTAAAAATTATAAGAGTGGCTACTCAACTGTTACTCTTGTGTTGGTCTCATTATTGTTGCTCAGTATTGTGGCTCCTGTCGAATTTAGCATCTTCTGATTTTGGCCCAGGTTTCATTACTAGTCTAAGTCATCATTACACTGTAATCCACTTTTTATATCTTTAAAATTGGTTACACAACCATGTATAAACTGCAGTATGCCTACGGAGTCAGTCAAACCAAAGGAATATATGAAGTACTTTTCTTCTGCTGGAAGGTTCATATTTCATTAAGTCATCAACAAAAATGTAATGAGCGGTTTGAAGAGGATGTTTTTCATCCTGTGGTAAAGCCATGAGAAGGGCAGAGGACGTGCACATCAGTGATTTAGTGCCATGCGTCATTGACCTAAACTGAGCAGGCAAGCAAGGCAGGTGCAAATCCAAGTGGTCCTTGACAGCAAAACAGCGCAGAGCCAGTTGATGACTGGCTCACCTCTGCTCCCAGTTCAGCACAGTCAACATCTCAGCAGCTAGTCACGCAAGTTCCAAAGGGCACAGGTTTGAAAAAAAATAAATAAATAAAACTGTGTGCTTAATGAAAATCCTTCAAAAACATTGTATCAGTTTAAGCATGATGATGACAGTACTTACCTCATCTTACCTTACCTCACCTATCTGACAAGGGTTCGCTCCAAGAACTTCATTTTGTGTTGTTTGTTTTGTTCTTTGCTATATTCCCCAAGGACCCCTCATGGGGCCCTTTTGGAACTACAGTTTTATACATCAAAGACGGAAGATGTGATGTTTGAAAAATGTGATATAACAAGAAAGAATCCTGAAATTATCCCACATATTAAAAGGGTCCATTTCTGTCATTGTTCTCTCCACATTACTTACCAGGGTTGCAATTATTGGCAAATATTTCTCCTGCTTTATTATTTTTTTCTTTTTTCTCTCTCTTTTTCTTACCACATGCTGCACAGACCCCATGTTTAGCTTCAGTCGACTATAATGCTGTGGCTGCCATGTCACACAGTAGCATGCACAGGGCAGGGACAAAAAAATGAAATGGTTAAATGTTCTTGCTAATTACCTCTAAAAGTAAAAATAAAATTAGAGGTACTGCTAAAAAAAATCTGTTACAGTGTGCTAACAACCACAAATGCCACTGGTTTGAACATCTTAATTACTTCTTTGGAGAAGGTCAGTAAACTTGGCTGTTTCTTACTCTGGGTGTCTTGGATGAAGAGATTTAGCCATTCTTGACCCGCTCTACTACCTGAGTCACCACAATGAACTGATAAGATATAGGGTGTTATTTCAGGCTAATTCCTATTACAGTAGCTCCAAATGCATAAAATACATAAACAGTCTAGAGCCAGTTTTTAGTTTGTCCACTTAACATGGCAAAGAGGTCCCACAGTATCTATACACATAAAAGTCCTATTCTATAGTAACAAGCATGATTATCAGGTGATTATACATTAATGAAAGCCGAGTTATGATTATTATATTTTATTTCTGCCATGGTTTGTGAATAAATAAAGCCACACTAGAATATACTGGAGGTCAAAAGTTGTAGTCTGTGAAGACCAGCAGAAATGTTGGTTCTGACAGAATCATCACTGCTGCAACGCTGCAATTCCTTGCTGCAAAACAAAACAAAAAAAAAAAAAAAAAAAAAACAAACAAACAAAAAAAAGTAGCATTGTGATGACAGCGGTTTCTGCTGAGACACCATGTTTTCTCCTCTGCATCCAGTACAAGCTCAGTAACAACAGTGTGTATCTGTACCCCCCTCTGCACAATGTCTCTGTCTGAATCCATATTCTGGCAGCTCCTAACAGGTTACACCGCCTCTTGAACTCTTCTAAATACACAGATATGAGTAATATCCTGAGTTGAAAAAGAGAAACATACATTTAGTCCTTTAACTTCTCTGCCAAATAGAACCTAATGTGTGTCACTCATTTTCTGGCCAGTTTGAACTGATTTTCTACTCTGGGATGTTTGATAAACAGAGGCCCTGGGCCATTTTTATTACAAATAAACCAAGAGGTGTAAACATGGAGTGACATGGACTGACAGGTAACTCATTGGACAGCAAGTCATGCTGTCAGTCTGTGTTTTAATGAGAAATGCCATACAGTATGGTGTGACACAGCACAGCAACCATGTTTTACTTTCTAATAAATGACTGCACTCATGCGGTGACATGCACACTTTGCCATGGTTACCAAATGATCTTGTATCATTAGATTTTATCACGTTCCTTAACAGCTATAATGATAACCAGATGGACCACATGCATTTAACAGTAGTTGGCATTTGAATTCACACTAAACCACTCTGCTGCTCAGCTGCTCCCACTCCTGTCCTCACATCACCTCTGTCCGCCAAACCCTGCACTGGCTTCCTGACCCACAACAAATCCAAATTAAAATTCTTCTCCTAACTCACAAAGAGCTCCATAACCAGGCCTCCTGCTACCTTACCAACCTGCTCCACCACCCCAGCACACTCCATCCCATAGCCTCTCCTCCACTAATGCCAACCTCCTGTCTCCACCACTGAGGACTAAAGTCTGGACCGGGCGGTGACAGAGCCTTCTCCATAGCTGCCTCTTCCCAAACAAATCAGAAACTGTACCAACCTGTCTACATTCAGGTCATTACTCAGAGATCACCTGTTTAGGATATTTTACTCAATCTGATTTATTTAACTATTTAATTATTGCCACTTATTTAATGAGAGCTGTAATTGAAAAGGCTTCCTGCCTCTTCACACTTGTAATTGTCTTTATGGGCATCTTTCAGTAGATGTCCTGCAACAGGAAGTGAAGAGTTAACTGCTGCTTTAAGCCTAATTCAGACCAATTCCAGCAGAAAGCGAGGTACTGTGTTGTGGCCGTGGTGGTGAATTTATGCCATTTAGCAATCCGTGGTGGAGAAGTTGAGCCAGATTCAACTTTTAGAGAAATATAACGGCATGACGGTGCTGTGGCCAATCTGATGACAGACCAGTTAAACTCATATGAATAAACAGGGCACTATAGTAGGTGGAGTTCATGGACTCCCCTTGGTCTGTGTCCATTTTTTTTTGAGAGAGAGAGCGTGATTGAGTGACAGACAATGAATGAGAGTAAGGGACTACCAATAGCAAGTGAGTCACTGAATCAGAGATGCAAAGTTATTGTGTGATTGTCTCATAGTGATTATGTGTATCACATATTAAATTCAATTCACTGCAATGCCTGAATTGGTCTGAATGGCCATACTGCTCTCTGTCCTCGTTGTCTCTCTCTTAATGAAGCCACGGGCAATAAGCACTAAACACACTGCCAATGAGAATACTCATCCTTCTATCACCCCGAAAAAAGTCTGAACTAAGTCCGATACGATCAGAAATTCGAATTTCTTGCTGCATGTAAACCTACTGTCTGTTATTCATTCAGTACGACTCTGGCTCTCCAATTCTCTGTTTTTTCTCTCATCTTGTCGTATGATTGAAGCAGCAGCGTTTGTATCTTCATTATACAGCGTCCTCACAGAAGCCCTTGACTGCTTTGCTCTACTGTATGTGCGTGTGTGGAGAGCAAAGATAAATGGATGTGTGAATGTTGTCAGATGTAGTTACATATAAATGCACGGCACAAAAGCTTTGTTCTCAGCTGTGTATTGCAACGTTAATCCACCACCTATTAGCTATAGTGTAAGACGTGTATGCTGAAATTACATTATTGCTATACTTTAAAGCAGCGGTTTTCAAAGTGTGAGGGGCACCGGAGGACTTCGGGGGGGGGGCACAGTGTGAGAAAAACATACGCCTGAAAAAAAAAAAAAAGGGAAAAAAGTGTATCTCAGGGTTGCCAGATTGGGCGCTCCTGCCCAATAGGGTGGTCTTGCATTCTAAACCCAAATATGGATTTGGGCGGGTGGATAAAAATTGGGCTGGTTTCGGATCAGTTCGGCAGGTTTTTGTAGCCGGAACACAGGCCCTTCTTCCTGTGACCGTCTGTTCAGCAGGCAGCAGACTCACTCACTTATTCACTCACACACACCCACTACAGCTCTGGCTGGATTTGTATTTTTGCTAGGTCAGTTTTTTATCAACTCCAGATGTTTTACAGTTGTTCTACCTGGCGACGACGTAGCTTACACACCCACAGAGACCCGTTATTACGGACAGCAACTGAGACATTTCTTAAGTTAGGTTACGTTATAAGTTAATCAAGATCCAACACAATGCGGATCGTGCACTGCATGGGGGTGGAAAGCTGCTGAGTGACAGCCCGCGCTGTGCGGGTTCCATAGAAACCGCACTGGGGAAACCCCACAACATTGGTGAGACATTTCTCCTCCCTGCTGATGATGGGCGAAGCTGCTGCTGCCAAGCTGGATGCCATCCCGATGTCTAACAACACCATCCGCCGCATCTCCGACATGGCAGCTGTTGTGAAGGAGCAGTATGGAAGAATTATCCTATCTTTATTTATTATATTTATTAAGAGTGTAGATTTTCAGTTTGAGAGCATGATTTCTCCTTCTCGTCTCAGATTTATTCTCCTCGTGCTCACATTTTGTGCTCACACTCAGATTTCTGCTGCTTGGACTCCAAAATCACATGCTTGTGCTCACATTTCTTCTTCTTGGACACAAACATTTCGCTCACACTCAAATATGTCCTGTGTGCTCTCAGATCTAAAGTCTGCGCTCACATCTAATGTGCTCGCACTCAGAACAAGCACGTCCTCTCAGGTTGAGGCGTCTGCTCAGACTGAAGGATGTCCCTCCCTGTGTTTAAATTAGTGTGTTTCACCAGCCAATAAGGAGACAGCTAGAGTGTGGACCAATCTTGGGTGTGTTCCTTCGCTGTTTTTGAGCGCTCCGTAGGGGCGGGTATATGGTCTGTATGTAAAACTGCTTCTCTCTTTAAATACACCAATTTACCATATTAGCCAGCTATTTGAATCGTCACCTATTTAAGACGCCAGATTTTTTCAAATTTTATATTTGAATGCGAGCGAAATGTTTGTGTCCAAGAAGAAGAAATGTGAGTACAAGCATGTGATTTTGGAGTCCAAGCAGCGGAAATCTGAGTGTGAGCACGAGGAGAATGAGTCTGAGACGAGAAGGAGAAATCGTGCTCTCAAACTGAAAATCTACACTCTTGAATAAAGACAGGATAATTCTTCCATAGAGCAGGTGCTGGACGCTATCCATGAGAGCCCTTTCTTCTCCATTCAGCTGGATGAGTCCACCGATATGGCAAACTGTGCACAGCTAATGGTGTATGTGGTCAGAGCTCAGTGTCCAGGAGGAGTTTCTGTTTTGCCATCCTCTGCTGGCGCGCACTACAGCAGAAGAAATTTTCAAGGCTTTGAATGACTTCATTAAGGAAAATCATTGACTGGAGCCCCTGTTGTGCAATATGTACCGATGGTGCGAGGGCAATGACAGGCCACTACAGCGGTCTAGTAAAACAGGTGCACGCGGTTGCACCCGCCGCTGTTTGGTCATACTGTATTATCCATCGGCAGGCCTGGGGCAACCAAGAGGATGCCCAAAGAGCTGCACGATCCTGGATGAGGCTGTAAAAATCGTAAGCCTAATTAAATCTTGCGCCATGATTGCCCGTCTCTTCTCTATTCTCTGCAATGAGATGGGGGCTCACTTCCATCAGCTGCTCCTGCACTCCGAGGTCTGGTGGCTGTTGAGGGGCAAGGTTAACGAAGCCCTCCTCTGCCTCACCGAAATTGACTCCCCACTGGTGAAGCATATGGAGGACATAAAGTGGGTTGCAATGCTGGCATATCTGTCAGCATTATCTTCGACCGGATAAACACACTGAACACTTCTCTGCAAGGCAAAGAGTGCTGTGTCTTTTTGGCACACAAGTCTCTGAATTCAGGAAAGAGTTGGACCTCTGGTACGCTTGTGTTTAACAGGGCTCAGTGGAAATGTTCCCAACCTTGGAGGATGTTGTGGAGAAGACAAGACTGCAACTGGACTGTGTACAACAGGTGCTCATTGCACATTTGAAGGGGTTGCGTGAGCAGTTTGGAGACTATTTTGGAGAGGAGACCTTGGCAAATCAGTGGGTGAGAAATCCGTTCTCTTTCCTAGTGACACCCTGAGACTGAGTTCCCCCACCTCACCAAAAAGGCTGTAAAATGCTCATCCCCTTCACCTCCACTTACCTGTGTGAGTTTGGATTTTCCGCATTGACTATGATTAAAAGCAAGTACTGGTCACAGCTGGGGTAGAGGATGATCTGCGTTTATTCCTTTCTACAGCGCATCCCCGCATCAACCGCCTGTACACATCAAAGACACAGACTCATTGTTTCCACTAAATTAGAGGTGAGCAAAGTAAGGTGGCAAGATTTACAATCGGTTTATTGCCGTCATGATTTATGCACAGTGTTTAGACAGTGATATGAAAAGCAGCGCTGCCCATGGTGCGCAGGTATGATAAAAATGTCTGACTGACGTTGATCTGTTCATTATTATTCATTACTTGATTTGAGGAATTGCACAGATGATTTTGTTGAATTGAGGTTATGGCTATTTGAGTCTGTTCTCAATTTAGTTACTGGAATGGGGAGATCATTTTCAGTGTTTCAGCCCACTATGTAAGCGTTAATGTGGGATAACGTTGGATGAGTGAACGTGTTTAAAAAATCTGTGGAAAAGTTAAATTGTGCTTTTTTTTTTTTTTTTTAAGATTTAAGATTAAGAATTTTTTTAACAAAAATAATGTAAAAAAATGTATTCAAAATATGTTTAAGAAAGATAAAAGTTAAAAACATTAAAAAATATTTGAGCACATTCACAGATAAAGATGTTTAAAATGTTTTAAAAATATGTTTAAGAACATACAAACATGTTGAGATGTCTAGAAAAATAAAGATGTGCATGACATTTATTGTTGAAATCTTTTTTAAGCCTGCGTGAAACATACAAAGCAACATTAATAACAGTAATATAAGTAATAATAATGATCCCACACTTTGAAAACCCATTTTAGAGTAAACTAATATAAGTTATATAAATAACAAGTATATAGAAAGAACAGAATCCACTCTGGCTTCATGAGAAATTCAAACAAAACTGCCATGCTTGTGTCATCTTTTTCAACAGAAAGAACCTGCAAGTTTCAAGGATTTAATACAATCCTAATAATCGTACTAAACCTGTGACAACTAAAGTAGATGCAATGTAGCTGATATGCAGTGGTGTCTCTGCCAGGCTTTAGCTTGGGCTCCAGAAGTAAAAGTCACATTCATTTCTGCACAGACAATGTGAGGTGACTCATACTGCAGTCGGAGCTCTTCTATGACTTGGATGGACATGGAACTCTCCTGGTTGAATCACAAGTACAAATCATTAATAGCTGTGGTAAGAAAATGTAAATGTCCTCAGGCACTCCTGAGTTGCATTTAAAGCTTTATTTAGTCAGCCGTATTGGTGAAAACAAAGACATGTTTTGCCCTTCATCAGCACTACTGCATCCAAAACATCCAACACCCACCAGAAACAAATCACATTAAGATGAGAGCAGTGTTAATTTTGTCACCCATTTTTCAGTCTTAGTCTTAGTCTTGTGTCAAAGTTCATTGTTAGTCTTAGTCACTTTTAGTCTTTCACAAATCATTTTTGTTAATCATATTTTAGTCGACTAAAAGTCTCAAAACTTTAGTCTAGTTTTAGTCAAACGTGAACACACGGTATTTTAGTCCAGTTTTAGTCAAAACATTTTAGTTTTAGTTTCTATTTATTTCAGGAATATTTTTTTGGTTTATTCATTCCAGTTCACTTGTGTTCCACAGCTAACATATTGATTAAATGTCTTGATTGAATTGAATGAATTCATCTTCAATGCAACTTTGCTAAGTGTCTTGTCTGTTGTTTCAATACACACTTAATATGAACTTGATTTCATTTTTCATATTTATACCCCTATACCAGGGGTGTCAAACTCATTTTCACAGAGGGCCACATCAGCATAATGGTTGCCCTTGATGGGCCACATTAACAGCATGAATGTAACAAAATGCAATGTAATTTAAAATAAGTTAAACTACACCTTATGATATTGTTAAACTCTTTCTGTATTTATTATGTATTCAATTTACAAATATTACATATGCATTCGCATAGATGAAAAAATAAATGTTCAGTTTTAAACCCACATTACTTGAATCAGTGTTCAAACTATTTAAGCAAATAAAGAAAAATATGTGAGCTTCAATCTGATTGGAGAACGAGGACCCTCTGCTAATCAGATTGATGCTCACAGCGTCATATATCGCCGTGATCGGGTTATTATTGGAGTGAATGGACGGCGTCTCTTACCGCTGCGGACGAGTTTACAGTCAATTGAGAACCCAGAGCATTTCGTACAGACATGGAAGGATACCTTTTGCATAGTATGAGACGCCAGGGGCAAGACAAATCGTCTGTATTTTACAAGTTGGGAGTAAAAGTATGTTAAGACAATCATGCACCTATCACGTTCTCGCGGGCCAGATAAAATGACGTGGCAGGCCACATTTGGCCCGCTGGCCTTGAGTTTGATACTATGCAGTAGACGAAAACAAGGAGTTTATTTTTTATTTCTTGCATGACATTTTCGTCTCGTTTTTATTCGTCAACACAAACGCACATTGGACATTTTTCGTCAGTGTTTTTAGAACATTGTATCGTCTCGTCATCATCTCGTCTTAGTCACGGGAAAAAGGCTCGTTGCCGAACATATTTCGTCTCGTCTCGTCTGACGAAATTAACACTGGATGAGAGGTGGACATACAGTGCTTTTCATCAAACCCACCTCCTTGAAGCATGACACCCAATTAAAACTGACAACCTGTGAACATGACAAGTCACAAAAGTTCAGAAAACTCAAAATTTCAAGGCAACTTACTGCAATCAATTTTTGAGTTTCGAGCCCAACAGAAAATGTTGAGTTTTAAAAAAAGTTTCATCATATTATTTTGTTTGTATAATTACATTTTCTTTTTTAGACAAACTTGAAAATTAGAGTTTTGCCAACTTAAAAGTCTATGTTTTCAAACAGTTTGGCCAACTAATAATCTTTTGTTCAGATAATTTACTTTTTACTTTTTTTAGAGTTATACCAACTAAGATTTTTACTTACTCAAAAAAGTAAGTTAGGGTTGTTAACTTAACATTTCAAGTTAAGGTTAATAACATTTAAAATTGCATTTCACAGAATACAAAACAAGTTGAAAGTTTACTTTATACTTTATTTAAAGTAATAATTGGAAACAGTTCCATTTAACATTTCTGAATGCCAACATGTACTACAGCTACTTCAGCAGCAGAGAATCACTCTCAATGCAGCAAACCCAAGTGCAGAACAAGTAGCTCCATAACAATAATAACTTTCAATGTTATTGACCTATGGTCAAATACATTCAAAACATTTTTACCATGTCGTAAACATGTCATTGTGCAGTGCATTACAATTGTAACAACAGCAACAACATTGCTGTCGAAGAAGATCTGTAAAAGCACATATGTGGTTCACAACACAACAGTTTATATAATATATATATTAAAAAAAAAACTAAATACAAAAAAAATACAATTTAACATTGTAAATTGGGCAGAATTATCCAAGTGAATAAAACACCCATAAAAACAAAACAAAAAAGTTTGCCATGCATGTAGCCAAAAGCAACATAAAGCGATGCTACTACCATTTAGCTTCTCAACCCTGATCCAGACAAAAGGAAAACATATTTTAGTTTAATTAGCTTCACTCCAATGAACGGTGGTAAACGGGATTCACTGTGCTTAGTCATCAGATAAACTTCCCAATGGTGTACACAGTCCTGTTTGCCTGTTGTGATTGGTTTATTTACCCAGTTATGTAATTTTTAGAGTCAAATTAGCGAGTGATATTATTTTTGAATCAAATACTTACAGGAAGTAAAGCGCAGCTACGGCACAAGAACAACAGGAAGAATTAGGCCAACAAAATAAAATGTCTATATACGGGGAGATAGACATTTTATTTTGTTGTCTTCAAGCAAACAGGACCATTTACACTGTTGGAAAGTTTACCTGATGACCAAGCAGAGTGAATTCTGCTTACTACCGTGTGTTTGTTTCTTGTTAATGCACACACAGTCTAAGCGATTATATCTATCCTCTTGTCTGGATGGAGGAGGTTAATTACAAGAAAAAGAAATGTTGAATATTGCTTTAAGAAAAAGTATGGCCTTTTTTAGTCAGGCTTTAGCTGACTTACAGTAAAAGCTTGGTTCGAGGTTCCTGACACCCTGTGTGCAGTGGGTGGAAAGTTTCATAAAGATGGTCTCAATCACTTCAAAGGTGTACCTGTTTTCTTTGGGGAAATTGATGTTCAAGGAGCAGGCCAAACAGCAAGGCGAATGCAGTGGGGTGGTCTGGGAGATCTTCCAACATAACATCAAGAAACATTTTAAGAAAGTTATTCTATTTTAGTGGGGGGAGAGGTCCCGCGAGGGGATCCTCCCACACCGTGCGGCCGTCCCTGACCCGCGCGGTGTGTGAAAATGGCTGCGCGTGCCACCAAGTAGTGAGGAAGACACATCTATGGCAGAACCGTTTGTTTGATCTATGGTGGAAAACACATATGTGTCGTGGGGAAGGGGCGGCATGTTTGGTTATTTTGCAATAATTATGCGACACAGTAGGAAATATGCGGCCTTGCGAAAATATGCGGCATTTTGCTGATTACACGGTAATCCACACGATCGCAAAATTGCGAAAAACTGGAGGGACTGACTAAATAAAAGAGCTAGTCTATATCAGAGGCCGTACTGTGCTAATCGTGATGATCACATTTATCTTACAATTCTGATTCATTTTAATGACATAAGAATTGTGATTTTGACAACATGGCTGGGGGGCAGAGAAGACAAGTGCACAGTAAACTGTTCTCCTCCAAACATCCAACAGGAGGAACAAGAAAAACAGGAGTGGAGAGGAACTTAATAACTGATTGATTACATACCATTACAAATCCTATCAATACAACAGGCATGTCCTTGGGATCACAGGCAGCTTTCCTTGTACAGTGTAGGCAGCCAGGGGGTGATAGCCATTCAAAACCTCTGGATCCAGGATTTGTATGTCTCCGTACCTGTTTTCGACAACTCTGTAAGACCTGTAATGTTCCAAGAACCCGGATGAGAGTTTTCAAATGACAAATGACACTTTATCAAGGTTAACCACAATGCCAAGTATCCTGTAGAAGTCTGGGAGCCCACTGCATTGAACAGCAGATATTATCGTGTCTTTTACATAATGCGTCCCATAGAAATGAATGAAATGAGATAGTATCTTGATGTGGATATTTTCTCTTGATTGTGGTCCTCAGTAGTTCATCCAATGATGTTGTTCTGACAGTGTCAATATTGCCAATGTACAGTCGTGGTTTAAACAGTTAGGTCAATCAAAGTGGTATGCCATCATTTGCTGACGTTTTGAAGAGAGAGTAAAAAGTATATTCTTGAAATTGTAAACATCATGCACCACTTTTTTGAAGAAGCTATGCTTGGACTCAAACCTCATTGTCCATAAATCCACTAGGGGTCCAAAGCAGCATATCAGGTGTGGATAATGTTCAGTGAAGTGGTGCTTTGGCTGTAGGTTTAAGTCAGGAAAACAATGAATAAGCAGATTCCGATTTTCAGATATTTTACTTTCCAAGTACCCCGGTATTTCCTCTGTGAATTTGTTGGACACGACAATCTCAACAATCTCCTTTTTCGTTTTCATGCACATTGCCTCCAATACTTCCCTTTGCAAGGTTTGCTTTTGTAATTTTCTGTGGCTTATTGACCCAGTCAGAATACTTGTATGGGAATGATTTTATGTGGTAATTCAGTTCATCAACTGTAATGATTTTTTTTTTTTTTTTAACAGGAATAACGTCTTCAAAAAAAATCATGTAAAATATCAGGTGGAAATACAGTAAATGGGTGGAAGTATGACAGATGCTTACTCAATATACATTCTCTTTAACACCATTCACTCTTTGCTGATCACTAACCTTAAGCTCTGCCACCAAGGTGTTGTGCTGTTCTTCAGTTCTTAATTGAAAATCAGTTGTCTCTGTGGTTCCAATTTTTTTTGACAAAATCTGCAGAACTTATCAACACCGAAACACTCCTACAAGTCTTTGGGCCCCAAGGTTATCTGCACAGACACAGAATATTGTTCTCTTTACAAACCTTCCTAAAACCTCAATAAACACCCCAGTCGGCTCAAGGGAGTGTATATCAGTGGATAAAGAAATGTATCGTACCCAAGCAGTTTTATATCTGTACTCTTTCCAAAAAGAGCTAGCTGAATCGAGAGCAGACTGGAGTAAAACTTGGCAAGTAAATTAAGAACAACCCAATAGACAGCAGTGAGCTTGTGAATTTTTGTCCCCAAAGGGTTACAGATTTCAAAATCATCTATGCAAAGCTCTATAGAAATACCTGTCTCTTGCTCCCGCAAAAGCTTATTGTCTTTGAAGTACTGTCTGTCTTGAAAGGATCTGTATTGGCCTGGTAAGTGCTCTTGACTGAATACTACCTTCTCTAAAACATCAGTCCGTCTTAATGAACTCTCTAGAACTGGAGTGATTGGAACATAAACAAAAGTGTTTTTATGGGTTTGTTCATACAAATATTCAGTTGGTTCAGTTATAGGAAAGTGCTCCTTGAAATACTGATCCCTCCTGTGATCAGTAGACAATATGCCCATAGGTTCAGTAGTTAAAATTAATGGATTTGTTTAGAATATTGCTTCATTAATTTCCCAAGCAACACTATCATCTATTTCAATACTGTGTTTTGTAAGCACCTCTTTGATTCTTTGGAGAGAATGAAATTTGGAAAACTGCAGGATATCATGAAATTCTTCAACTATTTTCTGGACTTCACTTTTAGAAACATGCAACAGTGTTTGCATGCACAGAAAAAGAGATGCAAGTTTGTGTTCCAATGTTTTAGCATCTACATCCTCTGAACTAACATTTTCATATGATTCTTGTGTTAGACCACTTTGTGAAGTCCCTGCCTCAACAAGGACAGCAAAAGTTTGGTTTAAGACATGAGGTTCACTTTCAGAAAATTCTGAAGTTTAAAACTCCCTAAGTATATGATTCTTGTAGTTTCTACTTTTGTGACTACTGAAACTTGTTAAATTGTTTGTTTCAAAGTCACACCTTTGAAAGGGACAATGCACAGTCTCTTTATTTCTTAGATGATGTCCAGGATGAACCAAAAACTTGCGTTCACTACATATATCTCAGAATTCACATAATTCACAGGAAAAATGTGAATTCTCTTGCCGTTTGACAGTCCTTGCTGTGTGATCTGGAAAGGTGTGATCTGAGTGCACCAGCTGTTTTGAAGTTAGACACACAGTCAATATGGATACAGGGCCAGTGTGCTCCTCTTCCGTGCTGTAGCCAGTGGTGTCTCAAAAGAACATCTTGGTTGGACCCAACAAATGTACAGAACTTGCACTGCACATATGACCTAAAATGAAAATTAGCAGGAGACAACAATTAGTTGGTTAATTAGTTAATTAGTTGGTTTTAACCAGAACACATGAAAAACATACAATTTTAAAGCTGATATTACAATGAGTGTACTCATCAGGAAAAGGGGCTCAGCTCATCCACACTAGTCTAGAAATGTTTGTAGCCTCTTTTTGGATTAAAGAGGACAGTGGACAAGAGCAGCCACTTAAGATAAGCATTTTAAATATATATATTTAAGCAGCCCGGGTGAAAACCAGCTGCAATGCCTCATTTGTCCACGGGGAGGAGCAGTAACGTAAAGATACGCCAGGGTGAGCAGGTGAGCCGATCAGCTGAGACAGAGCACAGTCATGGATGTGGCTAGTGGTGCAACGGATCATTGTTGATCCGCGATCCGTTCATACCGCTCCCCACAGACCGGCACCAAGTGATCCGCGGATCGGTTGATGGAAAAAATACGTTATGTGTGTTAATAAGTATGTGAAACACGTAAATACGTGATAAGATAACACTGAGGCACCGCTGCAGCCGCTCGTATCTACAGCTCCATGTGGTGCACAACAACAACAACATCAACAACATGTCCCACCTCCCCCTTTCAAATAAACTGGTAATTTAAAAAAAAAAAAAAAAAAAAAAAACTCGGCTCGTATCGGCAGCTCTGACATGGCAGCCCTGTAACGTCTGATGGACCGTGTTTTTTTTGTAACTTTTTTTAAGGGCCGTATCTGTTTGATGCTTTCTGAAGCCTACAGTATGCAACACGCTTGATTTATGAGTATTTATTCCTCAGACCGTCGTAGCAGTTATATTGATGGCTATATGAACAGCTTTTATAGACCAGTGTGTCCAGCTGTACACTACATGCAGATCAGGAGTGAGCGAGGAGAGAAGAGACACATCAGTAATTCTGTAAGGACAGAGCAGCCTAGATGTTGTTGATTTAGTAAACAGTGACATGTTAGATATAAACACCATAAATACTTGCCCTCCTTTATGACTATTGAATAATAACATAACCTAATAAATCTGTCGGCTGCTTTCCAGTCCGGTCCAATTGCCGGTCTCTGCGCGTGTAGGATACATTATGTGTCATTAATCGACTTTTTTTTTTTTTTTTCATTTTTGTCCATCCCATAGGTTAAATCCTGCATAAATAAATTGAACCATAAATGAAACTCACAGATTCAAACTTCTGTATTTTGACATAAGTCTTTCGTTTATTCAGTTTCGGACCTTGGTGAGGGGTGGAGGAGTGGGCTGAGGGGGGTCAGGTGTTGAAGGTGGCAGGCTGAGGAGTGGAGGGGGAGGGTGGCTGGCCATGAATGAAACTCCAGGCAAGCAAATCAAACAATCAAAATAGTATAATAAATCTATATATCCAATAATTTTTTTGTTTGTTTTTGTTTTTCGTTGTCATTTAGCAACAGTAGCCATGGCGCTGTGACTCAGGGTCAGCCTTCTGGGGACTTCTAAGTCTTTCATTTATGAAAATACAGTAAATAAGTCATCCTCCTGTTCATGAACACACTCAAATCACAAGGCTACTGTATAGTATACAGTAGTTAAACCAGCTGCAATCTGTGATCTGTGTGACACTGGGAGACCAAAAAGCCCAGTAAGTGCAAACAAAAGGTTGAGCAATGAGAATTAATAAGTTGTTTGTACAAGCTCACCTGGCCTAAAGCGTGTACTGAATACTGGAACAACTGCAAAAATCTTCCAAAAGGCTGTTAATCACCTGTAATTCTTCCTCTTTAAATGGAAATTCACAAAAAAGTTCTTGCTTCATGAAGTTTCATTTATGGTTCAATTTATTTATGCGGGATTTAACCTATGGGATGAACAAAAATGAAAATACAGTAAATGAGTCATCCTCCTGTTTATGAACACGATCAAATCACAAGGCTACTGTATAGTATACGGTAGTGAAACTAGCCATTTTCCGCTCTGATTTGTGTGACACTGGGAGACCAAAAAGCCCAGTAAGTGCAAACAAAAGCTTGAGCAATGAGGTGTGTAAGCTACATCATCTCCAGGTAGAACAACTGTAAAAAGATTCTGTGAGAGAAGCGCCATCTTCAGGTCATACCCTGTAATTAAACAAATAGGTGGAGTTACAGTAAAAAATAGACACACCCAGGAGAAGGAGGGGGGTCATTCCAGCACTGGAACTTGGCAGTTGGCTGTAAGTCGGCTGGAAGACAGCTGCCATTCAGCTGGCTTTCGGCTTGAAGGGGAACTTTTGAGTTGTTACTACTGTAGTTGCTGAAGTGACTGTCATTCCAAGCATGGGCTATGACCAGGAAAGAACTCTGGGATGTCAAATTACACTAACCCTAAGCTGGCTGTGGCTCAGGAGGTAGAGCGGGTTGTTGAGTAACAAGGTACTGAACCCCAAATTGCTCCTGAAGGCTGCACTCTCGGTGTGTGAATGTACACGAATGGTTAGCACCTTGCATTGTGTATGATGGTGTGATTGAGATATGTAGTGCAGAAGCGCCTTGAGTGGTCAGAAAGACTAAAAAGGCACAGCACCTTTTTAGCCTCAGACAACTCAAGGCGCTAAGTATAGTCCATTTACCATTTTCCTCAGCCTGAATGCTAATCTAATGTTTCCAACAGAAGAACTAATTCACCCAAGGTGTTATCCAACCTTAACCTGACACAAAACCATCTGAGAAGTCGTAAACTGTTTGATAAAAGGCAAAACCTACTTGCCAGTTGTATGATGTATGTATGTGTGGCGAGGATAAGGTGCGTAAGGGAGATTAAACCAAATTAAGAGGGGGGGGGGGATACCACAAACCAGTCACCAGCACCACCACCAGTCTCCAGCAACTAAGAAAAGAAAGAAACAAATTAGTGGGCAAATTACAATTAGAAAAAAGAACACAAGATAATCCACAGTTAATAGAATGATCAGTACACTAATCAAACCAAATCAGAATAAACAAAAAAAAAAACAATTATAATACAAAATTATAATAAACTAAACACCCATTCAACCATACGCAGGGACCAAGCCCTGGTTAAAACACAGGCGTGATAAACGTTGACTGAAGCTGATCTAGTGCACAATACAAATCATGCCAAGCACCCAAACAAACAGCACGCAGCCGTACACAGCGCAGCATGGAGAGACAACGTTTCAAAGGGAGATAAAGCCTCGCAGAAACAGCGCAGTGGAGGTGAAACTTCACCAGAGGCAGAGCTTCAGCGGAGACACACAGCGTGGAGAGACAACGTTTCCCCGGAAACAAAACAGCAGCGACCCCCAAGCAGCTGATCACAGCAACTCCTAATTACAGGAAAACGCTGTCAATATTACTTTAAAATACTGCGGTTGCTCGCGTGTACTAGAAACACACATACCTGTTTTAAGACACACGCTCGCACATAGGAGGGAGGGAGAGAGAGGACACCGGCTGTCGCTGGCATTCACCTGTGACCACACTAGTGTTAGCCATCAGACAGTATCAACAATGCCAAGTTAGAGAGGGACACTTACCAAATAAATACACCACTGCACATAGGGGAGCACGGAGCAGCACACATATACAATCACACAAATACCATGAGCACGCAGAAAAGTTTAAGCAACTAATGTGCTGAGGCAGTGGGTAGCCATTACAGATTACACCTCCTATATTAACCATCTGTTTACAGAGGCCATCAAGGTGTTGCATCCTGTGGTACACATGACATGATGGTATTTTTTATTGTGAAGACAGAGAAATAGCAGGTCTGCTTTCACACCTTCACACAATGGATGTTTGGGGTGAGGGGTTTTTGAGAGGCTGGAAACCAACAGAGATTCCATTAAGCTGCAGATATTGAAGGTGGGGAGTGTTGGCCTCCATGTACTTTATGCTGTGTTTTGTTGTTGTGTTTTTTAAACACAGCATCCACTTTGCTTTATGGCTTGAATAGTGGTCATATTAGCAACGGTTGTTATGTGAACAAGAACAACAGAAATTGGTTTAGCGCAGAAATCACATGTTGTAAATCTTACCCAAGGAGCCTAATGCAAGAAAAGTACAACAGGCCCTCACAGCAATGTCACTGAAATAAAGAGTAAATATTCCATTTAATGAATGAGTGAACACTTTGAATCTTTAAAATAGAATGTCCCCTGGCACTGGGAGTAGTCTTGCAATGAATTGTTGAGATGTGGGTGTGTGTGCGTGCATGTCAGCTCATCTGCAAGCCTCTGCAACCTAAGTCACCCATAACTTAACAAACTTCTTTAGATTCAGAGATGTCTTTGCAGAAGTTTAATTCCTGCATTACACCTTAAAATATCCAATTCTATCACCTTCCTCGCTTTCTAAGGATATTTGGTTCACACACACACACATCAATGGAGATCTCTCTCCCTCTATAAAGACAGGTGATATCAACGCAAATATGAATATAATCAAAAATAATATGCTGTCTCGGGGGTTAGAAATCAAATTTCCTGAGGCGCACAGAGAGGTTCATTTCCCCAGCACTGCCACTTCTCTGTGGTCCAGCCAGTCACAGCACCAGCTGACAGACTGGATGACATAACAGCAAGACTTTATCAGGTCCAAACGCACACAACCTTATTAGAGCTCAAACAGAAAGGCCATATTGCACCACAGTGGTTATTGGTGGGAATCAGTGACAACTCTATGTACCAATTCCCTCTGCCTTATTTAATTCACTCTCTCTATAACCTCTCCCCTTGCTATTAAACCTCCTGCCACCACAGAGATCTCATCACCATAGACTAATAGTGTAATCTTCCCATACAGGGTCTAATATGAGAGCACAGTTCTGTTCATATAAAATGCATTACGGGTTGTCTCATTCTTCACTGACCAACAAAATTGGACAAATCAGTATAGTAGTGCAAATTGTATTAACTCACCATGGGTTAATGAATTATGGGTTGAATACAGTTGGAGGCATCCTATTATGTACTAGACATGAGTGGAGGTTTGGCATAGGATGGCAGTGCAGCTCATGCAGCTGTTTTACATTACCAAAGCTCCCTGCCTGTTGAGGCTATCATTCATGCAGAGTAAAGAGACCACCCAGAAATAAGAGGGTTATTTGTTCAGTGAATTGTGTTTCTTGTTTAAAGAAAAGCAGTCACACGATACTAAAATCCAGAATAGAATTTAAAATCCTTCTCCTCACCTACAAAGCTCTTCGTGGTCAGGCATTATCATATTTTAAAGAGCTCATCTCCCCACCAGAACGGTGCACTTTCAGAAGGCAGGGTTAGGAGTAGACTTAAGACTTTCCTTTTTGAAAGCGCTTATAGTTAGGGCTGGCTCAGGTCATCCCTTATTTATGCTGCTATAGGACTAGACTGCCATGGAGCTTCCCATGATGCACTGAGCTTTTCTCTTCTTCTCTCTCTCTCCATCTGTACACATCCATGTCTCATTAATGCATGTAGCTAACTTAGCTTCATCCCTGGAGTTTTTCTGCTTTCTCATCATGCAGGTTCTCACAGATCGTGGCTACACTGAGACCAGTGATTGATTGAGCCTGCTGCTGTGTTCCTGCTTGACATCCACTTTAAATACTCTTGCTATTATTATTATCACTATTACTACTATTAGTTATCTTCCTATTATAAATATAGTTGTAGTTATCATTATTATTCTTGTTGCTATGCATCTTTCACTGTATAAACTCAACTGGTCATGGCGGATGGTGGTCCACCATGAGTTGGATTCCGCTCGAGGTTTCCGCCTGTTAAAGGAAGGTTTTCCTTGCTACTGTCGCTAAGTGCTTGGTCATGGTGGGAATTGTTTTGTCTCTGTAAATGTTAATAAAGTACAGTCTTATACTTGCTCTGTATGGAAAGTGCATGGAATCTTCAGTTCTTTCTGTGTGCATTAAATCTACCCATCCATAGCATTAGTACCATTGGCATACTTCGATCATGTCTTTTCCCGATACTAACCATGGTATTCTAACTGAACAACCCTAATCAGACCAGATTAAGAGTGAATATTTCACACATACACTTCCCCAAAACAGTTTTTCTTATAACTGCTTGGTACTCAGCTCTAGTTACTTTCTGTCTTTTTCAGTCTTTATCAGATAAGACTGTTCAGTGAGCAGTGCCCACATTAATCTGTATGTCTCACACATATAACCATTGTGGAATACAGTGAATAGTCCAGTGTGACAGCAGCTTCAAAGAATCCTCTGATTTGTTGAAATCCTTCATGTGGCTCTTCGTGTGTAGAATATTATGCAGCAACATTATTATGCTGAGTAATGGAAGGTCACCAGCACTAAAGAGTGAAGACAGCAATTGTAGTAACATAGAAGTGATTTTATTATGTGTTTTTATTATTGATGACCTTAGTGTTATTTCAAAGCAAAGTTATATATATATATATATATATATATATGAAATTAAAATAAATCTGAAGCCTTAAAGGTGTTAATTCTGCAAATCAATGCATTGGGTGCTGTGCACAAAACACTGAAGGAGTGGTTCCAGGTGCACAGTACACCCATGGACACATTACTGAATATAGCGGGCACAAGCACAGGCACAGGGGGTGCTGGTCTAATCAAGAGCCTTTGTATGAAGTGTCTGTGGACATTTTTCACGGCAAAAAGAAAAAAACACTTTGCAGCTGTAGAGCCGCACTTTGTGTTATAATTTGGTGGCCAGTTGACCAAAGAATGTAGAAATGAAGCCCTTGTAAAATATGTCAGTAAATATAAACTCTTTGGCCAACTAAACACAACATGGTGGTGGTAAACATGGACATCTTTAGTTGACAATCAGTGTCCTAACACAGGATGGAGTTTCTGTGAAGGTGGTTGAGATAAGGACTTGAATCTTCTGTAGTCCCTCTGGTTTAAACAGAAATGCTCAGCCTAACACAGAGCACAGCTTCAGCAGTCATGTCTGAAGGAGGGAAACAGCTGGTTTACAGATGATATTAACTGAAAAATACACTGAGTAAACTTGAGGAAAGTAGCCTGTGTGCCTGTGTTCTTTTACTAAATTGAACCCTTTTTGAAAGGCTTTTGTCTCTGTAATGCTCAGTCTGCTTTTATGTCCTCTCTCTGCCTCGTCATTCTTTCGCTAATTTCTGCTCTCCCTTTATTATCTTCCTTATCTTCCTCCCTCTCACTGTCACACTTTCACAGAGTTCAGTCTCATCTGCTTTCTCTCTCTCTCTCTCTCTCTCTCTCTCTCTCTCTCTGTCTCACTCTTCCTCTCTGCTATTCATGCTCTCACTCCTCAACTCAACTTTTCCATCTTTCTTTCTCCCTCTCATCCCCACATCCTCTCTCTTGCTGGGATGCTGTTGCCATGGCAACATAGGCCTACTCTGCTGGAGTGGTACTCAGGCTAAATGGCTGGAATTTGAAGTAAAGTGCGTGTTGAGGCTCTGTGTGTATGTGTGTGTCTGTGTGCAGTCAAAAGCAAATGCATGCTAGTGTTACTTCAGGGGATGTGCTGCTGTATAAAAGAGTTCGTATTATGCTGTGGAGAATATTATGCAATGAAATGACCTGGACCTGGACGGTAGCCTGTTCCTTCACATCCACGTATAAAAGCCCTGCTCACTTCTTGACTTGTTCCCTTTCCCTCTTTAGGTTTGACCACCGCTCTTTCAGCTCCTTTCAAACATCCACATGGTATATAACATTAGCAGCTCTGCTATAGTATCCTCCACCATGCTGAGACATAACTACAGCAATGCCTCTTTTTTTTTTTCTCCTGAAGTGACATGATGGTGATGAGATATTCAGGAACATATAGAAATATATTTCTGGCCTTCACCTTCAGTGTCCTCCTTCACAGTTTAACCTTAAAACAACACAAGTCTACAAGCACACATCTTCTGTGGCAAATTATAGCAGAGGTATGTTAATATGATTTACTAATGAGAGTTTATGTAGATGACACCAATATTTTTATTTATTGAAGCGGCTTATGTTTACTTTCTTTAACTGCTGCTCAGCAGTTAAACAAGTTTAAACTGTGATTTTCAGTTCATAGTACGTTCAGCTGATATTCTGTGATTCAGTTCTGATGCTAACTTCCATTTCTATTTTAAGAACAGCTTCACTAAAATGACACACCTGTTAATTCCTGCCTGTTACATGCATTCATTTGCACTTGACACATACACAGGAACCTGATCTTCTTTCAGTCAGACTTCTTTTACAGATGTCTGCTGATTCCTTAGATTATTCTTGAGCTGTTGCTCAGAGGATCTTTGTGTGTTTCAGTTGTCAGCCTAAAACATTCATTTGTAAAGAGGACTCTCTACAACCTGGAAGCATAAAAGACCCTTTAAACATACACAGCAGTCCTCTGATCAGGCTGATGGATAAAGCTTTAGTGGCAGATGATGCAATATATATATATGCATGTGTTCCCCCAATGTTGGTTGATGCCTGTTCGATACGGACCTGCAATTCCATTAATGCCTTTGACGCTAATTTGCATCATACCCTACCCTGTATATTTCAAATGAATAATCTCCACTTAATTTAGTCTCTGCTACTCTGCTGGGTTAAGAAATGTTTAGAGAAATTTGCACCCGGGTCATTGATTGTGAAATAATCAATGGAGTGCACTGGACTCTTCACAGGTGAATACAAATTAAAATTAAAAACAACTTTATTAATCCCACTGGGTGCAATTTGTTTGGAGCAGCTTTTCACAGACAGAAACACACAAACATGCAAACATACAGATAAATGATACAAGGGAGCTAAATGCGGAACAGCTAATAAATAACTGATTAAAAAAAATACAAAAAAAGGACAAGATGAGAATAGTAAAAAAAAAAAAAAAAAAAAGACCAGATAAGACCAGATAAAAACATACACCAAAAGCAACAATGGTTTAAGAGCAAGACTACAGAGCATTTAGCAATCGGATTGCAGAGGGAATGAACAATTTAGAGTACTGTCGGTCTGCCCTGATGGCAACAGAGAAAATTCACTTGCAAGTAAGTGTCCAGAAGAGCCCAACTGTTTTGTTGGTTACAACCTCCTGGGGCCCTCCTGTTTGTCTTGCATGTATAATATGTATATATCATGAGGTGTAATTACACAGCTAGAGACAATTAATTGATAAGAAGATTTATGTGTTATTGTATTAAAGTGAATTAGGTATTAATGCTAAGTGATCATTAATTCTCTCCATCTTTGCTGCTGTGTATTTGTTGCTTTCTCTGTGACATCATCTGTCAATCAAATGTCATTATCAGCACTGTGATGTCCCACTTCTACTGATGTCCTCTTGATGAACTCTATGGCTTTTCCCTGTCTGCAGCTGCTCATGCTGCGCATTTTGACAGCAAATATACTGCCTGAGTTTTATCCTGTATTCAGTACAATGCCGAGAAAAGCTAACAATAAACTGTCTGTGCAGTTAGTCCATGAAGTGACATCACAAAATATAGTCACATGCAATAAATCCAGAGATCCTCATGGTGCTGTTAAGGAAAAACATGTTCTTCAGGCACGGCAAGCAGGAATTAAAAGCAAAGAGTATTTTCAAAGACAGAAGACAGAGTCATCAGGGAAGAGATAATAAAATGTGAATGATTAGCAGAAAAGCAGCAAATATAAAGAAAACAAAAATCAGAAGCAGCAGCCCACTGGTGGGTCGAGTCTTTACAAACCTGCAAGCTTTATTTTGAACTCTAATGGAGATCACTGAATAACCAAAGATACCGAATATGGCAGGCTGAATTCTGGGAAGTGTTTTGAAAAATACACAAGGCAAGCTGAATGTTTCAATCTGATGGAGTTTGGATTTTTCGGTTTGAATGTGTCACTCAGAGTAAACATCATATAGATTCAATACAGCTGGAATGAAGTTGTGAAGAATGCAGTCCGTGTACTGACAGGCAGTGTGGAAAGAGAAGACTTGCTGCTAAACATGAGGGGAAAGCTGCACACTAAAGGCCTCAGTATGCTTCAGACTAAGCGTTTGTTGGATACTCTGCATTTGAAACCATCTTTCAGGAGGGTTGTGCCCAAATGTTTTTGTTAATGTTCCAAAACCAATAATCAAACATGGATGGACAAGGTTTGAACTTCTCTCCTAAGATCTTCTTTTAAAATCTTTATACGATAATTCACATCATTTTTTCTGCCGTGATCCCCATTTGTATGATTCCTTGTGTTGAAACTACAAAGACAGAATGCTTAGAGAGATGTGTGCTCTGTACTGCTAACTGCAACTGACTTCATCTTCGTCAATAATGCATGTAACATGATTTGGTGTGAACGTGTGCAGGGTATGTCGATGTATCATGTCTGTGGGCAGCTTTCATGTGCTTTTTCCGCTGTTATGTGTAAACTGTGCGTGGATTTGATGTCAGATAGATCACCGATCACAGTAAGCACCCATCTCTGCACCAAAGATGTTCCCGAAGAAGCCACACCACACCACACCATTTACCTTCTCCTCCTGACAGTGGGGGAAATAGGTGATGAGCTCTGCTGGTCAACCACAAAAACTCCATTTTGAAAAGAGATGTGAAGAACCGAAAATGAAGTGGTGAGCTATGCTCCTGACTTTCACTTCAGACTATGTGCTAGAAGGCAGCCTCTGTCATGATATAAAAGCCAGTAAAGGTATAGAAGGTATTTTTATCATTGTTCACTTTCTCCAGGCTGACACACAAACACACACACACACACACACACACACACACACACACATTAAGACACTAACAAATGTGTGGGTGTGTTTCTGTTCTGTCTTTGTCCAGTAGGTGGGAGTAGCACTCTGTGTGTGAGCCCGGCTCCAGCTTCACTCATGTGAACACACACCGCTCGCTCAGTATTCAGGCTGAATGACCCGCCGACTGTCCATCAGCTGAGCTGTACTCAGACCCTCACCTTATTATCCCCTCACACGACAACATTCCCCTCTTCAAATGTGCAACATGCAACATTTTAGGGATATTTTGCACACATTTTTATTGTTTATGATCATTTTCAGTGGGAGCATCCACGTGTGCTATTGTGTTCGTCGGCCCAAAGTATAGGTCTCCATGGTAATAATCACAGTATGTGTGCTTGTTGCTGTTGACGCTAAACATAACTCTCCACAGGAGGCTGACTGTTTCAGCCTAATGAACAGGACGTACCGGCTGTCAGGCTCAATCCAGTCCTCATCCACTAACTGTAACATTTAGAGGAAGTGTAGCTGTCCACCGGGAGGCTTGAAATAATGTACATTATGTATATAATACGCACATATGTCCCAAAGGAAAGCAGTGAATGCGTGAGAGAACAGGTTTACTTCACCGAAAATGCTATAATGCATTAAATCTACTGGCTACATACCTCCAGTGTGTGCAAAAGAGGGTGTGTGTGTGTGTGTGTTTGTGAATATCTGCCTCCTGGAGTCGAGCCTGCACGGCTATTAGATGCAAAAACCACTTCATTTTCTTTGTTTGAACAAAACCAGGATTTTTTCTTTCTTTCTCTCGCTGTCCCTCAATTCTTGAGACTCTCCCCATCTCCTCCTCCACCCCCACCTCTTTTTTTTCTGCCAAATAATCCCAGACACTCTGAGTGACAGTCGCAGTTTCCTATTAAACCTCTGGAATCCTCTCAGCTGTCATTAAAATTCTTACCATCCTTTGGAGAAGCAAAGCAGGAGAGAGAGAGAGAGAGAGAGAGCGAGAGAGAGAGAGAGGAGGCGGTGGGGGGGAGAAGTGGGACGAAAGGGACAAACACGAAAGAGAAAGCAGTGGTACAGATTTGCCTTTGATTCTCATCAATAAGAAGCTGATGTAATAAGATATAAAACCGTGCTGCTAATGAGGCTGGGAGACAAAGGCTCGGAGATAGACGGGGATGAGGAAAATGAGCGCTACATCTCAGAGTTCCTGGGTGACTAATATTATTCCAAATTCCTAATCTCATCTGGAAAATTATTAGTCTGTACCTGTGTTTCAAGATGATTCTCATCTTCAGCTCTCACCATATCACTTTTATTTTTTTAGTTTTCCATATCTGGTTCTTCACACCACCAGTCTGAATTCACGTCTTTTTTTGATGACAAAGGCTGCAAATATATTAATCTAGTACAGAATCTACGCTGTACTGCTGTCTAAAACTGCCTAAAAAAACCTGCAGCAATTGTAACGCTTATTACAAAAGAGAAGTATAACAACAATAGAACATCAAAACAAACTACAATTTTTCCTAAAAGACAACAACAAAAAATGAGTAAAAAGAACAAAAGAAAAAAAAAAAGACTCCAAACAGCTCTTAAAAAAAAAAAAAGATTTTCCTAACACACACACATGTAATTATACTCATCAATGTGATTCACAGAGCAGATGAAGATAATGCCAGCATTCAATGAATAAAAATACACTTCTACACAGACGAAAGGTGATAAAAAAATAAAAATAAAAATAAAGCACAGATGAAGACGCTAGCAGTGAAAAAAGTGCCTCTGTGGAAATACAGCTTGAGAAAGGACTCTACAACTGAAGCAGGAAAACCTGTGTTAATCCAGCGAGGCATTCTAAGGCAGGCGAGCCATGAAAACCAAGGCTGTGTCGTATGCACTTACTCACATGTAATTATTCCTCTGCCTGCCACATTTTGGATCTGTGGAAAGACTTCATGTTGGATATTTTTACACAAAGGTGCAGGAATGTTAGCCAACTAAAATGAAACCAAGCCTTTGCATAAAAGTGAGTTTAAAAAAATAAATAAAAAAATAAGTCATTTGAGATTTCACACACAGATTTGACCTCAACAGTAAAAGTTTGACCCACTTCAATCTCAATGTTTGACTCCAGCCCTCTGTACGTTACTGTGCTTCGGTCATGCAGTGTTCCCTTACAAAACCATAGGGGGGAATGCATGTATCACAGTGTGGATGATGACAGTTGTTAGAGGGCTACGTCTACACTCGTGTTATAAATCATAACCAGGTTGAGTTAACTAACTAAAAAAAAAAAAAAAAATGCCAGGCTGATCTGTGAATCCAGTAAAAAGGAGGACGAGGCGGAGCAGTCAGGTATTTTTTTAGCATATGGAACGCTGCGATGTGACTGAATTAAAGATGCAGAGGTCACAGCCAGCAGAACGTGTGCGCCTTCCAAGAGTAAAACACAACACCGTCATGAAGCACCTTCAAAGTAATGAATTGCATCCTCACTCTCTTTTTATCATCTTTCCACTGGCTGGCAGTTTAGAGTTTAACATGTTCTCTTCTCTTTGTTTGTATCGCTGGACTGAAGGAAGGAAATGAAAGCGTGTCTGATGATTTTCAAGGATTCAAGGACATGTTAAACATAGGATGAAACGAAAAATTGGATTACCCTGGTCCCAGAGCAGCCCGATACAATATAAAATATAAAAATATAAAATATAAAAGAGTAAAAAAATGTAAATTTAAATTTTGGAGCCTCTTACAGTCATTTGAATGATTTAGGTAACATTCCAGAGATGACAGAAACATAACTACCTGACCTTGATAAAAGGAAATCCAATGCAGATAGACTGATAAAAAAAGATGTTCAATTTGATCAGAATTTAGTTGCAGAAATATCGAACTAAACACTGGATGATTAGATGAAGATGCAAAACTCAGATAACTCAATTATCAACCATGCAAACAGACACACACACACACACACACACACACACACACACACACACACACACACACACAATCATTTCTCTTTATGGACTCAGCCACATTTGCAATCAGCGTGAACTGTATTCAATTAGTGTCTCTGCAAGCATCTCTCCTCTTGTGAATTAAATGACACAAATCCATATTCAATGTTTTGTAATGATTTAATGACAAGGGCTGCATGCCATCTTGTGTTGCAATTGACCCACTCAATTAGTCCCACATTCAGCCCCCAAATCTCCACATCAAAAGATGGAGAAGGGGTGGCAGTGAAAAAAAGAAAAAAAACTCTCTCATTCTGAAAGTCTCTCTCATCTTAACCGCATCTAAAATGAAAAGTGATCTGTTGGTAATTTAGCAGAAAGCTCAGTTGTTATGATAGACAGCCCACAGTGGAACAGCTGAGTGATTAAATGGACCTGGGGTGGCCTAGGCAGCTTGCCTCGCCCTCCTGCATCCAGCTCCTCTCCAAACCCCCCCTCTCCTTTTACGCTTGCTTCCTCCATTCTTCACCGCGGTGTAGTTTTTGTCCTCATTTAGCTCCCTCTCTCAGCTCATTACCCTGTCGGTTTTTCTTCCCCTCACCTGTTCCTGCCATTTGCCGGCATCATGAGGCGGCGCCCCGGCCGCTCGGTGTCGTGGAGGGGAGCTAATAATCCATAATTTACAATAACACTCGTTAATAATTAAGGGAATTGGAGCGTTCTGAGAACTCCAACGCAATTACCCCCGAAGCCAACGCTGCGGCTGTGAGGGATCTCACTGCGGTTTAGCTGCTTTATTACAAAGCAGCAAAATCAAGCGGCAGATGAGAGCGAAAGGGAAGCCAGTGTAAAGCGGACTGTGATTGACCTGCAGGGTGTACGGCAGATGGAACGCCGTGGCGAGATGAGCTGTGGGATTACCGCCCGTTAGAGCACTGTGTCTGTGTGGTTTATCTATGTGCAACCCTGCTATCTGTTTTCATGGCAGACAGAGGACGCGATAAAGACGAACCACGTGCTAGTTGTGGCTTCATGTGACAAGCAGATTGTTGGGATCTTGGCTCCTGCTAAAGCATTTAACCCAGGGCGCTGGAGTGACATTCAAAATAATATTTGACAGGCACAGTTGAAGGGGGTCCTCCAGCGAAATTTGATAGGCAGGCAGAGGAGGGAGGTCCTTAAGCATGAGCTTGACAGGCAAACGGAGGGCACCTAAAGGGAGAAAAGCTTCCCTATCAGGGGCCTTGTGTTGGCTTCAATTCAAACAGCGAAACTGGAACTGGATCTCTACCCTGTATGGAGCAATCAGTGTAGCCATATTGGACTAATTAAGTCCCTTAACGAGCTTTGCTAACAAGGATCCAGTGACAGAGCGTTCTACCACACAAGAGCGACAGGAAACTGAGCTTTTTCAGTAAAAAGTCACCTCCACTTTCCTCTCCTCCATTTGTGAGAATGACACTCGAACCTTTTGGAAGCAGAGTGGCCTCTCTTCCTTTGACTCACTGGGGTCAGGGGTCAAGCAAGCCTCTCATGGTCTAACTCCATATCCCCCCGTAACCCCTGGCGACCCCCTCAGCCTTCCTGGTCGATTGACTGGAGAGTGAATTGAGGCTGATTTGGCAGTCCTCCAGGTCAAAAGGTTTAACTTGAATTTCGAGCCAAATTGGCTATGCTTAATTACCTTGTTTTTTTTCCTGTAATCACATTTGACACCAACCCCCCGAACACACACACACACACACACACACACACACACACACGTACACACAGTGTCCCAAGCACTGCAGCAAGCCTCACATATCCGTCAGCTTTTTTCTCACCCATAGGCCTCTGAGAATACAACTCAGGAGAGCCCGTAACTAAGAGAAGGTTATTACCATCCGCATAATTAGGACGGGATGCACCATTTATAGGTGGCCAATGACATTAAATACATATAAATCAGGAGGCCCAAGTTTCAAAAGCCTTGTAATCTATTTGTACGAGCTGCATCACATCACTCAGCTGTATCAGCACTGCAGAATAAATTGCTTACATAAGGCCAAAGTGCCTCGCTCATACATAGAAAGGAAAGGTTCAAAATGAACATTGTTTCCGTGCCTCTGTACCATCCGGATGGCTCAGGATGCAGCGTCATTTGAATGTGAACCCTGGAGATGGAAAGAAGGAAAGGGCGGGGGAAGCAGGGGGAATATTAGAGGCAGGAAAAAAAAAATGGGAAAGGGAGGGAAACAAATGCGAGAGCTGTCGTGCATGAAATTAAAAGATACCTCCAAAATACTCCCGCCTGCGATGCTTTATGGCAGGCCCTCCTGGAAGTCTCTCTGTCTCTTTTTCTGTTTGTCTGCAGGGAAGGCAGATGTGAGACGGTGTAACCTTTAAGGAACGTCCAAATCGATAAAGCTCTCCAGTTCCCCAGCACTCAGCACTACTGTTGCCTCAAGCTAAAGGCTCGGGCTGGGGAACCTGGGATATGGGATATTTGTTCTGCCACTCTTTTTTCTTTGAACTTCCTGGTATTGTTGGGGAAAACCTTTGCCTGGAGTATAAAGAAAAAACAAGGAGATCAGGAATGAGGGAAAGAAGCAGACTGCCTGTAGCCAGAGTAGATATACAATCCAGCTCCACGCTTAAACTTCACCACTGGGCCACATGAAAACACACCTGAGGATTTGGCTTTGCCTCCTAGAGTCTGACCAATACTAGATTGTTGAGGCCGATACTAGTATTGATTTTTTTTTTTTTTTTTTTTTGTTTGTTTGTTTAAAACCATGTGAACCCTTGACTGTTTTGTTCCCTGCATTTATTTACAGACTTTTACCAGAGTTATTACATATCTTAGCAAGGGACGTCATATAATATAACGTTGTTTGCAGAGTAAGATAAGCTAATCAGCAAAAAAGGTGAGATATTCTTGGCTTTATCAGCTCAAACACAGGAGAGACAGGCCGCAAATGAGGGATGAGAAAGAGGTCTTGGCCCTGGTGCGAACAGCAAAAAACATGAAATATAAAATATAAAATAAAAATATTAAAAATATATATAAAAAAGCTTTTTTTCAGTGCTTTCAAAGCATTCTTCTTTAGTGAATGGAGCTCAGTTGTCATCTCTCACATGTGGAACACTTCACGTGATGACAGGTCGTATATAGGTCTAAAATAAAGTCTTCATCATCCTTGAAAGCTCTGGAAGAAAATAGTCGATGTTGAGTGAAGAATATTTTGTCAAATTATACCACGGTTCTTATCTTCAGTCTCTCATAGAACAATACAGTAAATATGATCACTGTATATTGTGATGGAGCCATTAGCTTGGCTGTGGGCTACACCAATCTTTTTCAAGACATACTGAAAAGAACATATCATGGGGCTTTGATACCACGAGGTAGTAACTCGCTGCCTCCAATCGTTTCATTGAATAGAAGGCGGCAAAGGGAAAGTGGTTTCAATTATGGTGGTTGAGGTATAAAGTGGTTCACCATAGTTTGGAAGGCATGGCAGTAACCACCTAGTAGCAACTGCTGCTTTTTGGGAACACTTGTGGAGGTAGGTGGTTGTCAGAAACATACAGTTACTAAACTTTTCAGTTCTCTTCAGTGGACAAACCAGAGAGCTGACAAAGAAGACAGTGTTTCCGAATTACCTCAAATATATCATTGGCATTTCTGCGCTGTGATTTCCTTCTTATCTGCCGATATACGCGCTCATATTGGAGTTCCTGTGACTGTTTGAAATTGGCCAATAATATTAGGATGTTTGATTTATTGTTTTGAACAAATTAAACCAACTCAGTCTATGCTGGGTAAGGGTGTGAACACAGGCTGCTTTCCAGCGTGGGCTTTATTTCCCCCCTGCAGAGAATTGAAACACACATAAAACAAGGATGTTGTCTCAGGATCTCTGAGGAGGGAATTGGTATTCACCGACACAGACCTTTGATTACTGTCAAGGGAGGATGCTACTCAGTAAGGGTAGATGGGAGGGACAGATGCACTAAAGAGACACGAGGTGAGAAGCTTAGAAAACATGAAAATAGCACCTCTATAACACCTTAATAACACCTTTCAAAAGCTGCTTGTAGTTTCATGACACCAACTCATACAAGCTAAAATCCAAATATCTCTCGTCGATGAGCAAAGAGGAGAGAAAAAAATCAATGTTTCATGAGCAATTCATATCTGACTGATAGTGGGTTGGCCACATCACAGTGCTCAGGGCTTAACTAGTTCAAACAGCTTATACTGGTTCCCTCTATCTGAAAAGGCACATTCATGTTCAGCTTGTCAGCTCTGATATCGTAGCCTTCAGGTGAAATTCTGTCCGGAACAAAATAAATAAATGATTCGTCAAAGTCAAAACCTCGTTTTGACACTGAGGCCCAAGCTTCAGTGACATAACAACTATTACATTTGTCTTGCACTATCCACATTTTTTTAGGGACTGGATCAGATTGCATGGAGTTACACGGGTCTTACAAGCACTGACATCTGCACATTTGAGATCTTATTATTCAGATGTGGTCTGTTCAGTATGTGTAACAATCTAGTTAGTTCACCACAGCACAAATAACAATAGATCTCTCTTGATCAACATTAATTAAACATTAAAAAACTGTAAAAATAATTAATAAATACATTTAAAAAACAACAAAAAAAAGACAAGGAAAATCATTGGCACAATCCCATTGTTATATTAATACTGTCCCTGCCACCACGTGTAATGTTTTATCCATTTAATGTCATTTTAATCAAACAATCAAACACTCAACAGATTACAGTACACACAATATAAGATGGCATGTACCTCAGCACTGATGTTTATTTCATGCATTTATGTCCATTTATCACAATATTCGGGTCTTTGATTCAAAACAGGAATGGAGAAATTTATTTGCATGTCTTCTTGGCACAAGCTCCAAATACCAAAGTGATGAAATGACCTGGTGATATAATGTCAGGTTATTACCATTCATCCATCCCAGATGACGTGTTGTGTCATAAACACCCTCACACACAAGTCTTTTATTTAATTTTATTTTTTTACTGGTCTTATAAATGAGGTCTTTTTGATGATCATCATTTCGATGATCCACAATATTAAATGCTTTGACACATCGGATGTGATATTCAAATAAAGCTGACTTGACTTGGACTTGTTCCTGAAAAAAATGTGTGTGAGTGTGTTTGTGTAAGCGATGAGTAAAATGACCTTTAATGTGTCGGCTCATTTCCTTTAAGAGCTGTAGGAACAGCAGGAGGATGAGGTCTTTAGATCCACCCTGCATGTTGCCAACATGAAGAGGACATAGAGTGTGTCACCTCCCCTAACATGTCACTAAAATAACACATTGTAAAATGAGTCACATGGTATTCAACTTGTTTATCATGTGCCTGATTATACCCTGCGCTGAGTGAGAAATCCTAAGAACACTAGCCTTTTTTTACTGCAGCACCAAAAATCTCATCCCTTACACTTGAGAGAGAGAGTGTATATGCTTGCTAGTTATCCAAATTAAATTCTAGTGCCCATATGGTCACTTGTGGGAAATCTTCCTGCAAAGGAAGAGACTAATTAAAACTTAAGAAGGAATCCAAAGGAGTCCACTAAACAGCAGAAAGCGAGCACCCTACACTCATCCACAATAGCTTAAGCTCTTCACTTCTCCACTCACAGCTTACTGTAAGAACAAGGGCACAGCTTGCTGATGTTACCACAAGAGTATCATGTAAAACAAAGAAATACTGCATTTATTTATGTCAGGAAAAATGTCATTCACAACCTCCAAACTTTGAATGCCTGCAAAAAGTTTTTGACTGGCTGCTAATGTGCACCAAAATCATGCTATTGTACAGGTTGAAGGTCCACTGTGTCAGGTTTAGCTCTATTTACAGAATATGACAGAAATGGAATACAAAATTCATAACTATGTTTTATTATTAATGCATAATGACCTGAACTGTTTATGACCTTTTATATGTTTTTATGTTTTTTCTTGTGTTTTATAGCCAGGATATTTTCTTCTTTTTTCTTCTGCTAGGAAGATGAAAAATTCTACTGACTATATAACATACTATACAGTATAATGGTGTCTTTAAATACACAATTGTTTGAAAGCATAGAGCCTTGCCAAAGTGATATCTGGTCACTGTGCAGTCTTAGTCTCATTCAGAACATGAACTGTGGTTTGAAAAAACACAAGCTTTCTGCCTTCTCACTTTGACTTGAAGGCTTTCATTTCATTTTATCATTTAAAGTAAAAATCTTTTGAACTGCAGAATGTAAAAAACATGAAATTATAAAGGGCTCTCAGAGAACCAGACAATGTCCCTCGCTGCTACTTAAACATTTTACAGGAATGTTAATCAGGTCCAAGAAAGTTCCTCTCTTGAGAACTGTTAACCATCCATAGATTAACAAGATTGCACAGTCATAGTTATGTTTTCTGTTAGCATGGATAAATTGAAATTTTGACGTGATGATAAATTAAAATTTAGAGAATCCCAAAAACCAAGACAGCTAAATCCTGAGGGAAAATAAACGGCAAGCCACATAAAGCACCTGAGCCTCAGCTTTAAATAATTATACAGTTTCATCTCATTGTTTAGCTGTTCAGGTGCAACTTCACTGTCTTGGTTCACTCTCTTCACTCTCATAGTATTTCTCATTTTTCTTTGGCCATAGCAGGCAGCTGCTTTCAGTGAAAGAAAGTTTTAAGTAAACTCCTTTTTTACTGCCTGTTCAGCTCCAAACAGCAGACAGACACAGTTACAGAATAATTGGTGAACATGTCATGAGATAACCTTTGTTATGATTTGCACTATGTAAATACAATTTAATTGAATTGAAATTGAATTGTCCATATTTACATCTGGACCAAAGCAGTGGACTGAATGACCAACATTGCCATTCAGAAACCATGCAACTATGTGGCTTGAAAACTTATATGGTGAGTAAGAATTGACTGTGTTTGCAGTATGAGGTGTCCTGTCAACAATTTTAGAAATGAACTTTTAGAGTTATAATCTATGAAGAGAATACATTTGTACCATGTATTTTATTTTCCAGTACCATGTTCTGCTTGTTCAGTTACTTTGTCATGATCAGGGTGGTGTTATTTCTTCTTTTCAAAGTTGCTCATGATTTGTATTCATTTTAAAAATGAGCATATTTTAGATACAAAAAACTTAGATACAAAAAAAAAAAAAAAAACTTAGATAAAGATACAAAAACAACAAAGACCCGAAGGAAACACATCTGAGACACAAATCCAGCTAATACGTCAGAGCAGTATATAATATTTAGTGAGAGCGGGATGTTTGAGTGCAGCTGTAGAAAATGGCTTCAGTGGTGCTGGCTGATCTCTCTCAGAGCTAATGTGTCGGGGTGACAAGCTCCGGACTTCCATCTTTAGATGGAGTGGCTCCCAGTGGAAGTTCAGGGCAACAGGCATCTGTCCGATCGATGGCTGCAGAGGGATATGAAGCATGGGTTCACCTCTGATGATAAATCTATCGCGGTGGGCGATATGAAGTATGCACACGCCACACCTGATGTATATGAGTGGGCAGGCTTGACGCCCAGGCCAAGAGATTGATTAATGGCGCTTTCGCCTCTGAGTGTGTGTGTGTGTGTGTGTGTGTGTGGACTGATACACGCACATAAACACAGCCTTGTCATTTTGACTGAGAGCTTCAGTTGGGCTGAAATCATGTCTCTCCTAAATTGAAAACATCCTTAACTCAGGGGACCTCTCCATCCTCCTCCTCCTCCTCTTCTTCTCTCTCTTTGTTGCAGGAGAGCAGCAGTATTTCCAGACGCCACGACGCCCACTGGGAGCTATTGTCTGGACAGGGATTTCATTTTCTTCTGTGGACATGGTATGAGCCTCCTGTTGACTCTGCCCACATGTACACTCTCACTTATAAAGGCTTTATTTCTAAATCCCCCTCGCACTGCAGGGCCTCTAATGTGAGTGTACATTATCAAATGGACAAAAGGTCCAGACCTTATTCGCAAGGCATCATCATGTTGTCACCTATGGAAATCTGCTGTTAGGTCACAAGTCGATATGGTTCACGATTTTTTGTTCACGATACGATTTTCTTACAATTTTTTCTTTAATCAAAATGAGCTGCAGACAAATTATGACCAAATAAAATTATCTTTTATGTGTAGGAAAAAAATCTTAGAGGTGCTTTCTTTACAGAAACTCTGTAAAACAAGGTCATCTTAAACAACAAAACACATGTATGGGGGAGAGGAGATGCAAAGCCTCTCGTCAGGGTGGTTTGCTTCCTCAGCAATTTTCGCTCACGAGGTGGCGTGACGTTACTTTGCTTCTCACTGTGGTTAATATGTTGCTGCATGTTGCTCGTGTTGCTGCTGTATGTTAGCAGTCCCTTGCAATATTTACATGCTGTTTTGGTTTTGTCTGTCCATTTCTCACCGGTATTTGTGTATATAGGGAATCCAAAATGCCGCCACACAGGTGATTTAAAACTGCTCGGTGCATCCTCTATTTCAAAGTTGTTGCCTTGCGTCGCAATGTCTTCCCTCATTCTGTGCCCCGTACCTACGTAGTGACGTAAGTTACGTGACTTGAGGTCTGATGTTGAACAAATGAATCACCAACAGGTGACCTTTTTTAAGATAACGTAACCTATTTCTAAAAAAAAAAAAGAAGAAAAAGAACATATCCTGCTTCTCTCACATTTGCAATTAATTTTTTCTGTCAACCGTGTCACAATGCATCGTTACATCCCAAGTCTATAATTATTAATATTGTGAGAGTCCTTTATGCAAAGGTGTAATTCTGGAGCTTTTCCAACTTAAGGGAACATCACAGGTAACAACTGACATGTTAAATAAATCAGATAAGGGGTGCAACAGAATGTGGGAGGTAATTTTTAAGAACTTGATTTCAAGGCCATCTGGACCGGCTCCACTGCTAGAGTTGAATCCATTTATCACCTGTTGTACAGTACATCGAGTGGACTTATTTTCCTAAAGGAGAAGGAGTGACTTCGATTAACACTAGTCGATGCTGCATTATTGTAAGAAGGGCAAAAGGAATGAGAGTTACAGATCTTGAATAAAGGCATTAGAAATTGTTGAAGGATTGTTCACGATTTCATTATTGAGTCTCAGATGAATAGTGGAATCTTTTAAAGGTTTACTCACTATGCTATTAATTGTGTTCCAAAATTATTTTGGGTTTTAAAATTGTTAATAAATGAATTTGGTACCACTTTATATTAAGGTCCTTGTAATAACCATTAATTAATAGGTAATAAGGCCCTTCTAAGTCCTTACAAGATGCTTATTAACATTGTGTGGTTATAAGCCTACATAAGTGTTAATAATGGCATTATAATAAGCGCTTATAAGAAACTTGTTAACAGTTTGCAAATGCTTAAGAACATGAATAAAAGCCTCATGAGTATCTTACTATATATATATATTGCTCATCTATTATTACACATTAACTATGCTTTTTGCTGCTACCGGATCTAAAGCGAGAAAAATGCCTTATTAAGTCTAATAAATAATAAATATTTCATTATGCATTTATTAATGGTTAATATGCTTTGCCACTCCCACATCTAGAATGTGGTCAAGGTTGATATAATGGGAAGAAAAAATGCATAATAGAAGTGTTTCAGCTGTGAAGGCCAAAATTGTTTTATTTATTGCTGTGGACATATTACTAAAATGTATCAAAATACAAATCACCTAAAACAGGCATTTTAAAGAAAGAAAAAGAAAAACTCAACAGTATGCCATGTCTCCATGATTTCTTCAGTTATGCTGTATGCAATTTACAGTGTGAAAATCTTCACTCTTTAGTTGTGCATTGTCTGGTATGTTCTTTACACATTTCTGCACATGATATTTGCTGTCGTTTTACACTTTAATAAACAGCAGTGATTTGAGTCAAATAATGAAGTGTGCTACATTAACACTCTCTTTAAAATGCTTGAAAATTAAAATTTCAACCGTAGAGTGTTATTGCAGGATATTTCAAGACTTTTTTACTTTTACTTTTACTAAACCAGCCTTTTTAATGTAACCACCAAATATCCTGTATAAATACCACATGTCTGATATTTGTAACAAATATTAGGCTACCATAGGAAAATTAGAATTCAGTGAGTTATGATGATTTTAATAGCACAGACATTTCATTCCTCTTTAACATGTACTTTGGTTTGTGTTGTGATTTTTATTCGTGTCTTCAATTATTGCATCTGTATTCACTCCTCCTGCAGCCCTGGAAAGCATGATCCATTGAATTGCTAATTCTGTGCCAATGTCAGGTGCTGCCCAAATGGCCCCCAGTGCCAAGCTCCAGAAGCATACACGAGCTGGAGCTGATGAAGATGAAAATAGCATGTCAGGAAGACCTGATCAAAGAGCTAACCAAGGAGAGAGATTCTTTAAAAGACCAACTGTCTCAGAGTAAGTCAATAATTACTGTTTTTCATCAATATGTTGAGTATTATGTTAATATATTTTGTTAACCTGTGTCAATGACATGACTACTCTTATGTTGTTATAGAGTGCTGAGCCAAGAAAAAATTCCCCTAGGGGACAATAGAAGTATCTCATCTCATATATGTGTACACTTTGTGTCCTAAACATCAGGGACACCATCCTACTGTGATAGTACAGTAGTATACAACGCAATCTATTTCTGAACTGCCTAAAGCTTTATTTTTAACTTATTTCCTAACAATCTATTGTGGTCAATATTTCACTGTGTTGTCTTCATACAGGATCAAGAAACACCACCATGAGAGATGAGGAGCATCTGTTGCATCAGCTTCTGATTTATCTGGATCTTCTGAGTCAAGTTCCTCATCCTCTACCAACTCCTCTTCAGACTCCTCTTGCTCTCCAAGCTCCTCAAGCTTGGAGGATGGAAAGAAGAAGAAGAAGAAGATGAAGAGGAGGAAGAAGTCAAAGAACAAGAAGAAGAAGGGAAAGAAAGGAACAAGGGAGAGAGAAAGCAAAAAGATCAGACAGAGCAGTGTTTCAAGAGGTAATTTATATAAATGAAAACTAAGATTTAGAAGATAATTACTGGCTATTGGGGCGGCTGTGGCTCGGCGGTAGAGCGGGTCGTCCACTAATCAGAAGATCGATCCCTGGTTCGATCCCCTCCAGTCTGCATGTCGAAGTGTCCTTGGGCAAGATACTGACCCGAAGGCTGTGCCATCGGTGTGTGAATGGTTAGTTCCTCAAACTGATGAGCAGTTGGCACCTTGCATGGCAGCCAATGCCATCAGTGTATGAATGTGTGTGAATGGGTGAATGAGATATGCACTGTAAAGCGCTTTGAGTGGTCGGAAGACTAGAAAGGCGCTATATAAGTACAGTCCATTTATTTATCGTGTGTGACTTAATGTTGTCAGTTTCAATGAAGATGAGTGAACTTGCAGGTAGAAGATGAAAGTAACACTTTATGTAGTCCAACTATGTGCAAGAAAGCTAGGACACTGTTGTGACTGTTAGGCTATGCCTACTGAATGATGTTAGTGTTACATAGTTAGTAAACTTCATGAATGGTTTGAGGTTATTTAATGGAAGATCCTTTACGTCACTGAGACAAATATCTACTCTCTTTCTTCTTCACCATCAGCACGTGGTCCAGATGAGGTAATTGCACATTACTGGAAAGTGTTGAAGGCCTACAACAAGAATAGTGTCACTGCTGCTTGCAGAATAGTGCAGTCCCTCCAGTTTATCGCGATTTTGCGATCGCGTGGATTCCCACGTAATCAGCAATATGCCGCATATTTTCGCGAGGCCGCATATTTCCTACTATGTCGCATAATTATTGCAAAATAACCAAACATGCCACCCCTTCCCCACGACACAAATGTGTTTTCCACCATATATCAAATAAACAGTTCTGCCATAGATGTGTCTTCCACACCACCTGGTGGCACGGCCGGCCCTCACTGGGCGCATTTCCTCCGCGGCGGTGCAACGTGACTGGCTCCGGGGAAGCTTGGAAAGGCTCGGGGGCGAAAGTGGCTCGTGGCTCCGGCCGCGAGCTTTACAGCGCCCCTCCGCCCGGACCTCGCCGCTTCCCGGGGCCATGGAACAAGCGCTCGCTGCACCCTCTCCAGGGGTTCGCCCCCGGGGACGGGGCCCCCTTGCCCCCAGGCACAATTGTCAACCAGGGCGGACTGTCCTCAGTGCGCCCCAACCGCGTTGCATCGCCAGGGCGTGGACCGGCCCACGTCAAAGGCGTCAAAAGGGGCATTGTGCATATAGGTGACTGCTAACTATTTTGATTGCTTGTTTTGGTTAATTATCTCGCCTCACTCAGTACTGGGGTAAATGCGTTTTTACACTCTAATCTACTATGTTAAGATTCTTACAGAAAATAAAAAGGAAACAGTGTTTCTCAATCTGTCTGCCTTGTTTTTGTCTTATTAAGCCTGTTTAGACTTTTTGATGTGTTTTAAAAGTAAAGAAAACAACAAAAAAGGGGTGCAAAATTCTTAGCAAAAAATTAGAAAATGCCGCCACAAAATCAGTCATTTTGATCGCAAAAATCACAAAAAAAAATCGTGAAATCCTGGTGGAACTGATAGTGGGAGTGGATCGCAATACAATTGCCTTGAATGCAACGATTGCAGAGCTTTCCATTGCTGCACCTGAAAAGTTTGCTGAGTTTAAAGATCAGCATACAACAAAGCACAAGCTCAGTGATTTTGCTGGGAAATGTTGAGATGCCATCCGTGACTGTCCAGATATTGATGACACAGTTCGGGCACTTAAAGAAATCAGGGAAACTGCTGCCTGTTGGAAAGGGGGACTTCTGAATTGATGTGGTGCTGACGGACCATCTTTTTAAAAAAAAGTTAAAACGTTAAATGTTAAACAAACAAACAAACAAACAAAAAAAAACACCTACCTTACTTTCAATATGCCTCAATTTTTACAGTTCCTTGAAGTGTGTTTTTTTTTTTTTTTTAACATTTTCCTTACACAGCAATAAATAAAACACAGTTTCACAGTTGAAACACCTGTATTATGCTTTTTTTTCTTCTTCTTCCCATTAAATCGGGCATGACCACATTTTGGATGTGGAGACTGTGAAAATCATTAACCATTAATAAACACATAATGGCCGGTTTTCGTGTCTGTCCCTTTAAATGCAAATGAGCTGCTGCCAGCTGCCGCTCATTCCGCCCCCCTCTTCCGCCCTGACCCGGGACTCACACCAGGGATGTAAGCGCCGTGGAACGGCTAGGCGACGGTTTTGCTCCGTCCTCTGCCTGGCGTCAACTCACACCGGGAGCGTACTGGCAGCGTAATGGCAGTGTAGCGAGCCAGCCATATTCACGTGAGATCACGTGAGATCACGAGATCACGCAAGAATCCTGAACGTACGCGAGTCCCTGTGATAAACTGTGTATAAAAGAAACAACAACAACAAACAGCTTACTTTGCTTCTCCGATGTGGAAGAGATTATAAAAAGGATCTGTTGTGTCATAAATTGCTGTGTGTTGTTCCACTTCAACAATTAGTCTCTCGTCATTCATGTTGTGACCCTCTGATCGATTGACTGCTGACCTGATGTCACCGTGACGTAATATGGATGTGAAGTTGTGATAGGCAACATGAACTGCATATTGTGTTTTATTTTGAAAGGGGGTGGAAGTGTATTACGTTGATTCTGTGTCAGATTTCTTGTCTGGTGTAATCTGCTCTGTTGAAATTGACGCGGTTTAGCAATGGCTCGCGTCAAAAATAGAAGTGCTACGGAAAGATAGCGCTGCAGAGCGGAGAGACGCTGCTGGGACGCTGCTGACCCCTAAAATACACAGCATGTGGAACGACTCTGGAACGGCTCTGCCACGGCGGCAGAGAAGATACGTTTCAACTTTAGTCAATGTGTCAGCTCACACAGTCTCCGGATCCGCTGCGACACGGCTCCGGAACGACTGCGGCGTCCGACAGCCCTCCGCAACACATACGCAGAGCTTCTATTTTCCCCAGACGCCGGAGCATGGCGCATGAATTCAGCACAGAGCAGATTGTGCGGGGAAGGAGATCGGCTACAAAATACAAAATAAAATCCCGGTTGATTTTCAAAATAAAATACTCCATCTTCTCCGCGGATCGAGTTTCATAACAAGAACACGTCATAATGGGCGGGGACGACCTGAAGTCAACAGGACAGAGGTTTTCAGGTGTCTTTTCACCCCGTCGACACCATGGATGAGGAGAAGTTGATTCTGGAGGCCCAAAATCAACCTATCATTTATGATTATGTGTGAATTCGCGAGATTTCGTGCCGGCGGGGCAGAGCCGCACCAGTGTGTATCACAAGTGGATTGTGTGTGAGTTGGCGGACGGCGTAGTATGCTGTCATTCCGCATGCTGTGTATTTTAGGGGTTAGGCTTGAGAGGCCGACAGCGTGTACGGGAGTGACGCCACCGGAGTTTACCTGCGAGAGACATGACTGCGGAGAAAACGTCCCTTTGCAAAAGGATATAATTAAACTAGAGTCAGACTCTGAGCATGAAGAGGCAACAGAACAAATCCAAAAAGCAAGGAGAGAAAAGGATATTTCTGAATGGGAAGTTTATGTAACGTGTTTTTATATTGTTTTATATGTTTGCACTCACTGGCTAACTGACTAGCGCTAGGCTAACGGTACTACCCTGTAGTGTGTTTATGTACTGGCTATTGGAAAGCTACGTAGATAAATGTAATTCATTACAAGTAACGTGCATAACATTACTCAGCCATTCCCCTTACACCAGTAACATACAAGCTCAGCCAGCATGTTTTCTCCACAACTGTACAGGTGGGAAATTATTTTTTTAGACACTCACCAGCTGTTTATTAGTAAGTCATTCTTTTGTCTGAACTCTGTTAGCCACGTTACTTTAGTACAGACATTTGGCAGAGCAGACTATGTCTGAGGGGAAAAGAGCAGTAAAAAAAGTTATTTTATGCATATTAGTAGTCTCTTGGATACAAATGAGGTGACTGGAGCTGGCTTTGCCAGAGCAGGCAGCATCAGTCTGTCTGAAACCTCATGTGTATGTTTACCAGATACCATAGATAATATGTACTTATTGACATGAACAACTTGAATAAATTGTTGCATTCTGGAACCTGTGTACTTAATAATTTTCATAATTTTAATAATATAATGTGACTTACCATTTCCAGTGTACTAGGTTACAAGAAGACTACAGCAGGTTCCATCCCACCAACATGCATGGTTGCCCACCCTAGCCTGCCTAGAACCTGTGTAATCTATCTACAGAGCAGACTATGGGCCTCTACAGCTGAGGGGAATAGAGCATTAAGTTCTTTTATTCATAGACGTAGTATGTTACTATTGTAATATAAATGAGTAAGGATTAAAGTACAATAAAAGATTGTTCCCTCTATCTTGCATTGCTTACTGTTAACTTGTTACTTGTTATCATGTTACATATCAAACACTGAAAGCACACAGAACAGTTCATATAGATTTTACCTTTATTGTCATGATTCCTTCAAATATCACACCTTTTGAAAACAAACTTGTTCAATATACTAACTAGAACAGCAGTCTGAAAAAGTTTTGGTCAGCACTTAGGTTTCACAGAATTTCAGAAGAAAAGATGGACACGTTATAAAAGCATGTCACTGTGTAGTTCAGATTAACCATTATGTACACTGTTTTAGCTGTTACAGATACTAGGCCTACAGGAGCTCTGTAAGCTGGTGTTGGGGATTTCTCGGCCAGAGAATCAGGGTGGTACTGCTCAGCTGTGTGGTGTGACGGAGACGACCCAGACAGTCAAGGAAGCTACGCAGGGTCAGACTGGTCCTTGATTGAACCTCGACACATAGATGGTTACAACCTCTTGCTTCCCTGGTCTTGCAAACTGGGCTGCAAGACCCTCAGGGATGGGGATCTTCAGCACCTTATCCACATATGAGTCTAGGAAAACCTTCTCGAAGATGAGGTCAAACATAACCTATAAGACAATATAGGAGGGTAAAAATGAATATATTTTGTGAAATTATCCATCTTTTTATTTTTTACTTGTATAATAGATGTTGGCACATTCTTTGACTTATTGCCATTTTTAATAAAAGGTTGTAAAACTTAAAGACCGGTTTGTTCTACTTTCACTGTCTTAGCTGTTACGGTTGTTGGGAAGTGCATTCTGAACAGCAGCTCACCAGTTGATGTTGCAGCTTAGGGACACCCTGCACTTTCATTGAAGTGGAGGGCCGCCAGGTAGAGTCTAAAGAAAAACAATAACAGAAATATGAGAAATATGATTGAGAGAACAAATATAAATATACATTGTACTCATTCACTAAGTATCATAATCACCTTTATTTGCCAGGTGTGCTAGCTTCAGACTGTGCTGTAAAATAGTGAGGGGTCTCTCTTTCTCTCAAACCGAGGGGGACACAGACAATAAAAGTGAGGGGGTGCCGTTAACAGAAAGGTGAATAAGAGAAATGTTATTTTGTATCGTTAATGAAGGTTACATTGAGCTGTAACACACAGCTGCATGTGGGACCGTGAGAGCAGAGTTATACACGTCTTTCTCTATCTCTGTAAACTGACCAGGAACAAAAAGTTTTGTCTGACTGACAGACATCCAACTAAAAAACTACTGTTGTCATGTTCATGTGTATGACAGGCAAGTACAGCTGATATGATGCAGTAAATAGCAGTTAGCGCAGATTAGCATGAGCTAATGCTAACTAGCCGTTTGGTACAGGCATTACTTGCTTGCTACTTGATCCACACCAATGTAGCGCCAGTAGTTTGTAAAAAAAGACTTATAACTTGCGGGCGGCGGTGCTGCCTGTCAGCATGCAGCTGTGTGTGCTGAACATAATGCTAGCTAGCTGTTAGCGTTAGTTTGTGGTAATCGGACAAAAGAAACACAAAGCACACTTACATTTCCGTCGTCTGTAGTTTTCCACGGACAATTGGTATTGCTCCTCTTTCGTGTGAAGTCTCATTGCCATCGTGTGTTTTTCTCTGCTGCATTGTATTTGTCCGTTGTGAAACACACACGTACAGGTCTCGTCGACAGTGTGGGGACATCTCCAGTAAAAGTAAACTTAATCCTCCGTTCTTTGGTCCTCTCAGGCTGGGGCCAATATAGCAACTTGTGTCGGTCATTGTAGCCAACAGCAGAGTAATGAGCATGCTTAGGTCTGAGCCTCACCAAACGGCCAGCCATTCTTCTCTGTGAAGCAGAAGCTGTCGGAGCTTCACCTGAGCTTTGCGCTGTAGGGTGTGGCGGGTGGAGACTGGGTGTTGGCCTCTGCTGGAGAGTTCAGGAAGTGGGTCTGGCCTAATGGCTCGTGACGTAGAGAGTCAAGCGGAATCTGAACGGTGCGCTTGGAGACAAGCGGCAAGAGGGGGTTGCGCCGCAGCAGCGCACGCAAAATGGACACAGTTGTTGTTTTTAATACGGGGGGAGGGTTGTACGCACCCCGAATTCAAAAATATTAGTGTAGAAGAGCTGTAAAAGTGATGCTTGCATAATATGTCTTATAACCACACAATAATGCTAATAAGCATTTTGTAAGGACTTACAAGGACATTATTACCTATTAATTAATGGTTATTACAAGGACCTTAATATAAAGTGTTACCGTGAATCTTTATACTAGCTGGATTTTGCATTCCTAGTATTGGTTGTGCAGATGTTTCTCTGTTTTTTACACGTATTAAAGTCACCACCATCTTTTGTGGAACGATATTTCTGCCATGCCTTGTCCCTTAGTTTAAATAAACCTAATACATCAGTATTTATCCATGGTAAGTGTCTACCTTTAACTTTCCTTGTTGTCCAGGGGGCGTGTTTGTTATAACATATTAACATTAGTAAATTCTGTATAAAAATAATCCCAAGCATCATTAACAAAGGGTATTAGTTGAAGTCTATCCCATTTTATAGCACTTCCATCTTCAATAAATTGTCCAACATTGATATTTTTTTTTAATTTTTCTTAATTTTATACACTTCGGTGGAAGACGAGGAACTTTAATTTTCCAAACACAGAAAATAATTGAGAGGTCACTTAGGCTGTGAGGTAATACCCCTGATTTAATAATTCGATCAGGATGGGTGACAAGTATCCAGTCTAAGAGAGTTGAGGATCAGTGATAATTTGAGTTTATGCTGCTAAATACATTTTTATCTTTGAGGGATGCACGTTCCAACCAATTTTTTTATTAAAATCGCCAAGTACAATCATTTCTCCTGGATGATCAAAGGAGTTAAATGGTGGAGAGTATACAATCATTAGATTCTGATGGAGCATTTGGGTCTGTAGATATTACCTATAGTTAGATGTTTATTTTTATGAAAAATTAATTTGACAAAAAGGCATTCAAAATGCTGGGGTGTAACTGTTGGTAAAGCAAGTTCTGAGCATAAATGAGATTAAACATATGTAGCCATTCCTCCTCCTCTAGATCCTCTATCCGTTCTATACAAAATATAATGATTAAGTTTCTAATTCACCAGCATAAAACTGTGTGTAGCATCACTAAAACTGTATGTACGCACAAAGACAGAAATCTGTACATACATTTATTTTGTCATATTTAACAGCAATACGTCTGACCTTTTTTTTTTTTTTTATTAATTTCAATCATTGTGGAAATGGGCACTTGTGCACAAGCTTCACAATTACCCATGAATTGATGTAGAATCCCACTCAGTCAACCAGCTGCGCACTGAAACTTGCGTCTGCACCACCTCATTAGTCAATGAGAAGTACCGCCAGGAAGAAAAAGTGCAATTTGACCAATTTGCATCAGCTGTTATTATGCCCGACCGTTCTACATGGCAAATGGCCCTTACAGAGTCTGGTGTTTTGTTTGGGTCAGTGTCATATTAAAAAAACAAATGATGGTCTGTGTCATATTAAAAAAACAAATGATGGTCCCACTAAGTGCAAACCAGATGGGATGGCATGTCACTGCAGAATGTGATGGTAGCCATGCTGGCCCTGAACTTTGAATAAATTGCCAACATGGTCACCATGAAAGCACCCTCACACATCACACCTCCTCCATGCTTCACAGTGGGAACCACACCTGCAGATACCATCTGTTTACCTTCTCTGCCTCTTAGTGAATGGAATCAAAAATCTCAAATTTGTCATCAGACCAAAGTCCAGATTTCCACTGGTCTAATGTCCATACCTTGTGTTTTAATTGTCTCCCTCAGTCATGGTTTATTTGTAGACCAAGAAGACGTGATTCACAGTCTCATCTGAACAGTTCTGAGGTGCCATTACATTTACATTTAGTCATTTAGCTGAATCTTTTTCCAAAGTGACTTACAGAGAAGGGAACAATCAAGGTACTGTGTGATAAGAAAGTGTTAGTGCAGCAGTAAGTGCTGTGACAGTTCTTAAAGGGGTAGATTTATCATGTCCAGTTGTTGGTAGTGTTGGAGAGGAGGTCCTCTCTGAAGAGCTGAAAAGCTTCAGGAGTTTTTTAAAGGTAGAGAGGGGCGCCCCTGATCTGGTAGGAACTGGTAGGACGTTCCACCAATGGGGAATAACAGATGAAAAGAGTCTGGATTGCCCTGAGTGTACGGATGGCAGAGCCAGGTGTCATTCAATATAGGAGTGAGGTAACATATGCCTGTATAAGGGCGTTCAAGTAGGTAAGTGCCGTACTGGAGACAACTTTGTAGTCAGCATTATGCGTCCTGGATAATCTGAAGGGGTTTCACTGGGCAGGCTGGGAGGCCATTAGACTAATCTAGTCTTAAGATGACCACAGCTTGTGTCAGGGGTTGAGTAGCATGTTGAGTTAGGTATGGCCTGATTTTTCTGATGTTGTAAATTGCAAAGCAGCATAACCGGGCAACTGAGGCAACATGATTGGAGAAGGTTAGTTGGTCACTGCATTAGTTGGCTGTATCAAGGATGGACAGGATGGGGAGGAGCCTGGTTGAGGACTTTGTGAGGTGGTGCAGGTTCAGCCATCTGTAGCTGAACACCTCCAAGACCAAGGAGAAGGTGGTGGACTTTAAAAGGAAGAAACCACATCTCCAACCTGTGTCCATTGAGGGGGTCGATGTGGTGGTCAGACCTTACAAATATCTGGGGCTGCAGTTGGATGACAGGTTGGACTGGACAGTAAACATGGACTCTGTCCACAGGAAAGGACAGAGCCGTCTGTACTTCCTGAGTAGGCTGGGGTCCTACAAAAACTGCTGCAGTTACCAGTCTGTGGTGGCCAGCATGGGGAGGAAGCAGCAAGAAGAGAGATGCTGCCAGACTGGACAGACTGGTGAGGAGGGCTGGCTCAGTGGTGGTCACAGAGCTGGACTCTCTGGTGACTGTGGCAGAGATAAGGACCCTGGACAAGCTGTTGTCCATACTGGACAATGCCCACCACACTCTGCACAACACCTTCATCAGGCAGAGGAGTGTGTTCGGTGGCAGACTGCTGTCTCAATCCTGCTCCACCAACAGACTGAAGAACTCTTTCGTCCCCCTGGCCATCAGACTGGACAGCAGCTATTTCTACAGTTACTTTCTACTTTTATATAGTTTATGTATAGATGTTTAGCACGGGTTGACACAGTTATATATTTATCTTCTATGCAAATGTTTAATTCCTTGTGCACAGTTTTGATTCCTCTGTACATAGTTAAATCCTCTGCAAATGTTTAACTTTGCTACAAATGTTGAATTTCTGTGCATATTTAAATTTTGATTTATCTCAGGTCAATTTTAACATACTGTGTTATCTATCTATCTATCTATCTATCTATCTATCTATCTATCTATCTATCTATCTGCATAGCAGTGACAGGAAAAAAGCCATGTAAGTGGATAATCTGACCCAGGGAGGTGGTGTAGCAGCAAATAGAAGGGGCTCCAGCACCGAGACCTGGGGCACCCTATGGTGAGGTGATGCAAAGTGGGCAACTGTCCAAGCCAGGGTACACTGAACGACCGCCCTGTCAGGTAGGATTGAAACCAAGAAAAAGCCGAACCAGAGATGCCCATGTTTGAGAGAATCGAGAGGAAGATGCGATGGTAACTGGTAACTGTGTCAAAGGCAGCTGATAAGACAAGCAGGATAAGTACACAGGACTGTGCTGCTGCTCTTGCTTCTTTCAAGGCTTCAACAGAGCAGTTTCGGTCGAGTGACCACTCTTGAAACCAGATTGATTTGGATCACCCATAGAAGACCGATACTGACTCGCAGCTCTTATTGTTCACTTCCCCTTAGTTGTTCACAAATGCAGAATTGAGAAGGATTCAGTCCACCCCAGAAACACTGAGACCGCCCCAGCAGTGTAATGCTTACACGTGCTGAGTACTCTGACTGCCCCAGTCAGTATAGTGTAATGCTTACACTTTCTGTCCCATTAATTGGTGATTTCTGAGGTTGGTAACTATAATGAACTTACCCTTCCCTGGGGTGTTTCTAATGAGAGCCAGTTTCATTATAGAATGTGTTTTCAACTGCATCAAAAAAAAAAATGTGTGTACCTCATCAGGCAATTGGTTTATTTTATTTAATACAAGGGGCCTACAATTTGACCAAAGTAATAAAAATGAAATATAATGATTTTTTTAACATTACATTTAATTTGAAATGTAATATTAAATTGTAATGTTTGCAGTCTTCAAAAAATGTGGTAAAATTATATATAAGTCATGTAGTTGTGTTCCAGACAGAATAGCAGGGACCACCCAGTAAAAATGTGGTTACCACACACACTGTGACCACAGCCCCAGAAGGCTTAGCTCAGAAAATAGCGGTAGAGCAGGTTGTCCACTAATCAGAAGATTGGTAGTTTGATCCCCGGTTCCTGAAGACTGCATGTCAAAGTGTCATTGGGCAAGATACTGAACCCCAAATTGCTCCCAAAGGCTGTCCCATCGGTGTGTGAATGCGTGTGTCAAGTCAAGTGTGATATGAATGGTCACAAGACTAGAAAGGCACTATAAAAGTACAGTCCATTTACCATTTAGCCCCATAGTGGTGGAGATGTGATGATTCACCTGCTACACCTCATCTCCGCTGATGTAGATGAAGATGTATCTATGTATCTTTGCTTTTTTTTTTTTCTAAAATCAATAACCAGCTTTTTGTTGACGTTGAGCAGTAGGTTGTTCTTTGACTGCATGATTGTTGATTTTTTTTTTCCAATAGATATGAATTCTCATTCCTGTTTGAAATCCAAACTTTACACCAGAATTTGTTCCATGTTGGCAATTACAGTCTTGGTGTGTGAACATAAGGGGGTGAGGACACAGTGCTGGGGGGCTCTGGTGTTGAGTTCTAGTCTGGAGGAGGTGTGACCACCAACTGCCTGACGTCTGTTTGTGGAGAAGTCCAATTGAAACTGAAAGTGAACACTCTCTGTTGCACTGTTCACTGAGCCACAGTGAACAGTGGAACAGAAAAAGCAAAAGGGTTGGCAAGCATGTGGTGCATATTCAAGCTGTTGGGCAGTATCTGTGACTCAGATCTTTTATGAATCAATGTTAATACATTTAAAATAATGAAACCAAGATTACATTAGTGGCACAAATTAGGGCTTAAACAATATGAAGAGCTTGCATCAACAAAGCGAACTTCCTCAACCAGCAAGCAGACCACAGTGAACGCCAGGACTGTAAGAGGTCCATTGACAAAGCTGTCATGTGGTAAAGGGCTCCAGCCATTCTTTGTTGAACAAGAACCATTTAGAGATTTTGTTAAGGAACTGCTGCCTAATGCAAAAATTATATCATGGCTGACCCTTCACTCCATGATTGATGATGCCCCCGAGGAAATAAAGAAGGTGGTGACTTAGGCCATGAGGGGAGTTGCTCATATCACCACCACAAATTCCTGCATTCAGACAGCGGAGCTTTATTGGTGTCACTGCCCATTGGAGTGACCCTGACATTCTCAGCAGCCCTAGCCCGTAAAGAGAGGTTTGCACACATTTGATGCACTGACAATTGTCCTGAATGACTCCGTTTGGCTCCGCGTGGAATATGGACGCCACAAGCAGCCTGCATCAATTTACACATAGCGCTTACAGAAACAGTATAGATAATGCGGTCGATTTACAAAATAAAATACCCTGTGCAAACTGCTGGTCATAAAAACAGACAAAAGTGAAACAAATTAACTACATAGCATATTTACACATTTAGAGGCATATTTAGAAGCATATAAATCTGAGCAAGTAAACAAAGTCTGGTGGGCTAAACGCTCCGCTTCTGAAATGTTCCCGGTGGGGTTTGAAGTCGCGTGGAGGACGGACCGAAACAGCGTCAAGCCGCAACGTGACGGAGACGTGCCCTCTAGTAAGACAGGCAGAGACAGCTAGTAAGAGACCATCGCCACTGCCCTCCACTCAGTCTACACCTTGAAAATAACTACAACAGAATGTTACTGACAAATTTAGCACTGCAGGCTTGAGTAACACTCTGAAACTGGATATTGGACTTCCTCACAAATAGATGTCTGACAGTTGGTGATCACACCTCCTCCAGACTGGAGCTCAACAAGGGAGCTCCCCAGGACTGTGTCAAGGGCCCCCTTATCTTTACACTGTATGTCGTAACTCTACATTTACTAACATGGAGAGAACTCTGGATTTCAGACAGGAATGAGAATTCATATTGGGAAGAAATCAACAATCTTGCAGAGTGGTACACAGCGAACAACCTTAGAGAACAACCTCAATGTCAATAAAAACAAGGAGCTTATTATTGTTCATTTAGAAAAAGAAGGGAGGCAAAGACACGCCCCTACATCATTTTTACACTGCAGTTCTTTCTATAGCTAAAGTTATTTTCTGGCTGCAACTGAGCCATAGAGCAGGAATATTGCTTGATTTTGGTCTGAGATGCCGGTGCTCTAGTTTGAGATCTAGTAGCAGTGCATTAACCTTTCACTTCTACCAAAGTCATTTTTGGTAAGGGACAGTACCTGTACTTTCACTCATGGCTATCAGGTGCTTCATCCACCACTGCAGCTGTGCTAGTTTTTAAGTTTTCTTTACTTCCTCTTAGTATTTAGGGTGTGTAACATCAGCCTTCGGGGGAAGCCATTAGCACATAAACAGGGCTGATGCTGCTCTTTCAGCCAAATGATTGCTGGCCTACTGTAACTAACTCACACAGAACAAACAGTCCAGCTCCCAGTGTCTTTGTTTGTCCAATTAACTAATGCATGTGCATGTGAGGACCTGTTGGTGTAAGTGTCTTCAAGGAAAGTTCATGTGAAAATCTTTCAGCTTCCTTCCTGCAAACTTGATGATTATGCTTAGCTCTCCTGCTCTGCATGACACACAAGATATTGGAAAAAGTTCTGCCTTGATTTACAGTCTTTTCAAAAGCCCATATCTCCATGATAAATCCACTGAGAGTATGAGTGAGAGGGTGCTGTGCTTTTACTCCAGGCTACAATGAAAACAGACCTCACAATACATCAATAACCGCACTGACGGAGCCGAATATTTCAAAGAAATTACTGTGAGGTCTTAATATTCCAGGAATATGTCAGAATGAGAGGAGTTGGAGAAAGTGAGTTATTTATTTTTAATTGATTTATTTTACTCCACATTCTTTATCCACTTTCTCTGTTTTTCTCTTCGCTGAACCATGCTTTCATCTTTACCTCATGGGTCAAAGTGCTCATGGCTGTCCGATAACATCGGATAAACAGATCTAGAGTCATGATTACCTGCTTTGACGGTTTGGAAAACGCTGCTCATTGTGAGAATAAAAGCTGTTTATCTTCAAATAGAATCAGGTGAAGAAGTTGTTTCTCTGAATCATGTCAGTATCAATAGGTCTCATATACATAACAGTCACAGCTTTGAAGGTGTCAAGTTAAAAAAAATAAATCCTTTGTTCCTCAGTCTGTTAGGCGCTGTGCTGCACTGAGACCGAAGCAGAAGGTCACTGTTTTCTGTCTGATATTCCTCTAATATAGAAACCCCTGCCAGGTGGTCAGGCACAGGCCCCTAAGGATTGTGGGAAAGAGGAGGATAATAATGGGGGGACAGATAGCGCTGCTCCCCTGTTGAAACAAAAAAAAAAAAAAGAAACTTGCTGACATTTGGAGATGGTCTCTGTTGCCTCCATTGAGAGTAAAAATGTGTTAATGTGTGTAAAACATGGATTCCCCTGGTTGTTCTGTGCATCTGGTAGTTCTTTGGAATGTTTTACACAGATGATGCTTACATCATTTTGTGCCTGTATTACAATAAAGATTAAACAATAACATGGATAAGCAGTATAATATGAGCAAGTTCTACAAGGAGTATTTACCAATGACAGTATAAAGAATGGACCTGAGCCTGAGTGACATCACCTGTTGGTTACCGAGTGCCGTTTAGAGGTTGAAAATATGGCGCTGTTTGCCGCCATGTTGGGCATACTGCCTCTTCCACCTCCCAGGTTTAATCTAAATATCGACAGACTTGGATCATCTGTGGTCTTGGGGCAGGCTGAATGGCACCTTGGTGCTCCAAAAAGCGATATGTAATGGCACCCACTTGAAAATCAAAACAGCCACGCTCTTAATTCTGCATAACTTTAAGCCTTAATATAATCTGAACAGGTCAGTTGTATATAAATTCACCCTCAGTACAGTTGTCATGAACGGGGAAATTAGCTATAGAGACCAAAACTGTTTATTTCTGCTGTGAAGTTGGACATTTGAACATGGGGACTTATGGAGATGGAAATGTTCTGTGGCCAGCCTCAAGTGGACGCTCGAGGAATTACAGTTTTTGGCACTTCCACATTGGCTTCATTTCCCAGCCATGGCCCTTGGTATTTACACAACTATCATTAGAGTTAAATTACACCTGGCATCTTAACAAGGTATGAAAAATAGAAAAATAAAAGTATACACTTTGTTTCAGTTAGGATGTCTATCAACTCCTGAATCCACTGTGTGTTTCCTGTATTATAATTAGTAATTAGACAAAGATTTAGCGTTACCCTTCCTGGTGTTTTCTACCATACCTTAGATTAATCTAAGCAAACGTGAACTTTGTTAGGGTCACAAAATCAGAAATTAAGTTTTTTCTGTATCAGTACCTGTTAGGCTTTAGACAGTATTTAAAAAAATGCAGATTGCACTCGAGTGACATCTTCCTCACCTTTCTGTTTGATTTGTTGCATCCATGGAGAAATGATGACTTCATTTTTATTGATGCTATAATATAGGCTGCTCTTATTTAAAGCTTGATATATTCTCTCTTAATCTTAAAGGAAGAATAATCAATAAGTCAATTGTGTATTTTACTGTTTTATCAGTGAAGTATTTTTTAAGACATTTTAAAGATGTTACTTTTTCAGATAATTTTTTATCATCCTTGCAGTCTTAATTGGGGTTACACAACTGGATGAAAATATCTACCGCTATATATATTTAAAGTTTAATTCATAACTTAGTGGTGTGCCTTCAAGTGACAGCCACTGCTCAGTGACAGACTTGTTCAGCAGCACTAAGCCGAAGCCGAAACCAGATGATGGTAGCCAGTTAGAATATTTTACCTTATTTCTTAACTCCATAGTCTAAACAACTATTTGAATGAAATTGTGTGTTTCTAAAATGAAACTGAAGAAAGAACTCTGCTGCTGTCTCTGATGAATAAAATGTTAAAAATCCACCTGATATATTGGTCTCAATTTAAGGTGGACACGTGAACATCCAAACAAGAGTGCACGTGTTTGTCTCTCTATGAGGGTGTGCGAGCAGGAAAAAGTCAATGTAAATAGGAGCGATGGCAATGATAAATTCTTGTCATAATCTGAGCTTACCTTCAGGGTCGTCTTTCTTCTTCCTCCAGATAGGAAAACTCTGTGGAGTTCCTTATCACACAGCCTGAGATAACAGGGCCCCAGTACAAAGCAATGATCCCTTCTGTTTGCTGACAAGTGAAGCAGCTTCAATCCCTGCTGAGGAATCCCACCTTGTTCTGGGACAGAAGACAGACTATAGAGACAATATAAAGAGTATAGAGAGCTCATTTACATGAAGAACTTGACAGACAGAGAAACCGAAGAGAGAACGACAAACACACCCAAGTTTGAGTCAAAGAAGGAGCAGGATTCACTGCATCTACTGTACCTGCACCTCCTTCTCATCCCTGTACTCCTCCAACTCCACCACAGTCTCCCATGAGTTCATGGTTAATACTATTTGTCTAATAATAAAGTAACAGTAACAGTTTTCAGCAAGCAGCAGGTTTAGTTGAGGAAGCTGTCAGATTAACCTTGTCACTACATCTGTGTGTTTGCTTGTTCTGGCTTTGATTCCGGCACATGAATGACGTCACACATCACACAATCATGAGATTATTTTTGCAAAAAGGACAACGGACATTTCAGGACAAAATCTTGTTTTTGAGTCCTCAATAGGCCAATGACTGACATGTCAGTTCTGCAACCAGTTATCTTCATGACAAATTGACTTAGCACTTATTCTTCTACAAAGGTATATAACAGAACTACCTACCTACCTTTGTCTGTCTTAGATACTGCGTAACGTCTCACAGGCTCCTTTTCTTAGCACAGATACGTAGTTGCGTGTTGGCTGGGAGCTGATGTAAAGACCTACCAGAAATTCGGAGGTGCCAGTGAACTGTCTAAAACTTTGGTGTCACTGCTGGCTACACTTAATTGCTTCCATGAGCTGTGTGTCACTGCCACTGCATTTTTTATTTCCCCATGGAGACAGGCTTACCATGTGTGAACATAGCATCTCTAGCCTAAATGATAAATGGACTGTACTTATATAGCGCCTTTCTAGTCTTCCGACAACTCAAAGTACTTTTACACTACAACATCAAAATTGACTCCCTATGTCTTGCCCCCACCAGGGTGGTGAGAAACTTAGGGGTTATGATTGATGACCAACTAACCTTTTCCAATCATGTTGCCTCAGTTGCTCAGTCATGCCGCTATGCAATTTACAACATCAGAAAAATTAGACCTTACTTAACACAACATGCTACCCAACTCCTGACACAAGCTGTGGTCATCTCACTACTAGATTACTGTAATGTCCTCCTGATGGGCCTCCCAGCCTGCACAGTGGAACCTCTTCAGATGATCCAGAATGTGACGGCTCGCCTGGTCTACAACCAACCCAAAAGGTCACATGTCACCCCTCTGCTCATCGAGCTCCACTGGCTACCTGTTGCAGCCCGCATTAAATTCAAATGTTCGGCTGCAAAGTTGTCTTCGGTACTGCACCCACCTACCTGAATGCCCTTGTACAGACATATGTTACCTCACGACCGTTGCATTCCTCTGATGAACGACACCTGGCTCTGCCACCTGTTCTCTCAAGGCAATCCAGACTTTTATTGTCTGTTCTGTCCCTGTTGGTGGAACGCACTACCAGTTCCTGCCAGATCAGGGGCGTCCCTCTCTACCTTTAAAAAACTCCTGAAGTCCTCCAGCTCTTCAGAGAGGACCTCCTCTCCAACACTACCAACAACTGGACATGATAAATCTACCCCTTTAAGAACTGTCATAGCATTTACTGCTGCACTAACACTTTCTTATTGCGTTGTACCTTTTGTTCCCTTCTCTGGATAAAAGCGTCTTCTAAATGACTAAATGTAAATGTAATATTCACCCATTCACACACATTCATACACTGATGGCATGAGCTGCCATGAAAGGTGCCAACTGCTCATCAGTTTGAGGAGCTAACCATTCATACACATTCACACACACACATGGTTCAGCCTTCAGGAGTAATTTGGGGTTCAGTATCTTGCCCAAGGACACTTTGACATGCAGACTGGAGGAGACAGGATTCAAACCTGCGATCTTCTGATTAGTGGATGACCTGCCACAAAGCATACATCCTTTATCTTAAATGAAACACATAAATGTAAGACCTCCAACGCCCCACCCTTACTTCCAACATCTCTGTCATTGATTTGGAAGCAGGAAAGAAGAGGAAGAGAGAGTATGTAAATGATGAGTGAGCATGAAGATAGTCAGTCTTCCTGACTAAGCTTCATATGCATCTATGTATAGATATGTATATATTTAGATAGAAACATCTAACCTCTATAGGTATAGATAAATATAGAACTTGTAACCTCAGTCTTATACTCATCACTCAGATACTCAGCCATCCTGTTCATTTATGTTTTCTGTGTTAATGTTCTTCTATTTATATGTTATAAATAGTATTTGGTACTTTTTTTTTTCACCGCACAGGAATAAAAACACTACAGACCATTGATTGGTCACTAGAATCATCACCTGTGTGATGAAGGAGCAACCAGAGTGGTCTCATCATCTGCTGATGTTACCTGCAGTTTCACTACATGTCACTATAACAATCAGCTAAGAATCCTGCCTACATTGAGGGGGTGCAGTTAGAAACAAAACTGAGAAAGTACCAGAAGTGAGATGAGTCAGAGGGACATATCAGACGTATCATGCAGTGAATATAAGGCTGATGATGACACCATATGCTTTGTGCATGTTTACCTCCTGTGAGGTTGATCTCTTATAAGCCCGAGAGTTAATGAATATCTGCGTGAGTGTGTGTGCCAGGGAGTGGCTCTGAGAGAGGTGCGAAACACGAGCATGTATGCTGCCATATGGCATAAATTCAGGTACGTCACGCACATCTCTGTGTATTAGCGTACATACACCTGTGTTTCATTACGTGTGTGTGTGTGTGTCACAGTAGTCGGGCCATCTGTGTCTCTAGCACTTCAAAGGTGCCTTCGCCTCAGAAGTACCTCGCAGACAAATGAATTATTGAGTCGATTTGAAGACGTTTGCCGTTGAGCATTTTGTTCTGTTGTGGAACAGCCTGCCTTTCAGGAAGTGGAGAATGAGTTGTTCCCTTTCGATCAAGGTTGTTGCCTCCTCTGTTTCCTCTACGCCGACACACACACAGACACACAGTACGTCCGATGCCTCCTGTCTTAAACTCTGCTTTAGTTGTTTTATTTGAAAACTCCTGTCTGTTTTAAGTCAGCTCTGCCTCACTCCTGTTCCTCTCATCTTTGCTGTAGAATTTCTTTTTTTTTTTTTTTTCCCATGTCTAAGGGCACTGAGCGTCTATACAAAAGATTTAATGTGAAACTGTTTAAAAAGAGAACACATCTCCACTCTCACTCGTGAGTGGAAAAAAGGATTTGGGATTTTATTAAATGTGTGGGTGGAGTGGAGATTGAGGAAGTACTGGTTTTAAAAGATGGTCTGATTGCACGATTTCTCTTTGTGAACTTTAGCTCCACATGTGGATTCTATCGTGTGTTGCTGTCTTCTAAAGGGAGCAGAAACTACACTCATGCTTTAAAAACCAAGGAAATAAATAGAAGAGACTAAGATCAAGTTTAGCCAACCATCACTATTATTTATTTCACAGTAACATCTTGCGTCAGCGTGGTCTATAGAAATCATCTAAACCTAATTCACTGTGTGATAAAAAGTTGGATGAACCAAGAGGCAACCTCCATGTCTATGAAGTAAAGCCATGGAGAAGTGCCAAAAACTGTAGTTTCTCAAACATCCAGTTGAGGCTGACTACAAAAAAAAGCTCTTGGTAGCTAATTTCCCCATTCATGGAAAGTCTTGACTTCCCTCTTTATAATATCATTTACAGACACTCAACAATTCCCATAATTCCCTAAAATGTGAGGAGTACCTCCTTTCAAACGATAAAAAGTTGTTGATGACTCATCTTCTGAGGGCTGCTACAGTCATTCATGGCCAGGCCTCACTGATTACTGTACAAAAGCACAAAATTAATGCAATTAAACATATCTTCACAATACACAATGTTCTAAAATGAAAAGAGCTGAGCAGTTTGTTCAGAAATACACAACGTATACACAAGGTAATGTGCAAATGCAGAATGTTCAAAATGTGCAAGGTAGTCCAATAAAACTCCAATAAAAAGTGTGGATTAATGCAATGCATCGTCTGTGTATCTGTGTAAGTGGATAGTGAGGGTCAGTGTCAGAGGGGGCACCAGGCCTTGCTGATAAGGCTAGCAGCAGACGGGAAGAAGCTGTTCTTGTGGCGTGAGGTTCTGGTCCTGATGGACCGCAGCCTCCTGCCAGAGGGGAGTGTCTCAAAGAGTTTGTCTCCGGGGTGGGTGGGATCAGCCACAATCTTTTCTGCATGCTGCAGAGTCCTTGCAGTCCAGAGTCTGCAAGGCGGACAGGTCCTGAAGCGACGGCAGATTGCAGCCAATCACCTTCTCTGCAGACCAAATGGTGCCCTTTGTCTTTCAAAGCGACAGTGAAACTCATTCAGGTCGTTGGCTAGCCGCTGGTCGTTGATGGAGTGGGGGGCTTTATGATCTGCCTGAGTCCCTTCCAGATAGATGCAGAGTCGCTAGCTGAGAACTTGTGTTGGAGCTTCTATTACAAATGTTTAGCCTCCTGAACACTTCTTCCCTTGGCCATCATTAGCTGTCTGAGTTTGGCTGTGATCCAGGGTTTGTCACTGTTTTAACTCACCATGGTGCGTGATGGAACACAGCAGTCACAGCCTCTGTGCACTCATCCAGTCTGTCGGTAGCAGTCCTGAACACATCCCAGTCAGTAGACTCCAAATATGCCTGAAGATAAATAGTACATATGTACAGTTTATGATTAATGATTCCAGATCAGGAGAACAGTGATCAAGAATGGGTTGGATCAATGTCACGTCACTGGACCAACCACTGTCACAGATTTCTCCACCTTTTGTCTTGCTGGAAAGTTCTGAGTCTCTGTTCACTCTGTACAGTTGGAAGCCAGCCAGCTGCAGCATAGAGTCCGGTATGGAGCCGCACATCCACGTCTCTATGAAGCACAAAACAACGGATTAACAAAAGTCTTTGTCTTTCACCAACAGCAGTTGTAACCTCTCTAGTTTATTGGGCAGTGAACACACATTGGAGAAAAACATAGTTGGTAAGGGGTGTGCGCAGTCCATGCTGGCAAAGGCGCATGAGCGCACCGTTTCCCTCTCCTGTGGATTTCAGTGCAAGAGCAAAGGTGAGTGCACCTTTGACCAGAATGTCCTCAGGTGTTATTCCGCTGATGTTTATGAGCTCTTCACTGGTGAAAGAGCTCCAGGTACCATGGCAAAAGACAGAAATAAAACATAAAAAAAAACAATGCACACCAACACACCAGGGCAATCATCCGCTGTGCAATCTTGGCTGATACCCTTCAGCTTCTCAGCTGTGATTTATAGTTTTCCTGATGGACAGATAGCTTTACTTGCTAAAGTAGCAAACTGCTAATTACCTGCTGCTAACTGGGACACTGAACACACTTGCTGTAACATCTTCTTGGAATGAATTTCAGGGCTTCCCATTTGTTCTTGTGAGTCGCCAGCTGACACCTTCTCAATCAGATCTCTTTGGATTAAACAAGCATGTAATGCAAGTCAGAATCACACTCACCAGTCTGCACTCACCTGTCACAAGCCCTGTGAGAGTCAACAGTTAGCTCTTGTCAGATTTGAGAAATAAAGTCAGCAGATGGGCAGAAATAAACACTAACTGCTGACAAATCCACCTGTTGGCCACTGGAAGCTTGTTTGAATAATCAATGGGGACTCTTGACTTGAGTGGATTTTTAGACAATAATTTAATCAGTGTTTAACAGATGCAAACTTTCTGCTGGTGAGGAGCTGTTTTATTTTATTTTTTTCATGACCTGCTCGTTTGTAGTGTATTGTATTAGAGTGAGTAATTGTGGTGTAACTAACTAGAAACTTCAGGTTTCGCATCAAGTGCCCTCCACCCACCTGCATCATGCAAAATGTACTCGTGTGTTATGTATTCCTCTTTCTAGCCCCAAATGTCCTTAATCAAACAAAGTTGCTCTTGACTAACGCCATCAACTGTATGAAAGCCTTCTGTAAGACTGACTGAAAACCCAAAGGCAACATGCAGATGGAGGAAACATACCTTTCCTCTGAGCTTTGGAGCCCACCAGCTAACTCTAACCCCCCTCAGCACATGGGGACCCCTGCCATGGAGACCACTTTCAGGTAATTTGACCAGGCTCGCCTGCACACACAGGCACATTTGGGTATGGGGTCAGATGGTAAAGAATACATGATCATACATTATAGATAGGTGCGTGACAAACTTTTCTTTGTTAAATGATGGGTGATGCATTTGTCTTCCTTGCGATCCTGCACCTCTCTTTGCAACAATGGAACATGCAAGAAAGAATTATTATTATTATTATTATAAAATTCAATACAATAAATACATAAAAAATGCGCTCCTGGTTCATACAGGTTACCAAAACACATGTCTAAACAGGTATGTCTTAAAATAATTGACAGATCATCAGGGCGGAGACAGCATCTGAAAAAGCTTTGATCACTATGGTTCATAAGTCAGGTCTGTGGGACAGAAAATAAAGTTAGCATATTTGACCTTAGAGTGTGGTTATGAGTATGGATGAAGTAGTTCAGCCACATGCTGTATGCAGAGAAGCTCTTTAAGTAAGTGTGAGAATTTTAAAATGGATCGTACATGCAACAGAGAGCCAGTGAAGAGATCTAATTATGGGGTAATGTGAGACCGTCTATTTGACCTAGTGATGAGTTGTGCTGTAACATTGTGGAGGCAGATGATCAAGAGCATTCTGTGTGATGAGAAGACTGCATATTAATTGAGGTCGGAGTGAGCAGAAGAGGAAAGAGGCCCAATACTTGATCATGATCAAGGTTTTCTGGAACAACCAGAACCTCCATCTTATCAGCATTGAGCTCTAAGAAATGTTCTGCCATGAAATCCTTGACAGCTTTAAGACAGTTTAGTTTAGCAGCATAGAGCCTCACTGGGTTTTAATGAGTGAGTGAACTGTGATCTGGACTTTTGTAGATCATTGAAATATCGGTTATATTTGTGGCTCAATGTTTCCCAAAAACATTAGACATTTGGGGCCAACTGATTATTATTATTATTATTATTATTATTATTATTATTATTATTATTGTTATTTATTATAAGAAACAGGATTATTGACATTCAGTGAATATGCTAAACAAAAAACAAGTACTGTGAAAGTTAAGAATTATGACTATATAATAATCATTTACCAAAAATATATTTAAAAAATATGTTGGCAGACTAAATGAGGGTGGAGTCATCTGCAAACTTCAGAAGCTTGATGGATTGATGACTGGAGGTACAGCTGTTGAGGTACTTTTCATCCATTTGTCTTTCAAGCCATCAGTGGAACTCATTCCAGTCATTAAGATCAATGTACCATTTATAGTAAATGTGCATATCTGAATACCTGGGGTCAGTCATATGAGAGGAAGATAGGTGATTGCTGAATTTCATTCCAGGGTCATCAACTACCAACATAAACGGGAAACACACAAATTGAGCCACTCAACACAACAGGTGGCTCATGCTGGGAATCAGACTCAACAATTAATTATGTTGGAGCCCCTGATTCAAAGCATCTGTATTTGATGACCTGGGAACAAGAACACCACCTGTTGTGTTGTATGGCTCACTTTGTTTCCCATTTACATCAGTGTTTGGCAACCTGGGAAGGAGAATCAGCAATCAGCTATCTTTCTTTAATATGACTGCCCCTACCTTTAGGGCAGGTACTGGACCAAGAAACACAATTAAAGCATGAAGGAAGGATGCGCACACTGAGCTCCCTTATGTACAATTTATTTGCACATGCACAAGTGATGTTTTGAGAAGAAGAGCTTAGAACATATGAATGTGCTAATAAATTGCACATCAGGGAGCTCCAGTGTGCGGACCCTTCTTCATGTTTTGACAACTGCCCTGGGGCTGCAGACCTCCAGGGGCCTCAAAAGCTCAAGCTTCACTCCATATCAATGGGTTGTAATTTTAGTAATTGCTAATTTGTGCAGACATTTGCACTATTACAGAATAATAAGGCAGATCCTATAATATTATTAAGATCCCTCCCTCTTGTATAAAGGTGTAAACTTCTGAGAGAAAATATTATAAATGAATATTTTAGCACGGAAATGACAAGCCCAACAATTGGTAGCACTTTTCCTTCTTCTCCAAATTGCAACATTGAGGAGCATCAGCGGCAACATTTAACTGCCAAAATATAAATCTAAAACATATGTACAACTTACATTGTGTATTCACTGCAATCACTACAACTATAGCAGCCTCCTTAGACACCATTTTCACAATACCAGTGGTCCCTTCCATTCTGCTATGTAGATGAAATGGCAACCAGTGAGGGCGAGTGTCCAGCGTTCGGGTAATTTGGAAACTTTCCATGGAAATTTATGGGAATAAACAGGAATATACCAGGGATTTTTAAAATAATTAAGGTTGGCCCTTAACAGGGAACTTAAATATAGTTGGGAAAAATATATTTTAGCATAATCTTGACTAAAACAACCAGATTTCATGCAGGTACACTTGAATATCTGGTATTCCTCAATCACATGCACATAGCACACTGCTTACTGCAGGGCTATTGAGGCCACACCCCCTACCTGCAGAGGTGATTTGTGTACCTGGACCACACTTTAGAGCCCAGAGCACACAAAAGACTATTGAAGACACACATTTGAGCTTGTGGACGACATAATATTGTTCAATAAAATAATTCAAACTTCATAAAGTTCTACTTTCAAATAAATCTGTTGAAATGCCATGTTTATTAACAAACAAAGCAATTAACTAACAAAATGTTTATATATTTACATTTGGATATGATACAGTTCATTTAAATTACCCCAAATTTCCTGTTAATTCCCATAAATTCCATGATTCTGTTGAATTTCTGATTTGGAATATTTCCAAAATTCCCAAGTGTAACTTCCAATGGAACGTTTCTGGAAATTTACTTTCCACCCCTTTGCAACATAACTCACAATAAAAAATAGCAAGTGTAAGTATGGAAGCATGCAAACTGAGACAACAGCTAATAAATTGACCATGGGGTCATCATTTTTTCAAGAACAATGATGAACTTGGAACCTCAACAAATACTTATAACACAGTATGAGGCCACTGATAGCACATAGAAACAATGATAGCTTTATTTAAGTGGTTGATATAGGTTGATATGGTATAAATATTAAACAGTGTTGCAGGTATCAGCACTCATGTTCATACTCATGGCAGTAGTAGCTGTGAACAGGTGCTCTGCTGTCGCTACAGGAGAGCAGAGTGTGGTGACATGAGGCAGGGTGTGCTGTGGTTCAGGTAGTACAGTTCATAAACACAGTGTACTGTAGCAGCACAGATGTTTAATGAGCACTAATGGCCATTTTAATGCCCCTCCATTTCCCTTTCCCTTAGTGATAATGGGTTGGGTGAACCATCACAGACAACACATCCACAGATGTAGAGACGCACACACACAAGCGAGCTATGACACAAACTCGCACACACACAAGTGCTCACACACAGGGGCTGAAGCCCATTAGAGAGGCTGACAGGCTGAGTTACGGGGGCTTCACTCACTCATCTGATGTGACAGTGCTGCTTGGTTATGAGCGTTTAGGGAGAATTTAGTGGTGTTTTCCCCATTCCATCATACAGTCACCAGCAGGCTGAGCATCAGAATTCAAAGAAGCACTCCTCAAATGTATGCATGTGTGTATTACTGTGAACTGTGTTTCTAATGTGTGTGTGGGAGTGGGTGTTGGGCTGGTTGGGTGGATTACCTGTTTTATTCAATGTAAATTGCAGGGATTCATAGAAACAGTTACATTTTTGTATCCATTAACTGGTCCATGAATGATCAGACTTCTGATTTGGACCTCTAACCCTTAGAATGAAAAGCGGTGATGGTCAGAGTCATAAAATAAAACACATAAAGTATAAATGAGACACTGTGCATTCACTATTTGATGGCTAAAGGAGCAGTATGTAGGATTTAGTGACTGCAACCTCCTCCACTCATTCCAAGTGTCTGTGGAAGAGGATGTACAACATCTGTAAATACAAAAGGTTCATTGTAAGGTAACACAAACATTCATCCAAAGAAATAACATTCAAATAATTCAAATGATCAAATGACATATATTATATGTTTGTGCTATATTGTACAAATAGAGCCTCCCAAATCTGACACACTGGACCTTTAAGGTGAATGTATTTATTTATTTATTTATTTATTCTCTGATTAACAGGGAATCAAAGTGATTGAGTGAAACATTTTGTCATATTTATTCTGCCTATAGCTGATTAAAGATACTGTGTACATCAGTGCTTTCTGGAATTTGAATCGAGACCCTTTAAAATAAATGTATTAGGATTACTAGCATATCAGCTGTGAATGAGCACAGAGTGATTTTTCTGGTCCAAATTAAGTATGATTTAAATGAGGGTGTTTATGAAAGGCCTTACAGCACACATAGAGCAACCAGACAAGGAGCTGTCTGTTAGAAATATCTGTCCTTTCTTTCTCTTATCTCAAATCATCCTGTGGCTCTTTACATTTATCGCTTACATCCACGCTGCATGTGATGAAAGATGACATTTCTGTAAAATGGAAAATGGACTGATAGAATGGTAAATGGTAAGAAATGGTGCATGTAGCATACATATGGTGGGAGTGCTAAAGAGACTAAATCATGTGTATAGTCTGTGACAAATGATAAAACACATGATTTAAACATCTTCTAATTGTGCCCATTTCATCTTCATCTTTCTCACTGTACTAATTTTTGAAACAAAACGACCCTTGAGTCTCTTAAATTACAGCTTTCTTATTTCCATAATTATAGTGCAATTGAAATAACACATTGGCTCTTTAATTTTTTTTTTTTTTTTTTGCTTTGTTTTTGTTTTCTCAAAGCTGCTGACATGAGAAAAAAAAAAAAAAAGCATACTATGTTTATTAGTGATGATTTATGCTCCACAGGGTGCAACCAACTGGGACAATTTCTCATCCAATTCCAGTCAAGGTCAGATGAAAGATGGAAGTTGTCTGATTCTGTATTGATCTTCATTGGAAAACTGTCTATTTTCTTCTAACTGCACACCAGCTCTGTGTGCGGGTCACAGGTCAGAGGCAACGTTAGTAACACAGCAAAGCTACAGAGGATCGTTTCACCCAGAAAGAAAATGTAACTGGGAGCTGATTGTACTGTAAGGACTGTTGCTGTCATTAGTCTTGAGACATACATGTCACATTTTTTAATTTCAGGTCCCTTTCCCTGTCAAAAAAAGAAGTATCGACAAGGAGCTGAGCGGATTCTGGGATGCCTCTGAACCGGACTGTGGCAGAGCTGATGGGGTTTAAAACATTGACTAGAACGGCCACCGTGGCGCATGTGCCATGTGTCCCCGCCCAGTGGAATTTTGGAGTTAGAGGTTGAATAGTATGGATGATACATGGATGTAGAAACACAGACAGAGGAAACCTCTAAAATAAAATATGGAAAGCTGAAACAAAACAAACAAAACTAAAAGGGTCTAACATAGTCCATGTTAGTGTCTATAATGACTTCCTGAGAGTGTTAAATGCTCATCTCTAAAAGTTATGAACATGGTTAAGGTCCACTTGATTCAGAAAAAGAATGCAGCTTAGAAGAACATTGCACTCATATGTTACAATGTTTGATTTGAAGAGACCTTACAATGAAGCAAATACTAATTATTCCCTTTAGTTTATTTACGGTAAGCAGAGTGTATTGAGTAGTAGGATGAAGCCTTGACATTATGTGTACAGTACGGTCTGTCCATCTCCGTTTATTCTGACTTGTTATTTTCTCCATCAAGATTGGATACAGTAGGTTAATGAATTTCTTCCGCTATTCCTCCAAATATAATGCTCCTCAAGGACAACATAAACGCACATGTACAGAGAACATTTCTCAAGGAGAATCCACAGAGGAGAGCCACTCAAAGCTTTTTTTTTTTTCTGCTCTTTAAACAAACTCACTTTGATATTTCCATATTCACCGCCACTGCAAACAACCTCAAACAGCCTTGGGAGCATATACAAAAAAGAATTACAAAATTCCTGTGTTTTTCAGCTTGTGTGTGTGTGTGTGTGTGTGTGTGTATGTGTGTGTTAGTGGGACGGGTGCCCCCTAACTCCTCTTAATGTCTGCATTCATTTTTCACTTCGATTAATTTGTGTATGTGTTTGTCATAGTGGCCTCTGTCGTGGCTCCTCAAATCAAAATGGATAAAAATAATCATTCAAAGACAGAAGGGTGTGTGTTTGGCTCCAGATTAAAAATGTCACAAGAAAATGAAATGAAGAAAAAAATCTTTAAAAGCCTCAATTTTCTAGGGATAATAGATTGAGAATAAATTGCAAATGAAATGTAAAAGACATGTTCTTGTAGACCCGGATGCAGGACCAGAGTTCACCCTCAAAAACTAAAGCATCCTTTGTTTCTCTGTGTGTCTTCAATTCCCCCGAGGGATGCTGTAAAGAAAGCTTGTTGTTTTTCAGGAAGCTGCTGGTAAATGTGTGCGCTCACACACACACACACACACACACACACATTTACCGAAAAGGTTAGCTGTGACACGTTCCTTGGCATTTTCGAGGCAATAAAACCCCATCAAGCAAACACAGCCATGTGTGACCAACATAGCTGCTCAGCCGCTGCCCTACACGCTGCCGCCGAGCACCAACAGCTGAAGGCTTCCTGAAGTGCCGTGGCTGAAACTCACACCAACAGGGAAAAAAAAGAGACAGAACGAGAGCCAAAAAAGTGAAAACAGAGTAAAAACAAAGTATTTGAAAGTATTTCATGTCTAATGAAAGCTGGACTTGGCAACTTCACTTGCTGGTGGCTCCAAATGACACCAGAAGATAACTATTTAAAAAATAAACTGAGCTTCAATCGCCTCAAATCTTGTTGACATCAGTGAACTGCAGATGGCATGTGTACCAATCCAGACAGTCTGCCAAGGAGTGGAGAGAGGCAAACGATCAGACGCTGGTGAAGTCACCTTCTTGTCAACAGAACACTCACTCACTGCTGATTAGGACCACTTTTAATCCAGACTTTAAGGAGTGTTCCTTGTTTAATGCAAATTTGCTTGTGTGTTTGTAGTCTTGGCCATCATTTCTATGAGTTCTGATCACACTGTACCACAAGAAACACAAGTACATCAGAAACTGACAGTGAGAGCAACAGAGGTATGGACTTGAGTCATCTGACTTGGATGTAAGTCAAGACGAGGAAAGCCAAGCTCCAACCATAGGTGATGTGGTGGCTAATGACTATGTTATAATGACAAGTTGCAGACCCAGAGGTGCAGGGCAGTGGTGGTGAAGAAGTGGACTTGATGTGGTGGATAAAGTAAGCAGAGAGGAGGAAGAGGAAGAGTGGGGTTAATAAATCAGTGATCACAAAGCAGAGTCATGGTGTCCGTCTGATGGAGTCCCGGTGGGTGAGCCGGTCTTTTATAATGGTGAGGTGATGGGATGATTGGTAGCAGGGGAGGGGAAACAACAGGAAATATACTGGAAGAAAGAAGGAGTGCCTCAATCTCAACAGACTATTTCTCTAACCATATAGCTATGGTCATGACTGTAGCTGCGATTGTTAGGCTGGCTACCAGATGGTGGTGCTCGATGGAAAAATTAGGAGATCATTAACGGTAGTGCAATTCAACTGAGAGAGATGAATATAATAACTTCTACCCAGCCAATAAAACAGTGCCAATTCTAAATTGTGTCTTGAATAGTAAGAACAGCTTCTATAAAACACACACTCCTTATTTCAAGGGCACACATTACAACATTGAAAATTAATATTTCTGAGCAACATTATATGGTCCAATGTGTTAACAGCACACAACTTGCGCTTGTCACCATCATATCACCACAATGCCAATGCAGTTTGTTATTATCTTAATGTTGCCACCCAGTTTTAGCAACAAAAGCTGAGGGAAAGTCTTTGAGTCTATTGAGAGAAGTGTTTAGAGACTGTCTTGTCTAAGGGATCACCAATGTCAGTAGGATGCATTGTCTGGGGAACATGCATATTTGTACAAAATTTCAACCCATCCAGCTGTTGCAATTTACCACCAAAATGATGGACCAACTGACATCATGATTCAGCCTCTGGCCTTTAAAAACAAGATGAATTAAACAGAGCATTACTCTTAACCTGAGTCAGTGTTTATATATATATATATATATATGCATTAATTCATTTACATGCTCAATGGCGTGAATTATAATCTATGCAGATCATCACTCAGCAATCCCTGCCCATCTCAGGGATACTTTTGAAGTCAGACTTTGGTTTCCTACAGTTTGATGATGCTGACATGATTGGGAATATTACTGAACATTAGTGATAAATGACAAACAGAGTAGTGATAAATGATACAAAGGTTTATTAAATCAAGGCTATTCTTTTTATTAAAAAGCCTGCATCAAAGTAAATGATTATTGTCTATTAATCAAACCCTTCACATCTGTTTTAATACAAGTTACAATTTAAGGGCAAACATGTCAGTTCAATTCTACTTTAAGCTGTTTTTATCAGTCAGGGTTTCTTTTAAAGTTTCCCTTCTCATATTATTCTCTCTTGTTATTTAGTGATATGTGGTCTGTCAGCTTAAAAGGTCGCTTCATCAAAAAGTAACATTGTTAAGAGAAGAAGTGTTCACAGTGTGGATTATCCCAAATAACAAGGAGATTGTTTCTGGGAGAAGATGTTACATTTTCTAAGCATCATTTTTCATTGCTGTGTTCTCTGAAAACAAGAATCCATTCACCTCTGTAGTATTTGGATGGCAGCACAATTTTCAGAAACAGGTATGCCAAAACAATTGCATTAAAATGAATGCATGAATAGATACCATTACAAGGAGGGAGATTTTACCCTTTGAAATTTAAAAGAATCCAAACATTTTTTACATAAAATGTACAAATGACGGATGAATGTACAGACACATAAACAAATGGACAGAGACCAAACTACCAGACAACAGTGCATACTTCCCAAAAGGGGGAGAGGCAGCAGACATTGATAAATGTTGTCTCTGACCAGACTATTGTTCAAGGATAAACTCACTGGTACCTGCAGCCTTGAGTCTCTGCAACTTCCTTCAGCCAAAGCTATTTAACATTCAAGGCTAAGTCACTACCAGCAGAACCACATCTTAAATTTCATTACTTTCCTTAAAGCAGTTTATAGTCTGAACACACTGAACCGTAACAGTTATCTGGACTTTTAATTGAACTCTAAACATAATAGATATCAAAAACTAAAGCTGTTGCATTACACTTGAACGTAACCCAGGGATAATGCAGCTCGTTCTGTGGGCTACATCAGTGTAATGCACTTGAAAATAAGTAATGGAAGAAAAAAAAATAGCCGAATCCTCCCAAAGAACAGCAATGTTGCCTTGGAGTGATGTCGAAATGAAGCAGGGAAACACACAGCGCTGTCGCACAACACACACTGATTTACACTTTAACACTTTAGAATGAAGTGCATTGTGGTCAAGAAACAAGAGCAGATAACCAGGACAGAAATGTATCAGGTTTACAGAAGGTTAGGAGGCTAACTAGCTGTTTCATATCCATGTCCAGATGCAATGTCACAAATCACACACCAGCAGAATAATGGAAAACCCTGAAAGAAATGTGCTTAATATTTTCTCTTAGACCCCTTTTCGATGTTTTCAGAATTGAGGGAATTCATTAAGCGGCCCAGTGTGAAACCCAAATGCAATATCGACTCCTGTCCGCAATTTGTCAAATCTGTAAAATATATGGCAGCGTGGAAATATCCAGTGCCACCATTTACGGGGGCTTTCATAAAACATATTCTTTGGTAATAGTGCTCTGCAGACAGCCTTATGTATTATTGAACAGTTCTCATTTTCATTCAAAGAACCTGTAAGTCCTTCACGCACTCACACACACCCACACACAAACATAAACACATGCACAGACGTACAAAGGCCTCTACAACATTTTGCAAAAGAATTAGTCACCCTGTCCTTTGCAGCCAATTTTCCGCAGCTAGCTGTGGCATTTATCAAAGCAGAGCAGGTGAATGTGCATTCGCAGAGCAGTTTTATTGAGCCTTATTTAGTTGGCATTCTTACTGAGCTAACACCCATAAACACTCCGGGGAACGTGCACACACATGTGCACACATGCTAATACATGAGCTGAGGTTATTCAGAGGTCATAGCTAGTCATAACAACCATGACTGATGTGAGTGTGGTTGATTACATTATTACGTCCTCGTGGTTCAAATACAGGTGATCGCGTTTCCTTTGTCTCACTTTTAAACGTCACTCGCGCTTGTTTTTATTCGACTGAGACTGTGGATCTGGACCCAGGGAGGCATTTATACTGACAAGAGGGATGTGTTCTCCGACTTTTATACTCAGGTCTTAACCAGTGTCCTGCTGCTGCTGTCATAGTGCTGAAAGGGGGAAAAAAACAAGTTCAACTGTGAAGCAGCAGAACTGTGAAGCATTTTTCCCTGAGTGAAGGCCTGTCAGGGAGTGTTTCATTAAAGGATAAGTCTGGTGATATTCTATGATTTTCTTACTGTCAACTAATCCCCTAAGGCCAAAACCAAAAACAAATAAATCCCACTAACAAGTATTGTGTGTGTATCAAAGCCTGATATGTCTTCTTCCTCTGTGCCAAAGAGCTCCACTGTGGTCCAGAAACTATTAAAAACACATCAGTGAGGCACACTGTTGTGCCTTCATTACCATGAACACACACACTGTACTTTATTTTGACTCAATCCCATATACATGACTCTGCGGTCACAAATACTCACTGGAGTACTAAATGTGGATTAATCCGCTGCTGGAAATAGTCCCAACAAATACACTGTTTCCTCTCCTCCTGTGTGAATAACGTTTGATAAAAAAAACTACAGCGACCAACTGTTTCATGAACTTACAGACCCTTTTTTAAGAGAATGAAACTAAACAATTGTTAGGGCTGTTTTTTTTTTAAAGAGTTACTTCTTCTGTGGAATTCCATGATGATAGGGACAATATTGTGAGACAGACTCTAACTCCTTATATATATATATATATATATATATATATATATATATATATAGAGAGAGAGAGAGAGAGAGAGAGAGAGTATATGAACTAGCCTTTAACTATTCTTTAAGATAAGAAGGAAACTCCTAATACATGATTGTTAGAATTGTAGACTTGATATATGATATAATCATGATATGCCTCTGTTATATTTGCCTCCAGGAAAAAAAACAAAAAAACACAAAGACCAAAAGCTTACAGCCAAAATTTACCATCTGAAAAGTTTTAATCCTGTCTGACATTAATACATCATCATGAGCTCCTGCCTGACTTCCTTTGTCAACCTTCCAAGAGTAAATAAAGGTTGAGACATTTTCCTCTTCAGATCTATCAACCTCTGCTTGACATGCCAAAGTGCTGTTGATTAAATTACACTCAGATATTAAATAATCTATTAATGTGCAGGTCTAATTATTTGGGATGCGCTATTGACCTAGTTGGTAATTGAATTCAAAAAGCAACACGTTGTTGTGTTTATTAATTCATGAAGAACAGCCTGCTGCTAATGATTTGGTGCCTTGGAAATTAATTCCTCATTTCTCACTCCATCTCTCTCTTGGCCTCTGACAGAGCCTTTTTTTTTCATGTAGTAAACGTACAGTGCAGATGGGATCAAATATCTGTGGATTGTGAAGTGGTTGACAGGAAATGAATGTTTCATGTTTCATTCTTTTTTTGTTCCTCATCTCCTTCCAGCAGATTTTTTTCCACTTTTCTTTTGTTCTTCCAAAGCTCTAGCTAAACTGCTGGAAAAAGGTGTTCTGCAAATTTCACAGCCTGCCTGTTATATTTTACTATTTGTTGTGTATGAGTGTAAAACTGACCTGAAAGTGCCAGAAGAAAGGTCACAGGGTCATCAAGGGAGTGTGCAAGGGAAAGGAGAGGCAGCCCGTGAACTGGATATTGCAGGACCTCAAAAAATAGATGGATTTGTGTGTTTGAACTCTGTTAAGGCCAGCACTCAGTAGAGTTGAAGGTGAGAAAAACAAATGCACACAGGTGTTCCAAATCTGAGTGAGGCTGCAAAACACAGACCTCCTTATAAGACCCCTCTCCACCTCTCTTTCTCTGTTTTACCCGTTAGTCAACTCAAACCTTCAGATTTCATTCAGTGTCCAAACTGCTTTTTATCTCACAACCAAAAAATCACACATGCGAAAACAACAAAACACTGATTTAAGAGAAAATGGTTCCACATGTTATGGCTTTACCTCAACTTGTGAGATGGCGTGTGGAAAACCATGCCTCCCAGTGTCACAGTCAGTAAGTCACCTTCTCTTGGGGATGCACAGTCACAGGGTTTGAATTCCCGGTGTCTAAGTCTTGCCAGCAATGTGGCAATTCATGCCACATAATATTCAATTAAAGCAACACTGTGTAGAAATTGTTTTTTTTGCAATTTAGTATGCCCAGTGCAATATGATGGTGGTAAATATGTACAGTTGTACACATTCATGTTACTTACTAGTCCAACAGCAAGAAGCACAGCTCACAAACTGAACTAACATTTACTAACATTAACAGTTTACAGTTTAACAGTTTACTTCACTGTTCATCAGGAAACTTGTGAGCATCATGACATCAGAAAGAAAACAAGAAAACTTTTTTTTTTCATAAAATGATCCAATTTCATCAAAATCTGTAAAATTAGTTGGTGCTGTGTGATTTGCGGTGATCGAACTTAGAGCAATAAGTTACATAGTGCACAAACTATGGACGCAGAGTGGGAATGACAGAGACAACAACTGACTTGATTACAAGTGCATCAAAATGATTTACAATCTGTTATTTTATGGTAGAAAAGTTACACAGTGTTGCTTTACATGAGAAACAAGCATACAAATACTGGGAATCTGCTTACATCCCATCATTTCCTGTTGCTGTAGTTATTAATTTAACTTTTATAAAACGCTTATAATTAAATAATCAAATGGGAAATGATGAAGGAAAGACTGCAATAAAGTATTAAAAACATACACTTTTATTCATATCAAGTAAAAATATCAAATCTAATCCAAGTCCAACTGAAGCAAAAATAATATTAAATCACAGTAGAACAGAATAAAGTTTACTGTCTGAATCTCAGTTTCTTTTGGAAGGGCTCCTGACTTTGACAGGAAAAAAATCCTTATTTTTAAGTTAAAGCTCTGATTGATTAATTGGTTCTCCATCCAGAAAAACAGCTGTCAAATGGCACAAAACCAGACATATTCAATAAAAATAGATGTGACCAAGGCTAATTCCATCTGAAATGTGATGGCATGAACAAGGATGTCTGTGTTTTATTTTATAAAGGACAGGTGACTGCTTACAAGTCAAACCGATCTATGTAGTTCCAGTAAACATGGAACTTTATGAATTGCCACACCTTCACATTTGACTGTAACTGAGAAGAGCTGCAGGTGCTGATGAACCTCCTGTGGTCTGGCACAATAGAACCATCTCTCTGTAATGATTGGCAGGCCTTAAGTTCTTAACACAGCTGTAAATACATTTAGAGATTCCATAAGTGGCACCAGGTGCCTGTCGCTCCCCTGCTGCCAGGAGAGCTGCCATTGAAAACCCAACACTGTGAAGCAAATGAAACGCAGCTCAAATGTGAAAGTCTGTGAAATGTGAAGGTCTAATTTGTCCTGTTTACTGTGATGGGTCTGAGATGAAAGCTTCACTATAGGGTCAGGGCTCACAAGTGTGTGCACATACATACACACACACACACACACACACACACACACACACACCATCAGCAACAGCAGAGTTTGTCAACACCATCTATGGTGTCTGCTTATTTCTCTCTAAGATAGAATACTCATCAATAGAAACCAGGTTGATTGAAACCAAGTTGCTCAATAAAAGCTGCACTGCAGGTAGTGCTTAAGTATCTGTGTATGTGTGTGTGTGTGTGTGTGTGTGTGTGTGTGTGTGTGTCATATGAAAGTGTTTATGTGTATGTGTAACAGAATAATCACCTCCAACATTAAACTGAGACTGTTTTCAGTTCAAATCAATGTGGTGAAAGGTATTCTGCCTTGGTATCACATTATCATTCTGGATAAGTACTCCACACCCACGAATACACACAAACATTCCTACACTACCAACAGTGGACTGTCACATTACACTGATCAAGTGTGGACATCTGTTTCTGGTCATTTTGAAAACACAAAAAATATCTAGAAAATGTTACTTTTTAAGTTCACTTAACATAATATACCTGCAAATGTGCTTTTTATTTATTTATTTATTTTTTAGAAATTGCAAAGTTGGGACTTTAGCATTAGCAATTTCTACCTATTAAATAGAGAACCTCCATAGACTGAAAAAGTGAAAGAATGGATACAGACTGCACTGTTAAGTGCAAATAGTTTCTTTGTTCCTTTCAAAATCTGACAATTTAAATACATCTTATCTTAATGTGTTCAATATTTAACAATTGTACATTCAACACACACACTTTCAGTCTTTTTTGTTCCTGATTGAGGCATTGGCAGTTCATACAGGAGACACAGTAATCTCAAATACAAGGGAAGCAGCAGCAGCCAGAGAAATCACGGCACTGTAATATTTTCATGTGTCCCATTATGCTATGAATTATAGGTAGGATAATCCATGGGGGGCATGCAAAGAAAAATCTAACTCATCCCAATGATCCCAGTGGTGGTAGTTTCATTCAGGCCAAAATTTGCTACATCAGCTTCACAGAGGAGAAGAGCAGATGATGACAATCACCTCTGTGATGTGTCCCTGTGCCAAGTGTGCAGGGTCAGAGCCAAGCTGCACGGCACCCATCACTGCCCAGCCTTTGAAATCAATGCAAGATGCTTTATTGTCGCAGTGCTCTAGCATCCACTTTATGTTTGCCTTGCACTCATGGAGTGTTTGTGTTTTGTTCTGAAAGCAAGCAAGCCAGGGCTGCCCTTTGTCACCGATTCTGTTCATAACCTTTATGGACAGAATTTCTAGGCGCAGTCAGGGCGTCTTGTTCACGAGTAAGGGAAGGATGGAGCGGGAGATTGACCAGCAGATTGGTGCAGCTTCTGCAGTGATGCAGACCCTGTGCCAGTCCGTCGTGGTGAAGAAGGAGCCGAGCCAAAAGGCGAAGCTCTCAATTTACCAGTCAATCTACGTTCCTACCCTCACCTATGGTCACAAGCTTTGGGTAGTGACTGAAAGAATGAGATTGTGAATACAAGCGGCCGAAATGAGCTTCCTTCGCGGAGTGGCTGGACTCTCCCTTAGAGATAGGGTGAGAAGCTCGGCCAAACGTGGGGAGCTCGGAGTAGAACCGCTACTCCTCCGCATCGAGAGGAGCCAGTTGAGGTGGTTCGGGCATCTAGTGAGGATGCCTCCTGGACGCCTCCCTGGTGAGGTGTTCCGGGCACGTCCCTCCGGGAGGCGGCCCTGGGGAAGACCCAGAACACGCTGGAGAGACTATGTCTCTCGGCTGGCCTGGGAACGCCTTGGGGTTCCCCTAGAAGAGCTGGACGAAGTGGCCGGGGAGAGGGAAGTCTGGGCCTCCCTGCTGAAGCTGCTGCCCCCGTGACCCGCCCTAGGATAAGCAGAAGAAGATGACGACGACAAATGTGCAATCAATATACAATAATACCTTTAGTATTGTGCAAATTTTGTCAGTTGAAGATTAATATGATAAACAGTTATAATAACAATGTATGACCAAAAGTAAGAGGGCAAAGTATGTTTGTTTTGTTTTTTTTTAATTAGGCCCCTTAGTTGTAATTCAGTCAGCCAACTCACATTAAATATATATTATTATTAGAATGTAGATTATGTACAGTGCTGATATTTGGTGTCTGTTATTTGTTGAGCTCCCTCAAGGAAGTAGCTCAGCAGAGCAGGGAGTGACGATGATAACAGGTACAGGCATGTGAGAAAATTAGGACACCCCATTAAATAATCAGCTCTTTATTTAGAAATGGTTCACATACCAATATCCAGTCATGTTTATATGTATTTTTCAAAAAGAAAGTGATTTGATTGCAATTTAACAACAAAAATGAACATTGTTTGACAAATCCAAAAAAAGAAAAAAAATAAAGTATGTATTTTAATGGAGGAAAAAGTTAGGACACCCTACCCCCTAATAGCTAGTGTTGCCCCCTTTGGCTGATATAACTTCAACGAGACGCTTTTTGTAGCCTTTTACCAGTCTCTGACATCGATCAGGAGAAAGTTTGGCCCACTCCTCAATGCAGAATTCTTTTAGCTGTGAGATGTTTGAGGGGTGTCTTGCATGTACAGCCCGTTTCAAGTCACCCCACAGCATTTCGATGGGATTAAGATCAGGGCTTTGACTTGGCCATTCCAGGACTCTCCACTTCTTCTTTTTTAGCCAGTCCTTGGTGGATTTGCTGGTATGCTTTGGGTCATTGTCTTGTTGCAGTATCCAGTTACGCTTCAGCTTTAATTTTTTGACAGATGGTTTCACATTTTCTTCAAGCACCCTCTGATACACAGTAGAATTCATGGTGGATTCTATGATGGTGAGCTGGCCAGGTCCTGCTGCAGCAAAGCAACCCCAAACCATGACACTGCCCCCTCCATGCTTTACAGTTGGTATGAGGTTCTTTTCTTGGAAGGCTGTATTTGGTTTACGCCAAACATGTCTTCTGTTCTGGTGTCCAAATAATTCAATTTTAGACTCATCTGTCCAAAGAACCTTATTCCAGAAGTCGTGGTCTTTGTCTATGTTCTCTCTGGCAAACTTCAGTCTGGCCTTGATGTTTTTTTTAGAGAGCAAAGGTTTCTTCCTTGCACACCTCCCATGCAAGTCACACTTGTGCAGTCTCTTTCTGATCGTAGAGTCATGCACTTTCACATCGACAGTTGCCAGAACCTGCTGTAATTCCCTTGATGACACTTTAGGATTTTTCAGGACCTCTTTGAGCATCTTGCGTTCTGCTCTGGGGGTAAACTTGCCCGGACGGCCAGATCTTGGCATGGTGGCAGTTGTTTTAAATGTCCTCCACTTGTAAATAATTTTGCGAATGGTGGAATGGCTGATGTTAAATTCTTTTGAAATCTTTTTAAATCCTTTACCAGACTCGTAAGCGGCCACAATCTTCTTTCTGAGGGCATCAGGAAGCTCTTTAGACCTCACCATGGTGCTCACCTCAACATCTCAACTGTCAGGGCCACACCAAACTAAATCTGAGGTTTAAATAGGGCAAGGCTCCATTCAAATGCTGGGTAACGATGTACTAATCATGTGCACCTGACGTGATGCACCTGTTTGGGATTTTCAACATTTTAAGAGGGATAATATAGGGGGTGTCCTAATTTATTCCTCACCAGAAATTGCATTATTTTTTAATTAAATTTTACAGAAAGTTTTAAAAAGGCTTTTCTTATTTTTTTATTGTTTAGTTATATTACTTGGATCCCTGAGTTTAATTAAAATTGACATTAACTACCCATATGTCCAAATATATTTTAAAATACACAGGATTTCATAAGGTGTCCTAATTTTTTCACATGCCTGTACATGCTGGGGGGTGGAGGTTTTGATCCTTAATAGCGGAATCAGCAAATGTCAGTGTAACATTGAGGTCAGAGCTATGGCAGCAGGTATGTCAATGAAAGAGTGAGCAGAGCACTGATGCCCGAAGTACGCTGTCGTCCAGCCCATTGTCATTAGCAAGATGTCCAATATCATTTTGTTTTTCTCTTGGGTGTCTCATACAGACCCACCACACTAGGCTTACATTAACCCATCTGTGTCAGGTAATGCAGTGTGCAGGCATGATAAAACAGCATACTTATTTTAACCAAAATCATAATCTTTTCATAAAATATAATCAGGTTTTGTTGCCTGAACCAAAGCAAACTATGATTATTTCACAAGCTCCTCTTCCTTGTGGTCAGTGGTCCAAACACTAACACCCCCCTGTTGCTCCCAGCTCACAATCCATGCAGCTCAGCTAACAAACAGGTAACAATAGCTAATGGCAGCTACAATTGGCATCGGTTTACTTTACTGTCCATCACAAAGCTCTATAAAGCACAGAAAGTTGAGGCAGGACATCAGAGGACAAAACCAGAAGAAAATGTCTGCATGATCCAGTTTCACCGAAATCAGTGAAATAGCTGTTAATATGTGACTTAGTGCCGCAGTGTTATGTCATCGTGCCCGGAGCCCAAAGTTAGATAGTACAAAACATACAGGGAATGGCAGAGACACCATTCACCTGATTACAAGTCAGTGTAGCATCAAAATGGTTTAACATCTGTTGAATTGAAATGCTACTTTCAAAGGGTGTTGTGTTGGAGCAGCCTGAATTAGCTCACAGATTTCACTTTATTTTGTTGAAATCTTGATGCTTTAGCATACAATGATATTTTATTTTTTATCAGTTTTCTTCTAACTTTGAATTAACAGTTTGTGCTTGCATTTCTACTCATGACGACAGTGCCGTCATGTACAAAGCCAGCTCCATGAGGACCAGCTTGTTTCTTATGGAACAACTTGACTAGCCTAGAACCTTGACCCCAACAACATGCAACTCCTTTCAGATGAACTAAAGTACTGACTGTGAGCCAGAGCTTATCACATCAGTGGCTGTCCAAGGCCATGCCAAGAGTAGAATTAGATGTGTGAAAAAACACCACCCCTTGTTCATTCAAATGTTTGGGGCCACAGAACCTTGATTCAGTGCCATCAGATGACTGAGAGCACTACTTGATATATTTGAATGGTCTATTATGCTTTCACGTTGTAAAACTAGATGTTTTGTACGTGGAGAAAAAAAATCACCAGTCATTTGTAAAATAATTCCAATTTGTTTTTGTGAAATAGGAACCTGTCACTGTTTTTGATGCGGAGCTTCAGATTTAACACATTCCCACTATATTTAGATAAGTGAACCGCAATGATGCAACTGGGCTTTAGTCATTTGCACTTGTCTGTAAAACAAATTTAAAATGTAAAAGTATAGTAGAAACAATAGTTATAACAGTATTATCACCTGTCATGCAACACTGTGGGAAAATCAGCTAAACTGAATCTTCTTTTGGGGCCAAAACTATTTTAAATGCAAATGAAAGAAGAGAAGCATCAGCATCAGTGTAATGGCTAAATTTTTGAGCAGTAGTATTTGGTATTTTTTTCAACCTGGACCTTATTTTCTATGTTTCCCATGCACAACTGCCCATAGGGAGCCATGTTGTAGCCAGTTTCACAGCTACAGGCAGCAGCACTCTCACTCAGTGCTGGTCCGAATTCAAAACTTGTTGCCCCCATTAGTCACATTGTCACAAAAACATGAAAAAAAAAACAACAGAAAAACACGTCCAGGTTACGCTTTAGGTAAAATGCCCTTGCCATTTTTAACATAGTACCATTTTTGGCATGAACGCCAAGTAATACTGTCGTGGCTGAATGGCAACAAATCCCTGCAACCAGGTATAAAATCCTGTGGAAAGCCTTCCTAAAAGAAATGAAGTCTGTAATAGCATATTACTTTTGGCCATGTAGCGTATGTTGTGAGGGTTGATGTGGGAATATAAGGACAGCCATCCAGTTGTTTTATAATTGAAATGAGAGCTCCACCGGGGCGGCCCCATGTCACTAATTATGTTCTGTTTTTTTATGCTTATACTCAGTACACAGTGACATACACAAAGCATGGAGCTGCTAAGCATAATACCGTGTGAAAGGTTTAAAACGTCCACAAGAATGAATGCAAACCAGGGCTAAACCATGTGGTCTTTCTTTATGTTAATAGCACTAAACTGCATAGAGCTGTTTTTCCAGAGAAATGTTTGCTGACTCTGATCTTACCCTTTAAAATAAGACATAATATTTGTTGTCATCATGTGGGCCAACATGTCAACAGGTTACACAACTTTGTATGTTTGCTCCCTTCTGGAGATGCTTTTTTACTTTAAGTGAACATGTCTGTGCAGTGTGTTATTTAAGAGTCATCATCCAGTCATTGAGTGTGATACAAACCTGATGGCCTCCACACAGTCAGATTGTGACCTGAATGCTGCGAGAAAACAAAATGTACTGTACCAACAACATGGTAAATAGTAGTGATAACCACATGCAGTATACTTGACAGGGCCAACTGTGGCTGACTTCTCGTGAAAAGTGAATAGACATGATTTGTACAACAGCTTTGAAAGCCACAGTCAAAGTGAAGCATTGACAAACATCTGTCCAGATGTGTTCATCAACAGCAGCAGTATCTCACTGGCTTGTATTACCATGTTCAGTGATGCTTCAGTGATTGAAATAGACTGTGTTTAACTATGTGATCAACGTGTGAATCAGAGATCTGTACAAAGAATACAGAAGCACTGCAGCAGCTGTTGTGTTCACTGCTGACATTACACCAACATGAATAAGAAGGTGTTCAGAGAGCATCAGAATACTTTAATTTGCCAGGTATGTGTACACACACACGTAATTTGACTCCGGTTACACTTTGCTCTCGTGGTGCAAACATATAGACACAGGTACAACATCCAGCACATTGTGGAGACAGTTTGACACTGAATAGAGCAGTGTCAAATTATCTTGGCTATGTGCTCCAATATCTCCTCTGTAACCTCTTAATACAGAACTCTAAATCCCCCTTAAAAATGGGGACATTCTCCAGAGCTAGAACAATGGACACAAAAATATCAAAGAAATAACAAGTCCAGAATGAATAACGGGTAAAATGACAATTTAGTCTGATAATCAGGACTACTTTCAGGGTTTGAAAGGTATGACAATGGTTTTAATCAGACAAACACTCCGCTCCTTTCTGTGCTAACATACAAGTCACATTAAAATCATATTGCTTGTAAATGTTTTGATAATTACAAACAAGCAAACTGACTTGCCTTACATTAGTTTGTAGAAAGTTCAACTTTATTGTGGCAGACGTGGAAACAAAGGGGGGCAAGTTATCCGACAACGCCACCTGAGGAATTGCACCTCAGGAAATACACTCAGCCCTATACCTGGGCTACTAGAAGGTCACACAGGTCGTTACAATTTATAAAAAGGACGTGAGACGGACTTCCAAAAGTACCAATTTTTTTTTTTATTATTTACAATAATTTACTAGTTAGAAGAGTTAAAAAGGAGCGCAGATATCTCACAACCTGAGTGTCAGTTGTACCGCAATAATTTCAGAAAAACAAAAACAGGAACAGAGCTACGGCTTAGTGAGGTGGGCAGACTAAAGCAACTCAAATCACACACAAAAAACCCACTACAAACCGAATCACCACGTGCCACAGCAAAATTAGGGGATGTGAAATGGGGACCTCCTGAAGAGAAACAAAATTATGCGGAGAGACACTCAAGGTTGGTGCTATACAGATAAAGTTAAAACAGAAGGTTCGTGCTAAGACACGCAACCCTCACACACCAACAGAAAGGAATAATATAAACTACTAAATGTAACCAAATAACAAATAAAGAAATAATCAAAATAACGACATATCGTTAACACCAAAAAAAGAACTAAGTCAACTAAAAACAAAACAAAAAAGTTTTAAACAGCTGGCTCACAAGGAGCCAACCGCAAAGGAGCAGACTAAATGAGCAACAAAATAATTCAAATAAAATAACACAAAACAACAACTAAACAAACAAAAAAAGACAATTTAATCAAACCAACAGGAATTGTGCTGAGGCTGAAAACCAACCGGAGCCCACAAAGGACTGAGAGAAAGACGGCGTGTAGGAAACGTCCGCAGCAGGGCTGGAGGCTGGAAACGGTTTACGTTTGGATAGCCGCTGTGGCACACGTCACTGAGCTGTGCAGTGCAGCCTCACACGGAGCGCAGGAGGAGAAACGGAGGCACCGCTGTGGCTTCAACAGCTACAGCAAGACAGAGAGCAGAGAGTAAACAGCTTTTAGCATAAGGCTACTACAGCCAACAGAGTTTAATAAAACAGCACGCTTACCTGAACGAAGTGCGCTTAAGCACTCCAGTACCAGTCACAGTCTGCGGTGACAGAGAGCGGACGTCACACTCCACACTTTCACAACACTGCACCCAATCAGCGCGGCCAACGATACTGAAAGTAGCAAAAATCACAGCAGCTGTCACACCATGATGTGCCATAAGATTGCACAAAGTAGCGGCACCCATGCTTACCTTAAGAAATGAACACAAACGAAGCATGCCAAACAGAGATCTTCCAGGTGAACGCCAAGAGACAAAGTGCGCCCGAGGGGAGCGCAGTAATTGACAGGTGGCACCAATGCTCAATCAAGCACCGGTGATGCTGATTGAGTGAGGGTGGAGCAACACTCGACCTGCCACTTTATGTTTAAATGTCTACTGTATGTCTGCACTATGTGCCACCTGTCCTCCAGTATCTGGACCAACAATGATGAAAAGTCATGTTTTCAGTATTTTCAGGTATTCTTCATGGTATTTTAGAGTTAGACCATAAAAACTCATTGATGACTCACCCTGTACTTAGAGGCATGTATTAAGTTTACATCTGTTACTGCATGCATCTATGACCGGGCCACTACTGTACAAATGCACAACTATATAACTTCATTTAGTGATTTTGGTGAAACTGGGACAGATTTTATACTGAATACTGCACTTATCTAGTTGCCTTTCTAGTGTTCCTTTTACACTGCATATCACATTCACCCGTTTATACACTGACTACTACTGACTGCCTTGCAAGCTATCAACTGCTAATCAGCGTGGAGCTAATCTACCTGAACTGGCTCAGTCTGGCAAGAAACCTGGCAAGAAAACAACATGAGTAGGCTACTGTATTCCCTGCCAGGCTGGCTGCTTTTTAGAGGTTTTGTTGTGACCATGGTCATTGGAAGGTACAGTAGATGTCAACCTTTAGTGCATAGCCTTGGGGTGTAACCAAGTGGCAACCTCCATGTGAGTGAATGAGTGTTGCCAACTCCTCAGTAAGGAAAGTAGCTATTAGCTGTCCTAAAAGTTGTTGAATTACATCATCACCTATTTTGCATAATTGGCTATGCAGTGTTGGTAGTCACTTTTATGAAAAAGAGTCTGGATACTCGCTAGGTATATCGACAAAGTCACTAAGTTGGCAATACTGCCTCTGTGGCTGGAAAATGAAGGTAATGCCAATAATAATAATAATTATAAAAATGAAATTTCTCAAGCAGCCACAAAACATTTCAACCTCCATAAGTCCCCATGTTCAAATGTCCAGCTTCACAGCAGAAATAAACTGTTTATAGCCTGGTACAAAAAACAGTTTTGGTCTCTATAGCTAATTTCCCCGTTCATGACAACTGTACTGAGGGTGAATTTTTACATGACTCACCTCTTTAAATTATATTAAGACTTAAAGTTATGCAGAATTAACAGCATGGCCGCTTTGATTGATAAATTGTAGGTGCCATTATGGATGGCTTATTAGAGCGCTTATTAGAACACACATCTTTGCTGATATTTAGATTAGCTGGGAGGTGGGAGAGGCAGAACAGCCAACATGGCGGTGGCCACCTCTGCATGTTATCAACTTTGGGTAATGTCACTCAAGCACTGTCCATTCTTTATACTGTCATTGGGTGAAACACACACTTACTGCTGACTACTGTATATTTGATATACGTATGATAATAGGTATCCTATTTGTCTGAATGTTTTTACAGAAACTACTAACTTCCTCAATCATAAAAAATACAATTTGGTCTGCATCATTTTCCCCTTCAAATGATCTTTCTGTTGCACATTGGTTGTATGTGAATATCATTTCTCCACACAGGGCTGTCTGTGTTACTTAAGACCCAGTGTATTTATGTAAGGATTAAGCAGCTGTTGTTTCAAGCTATGTAAAATGACGTGTCTGACCTTCCCCTAAATGATGGTGAGTCACATTAACAAGAGGTGTCATGTGATTGCCTTTGTCCGAGGCTCTAACACATTATGGCGACCATCACTGTTTTAACTCCCAGCTCTCGTCTCAGTCTGTCTGTGTGGGCGCTCATCTGTTTTTGTGCTTTTTCATGTTGCACGCTGTAGCAAGCAATATTTTTGTGCTTTTAACATTTGGACAGCCTACGTTTAAAGTGCTGTTTAACCTTTCAAAGCGCTGCAGAGGCTCCAAGCAACATTTGAATAATACTGTCTCTGCCAACATTTTACCTTCTGTACTGGGAGAGGCTCGCAGGCAGTCGACGGTATACAGCTTACTACATCAAAAAAGCTGAGTCTATATTTAGGATTCAAGGAAAATGTGTATATTTATTTTTAAAACAAATGTTTATTATTCCTTTTTATCATCCAGGCTCTTGAAAAACATGTCAGTTACAATCGCTTCCTCTCTCCCCTTTGTTTCCCTCCATATTAAAAACTCATAAGAGGTATTTAAACAGTGAAAGGAGTGTTTAAGGAGGCGGATGGAGATAAACTTTGGGCCCTGTGTGTTTTCAATCTCAGCCATTCCCCCGGGCCCTTCCTTTACCGCCTTTAAGAGAATACAAATCACTTCAATTATTCAAACCTCCAGAGAACTCGGGGAATAAAAACTAATACACAAGGCAGAAAAACAGATAAATAAACCTATGCATAAACAAACTCTGCACGCATTAATTACACATTTCAAAAGACAGTGAGGAGGATGATGCTAGCCAAGAATAAAGCACAACTTTTCAGTGTGCTTTTTTGGGCCCGGTGTTGTTTCTATGCCTTACCTACCATGGAGTAATAAGCCCACACAGGTAAACAAAGCAACTCCCTTGATATGCTGGAGTGAAACATCTTGCTTTTTTCCCTGCCTTTTGTCATCCTTCACTTGATCTGAGATGCTTTAGTCATATCGTACACAGGGACAGCTGCGGCTTTCGTGGGAGGATGATGTTTTCAAGTCGGAGTGACGTGCAGAACGAAGTGTCGAGGAAAAACGGTGACCTACTTTTTTGGATCTGTGCTCCCTCAACATGATGATGAAGAGGCTGTATTAGAAAATCATCGACCGGCTGGTCAGCACGGAGCGAGAAGCTTCTTTGAAGAGCAAAGACATCCAGAAAATGACCAGCGCTGAGCTTTTCACTCCTCACAGTGAAAGACATGGGAGTGAATAGTCCCTGCTCACTGAAATACACAGCCTGTGAAAAGCTGAAAGTGATACGGTGTGATGGTCACATTGATCTGTGAACTGTGGTCCTGACACGCCGAGCACCTCCTTGAAAACACGACACAGATGGGCATGTGCATGTATGTTAGTGTGCTTTGAGGTTATTCAAATCAAAGTCCAAACTAACATGTTCAAATGTCCAAAAGTCTACATAAATTATCATAGAGGAAAATCAAACAGCAAAGATTCACATTAGTGAAGCTGGAGCGCAAAAAGTGACTTAAGGGCCCAGTGTGTAACTCTTACTGTGATATAATATTCTGAACTCTGTTTTCATTAGTGTATAATCACCTGAAAATGAGAATCATTATGTTCTTGTTACCTTAGAATGACTCCACAGAGCTGCCACCACAGTTTCTCCTGCACACTGGAGACAGCCTGCTTGATGCCACAGAATCACTGGACCTTTAACTCAGTAATGCCTATTAATTTTCTGTCAATCCTAATTCATTACTAGAGTTAGTCTTTTAGCCCTGGAGTCATTCAAATACACTCTGTGAACCATATTAATATTGTTGCTCACAACTGACGTGATGGGTGCTACTATGTCTGTGTGATCATGAAAAGTTCCTTTACTGTGCGCTGAAAGCTTTTAGATGACATGAATATCTGTATATCAATCATATACATATATTTGTGTGATCTAATAAATAAATAATCGATGTGAAGAACATCCATGTTGATGGGACGATGATGGGATGATTTATCATTGCCCAACATATATTTGTGGGAAGTAAAAATATGAAAGCGTTAGAGGACTTTAAAAAGAAAGAAGCATCTGTATGAATGCTGTTTATTTAGAACAATAAACTCTGTACTGTAAAATGTAAAGTGCGTGTAGCACAACTCAACATAAAACCTCTGATCTTGTGCAGCGCTCCCTTTCCATTAATAGACCACGTACTTCTCACTCACGTTCTTCCGTTTGCGCTACTCTCACTCACTTTCTCCTCCGGAGACACACATCATTTACACAATGTTCCTCTGTGGAAATGTGAGTTTACCCAAACCTAGGTTTCCTGTGTAAATACTCTCCTGTGTGAGAGAGAGATGATTCATAAATATTAGACATAGACACTATAATTAGTTTTTGTGCTATTATTACTTTTATTATTAGATTTTGAGGATAAGAAAAAGAACCCCCACATCCACATTTTCATGACCCACGTCATGTAATTCTCCTCCAACAAGACAGCATCATGCTTTCATGACTGCTGTAAAAGACTGTCAACTCCATTATTTATGACAGAGAAGAGCAAATGTAGAAATTGTTGAACTCATGAGATCATTTTGACAGATCTGTGGCTGCTACATTTTTTTCTGACTCTGGAGCATTTTTATTTACCCTGTGAAACACTGCACTACACCCCACACTATGATCAAACAGTGAGCCAAAGGAGGCAAAAAAAAAAAAAAAAAAAAGTTACATCCTGCATTGAGTTGGGTGAAAATTCTTGGTGGGTTGGGAAAAAAGGAGCCTGTTCACATAACATTCAGCATGCGCCTGACTGGTGCAGTTAGTTCAGTGAGCATTCAATTAGAAATGACAGAGAGATGGCTGCTTTTTGTGTTTCACACTGATAAACAAGGTCCGTTCTTACATAAGGTCCTTCCTGAGATCATCAGATGTAAATGTCGTGCCTAACATCAGAAACAAGACAAATCCAGTTCATTGCATCAGTGTGTTGGTGGGAAGGAGATCCCAGGCATCAAGGCCTGACAAAGGCAGACAGACGCAAAGAGAGAGGGTGGCTGACATTTAAGTTAGACTGAGGGTGGAAGCGTGACCTGAAGGTGGTGGTGGTGCTCGGTGAGGGCAGCAGGGGTATTCTCTCTGTTGTTTTTTCTGTGTAGGATAAATGTCACTACGGCGAGTGTACACCGAGAAGGCAACAGGAACAAAAGCCCACCGGCATCCGTGGATGGTTATAAACCTGCTGTGACACGACCCCTTTATATTGTTCCTATTTATAACTGCATTCTCTCAACATGCCTTGAAGAGCGAAGAGAGAGGCCATCATATATTTTACAGACTCATAACTGTCCACCGTTATGAGCTTCTATTGACCAAACATCGACTGCAAGTGTGGAGCACGGCTGTGCCTGTGTGCTCTTTGAGTGTTTTTCCTAAGCAAATGCGCCTGTGGGTTCAGAACACGTCGAGGTACTCAGTGTAACCCCGCTCTCGGGGTTCACCAGACGGGCCACTCTGCTGGTAATTTGCGGCGTTTTAGGCGGGGACCTTGATTTACACTGCCACAAAGAAGGGCTCCGTGTACCTGCTGCCTAATCGTGTCCACGCTGAATGAGAGGCTGATTAGCGATGCATGGGACTGAGTCCAAAATGGCCCCCACCATTGTTGATTCTGCTGACGAGGCAGGCTTGATGGCTCAGCCAGAAACCGAGGTAAGGCGGGAGAGAAGAAGAAGGATGGTGAGACTGGAGCGAGGGTGGGAGGAGGGGTGGTGGGGGTTGTAAATGAAAAATGAGCAGCTATTATAAAACAGAGAGTTAAATGACATGAGAATGAAATATTCACGCACACACCTTTTATAAATAGCATTGTTTTTTTAGGCTACAAATGCAATAATGCCCCAATTCTTGTATGTGCTTGCTGTGGAACTGCTGATCACATCAAGTATTTAACCCTGGGGGTGTCGTTTAGCTCAGTTGGTAGAGCAGCCTCCCCATGTACAAAGGCTCAGTCCTTGCTGCAGCAGCCCAGGGTTCCAGTCTGACCTGTGGCTCTTTCCCGCATGTCATTCCCCATCTCTCTGTCCCCACATTCCTGTCACTCTTCTGCTGTCTCTATTGAAAATAAAGCTTGAAAAGGCCAACAAAAATATTCTTTAAAAAAAAAAAAAAAGTATTTATATAGTATATTAGTATATGTTGCATCTGTAAAAAAAAAAAAAAAAAAAACATCAAAAAGATACCAAATAGCACTAAAACTGTTGTAAATATACATTTCCTTTATGAGAACAAACAACAGTACAGTTATATGAGAAAAAGTGTTACAGTCATCGTGACCTGGTCAGTCCTCCCTGTCGACTCTTCAGTGATCTTCAGTGAACTGTCTAAAGAAAACAGCCTCCATCTGGGCAATGAGAGCCGGGTAAGTCCCTCTGTTTACTCATGGTGATATGTGATGGTGTTGTTCATCACAACTACGAGTGGCCCCTGAAGGCTAGACTTAGCAAGCTGGTCAGCATGCTAATAAGAGCTAATATTAGTGACACAAAGCTAATAAGCTAATGTATTGTCAGAGTTTAGTCTTATGGCAAGATAGCAGGCAACCGGTATTTGCTGGCACTCAGAAAATGGATAAATAAACCGGTGACAGAGGGACAGAAAGAGGGGCGTCAGGGCCAGGTAAGTGGGTAAAAGTCACTGTGGAGACCTGGAGGACAAGCAGGCCCTCCAAAGTGGCCAGGTGAAGAGGTCAGCTGCTGGGGGATGAAGCAACACCTGAGCAGGAGGAGGAGTAGGAGGAGGCTGAGGCCTACCAGCCAAAGAGCAGTGGCACAGGTATGTGTTTTCTAAACTTGTTCTGTAAAGTTAATATAATCTGACCAACAGCAATACAGTGTTATATTTACATAGCAGCTCTGTGCTTTGTCACTGCAACATTAGTTTGTAGTTTGATGCATTGATTGACTGATGATGATGCTGCACCATCAGGGTGAGGATGCATATGAATGGTTAGCTTCCCATAAACTGTTGAGCAGTCGGAGAATAGAACGGTGCAATATAAGTACATTCCATTACCTTCTGTGGGCAGAGCTATTTTTAGATTTACAGTAAAAACACGTGAAAAAATCCTCTCTAAATATCTTTCCAGTTCTAGTTATTGATGACAACTTAAACTATCAACAACTACTATCTGTTGATACTCTGGGAAAGATTTTAAAATGATGGGTGCACTGTGGTGCTAGAAGATCTGATAGTTCGATCTCTAGGTTCCAGCATATGAAAAAAAAAAAAAAAAACACCCTCTGTGTATTTAGATGCACAAAATGTGAATAATTCCCTCAGTAAGAGAACTTCTCACACTGCATTGCTTGCATGAGATTACTCCAACTACCCATGTGACAAGTCTGCGTTGTTGCAAAGCCCCTCTCCTGTGGTGTAGTCAGACTTAAAGCCAAAGCTTTACTGCCATGTTCAGACGTATTACACAGTAAAACTGGATTTTCAGTGTCTATGACAAATCAGCGTCGATGTGACAAACTTTTTAGGGAAAGAGGGGGAAAAGAAATCTGATTCTCTCTTCAAAAAAAAAAAAAGAAAAAGAAAAAAAAGAAAAATATAAGGCTATTAGCCGGCACATATTTTTCCCGTAAGCCTCTTAGGGTGCAGAAAGACACACCTAGGATGCCAGGCCGCTCCCTCGGAAGCTAATCCAGAGCCATAACGTAATCTCATGTTAGGTGATCAAACGGACGAGCAAAGAACCTATGAGGAGGAATTGTAAGAGCCACAAATCCGCAGGAACAAATCTTATTATGGCGAGAAACCTCTGACTTTACTCCAGCATCAACCATATTTACTGCTCAGGCTTCCTGTTAAAGGAAGTCTTTAAATTGTCACAGTTTCAGCCAAACGGGAAGATATAACAGCTCGTAAACGAGAGCTGTTACGTTGGTTTGCTGCTGCTGCCTCTCCTGCTGTCACCAACAGAAGTCTGTGCATTAGTTTGGGTTTTAGAGGCAAAACACATCCCACTGAGGCTGAATTCACACAGCAAATTAGTATTTGATTTGCACCCTGTGAATAAGCTGCACTGTTGTACTTTTCTCACCCGGTTCTGAACATTCAAAGGAAAATAAATTATTATACACTAAAACAAGGATCAGCTGGGTGGAATCAAATGGGCGTGCTGACGCAGCCAAAGGGGAATGTAATGATAGATTAAAAGAAAAATGGAGAGAAAACAACAGCAGCTTAAAAAAAAAAACGACTGCATGTAATAAGCTCTGGCTGAGATTTCACCGAGTGCAATCAGAGTCGTTTATACAGACAGGCAGGGGTCGGCTATCGATTCCAACTCTTCCTGTGGAGCGTTTGTGCCTCTGACATCACATCCTGTGAGCTCATTTAAACAGCAGCCCCTGCGGTGACAGCCAGCATGCATGGCCTTCTGGGATAACTCCAGAGGGCAGTGGTTTACTGGAAGCACAAGCTGCATTGCAAATATCAGCAGATCGAGTCTAAATTCTGAGGAGCCTGCTGGCCAAAACAAAGCCAGAGTTACCATCATGTGTAGCTCTGCTGGTCTGAACTTATATTTGTGATCTGTGAGTCCCCTCCTCCCCCAAACACATAATTCATTTTCCTTTGTTCGAGAAACAAACAGAGAAGTTATTTAATAATGATCCCACAATGCATTGCAGTCTGAAGGCCATGATCATGCTGGACGCTCTTTGGAACACAACACCCACATTTCATGCTCATGTTTGTTTCACTGTCAATATTTTTATATATTACAATATTTCAGCATTAGCCCATTGTGTATTGGATAACTTTAACCCTTTCAACCCTTGGTAGACATATTCCACTGTTTCTATTTGCTGTGTCTGCTTCAATTCACATAAGTTCATATCAGGTGATGTAAACAGTACTGTAAGTATAATGTTGCCATGGAGACAGTGAGTTAGCTGTGGGCTACACCTGCACCCTTTTTTTTTGTTTTGTTTTGCCTAATAGTATTGAATCTGCACTCCAACACAGAAGAGCACCTGTAAATTTACCATCCAACTTTTTGCATAAATTAAACCTAAACTGTCGACAGCTAAAGTCCAGAAGTATAAATGCACTAAAATGCAAACACACTTTCTGGCACACAGATTTATAAAGCAAAGTGTATAGCAAGGATACTTCAGATGGTGAGTACACTGGAGCAGATTGCAGATATGATATGCTATGCTGACAATGAAACAATAGCAAGTGACACAATTTGATAATTAAACGTTTTTTATGGTTGTTAGTCAGTTTCACTGTGTGATTTTTCACAGTGTTCTCTGAAACGTCCATCAAAGCACATTAATTACTTTGACGTGATCAGTTATCATCTTTGTCATTTATGTTGGAAGCTAAATTTTCTTCTTATGTTTGTGTTTATGTTCACTTTAACCCTTATTGTGACATGTTTGGATATGAATGCTAAATTATTGATTAATGATGATTTATATACCTCTATAATCACAATGAGATAATAACAATATCACTAGTGATACTGGTTAACGCGCTTTACTGTTCTTTTCATTGACAGGTGACGCAGAGTAGTGATGTGTGTTTACATTCATGTGTGACTGAGTAGAAATTAGCTCCACAGTGTATCCAGGGAAACAGAACACACTGCAAGGTACACACTCTTCTAAATCTTGCAACATTAATCCTGGTTCTATCTCCTAGAACTTAGGCTACATTTCACCAGATTGTTTTCCGATTATTAGTTAAGCATTATTTTTTATAATAAAAACCTGCTGCCACTCGTACTGCCACTACCAACTGAACTCTCCGTGCTAATGTGAACACTGCACATGAGGTTAATAGCTCAGCATACTATTATTCACGATTGAGTCATCAGATCCTTTCTGTAGCTTTCACTGTCTTTGAATCTGCTTTTAGCAACAAAGCAATGTAACCTCCTATGTCACATGTTTGAGCTGACAACAGCACTCTCACCTGTGAAGAGCTCCACTGCTACTCACTGAGTCAGGGACAATAATACTTTACCTTTTTGTTAAGAAAGATGGACATGAACTGTCAGAGTTTGAGCCTTTGTGGACGCCATCTTGTGCTGGTTCTTATGCCTTGTTTGGTGGTGTATGGGTAGGTGGGTTCTTAGATTTGATTGGCTACTGGATGTGTGATGGGATGACAGCTGATTCGGTTACCAAATGACGTACAAAGAACTGGTTTATTTTGAATGTACAGTATTTTTCAGTATCATTATTGAAGAATAAACTGAGACCAAGCAGCAACCTCTGTGTCTGTGAAGTGAAGTCAGCACACAAGTGCCAAAAACTGCAGTTCCTCAAACGGCCACTTGAGGCTGGATCCAGACGTGAGTCAGTTTCCATAAGTCCCCATGTTCAAATGTCCAACTTCACAGCAGAAATAAACATCTTTACAGCCTGGTACGAAAAACAGTTTTGGTCTCTATAGCTAATTTCCCTGTTCATGATGGTGAATTTTTATACAACTCACCTGTTCAAATTATATTAAGGCTTAAAGACTGACAGGTGGGTGTCATCACAGATAGCTTGTTTAAGCAACCAGGTATCATTCAGCACGCTTCAGCTCCACTGACGATCCACGTCTTTCCATTTTTAGATTAGCTGGGAGGTGGTGGAGGCGGGATGGCGACGACCAGAGCCACCACACTGAGCTTCACGACGGCTCTTCAGAAACCTGTGGGTGACATCATGGAGATTACATCCAGGTTGTATACAGTCTACGATTGAGACCTGTTGATGACAAATGAAGAAAATAGTCTTTTTAATGTATTTTTAACTTCGACTCTCCATCCTCCATGACCTGATAGGCCAGTTTGAATTGGAATGTCAGGTTCTTATGCTGTAAAACAGCATCTGAACTGTTTGAGCTCACTGACTCCATGGCATGATGTTCTCTTCCTCACGTTGTACCATGCTACCCTGGTCCTCACTTTACAGCATACATGTACTAGCAGGTTCGGTAATGCAAGCATGCCATATATTCTAACATGAGAATGAGGACTTCATCATCACTGTTAGACATTTTTTTGCACTAATAGTGAATCAAAAGAGTCTCTGTGATGTGAAAGCGCTACCAGTCCTGTGTGATGTCAGGGTGAGGACAGGCTTCTTAGTGGTGACTTGTCATAATCTCTGGCTCACACTGGATGAGCAAGAAACCCCCAAGTGTGCCTACCACTTCTGCCCCTTTTATCCCAGCTGTGCAGGATGTCTCCCAAATCTTTCATGTCCCGCTGATCTCCCGGTGCCTTTGCAGCCCACATGCTGCAGCCTCATCATGACAGCTCTCCTGTTCTTTCCTTTTCCTCTTCATATGTGTGAGGCAGAGGGGTGGGGGCGCCTCAGGCTGCTGTGACCCAGCCATCTGCTGAGGGTTGGGACCAGCAGACCCACTGCCCAGGTGAGCAGGAGTTCAAGAAGAGTCAGTACATTATATATATATGTGTGTGTGTGTGTGTGTGTGTGTGACCCAGGCTAAAATGCTAGCCTTCCTTGAGCCAGCCAACAGAGATGAGATTAAGATGGGCAACATGGAATTGTATAACAATTGTATGTAATTTCTAATGTTTTATTAATTTTAAGTTGACAGATGCTTCGTCTGTGCTGTGTTTGTCCGAGTTAAAAGGGGATTGATTAGATCGAGATCGAGTCTTGGAGACTGAGCTGAGTGGGGTGAAGGACCTGTGTCTTATTTCATATTTCACACCTGGGAAGGGGGGCAAACATTAAATGAAAGATGAAAGCTTTTTGTCTGCCTGTTTTAAATTGTTTTAATTTCTTTTAATTGATTCTCTTTTAACGTATTTCCTTGCCCCTGTAAAGCACTATGAATTGCCTTGTGTAAGAATGGTGCTATACAAATAAATTTGCCTTTGCCTTCTGCCTATAGTATACCAGAGAGTTATGTGGACATAGACAGTTTTAGTTATACAGATGGCAAAATGTATCTCGCTGGAGATCTATATGTTTCTTTCTACACTGCACAAAAAATCAGTAATTCTATTGGCTAAAGGTTTTCTGCTTCTCTGCGCTAATTTTTTTTTCATCTGCAATCACCATATACATTGCAAGCTTTCCTTCAGGATTACGTCGTGAACTGAAAGGCACATTTCTACTGTTTACCTCAATATTATCAAGACAAAACATTTAATTATTTTCCAGAGTTGTAAAATGATGTCTCATGGAAGCTTTTTGTAAATGACTGTGCAGTTTTGGCATTGGAAAAGCCTCAGAATTCAAGAATTTGCTACTTAAATTGGACTTCCTGGATTGTATTTCATGTATCGCTTACCAACCCTCTCCCCTGTTAAAATGCAGTCTGAATACCTGCTTAGTTGATATAATGTTGCAAGTCCATACAGTAAATATGCTGTTATTCAAATTATGTGCAACTAATTGTCAGACAGTGTATTATTTTTAGGGACCTTGGGACAGTTGCACACTTGCTCTAGATTACTATGTACCATAGCCCCCATCTCATTCCTGTTCACTTGATTTTGCTGCATTTTAAAGACAGAAGGAAAATATGAATGCTTTGAACTATTTCATATATGTGTTTTCCGGACATAACTCCTGTTATTAAATGTCCTGGACAAACAAACATCCACCTATATCATATACACACAAGCTCAAATGCTTTCTCCAGCACAGTGAGGCTAATATTACTGGGGCTTTTCTCATTTCTCTTAGCAAGAGTAAATGTTCTGATTAATATGTCTCTTACTGAGGTCTTTGGAATGTAGTTTACTCATAATTTGAATCATTATGATCCTCATGAGTACTTAAAATTCCATTTTATTGCATCTGAATGCTGTGTCATGATGGCAACAATGAAGCTGCAAGGATGAAAGCATGACTTATATTCACATTTTATTTTCTCCACATATTACTCCTTTTTATACTCATCACAAAACAATAAGCTGTATTTTTTTTACTCCTTTTGTTCAGAGTTTCCCTAAATGAGCTATAACTCAGAGATTGTAAGTCCAAGGGCAACAGAATCTGTAGGAATAAATTCAAATCACTGAATGGGCAACAAAAAATGAGACAGGAACGTCAGACAATGCTGCTAACAGAGCAGAGCTTCACATTTTTGACAGTAACTCCAGAACTGGGAAGTCTAATAGAAATAATTTATTCTTGGCTTAGAACAAGTTTCATTGCATATACAGATTTTCATTTTTAATGTTAGTAAGATGAGAGGATGTTGGTATAGGAGAGGAATGACCGTTCGTTTTCATTTGAGTGGGGGCACTGTGTATTTGCTGTGGCAGAGTGTGCCACGTAGAAACAACAACCTGTGGTGGAGAAGGTAAGCCAGGGTTGTGTTTGATCGCTTGTGGCCTAGCTTGGTCTATTTAATTTCTAGGCTGTAAAATAGTGACATGAAGAAGTTTCCTTGGGTTTGTGCCCGCTTGTTTGTTTGAGAGAGACAGCTAGCAGTGTTAGAGCGACAGATCGAGAAAGCCAAAGTTATTTTCTGATTGTTTCATATGTTCGGCACATGTAACCACACAACCCCAGACCCCATTCTCCCACGGACCAGCCCTGCATCTGAATATAGCCTTACACATGTAAATTGTTATTTTTTTTTCCTCATGTAGCTGTTCTGGTGTTCTATTTACAGTTTTAATGCTATTTGTTGTTGTTTTTCTTTCCTTGATGTGATTTCTTGATTCAACTTAAAAAAAAACAATGTTGTGACAACTAGAGCATTATACTATAACCAACCTTCTGAACTTTATTTTGAGTTGAAACAAAAGTAATTTCAAGTTGGGTTAACTTGCATTTATAAGGCAGCAGGTGAACTTACATTTACAAGTTAAACTGATGCGAAATGTCTGAAAGTGAAGAGGGAACTAGAACCATTAATGAGTAATATGTTGATATTTTTAATATATTTTAATATTTTTACCTTCCCTCTTTCTTTTTGTTCATTTTTCTCTTCCAGATCAGTTTGGCTGATCTGTTGTTGTTTTTATAACCTGTCTGATCTTCTCACTGCTTGTATTATTTTTGCCCTAAAAGAGACCTAAAATTGCTCTCGTCACGTTAACTGCTGATGTCTCAGAATGTGAAACATTTCTAAAAATCAAATAACACAAGCAGGTTGGAAACAAAACCCCAGGTCAAACATCCATCACAGTTTACACACTAATTTATTAATTTTTAACTTTGATCTGTTGTGCCTGCTGCAGCTCTGTGCACACTGTATTTCTGTGCAATGAGGAATTTTTGGAGCCATTCAGGTGTGCTCACTGTACCAGCTGAAACAAACTGGGTAAACTGTTGGTTTGCCCATGATTCTTCTTTCTGAGACATTCACAGTTATTTTGGTGAGCACAAGATCATTAAATCTAATACAAAAATAAAACCTGAACCGTAGTGTAGTTTTCTTTAACCTGGTGAGTTATTACCAATTATTATTACCAAAAGGAATTATGGCCAAAACTACTAAATAAACATCATGTGTGTGTGCTGCATGCATTAAAAGCTTCAATATCAGCCTCAGAGTGTGTTATCTATTGGACAGAAGGCGTTGTCTTTTGTGCCAGAGCATCAATCCAAACTGTGCTGTGTCCAGCTCAGCCCTCCTCGCATGCTGTCACTCAGTCATTGAGAGATAATGTACCTTTGTGTGAGTGCATGTTTGAAGGAACGAAGCAGTTGGTGGAAGTAATTGGACAAGCCTGATCTTAATTACCATATAAATGTTCCTCACAGGCTGTGGGAGTAATTGGGTGGGCCTGAATGTACGAGTCCTGTGAGTGCCCCTGCACACTGGGGGTTGGGCGAGGTCCATTAACCGTGAGACCAGGGCATGCTTGGCTTGTCTACTAGCCAGGACACGTGTGTTTGACACTACACAGTTAAAGTATAAACAGAATAGTGGATTGTCTTGAGATGGCATACAGTATGTATTGGCATAATGGTATTTGATTTGTACCACACTGTATACTGTGTGCAAAGCTCATTGAGATGGAGTACAATAATAATAATAAGATAGAAGATAGAAAATGGGCTCAGACTGCACACATCCGCAGGTTACTGTAGAGGTCCTGCTCCACATTAAATCAGATAGATATTTATAATGGACAAGCTAGAAGAAACCCTTTGGACAGTGCTCTCCTGTTCACCTCTCCTCTAAAGCAGACGGGCTGCTTTTAAACAAGCGTGGTCTGCTGTGTATGTTGTAGCAAAGCAAATGCTCTGTCTGATGATGACAAATGCCTCGTGGTAGGTTTCATTAAAAACACACTTTCCCGTTGCCGGCCCACTTTGTGATTCAGACAGATAAGACAGATGTGGTGACCTATAAATCTTACTCAGTGTAGGGTTTGGTGTCTGGACAAATGTACATGTAGCTGGATCAGTAGTTTTCGTCCACCTTTAATTCCAAGGCAGATGGAAATATTGATTACCTTTTAAATTCTGATTACAGAAAACTTTTAGGAGATTTTTTTTTGGCTGAGGTTGACAAAATGGTATATTCAGAAAGTGCTGGAGCAATTAAAGGCTGACAGAAAGATTTTTTTCTTTTCTTAATACACAGTAGTGTTACGGTATCTGCTTCTTCTACTGTACACACATACATGTTGCTGTTATCAGTGTGAATTGCAACATCCAAAGCTCCATCTCCAACAAATGAATGACCAAAGTCAGAATTGCAAGTCACATGATCTACTGTACACTGGCACACAATCACTGAAGAAACTGCTGTAAAACAATGACTACATTTTATGACCCTAAACAAAGCACAACATTACTGTTAGTATCATGAGAATTCAAAAGACTAGCACAAATAGAACATTTCAAAATTGAGAAAAGCTGAATCAGGAATTATTTTCTTTCCTTTCACAGGGGGAAGCAGCTACAGTTCAAGCAGAGTGCGGCTCCGATGTGCATGCTCTATAGGGCAAAAAATGCAAAAGCTTTAGGTGGCCTGAAAAATATGCCTGGAGAGCAAGTTTGTTTTGGAATGAAGTGTGCCATCTGTGAACACGGCATCCGGTTGTCTTAATGCATCAATAACCACAAGCAGGAAGCAACAAACATATCTCATAGTGTGTTTAGGTTCATTATTCCTGACTGTACCTGGATGTCCAGCACTGGCATGTGCAGGATGTTGGTCAAGGATCACTGTTTGTGGTGGAAATCCAGAGTCTGTCATTAAATTTGTTTTAATTTTGAAATGTTTAGCCATATAAATCTGCCGTCGTAAGCTACTGGTCATACCGGACCAAGTAAGACTGACCGTATAGAACTGAGCAAGCAGTTGTTTTATCGTCAATTCAGATGTGACTCTACAGTTTGCTCATCTCAGAACCACATACAGCTGTTTAGAAATCAGTAATGCATAAGGACGTTGTTGTTTTACAGTGCCATACACATAAACATATGCACATATTTACAGCTGAGAAGCAGGCACTTGCTGAGTGAAGCACTTGTAACTGACTGTTTCACAGCTTATATTGAAAGAAATAATTGCTTGTTAATCCAGTGATATAGAACAAAGAAGCGACACTACTATTCACGCTGCATTAATCTCTTTCTCCGATAACTCATTGAATAGATAAACAGTTTTTTTTTTTTTTTTTTGACCTTGCTGGATGAATAGAGTGTGAAATGCTACACAATGATTTGTTCAGTCTTTTGTGCAAGCTGTTTCCTTTTCAGTGTGAATTGTGGCTCAGTAAAATGCCTTTTGTTTTCTAGAGGCAAAGAGAAGCTTAGCATGCACACCAAACAACCCTCTCCAGTATGTCATCACGGAACATGTGATAAATATCTTCTATCCAGTAACAAATGAAAACAAAGACGGCAGTGTGCACATCCTGCATGGACCTGTGGTTTTGGTTCTCACGTATTTTTCAAATGGTGACAGGGTACGACTCAACTATGGAAGTGTAATGTGTTGAAAAATCCGAATGGTTATTATGCATGAGTATTTGTGTGTGTTTCAAGGAGTTGACTATGAGCCCCTTTGTGCTCGGTGCACCCCAACGGTTCCTGATCTCTGTTGGATACACAGTGTCCCAAAAAGCCAGGCCCATAATCCAATTAGAGACACTTGACTGGTGGAGCTAATTAGGGCTGAGGACAATGTATTCCATCTATGGATCAAGTCTCTTGGACCAGTGAGCTAACAGCCCGAGCACTGGCCCCGACATCTGGTTGCAACATGGGAGGATCCATAGTCCCCATCCATGGGAATGCTAATTACCTCCTTCAATTCATCCCAGCATTGAACTGGACCTGAGTCATGTCTTATTTTTCATCTTTTATGAACATGGGGCCCCTGAATGTCATAGGGTGCCTTTCTGTTGCCTCTCAAAAAGTGAAAGCCTGGATTTTCACAATAAAAAGCATGAAATGAGCTTGATTGTTCTCACTGTAAGAGGCTTGGTCCTAGAGGTTTTTTCTGGAACTTTGTACTTCTGTATTTGTGCTTCTCAGGGTCATGGCATTCAGTGTGAAAAGAGCTCATCAAGGAAGCAGGGTCAACCTTTGTACCTCACACAAAGGTAATTGGAGCCTGACTGAAAGATGAGGCATTCCAATTTAAAGAGAGAGCAGGGGTTCTTTGGACTTATTTCCTTGCTGCCCTTGCTTTGCAAAGCTTTGTTGATCAAGTCATGAAAAAAGCAGTGGCAGATGCATTATTCCAGTACGAATGCATTTTAAATGTCGAGGGACTAAGTTTAAGAGCGAGGCAGAGTGAAACAAAGACAGACCCTGTCTTTTACTCGCCTGTCCCCCCCATCTCTCTCTGGAGTTCCAGCCAGCTTAGAGAAGTGTGGTCCAGTCAAGCAGTATAAGAGGATTGTAGCTCAGATACCACTTGATTACGCCACATTGAATGGAGCTATGTGCTCTGTCCCAACAAGGTTTCCATGGCACTTGACTGTGGACATACAGGCTTTAACCCAACACAGAGAAACATCCCACAATCTGCTGCTTTTCTTTTTGTGTGCATGTGTTCACCGTGGGGAATAAGAACACCCAGACAGCTTAAAACTCACTTAGCCTGCACAGAAAAGCAGAGTGCATGCCAGAGTGCATGCAGTCCTTGTGCTTAAATGAGTTGTACCCTTGCAACAGGCCATGGAGCTTACACTAACCTAATTACTATATGATAGAGCCGAGGTAGGAGACACTCTAATTAATGTAAGCTTATAAAGACAATGGCTGTTGATTTCTCGAGTGGACAGGGGATTGTTATGAAATGTAGATAACATTCAAACCCTATGGAAGCAATCATGGACAGTTTGTACTTACAAATCCATCTCTCAGCACTATAAAAGTTTTTTTAATGTGAAGCTGACCTTCATGTTGCTCAGGGTTCCTGGCTTTTCTGTAAATATGAGCACTTAATTTGCTGTGTCCCCACAGACAGCCAGCATTGTACAGCTGTGCGGTTTTGTTGCACTGTTTTGAAAGGCTGGTGAAGTTTGACAGCTCTGCTTGCTAAAAAGTAGAGAAAATCTGTCAGTCACGACTATGTAAAACACTGGCTGGGAGAGATGGAGTGTAAACTTGTGATAAAATAAGAATGCACTGTAGACAGAGTTTGAAGTGAAGTATTTCTCCATAAGGTTAAAAAGCTTCAACAAATACTACGCCTCAACAATAGAGCTTTATTTTTACAGCATATCAGTCAAATATTCATCTCTGTAAACAGATGGGACCTCTGTAGGAAAGGGAACAAGATTTTGATATCAGAAGTGTTCTGGTTTCCTTTTGTAGTCCGAGTAGTATTGACTAATCACATTTGAGCAGGCTCTGGTTGCAGGAGTCCATGTGAAGAGCAAAAGAGGCAGAACACACTGGTCGAAATAAAACCTTGGCTATCGCCTGATGACGATTGAGCTTTATCTTATTCACATCTGTTTATGGAGCAGATGAAATATGTGTATCAAGTTGCTAATCAGACTACAAAGGAAGTCTTGGCTCCATTTTTCTGCTGCCTGCAGTCAAAGCTCTAAGCTCCATATTTTGCATCTTTAATGTATTGACAAACTGAAATGTAAAAACTATTTTTTGTTTTACAGGAAATTATGTCTGGAAGTATTTCCTGGTTGGCTGTAGTGACTTTCTCAAGTCTTGCTGTCACCAAGAGAGATGCTGGGAAGTCACTAGAAAGATTGTCATTCCAACATCTAGATCCTTCCAAAAAACAAAACATCATGTTAAGTTAATTTGACCATCTCCTGGCTTCAGCAAACAAGTGTATTTCCCTAAATGTCAAACTGTTCCTTTACCAAGCAGTTTTATTTGTTTGACCTAAAAGCAATGTGTTTTTTTTTTTTTTGTTTTTTTTTATATTAATAATGGATCAAATGGCAGCCTCCTGGTTTCCCCAGAGTTAAAACACCCAGACCATGAAATTGCAAAGTCAAAGGTTTGAGTCCAGATAGAGAAGTTGTATGTCATTTCCCCACAGTCATTTCCAGACTGCTATGTACTGCATCATATTTTATCAAAGTAAACGTGCAGAAGAAATACCAAACAAAAATGCATCTAATGATTGCATGTCAATGAGGCGACTACTGTAACAAATTCACAGAGCATATTTAGGTAACTCTTTTTAGCCTCCTTTGACTTGTTGTTTTGGATATCAGGTCCACAAATTCAAATGTTATCAACCTGGTCTCCAGCAGCGACAGACAGCTGTTTTCAGTGAAAAAACTCTAAAACCCATCAGGTACCACCAAACAACAGATAGCCACAGCAACCAGCTGGTGAATATAGTGAAGCCTAAAGAGCCAGATATTACCTCCATCATGAAGGTTATATTTCCAGTGTTGTTCTTTTCTACTGGCCCCATTTTCATGAAACGTGCTGGAAGCATGGGCCAAAGAAGAATCCATTAAATTTTGGAGTGGATCTAAATCACAGGGAAGATATACAAATCTTATCATGCATTTACCAAACTAGCTGCTTGACACTGGTTTTAACTTTGTTACAATGTCTACGTTTTAGATAATACTATTTATGCATTCCTGCTCTCAGGAATGCATAAATAAAATTTGCTTGACGATAATAATCTATTTTTAAATAATAAATAAGAAATTCAGCTGTCAGTCAGTATTTCTGCAGTAATAAAACAAAAGATACTGTGAGTAAACTTCCACATTTGTTCCACAGCTGCACTCTTCAGTTAATGAGTCAAACTCTCACCTTTATGTAATTAACTATTCCAGGTGAAACTGCTTCCTGCTGCTGTGAGGAGCCATTTTAAGAATCACTTCACTGATTTTTTTTTTTTTTTTTTTTTTTTGGCATGGTAATTTAACATTCCCATTATAATGGAGATTATTTGACCCATTTCAGCTTCTGGGTTTAACAAGAACTTCTTTTACATCACATTTACTGCCTGTAATTTAAAGACTTATTAAAAGCTTTAAAGACCTATTTAAGGTCATCAACTCAAATGTCAGAGTAGATGTAGACAACTATGATATTAGAGGTTATTTTGGGTAAAACCACCTTTTTCCCCCTTTTTTTCTGATCTGTCACAGTGATGTGGAAAACATTCTAGGTTGTTAATTCTTCTAAACCTGAAATCACATTGTCAGTGTTGTGGAGAAATTGCTGAAGTCAAAGGTCAATGGTGAGGTCAGGAAGGAAGAAAGTGTTCAGGAGCCTCTGATGTCTTATGCTGTATTATTTATTGACGCTTGGCCAAGGAGAATTAGAGACACTCGCATAATGCATCAGAAGTGCGTGAGTCGGTCTCACATTCTGCCCAAGGAATGTCTAGGAAAGCAGCAATAGGTCTCTTCGACCCTGGCCACCACAGTGCTGAGATAGACTGGCATCTACTGCTCTCAACCAAAGCCAAACAATTCATTACTTAACAAATTAATTAACAATTAATCCTGCCGAGGACCTCAAGGCCCACACGTGATCTTGTGTAATCTAAGGATAGAAAATTCCATAACAGTCAGGCTTAGTTTATTAATAACAGACATGCCTCACCTTTTGTTATTATTAAAAGGAAAACAAAAAAGGAAAAGTTTGTGCTATTCTTCATACAACAGTTTTTCATTGCATATGTCACACCGGTATGTCAAGTTGAGTTTTTTGTCCTGTCTCCATGTTTGTTTTGTGACTTCCTGTTTTATTTTGGAAATTAACTCTCCTCTCGTTTCAGGTCACTTGCCCTTCCTCATGTGTCACCAGTCTGGTTGTCTTCCCTGATTCCTGATTGTGTCCACCTGTTCCCCATTTCCCTCCATGTGTGTTAATAGTCTGTGTCTCCCTTTGTCCTGTGCCAGTGTGTCAAGTCTGTTGTCCTGATCACCAGCCCTCTCGTCATAGTCAAGTCTGAATTAATCTCGTAGTCTAGTTTTTGTTGTTTTCTTCTAGTTCCTCGAACGAGTGATTTTTCGTTGGCCTTTGCCTTGTCATAGTTCTAGTTTAGTTTGAGCCTATTTTGATCTTCCCTCATCATGAGGCGCCTTTTGTTCTTCCCTCATTTGTTGGAGGCGTTTTTTGTTTCCCCGGTCTTTCCCGGCGTTAAGAAAATAAAGTCATCTGCCTCATCCCGTACTCTGCATTCAAGTCCTCTGTTTGGAGTTTCCTGGTTGTCAGCATATTTCAATTTTTTCAGTAAATGAAACATTCATATGGCATTAGTTCAAACTGCTGATCAATGTTAGGTTCTGAATGGAGGTATGTGCACTTAAAAGTTGAGATATATTTGAAACATGGTTGTATGAATGCCTCCTACAGCTTGTAATGAATGCTGTTGACTGTTGTGTATATAATTTTGGTGCATTTAATGGCACATTTATTTATTTATTGACTCATATTCATATTTGATTTTGTCAGTTTTAGTCCGCCATAGTTGACTACAAATACTTCCAGATGACTTTTGTTAGAGGGCCACTGATTTCCCTGCTCAAAAGACAAAAATGTTGAAGTGGTGTAAAATGTCATGCTGGGGATGACAGAAGCCTGCCACAGGCACATTTGCCATTTATAGCACAAAATGTAGCATGAATATTTCAGACCAGAGATCCAAGACTGTCGCTTTCCTTTTCCAAACACAGCATAGCAGTTTGTACAGTAGCCAGACAGATGTACACTTCAGCAATAGATGTACACACATATGGCTGACACACGTGTGCACAAACACACACTGACATATATCTTTAAAGACACTTGCCTACACACACCAGGCCTGAGCTGCCAAGACCTTTTCAGATCATCCTTCTACCCCACTATCCCTCCCTCACATCCACACCATCACTAAAGGTGTGTGTGTGTGTGTGTGTGTGTGTGTGTGTGTGCGTGTGTGATTGGTACAGTCTGTCTTTCAGGTTAGCCACAAAGTGCTCTGACATCTGCCAGCTGTGTTCACCAGGCTTTGTGATCCCCCCTGTCCTTCCACCTCCCCCTGCTCCTTTACCTGTGGATAAATGCATCACATCCCATCATGTCTAACCAGCCACGCACACTGTTTCTCTCCCCCACCACCCCTCTTCTCTCTCTGTACTTGGATTAGACTGACAGCCGAGTGTTGATATTTCAGACCATATATGGATATGTTGGGCACTGCATGGTGTTCTGTTTGATCTGTGTCCAGGTAACAAATGAAGCTACAGTATAAGGCAAAAGAAAATTCCATAGAAAGGAGAAATCTCTTATGCTGACAGATCAGCAGTAGCAGTGAATAGGTCCAGAGTGCAGGATTCAGTGGTGTAGATTGTGGATTGTATGGACCTATATAAGGAAACTTACAGTATACTATACTATAGTATACCACATAAAAAAGCATGTACCTGGCTCTTGTGGTGGCTTTGTCACCTGTAATCTGCACTCTACTGAGTGTGCTCTTCATAATTTCAAACACTATGGCACTCTTGTGCTGCATGACACAGAAACATAAACTCTACCTCTACACATTGCAAAAAAACTTAAGCTCTGACATTGTGGTGACATTTAGAGGGACTAAGTACTCACAGTACACACACCTAAATCAAACTTGTATCTTGAACATTTAGGCATTCTCAAACAGTTCATTGAACCTATTGAAGTAGTGCTGTGGCAGGATGGGATCTTGCAGTGAGGGTTTCCTGAAAAGGGCAGAGGTGGTGGCGGTGGCAAAACTCCAGGCAGGAGAGAGAGTTGGATGTGGTGGGGTAATGGTGAACGGGGTTGTTGGAGCACAATGAGGTTAGTGTTAGTCAGAGTTTTGGAGGTTGAGCGGGGCTTTTGTACTGCCTGAGTTGACTGGATGACAAGGAGCAGGTGGTGAAGTGTTTGGACAGTTGAGAGGGAATTCCACGCCCAGTAACACACACAATGGAGACAGACAGACAGAAAAGAGAGAAATGAGATGACACATCATGGATAGCACATTTCCTGAATAAATATAAGCAAACTGTTATTACACTAATATGCACTATTTAATATGTGTCAAAAAAACAAAACAAAAACAAAAACAATTATGGCTTTGTGAGAGCACTGTGAATCTAGAACTGCAACGACTCTCCGAATCTTTTTCTAGCCAATAGGAGGAATACACTGGATTCCTCAGTAATGTTCTTGTCGTGGTCCAGTTCCTCCAAATTGCCTGTTGGAGGTGGTAATTTGTAAAAAGACTTTTTGTGCAAGTCTCAAGATAAAACATTTCCTGTGCAGGCATTTCCAGTATTGGTCGATTATCTCTCAGAGCTCTGTGACCCTGACTGAACCTGTACGTGAACTGAAGAGGAACCTGTGTCCCGTCAACTCTTAGATCACACAGCGGTGGTCCTCTTTGAACTATGCACAACTGACTGGGCTGATCACCCACACGTCATGAAGATTCAAAACCTCAAAGGCCTTCAGATAGCAACAAAGAAAGCAGATCATATATCCTACACACAAAGAAACACAGAAGACAAAGCACACACAGTTACACACAGTAAAAAGGTTTGCACATACCTGCACACAACGAGCACAAAGGTGAATGAACCTGTCAGATGTGACTTTTATGATCAGCACATTCAGAATAAGAGAGTGGAAAAAGGTAGAAAGAAAAGAGAAGAGCCTCAGGAGCTAATGTGACTGACTACCGCTACCACAGCCAAGTGGCATGTTAGGCGGTACAGCAGTTTACCAGTTAGCCCTGTGAATACAGTCACTAGATCATAGACGTAGATGTAGACTATAGACACTTGAACCAAATATTTTACAGAGACGATCAGATACATTTTGCTGCACCATTTTCGCTTCTGACCAGGCCATCATGCTCCGGGTGCACCGTGGCCTCTGGCTCACCACTCCACTATGCCAACAATACACGGCTGTTCTATGTTGGACAGACACTGTGAGCAGCTGGGTTAATCAGCACAGAGCAGATCAAGCTAGCTGGAAGTCAGACACACAAACAGTGTACACCCTCTGCAAACCTCCAGTCTTAACAACAAAAGTGAAACAAAAAAATGAAAATGACCAAATCTGAGCAACATACTGTAACAAATGCTGGCACGCAAAATGCTTTTGAAACCTTCCTGGTGAGGTTTGAAGCTGTGTGGAGAATAGACCAAAACAGTGTTGTGTGCCTGGCCGAGTCCAGGCTTCAGTCCCCAGAAAGTCAAAATTGATACTGGGCTCAGCAGCTTGACTGGACCAGGTTTGAGCAGAGCCTCTCACACCAAGAGGGTGCATGGTTACCCTACTGAGGTGATTTACAGACTTCTTCCTGATAGAAAGATTGCTAAGTAGCAAACTGCTTACTATCACTAGCTCAGTCAGCTAGGCTGCTATATTCACTGTCAAACTGTACACCGCCGGTTCCTGAGGTTATGTTGGAGAAATCGGTTTTCAGTATCAGTTCAATAAAACTAAAAATGGAGCCATGCACAGATATATAAGTCCTGAATAGATCTGGATGTGTAGTGCACTTGCATAGTCATCCACGGCATAAGAAAGGTGTGAAAAAATTGCCCAATGGACTAAATGCAGTTTTTAAAACAGCATAAATAAATAAGTAGATCATTTCCAGGAATCTTTTTGGCTTTGAAATGAAAACAAAAATTGTTTACGATAAGATAATTTATTGATCTCCCATATTTAAATGTATCTAGAATAAATAATAACATAAAAACTGTACAGTGCAATTGAACTCAAAACCATTTTAAGCAGTAGTAGTATGCAGTATAGACAGCTGATGCAACCGGTGTTACAATTAATAACACAGTGCCGTCTCGAGCGCAGTGACATGGTGGTTTGATTAATAGCAGCAAAGTCAGCAAAGTCCAGTCTATGTAACAGTAATATGATACAGTCAGCTAAAGTAGTGTACATCCGCATATTATATAATAGGATTTTACAGAGATAGACTGAATTAGTCACTGGGAAATGATACCATCGCAACAGCTTAGAGCAAAAGAGGCAAAGATAATGAGCAAAATGACTGAAGGCAAAATGTTTATGAAAATAGCTTTAAGTAAGTGTGAGCATTTTTACTGTGAATATGTTCATAATGCTGTGCAATGTTAGCCAAGTAGTGAGTTATAAAGAATGCGAAAAAAAAAAACTTCACATATAGTGTGAAATGGTAGTCCAGTTATGGGTCAGGTCATTGAAAGATGTTGAAAGGTGCATGAGTCCATGGTGTGTTTGCACGAGACTCCCTCTGCCTGACGCAGAGAGGACAGGGTGTACAGGGACATGGCAGCTGGTAGGAAGAGCCTCCCGTGGCAGTCTTTGTCCCAGCAGAGCTGGATGTGTCTGCTATTGAAAGTGCTCCACTGTTTGACCAGGATGCTGTGAAGAGAATATGAGGTGTTTTCTCATGATGCACACAACATGCCACAGTTTGTGCAGCATCCTCTTCTCTATCAGCTCTAGTTAGTTCCAAGCCAGCATCTCTGATAGTTTGCACATTGTTCAGGTATCTGTACGTATCTGACATCTCCTGCTTAAAGGGATCAACACCAGTTCTTGCCTCCATTGTTTTAGTCAGGTTGGGGAGTAGGTGGTTCTCACTGCACCACTCCAGATCCCACCACATGGCCACCAGTACACTGACTCCTGACCACCGTAGAGTCATCCAAGAATTCCTGATGACGGGACTCTGAGATGTCCTGAAAGTCTGCGGCGAACAAAAGAGCCAACAGGATGGTCCCTTGTGGTGTTCTTGTTCTGCTCATCACCGTGTCAGACATGCAGGTCAAAACAGGCTGATATGATATCCAACAAAGCGTGGTGTCATCAAACAGAGACCTCTCATCACTTTCATCGCACATACTGCACTAATCCTCGTTCACCTCTAGTCTTGATCCCCCCCACGTCACCTTAAGGACAACTTTTCATTTTTCAAAAGCAGTCCCCATACTGTCTGTCTTTCCTCCACTTCTTTTTTTTTTTTTTTAATTTTGTTCTCACCTTTCATCAGTTTTTGTCACATCATCTCATCACTGCTCTTTTTCCTCAATCTGGCCTGAGTTATCGACAATTACACATTATTAACAAGGTGCTGACTGCCAGTGAATAACAATGGAATCACAGCTCTCTCTATTTCACAACTTACCTGTTCTCACCTGAGCTCTGTGAATGGCATGTATTCATACAGCTCCACACCTGTCTTTATACCTAAACTCAGACAGTAAATGAATTAGCCCCCTAAAATATGACACGCATAATACATATGAGTAGAATATTCAAACAGTATTCTGAAAATCAGAATAATATTAATTTAGACTTGACAAATGTGGTAAAAGTTTATAACATAAATATGTAACAACGGTCACCTGTACAGTAGGTCTGTGTGTGGCCTCCATCAACAGGTGGAGACGCAGATGAATGATCCTACAGTACCCATCCACCCTGAGTTTAACAATTTGTCACTTTTCCATTTAAATGAGAAGAAAACATTTGAAATGTAAAAAAAAAAAATGAATGTAAACAATAAAACAACACTTCTACATGTGCAGTATAATAACCATAACAGCTCAGCCCACAGGACAAAATAAATGATTCAAATTAAATGACTTTTTTTGTCGTAGTTTGTTGTCACTGCTGCAGCTGTCAATCTCACTGCACAAGCTTGCCAAGCTCCTGTTGTTCTCTTTTTAAACTCTTTTTAGCCTAAATTAGCATTCTTAACTGTAATTCTCACTGCTCATTCAGCTTTATACTCTCCACTGCTCCCAAAATACAGCATGATTATTGTAATTATGAACTGTCATGTTGTCTGACAAAGTATAAATTCAGTCATCTGACATTGAATTCAGATGTAGGTGGCACTTTACTTCCTTAATCTTGCTCTAGTTAAACACAATATCATATTTACAAAAAAAACAAACAAACAAACAAAAGAAAAACTACAGGGTGACAAGAAGACACTGCGGCATTATAATGAGGAGCAAGTGTTCATTCAATTGTCAATGTACTTTTTAACAAAACAAAATGACAGTTCAGTTTGGGTAAGAATGTTTTAATTCTCTGTTGATGGAATGTGTTCCATTAACATACAGTAGTCTTGTTAAAACACACGTTAACTCAAGCCCAGCTTCTTTCTCTCCTATGTAACTCTTTATCTGTTAGATACAGTAGGAGTTTGTTACTTGGACATAATATAAGTGTTCTGATTTAAAAAAAGGCACAAAGATGAAACTAAAACTAGAAGTACTCATTACTTTGTGTTAAGACTGTGTCAGAGAGGTTCTGAGTCCAATCTACATTGTGTGTTCACAATTATGTATAATATAATTGTATATACACACAATTCCAGTCTGCAATCTCTAACAGACCTCTAATTTTCTGATGTTAAACTGAAGTTCTTGTAATTGGACCCAAACACCTCAGAAACTCTCTTTCTAGAGACTTAGTTACTTTAGACATGATCACTCTGGCTTCCAGCTCCACTGTAAAGAATCTTGGAGTTGTTTTTGATCAGGATTTGTCCTTTAACGTCCACAGAAAACAAATTTCGAGGACTGCATTCTTCCACTTACGTGACATCACAAAAATCAGATGCATTGTATCTCAAGCGGATGCAGAAAAACTAGCCCCCACATTTGTTACTTCTTGGCTGGATTATTGTAACTCATTCCCCAATAAGCCCCTTTGGACTCTGCAGCAGTGATCATATTTCTCCCATTTTGGCTTCTTTGCATTGGCTACCTGTGAAGTCCCATCCCCTCCCATGATGAGATGAGCTCTGCTCTTCTTCCCTCCCACTGTACATTAACACTGTGATGTTACTAATGCAGGTTTTCATGGATTGTACTCACACCTAGGTCGAGGACTGGTTGACTCTCTGGTGGACATGTCTACTACAAACACTATTATTATTAACATTAATACTAGAATTAGTCATATCTCCATTAAAGTTTGTAGTTATAGTTTTGTTGCACTCTCTCAGTCATTAGAAAACGTATTAATTGATAATTAACAAAATTTTGCAAAAAGTAATAAAAAAAAGTCTCAAAGACATAAGAAGACAACATAGTAAAGCCCTTCAGTATGTTTCCTTATGAACCTTATGTGATGATTTTACATATTGCAAATTTTAATTCTGATTCAACCTGTTTTCTCCCCCCCATGAAAAACTGACAGTGAGTAAACTGCAAGCACTCATATGCAATAACAGGCTATGTTTGACAAAAACTATTTACAAATCAGTTATTCCTATGATGCAGTCTAACATAACGTGACCAGCCACCATCGGAGAGAAAGAAAAAAAAGGTGTTGGCTAAAACACAGCAGTTCATTCTTACTTATGAAATTAACGTGAATCAATAACATTACTAAATAATGCCAGCTACTAGTTTGATATTAAGTCAAGCAGAATGGATAAATTTATCACAGTACAAGCTCGAGATCCTGCAGCTACTCCCTCCCTTCACATCATATCAATGAGGTACCTGACATCCCGAAGCTGAATGTGTTAAAAAATATTAATATAAAATATAAGCCTCATCAACTACAACAATACATAAACACGTGTGGGCTAATCAATAATAATCCAGTAAATATTTAGGTGACTTAAGTAAATATTAAAGTTATAATAGGCCAGGCTTAAAATGACACATTTAAAAAAAAATGTTTGTGTCTCATCCAAGGGGTCCTTGGGCTGAAAAATGTTGAAGACTCCTGGCCTAAAACAAAGAGCTGCTTCACCTGCTGGTGCAAGTTATCCAAATAAAACACATGCACAATGTTAGCTTGTCACCAGTCCATGAGGTGTTACCTGAAGCGTGGGGGAAAGATGGCGAACAGACGACGAACAGTGGGGACAGGCTGTGAGTAGATTTCAGGCTGGACGCTCTGACAGTCCAACAGTCCAACTCTCGCTGGCAGCGATGGTTCAGAATGAAGCTGGAGCAGGTGGGAGTTTAGTCGACCAAGTGCTAATTCATACTGAGGTAGTTTGATCTCCAGGTCTTGGCTAAACACACCACCCATGCTGCATCAAATTGGCAGTGTTACACAGGAGCAATAGTGGTGTGGTGTAACTCTCCATTAAAACACATTATGGTCATGTTCATTCTGTGCTGTGTGTCTGAGAAGCCTGCAGCTCGCCCTGTGGTCTCTTCTCTGCAACTTGGATTAAAACACTGCAAAAAAAAAACTCTCGTCCTATTTAGAGAATTATTCCTTACAAACTGTCAGTATGTTTGATTTAAGTGCTCTGGACATGGAGTTACTTTGAGGAAATGATGAGTTGTTGAATTATCGACTCAAACAACGTTTGGATTTGGATCATTGTCCAACCCGGAGATTCAACCTCTCCTTTCTTCTCCTCTCCTCTCCTTCTGTTTCCGTTTTTTGTGAGTGAGCGCGAGTGGTGGTGGTTGTGTGAGTGGCACGGAATTTTGAACTAGTTTCTGTTTCTGGTTTTTCCACCTGTTCTTTGTGCACGATCAGGTAAGACTTCTTTGACACTTCTTGACGAGTGTCGGTAAGGGGTCAGGTTCTCTCTGCTGGGTGTGTTTTGGGAGGGATGGCGTCCACTGAGACACCTCCCGCCGGATGGCAGCGTCAGTGTGGAGGAGGTTTTGTTGGCTGCTGGTGAGCAGGTAGGACATGATAAACTCTGTTACACATCACGAATGAACAAAGCAGTGGTTGTTTTCTTGAAAGATGAATCACATGTTCATCAGCTGATAGAAAGCGGTGTGTTTATCAGAGATTTATTTGTACAGGTGTCCCCGCTGTCTGTTCCCTCTACGCGGATCACCATGTCTGGTGTTCCGCCATTTATACCTAACGAGCTGTTAGAGAATGAGCTCCAGAGGTTTGGTAAATTTGCCAGCGGTTTTAAAACAATCAGTTTGGGGTGTAAGGATCCTAAACTGAAGCACGTGCAGTCTTTGAGGCGCCTACACAAACGCTGGAAGTGTCTTTCAGAGTGAAGCACAGTGTTGGCTTGTACATGGTGTATGCCAGCTCCGGGCAAATGAAATGTTTTGAGTGTGGAGATGTGGGACATACACGGTTTGCATGTCCGCACAATCAGCAAGTGGATGAGGCCGGCAGTGCCGCTCCAGGTCCCGCGGTGGCGGGCTCCGCCGCTCAGGGTCCAGTGGAGGCGGGCACTGCATCCTGTGCGGCGCTTGGGGTGGGCGGGAATCTGAGCAGAGTTAAGTCTGCAGTCATTGAAGTGCAGTCACAGTCAGCAGGGAATGTGGAGGAAACAGCTTCCACTAGTGCTGTCTGCAGTGGACAGGTTGTGGTTAACAGCCAGGCGTCATGTGAGGGGGACTTGTCAGTGGGCAGAGTCAGAGTTCAGTGCTCCTGTTGGAAATGTCACCAACAAAAAAACACAAAACAAAGAAACACACACTACTGCAGCAGATGAGGTAGATTGGGGCTTATGGTGGGAAGGTTCAGTTTTCCTTAGCCATGGCACTAATGTCAGCGCAGTAGCGAACGAGCTGTTAGAGAATGAAACTGCAAATGCAACAATTTTATCTTCTGCTGAGAATGTGAAGGGTCGGTCACTAATTGTCAGGGCAGAAACAGAGTTGTGTGTTCTGTTTAGTTAGCTTATATACCCCAAATCAGGGAAACAGTGGGATGTTTTAACCTGCTAAAAAATGAACTAAAGAATCATCTTCAAGATCAGCTCATCATTGGCAGAGATTTTAACAGTACTTTAGATTTTACTGTAGACAGGACAAGCGAGGAACCCCACCCACAGTCAAGTCAGAGCCTTTGCAGCACCATTACGCATTTGGACTTATTGGACACATTGAGAGTCAAACATCCACAGTCCAGACAGTACACATGGGTTAGGGTGAGCAACAACAGAGTGAGTGCAGCTAGACTAGACAAGATTTATATTTCCAAAGTTCTCAGTTCCAGACTAGTGCAGCCCAGTTGGTTTTACTGACCACCATTTGGCTACTGTAGAATTGACACCAGGCGAGAGGATCAGGTCTTACTGGTCTTTCAACAACAAACTCAAAATCAAAAATCAAATCAAATCTTATTTGTATAGCCCAAAGTCACAAAACACATTTAGCCTCAGAGGGCTTTACAATCTGTACAGGGAGTGACACCCTCTGTCCTTAGACCCTCGGTTCCAGTGAGGAAAAACTTGCCCACAAAAAACCCTTTAACAGGGAAAAAAGGTGGAAGAAACCTCAGGAAGAGCCACAGAGGAGGGATCCCTCTCCCAGGACGGACAGACGTGCAATGGATGTCACGTGTACAGAACAAATCAACACAAACATATTGTACAATTACAATGAATGATAGAATGACAATGAATTACAATGAATGATAGAATGATTACATTAGCAGTGGAACCTGTGATAGAGATAGAGAGAGAGAGAGAAAGAGAGAGAGAGAGGGTTTTCAGTAAAGGGAGATGTGACTGCATCTTCAACCATTACCGTTGTTCTCCTGCAGAACAGCAGTTTTGCTGCAGAACAGCAGTTTTTGCCAAAGAAAAATTTTGAAAATTTTTGGGCACAAGTTTTCACAAATTTGTGTCTTTTGTCAGCAGTACACCTCCCATTCCACTGCTAGGATTAAGGCAGCTGTTAAAGATCTTGAAGAAAGTATTAAGACCATTGAGGAGACCATTGAGGAGAGATTCAAGAGAAGAGTTTGGCCTTGAGCTCCTTCCTGCAGGAGAGAGTGAAGGGAGCTCTCGTCAGGTCTTGATACCTCCAGTTAAAGGACATGGATGGCCCACGCTCATTTTTCTTTAATCTGGAGAGGTCTGTGGCACAGAGGAAGCAGATGGTTTGCCTTGAACTTCCAGGGGGCAGAGTTACCACCAGTCCTGGGGAGATGAGGAGCCATGCAATGGACTTCTACACTAACCTGTTTGGGGTAGAGCAGCGTAATATGGATTGTCGTGAGTAGCTTTTGGACTGCTTTGGACTGTGAGATGACTTTGGAGGAAATGGCGGTTGCGGTGAATCAGATGACGTTGGGATGGGCACCAGAAATTGATAGTCTCTCCACTGACTCTTACAAACGATTCTGGAGTATTCTTGGACCTGATCGTCATCTTGTGTTGCGGGAGTGCTACAGGACAGGATCCCTTCCTATTTCTTCTCGACGAGCAGTGCTTTCCTTGCTGCCCAAGAAAGGAAACCTGGACTTACTTAAGAACTGGAGGCCAGTTGTCCTACTCTGTATGGACTATAAGGTTCTTTCAAGAGCCCTATCTAACAGACTTAAGGACATCCTTGAAGTAATTGTTCATCATGATCAAACAGTGGTCACTCATTGCCTGCATCCCCCAAGCTGGACTGTCCACCTACTGTTTCTGCTTATGCAGACAATGTTAATATTTTTGTTTCGAGTCAGGGGGATGTGAAACATCTGCAGGAAACCCTGTCATTGTATGAAAAGGCCTCCTCTGCTCGGGTGAATTGGGCCAAGAGTGAGGCATTGCTAGCTTGGCAGTGGAGGGGGAAAACAATACCTAGTCTGCCTGGAGGGCTTCAGTGGGGAAAGGAAGGGTTGAGAGTTTTGGGAGTGTTTTGGGGGACTGAGGGCTTTCATGCTAAGAACTGGGAGGGAGGGAAGGAGGAAGTGTGTGCCCGGTTGTCTAAATGGAAATGGTTGCTACCCCAGCTGTCATATAGGGGAAGAGTTCTGGTTGCTATTAATCTGGTTGCCTCGACTCTTAGGCATAGACTCACTGCTCTAACACCACCAAGAGGCCTGGTGGAAGACATTCTACCACTGGGTCCGGGCAGCTATTCTTTACCTGCCAGTGGCTGAAGGGGGGCAAGGTTTCATCAGCATCCAATCCTGCACAGAAACTGCTGTACAACTGTGGCCCTGGATGGTGTGACACAGCCCGGCTGCTGCAAAGGAAATCTGGGAGACTGGGCTATGACAAACTTTTTCAATCTTTTTCTCTTGCGCCTTGGAGACGTGGATCTTACTGGGTTGACGTCATTATTACTACAGCTCTGTGTTGCAGGCATGGCAGATTTTCTGGGTTGCTGATGAGGAAAGCGAGACTCCAGGCATGTGGCTGTTTGAGGAGCCATTGTTTTTTTACCAACTTTATAAGGGCCCACACACTGCTGTCTGCCAGTCTGCGATTCAACCTTAGAGAGGCTGACTGCACCAAACCTGATGAGGATGATGGCAGGATCTGTGGACGCTCTAAGGGAGAGGAGTAACATCACCTCTAAAAGACTGATCAGCAGAGTGGTGGAGGAAGTCTGCGTTGCCCTGCCTCCATCCCAGAGAGTGTTTGTTAAGAACCCTGCTTTATGTGACTAGTGGAGTGAAGAGGGTGAATACAGCTTTCCCTCTTTATCTATTACTCCAGCTGTGGGTGAGTGGCAGGAGGGAGGTGGTCAGCTGTCCTTCTCAACTCCTCACCTGGGCAAGTTTCAGGATGTAGCGAAGACGGAGGTATATCAGAGCTGTGTGAAGGTTCTGAACCTGCCAGACTGAGACCCTGGAACATTTACTTGTTTGCTGTCCTCGGTTGGTGGCTCTTTTCGAGCTTTTAAAAAAGTGGTTTCAGGGTCTAGGGGAGGGTTTCTCTTTTGGTTTGTTTATCTTTGGTCCAAAATACTGTGCTAAAAGAAAAGCTGTGCATACGCTGATTAACTTTTTATCTGGTACTGCAAAACTGGCCATTTGGCTGACACGTAGGAACCGGACTCAGGGCGACGGCAGTGTGCAGCTGGTGCAGGTTCTGGAGGGGCTACTGAAGGCCCGTCTGAGGGTGGAACGTGCATATTATCAAATGATGGACAAAATTCAGGCTTCTCTTCTCTTCTCTTCTCTTCTCTTCTCTTCTCTTCTCTTCTCCTCCTGATCTGAATTGAGGGTCTAAGGATGTAGTGTGTCACTGTACAGACTGTGAACTTGACTTGATGTTTCAAAACCTGGCAAGCAAATCTAAAATTGTTTTCTCTGTTGTTGTTTATTTAAGTGAACTGAAACATTGCGTTCTGTGTCTGTGGTCAAATCCAATCAGGCAAATCCAAATCAAACTACTTGGCGTATTTAAAGCTCTAATGATCAGTATGGACCAGCACATCTGTCACATCCTGTCATTACGTTACGTCAGGCTATATTTACTTTGCCTTGCTTGAGCGTGACGGAGGATGTCTGCATATTTATTAGCGTGCACATGTGGACAACGTGTGACGCATTGCAGACTGTGAAACTACACTCAGCTGCTGTGTGTGTGTGCTCGCACAGCTCCAATCATCATAATCATGTTGTTACAGTTGTGGGGATATATTTTTTTAATGGTTCAGACAGTAATGAGTGATAATTAATCTATAATTAAGATGGTTTAACCCTCACCTGCAGACCCCAGAGGTACTTTTTGTCATACCTCACAGGTGCTTTATTCTGTCATTTTAATTGCTTATGTCTTTGTCAGACAGCATGCTCCTAATGACTTGTGAACTGTTTCTGTTTTAGTTAGTGCTTGATAAAACACAAATGTACCAAAGCTGGTTTACTTCTGTGTTTTTTATTAAATGGAACTATTTAATGAGTTCATGTTTGCCATGGGTCCTTTATTTCAAGTCTCACACACTGTCAGGGGGTGTCAGGGCACTCTGTCATTTTGAAGAAGGAGACAAACACATTTCCTCTTGTGATCTGTCAACAACCCGAAATTCTGCTCTTCTTAAGGTAAGATGATGTTTGAAGTCAGAAGCATATGATTGATATGATCAGGGCACAGTGTGTGTGTTGACACTGATGTAAGCATTCGGAGGCTGCAAAGGGACAGAGTAGTAATAAGTTTGTTTTATTGAAATGACATTAATTAAATAGTGTTTGTAGAAGAAATAAGTAAATGGCAGTTTGCTATGATGGTTGTTACCTGCACCTGGGATCCCAGTCTGTAGTCTGTGTATGTAAAATATGCTGCAAGGATGAGAGTTAAAAAAGTTGCTAATTGTCAGCATGACTGTGGTGAGGGCAGATTGCAGATGTTGGGAATGTTTATGTGCTTCACTTTTGAAGGACAAAAAAATAAACAAAAATCTGAACAGCGTTCTTTCTCTGTAATTACTGTATGATACGAAGCAGCTGCTACAACACAGCATCTACAGACAGCACCTGGCTCGTTGACTGTGTGCGCGTAAGCACGACGAGCTGTTGAATGTGACATTTTTTGTCATGCCTCATTTATAACTGCCTGCATTTTGCTGTCATTGTTGCAGACCTCTGACCTCATGGACAACACATAGACCTTATATAAAAAAAAAAAAAAAAAAAAATTCAATTCTTCAGCTTTTTTTGATTATGCCGCCTTTTACTGTAAATGTAGCAGCCAACAAACACCAAGCAAGAATCTGACAAACTCCTTAATGTTTGCACTGCAAATAATATTTTTAGAATCAGATTTTCAGATGGATTTATGTACTTCTGGTTTTCTTCTTTGTCTAATGTATATAAAAGATCAAAATATCAGCCCTAAAGATGAGTCAGACATAAAGGTGATGTAATGTGCCTCCTTAAAAGCATCATTAAACCTGTTCAAGGATACTTTTGACAGAATGGACTGGGGTCTCTGCAGGGGTCGAGCAGAGAGGGGTTAACTCTGGGGGTGAAGATACGGTGCAGAGTCTGGGGGAGGGTTGGGGGACATCAGTGTTAGGGAGTGATCTACACTGACAGTCCCTGCCTGTGTCTGCAGGCAAGGCCACGGCCAAAAACACCCCAGCTGACACAATGACAACTGGAAATGGTAGGAGAGACATCGCACTAATGAGAGAGAGAGAGAGAGAGAGAGAGAGACAGACAGACAGACAGACAGACATACAGAGACGGAGTAGTGCTAACAGTCTTCCAACCCAAGCAACCTATCCTGCGATCTATCTATACACACCAATATGTTCTCTGCACAGGTTGTGTTCTTGATCATTCCAGTGCCATCACTTCCTGTTTCTCATTCTGGAAGTAACATAAACAGGTTTATGTACCAGCCTACAGGTAATACTACAAACATACAGTATGTGTACACACATACACGCACAGACCTCACTGCACAGGAGTGTATGAACTGGAGCTTGTCTCTGTATATAATGTAATGTTTTATGAAGCTCCTATCCATTAAAGTAACCCAGGCTGCCATCAATCTTTGCACTTTATCAACAAGCAGTCTCAGATTTTTAAAGTGACGCTCAATTAATTTCAAGCAGGACTATACAGGTTCCACGCTTACCACTCACAAAATGTCCTATGTGTACAATTTATGAGGGACTTCCATAAAAGTGGAAGGTATTGTATATCTTTCACGCTACACAACACACAGATGCAAATATTTCCTCGAGCTCAGGATCTGTACACCGCCTGTCGACATAAATATGCAAATCAGCTAATGAGAATGTTGTAAAGTAACATGGTAAGGTGTGGAGCATGCTGAATGCAAATGAACAGGGGAGGAAGACAGAGTTTAGGTGTCATCAATAACCCCTTGTCCCATCTCTGTCATGCAAACAAGGCCGCGGCTGGAAATACACACATTTACATAGACAAAAATACACTTACATGAGGTTAAGTCGGGGGCGTTAACGCAGTAAGCGTAATGTGCATTTGTGCATAAATAAATAAATAAAAGACTACTGATGCAAATCATTCCCACGGGAAATATTCTTCTTTTTTGCATTTAGCTGTGGTCAACAGATTTGCCTCTTGTCATACAGTACGCACACACCAAAACATATAGCAATTGTATCAACAAACATGATGTATTAAGTATTATACAGAGTTCATGTTCACTGTAGCTAGGGTCATAAGCTAGCATCACTGTACTTACCCAGAACAGTCAGAGCCAGGATTGAACAGTGAGGCCCAGCAGGGCTGAAATACTGAACAATTTCTCTTGTTAAACAATATACAGGACATTAATTGTCATCCATCACCATCACTCTCAACTGTCATTATGTTGTTCAAATCAGTACTGTGTTCCTATTCTTATGCTTGGAAAAGAAACAGAAATAAAATAAACGTCCATTCACAAATCTGTGTTTGCTCTGCCTACAATGTGTGAGAATGATAATTAGATAATTATTTTTGTTTTTTTCACACCTTTTCGACACACAGTAAGTGCGTGCTGGTTCTACAGGTTCAGAATGCACCTGAAACACTGACACGTACCGAGTACTGTCAAAAAATAATGATGTAAAACAACAACATAATTGTGACAATTCTTGGAAAGCCTACTTACTAGTTCGTAACAACAACCAATCAACCCTATCATATCACCTGGAGTGGTGCAGGTGATATGATTATTTTACTTTTTTATTTGTGATGAAAGTATGTAATAAATCATGGAGGCACATACAGTATATTGTCATGGAATAAATAAGCTAGCTGAGCCCTGTTTTTTTTTTTTTTTGTCTTTCAGCCTTTTATTTTATGAAGCTCTAGCCAACAATGAAAAGACAGTTCCAGATTTATTCTTTTTGCTCACTCACTCTTTTTCTCTTAACTTTCTCCGTCAGCATCCTCTTTGGTCCCCTCTCCTCTGTCATTATGTCTCTAGAGGCTGCTGAGCCTGAAAACCTCCTCCAAAAGGCCTGTGGTACAAACGCAGCACCTGTCTGTCTGTCCGTCTGTTCAAACGATCCAGTTTCACCAAAATCAGTCAAATAGCTGGTGTGTGGCTTAGTTTATTACTGATTACTGATTGATGATCATCAGCACGAAGAAAATATGGCACTGAGACAGTTTCATGATCAGGTAAAAACTCCTTGTAGTTCATTCAGGTTCACTTAGAACATTACTTTTGCTGAGGCTCAGCATTTAAACAAAAAAAAAAAAAAAAAAAAAAATCAGTCATTCCTGCATCCTGATAATGTTTTTCCAGTCAGTTGTGGGACCTTCCTTGAATAGCACAGCAGCAGATGGCCTTTGTTTCTGTGGAAGTTGGAGGGCTCAGCTCAATCCAGCTTCCTTCTTAGTGGAGGTTTAGTATGCTTTGGCCTGTAGTCTCTTGTTTACCAGACTGCTGCTCTCTGTTTCTTAATGATCTTTTATTTATGTATGTATTGCTTGTTTGTTGTTTGTAATCCTATATTCCATGTAGATCGGAATATGGGATAAAAGAACTGAACTATAAATGAACATACATATTGCCACATAGGTCTCCAAGATGTCAAGGATGTTTGGATTGTATGTGTACAGTGTATGAGCCCACCAGTTTAATACAGTTATGTATTTGACCATGACCATTGAAAATATTCAGAATATTGAATTTATATTTATAATGGATGTGTGAAAGAAATCTGACCTTCAAGTTCTTTGAAATTGAAGAGAATCTCAGGACTTAAAAATATGTATTAATGAAGTCCATGATTTGAGACTGAAATCTCGACCAAAATACAATTTTGAATCAGTAAATGAGATTTTATCTGTACAGCTCTTACACACATTTTGTTCACACAAACACAATGTAACACAATGTAAAATGCTTCACACAATAAACCAGTCATGAGTTACTGCTGACATCACAATTAAGTGCATGCATACATGCAATGAGCACACCAAATGGAAGGCTACGTTCAGGCGGCTGGCACAAGCAGGCTGACCCATCCTGATTTTTGAATATGTGACTCAGATCTGTTTTGTTTGTATTCTTTTTTATTCCTGAACAGCACAGATAACAGCTGATGTTAGAATATCATGTATTTATGTGGAGATGGGTAGGATAGCAATCTACCTACATCCGGTGGCTAGCCCGTCCATGCTGAGAGGACTTAATGATCCAAACATGTTTCTGCTATCATTGATTGAACAGCTGATCTCCCCCACATGACCAGTAGAACGACAAATACACACACACAAGGGTGACGCCCTTTCAACAGCACACATCCCTATGAAACAACAATAAAGCAGACAAACTCGACAAATAAGTTGAGTCACTTTCTCTCTACAGCAAACACCACCATCTACGTTCAGGCTGAGTGCTCTGAATAAAGAGTAACATGATAAGACAATCAAAATGGTAAACAAATCAAGGCTAAATTATGTATTCTGTTTCCCTCTGTGTGGCCCACAGCTGCCACTGTCCTCATCTGTCTTCACTAAGTGACTCAGGGCCGTTCAAGAGCTCTCAGTGTTCCAGCACGTTCAGAAAATATCACTGCAAGCCACCAATGCAATGTCAACTTACCGCGTCTGCGAGCAGAGCTGCACTTTCAGCCAGCTGCTGCAGGGACAGCACACACAAGGACAACGTGGAGGTTTATGCAGAGCAGACTGAATTCTGCAGCATCCTGATTGTAATTTTTAAAATTGAAACTTTGGCAGTTTTTTATTTGTTTATTTATTTTACTTCCATGTATGTTCCTGACGAAGTCTCATATTTGTGTCTCAACTTTTCATTTAAAAATGAAATGACATTTCATTGTTTAGATTTTTGATGGATTATTTAGATGTAGATTTTAAATTTGTCTTGAATGTCATGCTGCAATGCTGCCTTTGAATTCTGAAGGTGTAGAATATAACAGCTCATTTCACAACAGTAATTCAATAAATAATGGAAATCTTCAGGTTTTCTGGTGAAACTGACAGAAACTCTGAGCTTACAACAGCACAAGTGACATTGATAAGTCACAATAACAAACCTTTGCTCATGGCAACTTTAATGTGTCGAAGAAAAAGAGTGGAAACAGAAGTGCTCTTGGGGGAAAAGTAATATTGAAGAGGAAAAATATGTCTCAATCCACGGGTACAATGTGGTATAAACATGCAGTTCCAGACACTCAAGTTCACATTGAAACAACTTTATTAAATATGTGCAGTAATACATAAAAAAATGCACCAACACCTACAGTATCAACACATGTCAAGTTGTCAGGGTCTAACTTTTCATCCAGTTAACCTTAAGGGTATCTATCAAGGGTTTCATTTACAAAATTATCAATCTCAAAATCATCATTAGCAATAAATGTGTTTGGCTGAAGTAGAAAAAAGATTCACATATAGAATCATCAGACAGTGTGACTCTGTTCAGGCCTTTCAATCCAAACTTAAAACTCATATGTTCACCTTAACTTTCAATTAGTGCTGTACTCAGAGTAGTTCACACGTCACACCTGATACCAATATCTTCAGTCTCAGTCTCGACAAACATCTTAACCTGAGTACTTCTTTTCTCTAATATCTCTTCTTTCTGTTTCCAACAAGCTGTGTGTCTCTTTTCACTCAGACTCCTCTCTGTTGTGTGAGGTCACAGGGTGTACAGATTGTTGCACAGATTGTCACCCCAAATTGCGATTTGTCATCTTACAGACATGCTACATTATGTATTCTGTACATACCATTGGTGCACAAATAAATACACACGTTCAAACACTACCCAAATTCAAGAAGGTTATACAATTTTACAAAATAGTGAAATAAAATAAATATTTTTAAAAAAGGCATTTTAATACAAATAATAAAACTATGTTAGGATGAAAATATAAAGAAATCATATTTAACAAAAATTAATTACGACCATAAAATGTGGCTTAAAGCTTTGAAAGCGCCGAGTGAACCTTGAAGAATTTGATGTCAGGAAATAACCTTCAAACTCATGAAAGAGAAACATTTTTAAGTTATTATTAATTTTAGAATGAATGATTTCTTTATAGAATTTTAAGTTTTTATTCAGGATTATTTATTGTGGAACATCCGACTCTTCAATTCAATTCAGTTTTATTTATATAGCACCAAATCATAACAAAAGTTATCTCATGACACTTTCTATGCAGAGCAGATATAGACTGTATAATATTATTTACAGAGACCAACAGTTCCACCTTGATCAAGCGCTTGGCGACGGTGGCGAGGAAAAACTTCCTTTAACAGGCAGAAACCTCGAGCAGATGCAAGCTCATTGGTGGACGGTCATCCACCACGACCGGTTGAGTTAAAGAGAGAGGGGGGCAGATAGAGAGAGAGGGGGGCAAAGACACACAGTGACACACAGTCGCACTTTGCTGGCTGGCTCTTTCAGGTTTAGAAATGAATAGTGATTTCCTCCAGTTGTTTAGATGAATGGACTATAAGGTGTGCAGAGGTAGCTTGGTCCTAATCCAAATCATGAATCCATGGTAGCAACATGAAAATGATATTAAAAACAAAACATGGGACAGCAAGGTTAAGCTGCACTTACATTGAGACATAGACAGAGAAAGAGAGACAGACAGAAAGAAGGATGGAAAACATATCCAAGGGTAGAGTGGATTGAGAAAGGTCAGAGATCAATCTGTGGTTGATTAGATCAACTATATCATCTCCTGAAGCAAAATGTTTTTGGATTTGCAACCAGCCTGTCGCATGACAGCCAGCCTAGCACGCCACGGGTTGCGTGTGTGTGTGTGTCATAGTGGCTGGTTTTCAACATTCAACAGTCCCTTAAGTGCTTGTCACGCTCTCGTAGGCGCTTACTCAGGCGATCCCCGAGGGAAAGCACTCGAAAAAACAAACAAGGAATGGTAGAAGAGAAAGAAGAGAGACGACGAAGAAGAAAAAAAAAACACACATGCTCAAAACAAAGTACAGCAAATGGAGGAGTAAAGTGATGCCATAAAAGATGCATCATGATCCCCCCCCTCCACCCCAACTCCATCCTGTTATTTTGCCTTGAGGTCTGCCTGCCTGTCAGTCTCCTATGAATTCTGACGCCTGTCAGTTTGCAAAAAGCTAAATGAAATAAGTGACGCCGTTTAATATTCACACTGCGGCATAAATCTGCACAGCACTTTTACGAGCCTGTGCTGTGTTTCATTTCAATACTTTATTGGCATCAAGCACGGTTGCAGCAGATGCCAGTTATTTATAGCCTCGTGACAACCTCAGTCCTGATGCATTAGTCAGTGGGTCATTTTCTGATGCCTATAAATTAGCCATGTTGTTCTTCAGGCCATTCCACAACAGCCTGATGAAACTGAGCACTATGGTAAGTATACTGTTTGTCGCAGTTTCGCCTCCCTGACCAACATCCTGGACCTATTTCTACTCTACTATCTACCCACCTGAAAATCTATCAGGAGGAATGGAGGATGACATGAAAAATGGGGCAGGTCTGAAGTGAGAGGCTTAGGGATAAACTGCTTCTTTGGAGGACCTGCTGCTGAGACATCAGAAGGCACATCAGTGGCTTTCCTCTTAGTAACTGCTCGTGCTGCAGTACCCTCCTGAATGAACAGCAGCAGCAGGATGGACAGTAGTTGGTGGTATTGCCTTTGTAGGAATCTGGCAAGTTGTTTCCCAGCAACACCCCATAGCACCTTTCCTCTTTACCCAGCAGTTGTACCAGCACCAGCTGTGTGCTGTGCTAGTAGTCCTGCATGATCAGGGGCCAGCTTGTGAGAGTGGTCATCTTTCCTACCTCCTTTGGATTCCTAAAAAGATCACAAAGCTTAAAGGCTGCCTCAATCAATTCCTCAAAAGTATCAAAGCAACCTAATATTCAGTAACTATGGAAACCTCTCTAAACAAACAACCTGAAATCAATCTCTCTCTCTCTCTCTCTCTCTCTCTCTCTTTAGAAAAAAAAATGACTGTGTATGATTTTGGTTAATGCCAATCACTGCAAGTGTTCTTCAGTCCAATACAATGTGTGAGTGGCCCACTACTGCAGTCACAGTTAGTAGCTACATACATACACACCTGTGGAGTCTGGTAAAAAATAAATGCATAAACTATAGAGGGAAACACTGTGAATGCAAATATGATGAAGTGTGGAGAAAACCCCAGCATTGACGGCTGCAGTGTGTTCACAAGGACAGTGGTTTCTTTGACAGCAGGTATCAAATGAATTACTCTGTTGGTGTCAGTATCACTTTAAGGGAACTGGTATTAATACTGGTTTTGCAATTTTTTTTTTTTTTTTAATGATACCCACCATTGATCCAGTTGAGCAAAACACTTTTCAGACTGTCCACCACAAGTGAATTCAGCCCTGTTCTTCTTATCTTCTTACCTGTTTTAGCTACACTATGCATGTGTGTATTAATCATCTGCAAAGAAATGAATGGCACATTTCTATGAACATTTTTATATGTTTTGACACATTCTAATGGTCAGGACTGTGGATTGTTGTGGTCTGGTTTTAGCTGCCATCGCCCCGAAGGAGCAAGCTGCAGACTTTCAGAGCCAACCTTCAAATCTAAAAGAGAGAGTGCTTGATAAAAGATCATTTCCTAACATCACAATAGAAGTCATGTTTTCTTTTTGGAGGGTGGGTGGCTTAAATTCAAAGTAGTTCAAACTGTCGAAACAACAGAACAGCTGTGTCACAATCATTGTTCTTTCCTGTGTTATTTTCAGCTCCGGCCAACTAAACTTTGTTCCTTCTTTACTGGCTGCAAAGCTCTGCCACATGACAAAAAGCAGAGTCACCGGTCCACTGCTGCCTCTGTCCATTAGTTGGTTGGTTGGTTATTGTGTGACTTTGATGTTTTAACATGTAACATCTCTGTTAATACAGGATAATCCCTGCTATCTCTGTTAAACACACATCTGCAGCACCGCCCTTGCACTTATATCACCTCAGATCTTATCTCATATGACTTTTGACAAATCTGACTGTTTTATTGCCATGCAACTAAAGCAATAATAGGCTTATTGGCTTTGATATTGGTAGTTGTATTATTAGACACAGCATAGCTTGTGATATGCAGCAGATTATAGCACTTTATTGACTTAGTATATTGTGATTCTTCAAAGATTCAGAGGTTTTATTTGTCACATTCAAAATGTGCAGTGCTGTGGAAGGCAGGCTGGCATACCCTTGAGGCTGTGCTAAAAACACACTCCTAATTAGAATAGGAGTAAAAATAAAAATTAGAAGAGGACATATGATAAAATGAATAAATGGTATAAGTATAAACGTGTTAGTGTAGATGAGCTCTACACCATTTATATAACACTTATTGCAAATAAATTGATTTAAATTTGAAATGTACATTTATGACTGTATGAAAGGATTCATTAAAAAAATACTGCAGCTAAAACACGTTCTGCATACATATAATTCTGTATGTATCCTTCTCTCTTGTGTATAATTTGTGATCTGTGAATTTGTATTGCCTAATGTATGCAGATTATTATATCACAATTGTAGGTAATATTTTGAATGATGACAGTATGCTTCACGTGGAACTGTGAAAAAAAGTGAATAGCTGGTAATCATATCACAACATTATGAGTTCTTGTCTGAGTTTAGCCTCTGCTGAACTGTGAGTTCTCCTTCGCTTGCAGTGTGTATTTGGATGACAGTACCAGGATCAGTCTAGGACTGCACAATGAGCTGCTGTCTCAGTAAATCAGGAGCTGAATACACACAGATTGAGACCTCAATTTCAATGAAAAGTGCAGCGTACATTTTCTTGGTGAATCTGCCATCTGAGTCTGTAGCTGCTCTGTGAGGCTGTGCAAGGCACATCAGCACGCTAGCCTGCCCACAATGACAGGACCAACATTCTCAAGTTTCTCACATTTAATGATTAGCATGTTCACCAGCTTAGTTAAGCATGCTGCTATTTGTCAAACACTACACCTGAGGCAAGTACGCTGGCATAAACCAAATTATGACAGAGCCAGATAAAAGGTCAGGGGATCAGGACAAAATTTTTCTATGTCATGTAAATATTTTAATTCAATTATTTTTTTTATTGGAATGGAATTTTGTTGTTAGTCTTAATTCATTTCAAACAAAATACTGCCTTGTTTTTAGATTTGTATTGGAGGGATGAACATAGAAGCAGTTTATCTCTAATGTCAGGTGTGTGGAAGCAGCCGCACACCCTACAAAAGGAAATGGAAACAGAAAGCAACAGGCATGTGGAGGCCCCGTTGAGGCCTGGTTGGGGCCAATGCCAGGGTTGAGAGTCAAGTCGGGAGCCGAGAGCTAAGCTGGGAACTGAGACCTGAGCCGAGAGCCAGGACCCCCACTGAAGCACGGCTGCCGGGTACGCGGGACTAGGTGCAGCAATCTAAGATTGAAGTGGCGGGCTTGGATGCAGTGTTGGGTATAGTTACCTTGGAAAGTAGTTACTTAGGTTGCAACATTATCATCAATTAAAGTAATCTGTTACGTTACAGCGTTACCTATGAATAAAAGTAACGCGTTAGAGTACTCATACGTTACTTAACTGACACAGACACACAGCCGCCTTTAAAGGCACCGAGAAGTCCTGACAATGAATAACGTCATCCAACCAAATTAACTCTGCAGGACATCAATAACAGGAAAGACAGTCAGCTCGGATACAACATGTTTTTTTTAAATTGGAAGTGGAATGTTTTGCGGTCGACAGAAGCTTTTCACCAACACAGCGTGTGCATTTTACCGTTATGTTGTTCTTGAAAATAATGTGCGCACTTCCACGATTCAAAAGCTGTCCTCTCTGCTATCTCGCCGGCGGTTCAAAAATACTCACATACACACACACAGGTAGGTCAGCAGGGCACAGACGCATCATCACAGCGCTGCGCCTCCACTGACACATCCACAGGTGGCACAGTACTGTCTGACAAAAAGCAGGCTGCAGTCAGAATGTTTTTCCCTTATCCGGAGAAATTCTTAAAGCAACAGATTACTAAAAAAAATATTACTTAAAAAATAAATAATGAAGTTACTGCTTAACACGTTACATGAAAAAAGTAATTAGAGTACTCTAATTAGGGAGTCAGCCATGGGGCCGGGGGGGGGGGGGGGGGGGTCAGGCAGGCGGCAGCGGCTGGAGCGAACAGTGGACAGTGGTAGCTGGCAGTGCCTGAGCGGGTGTCGGATGGTGGCAGATGGTAGCGGACGGTGGAGGCAGAGACTGAAGTGGGGGGCCTATTTTTATTATTATTATTATTATTATTTTATTTTTATTATTTATTTATGTATTTATTTTTATTATTATTTTATTCACATAGGGGGCGGCCGCTCTACTGACTCCCCCCCATTTTTATTATTGTATTTTAGTGTATTGTAATAAAAAGTAATTTAATTTGTAATTTTAAAAAGATCCATATCCTTTTTAAATCATACCCTGAACTCTGCTCTGCTTACCCCTGACATTTAAAAGAACCTGTGTTTTTACCTTGTTTTAGGTCAGAGTCCTAGGCTCTTTTTCTAGGTGGTGCTGTCGGCAACACTTTAACTTAAGTTATTTATTCATAGTTTTAACCATGAACTTTGCACATAATGCCAGAACAAACTTAAACCCTCAAAAAAGGGAAAGTTGTATTGCCATGATTTGAACTTGACTTAAACCACCTTACCTTCACTCAACATGCCTTCAAACTACAGTAAAAAAAAAACTATTCATGATTCTGTTTTAACACCCAGCTAGCCTTTTAAAAGTTACTGGGTATCAAAACAAAATGTCTACTGACAACTTAAATCCAAGAACGCAAAAAAAAAAAATAAAATAATAATAACTCTGCGTCACACTGTGGTGATGCCCATTGTGCTTTCCAGACTCAGCTTGTGTCTGTGTGTTCTGATATCTTGTTAACAGTGCTGACAGGCTGAATGAGTGTTCTCGAAAGTTTCATGGCTGACCAAACTGTCTTAGCATTGATCTCTGCAACCCCAATCCCTTCCATCCCACTTTGAACAATCAATAAGAATGGCTCAGACACCCCGGATGTGCATAGATGGACACACACGTACAGTACACCCACTCTGCCTCTGTCACATGCTACATTTCTTTGCACACTCTTTTAAAGTAATTTGTCATTTGGCTTTTCCCTCCTCCTTTCTGTCTCTTGTTTTCTGCTGATTGTTCCACAGGAAACAAAGACGGCAGCCACTGGGGAGGCGATGAAAAACAACCGCTCTGTTCTGCACTCAGTTATCCACAAATGTGCTCTTCATTTCATCTCTCCCCCTCAAAAGACTAAACTCACAGTGTGTTACTGTGCTTTTAATGTCCCCCAACCCACCCACCTCTTGGCTCAGAGCAAATGCCAATTCAAATCCTCCAATTTGTATTTACTTTGCTCAGCAGCAGCAAAAATGACCTCTGCTCTCTTGCTAGTACAATTGGATTTGAGCCAAAGAGCTTGACACTCAGCTCTCAGGACATTACAAAATCCCAGCAGCTAGAAGGAAATCAGTTTGACCATGGAAAACAGTGTGGCGGCCGATTGGACAGCCATTGGCTTTCACCTCTAGGGAGAGAAGATCCCTATCAGTTGTGGGGAACCACTGGCTGGAGCTGGGTAATAGCTTTGGATTCTCTGGGCCAGACAGATTAGCACTCCGGGAGATCTGTGCGCTGCTGTTTCCATTCAGACTTTAGGAACTACATGTTCTTTGGAGCATGGCTGGGGACACTACAATGCAGTGGTGAAAAAGGTATTTCTTACCCCTTTTTTTCTGTCCCTGGACTGGATCAATTATATGTGCTTCTATGCTCTGGTGTCTGTAGAAGTCTCCACAATATTGTATATTTCATGATGAAAGGAATGTGCATTTTATTAAATATTAAATAAAATCTCCTCCAGATTTACTACAGCTTTCTACACAAATGCTGCCTGAAGCTGAAACAGTTTCTTCATATCTGAGAAGCACAAAACTGACGGGTGACTGTATCAGCATTCACTGACAACAACTTTCCTTTGTTTTCTATACTTGTACTGACTAAAGCCTCATTTACAGAGCAGAATGCTTTGTTTATGGTTCTATTTAGCAAAGTCAAAGCACTCAAATCTTCCTCACAGGTAGGGAAAGGTGATGGTTGTAGACAGGGCGTGACAGCTGTCTCAATATTTAACCAAATCACTGTCTATGACACTAGTGGAAAGTCAGTGAGTACATTTACTCAAGACATGAACTTACAGATCATTTTAGGGTACTCTGACATCCTTTACTTGATATTTCTATTGGCAAATGAATTACAAAAACTTAAAGTGGTTTCAGTAGTAGTATTTCACTAGGTATGGCTCTGTGATGTCACCACCACAATGCCTTTTTGGGTTGGTTCCTCAGACAACTTTGTGAACATGCTTCTACCTTGAGTAAGAAGGCTACACACTTAAATAATGTCCGTAGAGGATGTTTCATTTTGAAGTTGAAAATGGATGCAGTGTCTGTGTCCTGCTCAATCTGCTCTGTGCTGATTGACATGGCTGGTCACAACCATCAAAGATAGAAGAGCAGTGTATTCACTTAGAGTCACTTCTGGAATGCTTCTGAAGCATGCTGTGGCACATTTGGTGGAATGAGTGCAGTCAGCTAAACTTTGCACATTTAAATAATTGTTCATTGTTATTGGTTACATTTTTCAGTATTTCACAAACATAAAAAGAAATATGTTGTGTCTTCTTTTCTCAGTTAATCATCTCAGCAGCTTTATTCAGATGACCCTTTGGAGGGGCTCACACCCTAAGTTGGAAACCACTGGACTAACTGTATTTAAAAATGTGAATCTCCACCTCAAGCAGCTAAATGATAATGGAAATAATGAAGCGGTGTTCAGAATGAGTAAAGGTCCAGTGTGTATGAATATTTAGGTTTAGTGAATATAGCAAACAATGAATATTATATGCATAAGTATGACTTTATGTCATTAGTGGATTTAAATTTAATTAATTCTCAATCAGGTGTAGACACTGTTGGTATCAGCCTTCAAAGAAACAGCAACAGGTGACTGTTGTCTTACATGAACACTAGGTAGAGTGTAGGCTGAGATGCTATGCACCCACTCACTGACACATATAACACACACAAAAACCCACACACACACACACACACACACACACACACAGCCAATCTGTCACTCACTACTTTTCTTTTCTATTGAGTTGGTGTGATGCAGGCTAAGGGATTTTCAGAAGCCAGGATAGAGAGGGTAGGATTTCTGAAGAAGAGCCGCTAACATAATGGCCTAGTCCTCTCCAAGCATGCTGTAAACACACTGTAATCAACGACGCACACAAGCAATACTGCTGTGCTACAAGTTATTATCTTGATCAATGTCATAACTACAAGCAGCTCAACATGAGGCTGTAAAGCTACACATTTTAGTAAGGACCTCTGAACGATGAATCGTAGATTCTCACTCTGCTACACTAATTGTCCATACAGTAAATGATGTTTAATTGATTCCATGTCAGCATTTAATACAGTGACTTCTAGCAGAAGCACATTTATTTGATGTATATTCTTGTAGTCTGGAGTACAGTTGCTGTTATACAGTATGATGCATGACTCGTGTTTAATAAAACTGCAAAATAACTAAACAAATCTAAATAAATGAGTCTAGGGTTGGTAGATGGACAGATCTTTCTTCAGCAGCTGACAAACTATGTTCATTTCCATCAGCGCATGTTACATTTTATTACCAGTAAGGAAACATTTATACTGAATATATCCATAAAGAATGAACTGTAAATGTTAAACATTTGTTTTCATGTTTTTCACTATAAAGTATGATTAACATTTTCTGGCTGGACCGAGCAAACTGGAGCCAGAACTATAAATTCTGGCAATATTGAGTGAGCAATGAATTTACACCATTTGTCTTTTGAGTGTTGGAATTTCCCCATTGGCTATTGCTCACAATAAACAGGCACAAACAGGCCTCACTGTATGTCCTCAGATGAGTTCCACTCATTAAATGGATAGATAGTTCCAAATCTATACTCATAGCTAAGAATGGAATATTCTGCATGTTATACTACTATCTGAACACTCAAGACGTCTGACCATTTCACTTATGTCTCCAATGCAAGTGAAATGTTTTTATTTTTTAATATTATATTTTATTAATAATATTTAAAAGCCTTTATTTAGCTCACCTGCAGAGGCCCTTTATTAGTAAGAAGTAAGTAAGTTTGTATTACAGACATGCCTTCATTTCTGTTCACCCTGATTGATGAAATGTTTGGTCACAGCTATAAAGCCCTTGCTTCCTGTTATTTCAAATCAAAAAAATCAAATCAAATTTTATTTATATAGCCCAAAGTCACAAAACACAGTTTGCCTCAGAGGGCTTTACAATCTGTACAGGGAGTGACACCCTCTGTCCTTAGACCCTCGGTTCGAGTGAGGAAAAACTTGCCCACCAAAAAACCCTTTAACAGGGAAAAAAGGTGGAAGAAACCTCAGGAAGAGCCACAGAGGAGGGATCCCTCTCCCAGGACGGACAGACGTACAATAGATGTCACGTGTACAGAACAAATCAACACAAACATATTGTACAATTACAATGAAATACAATAAATGATAGTATGATTACAGTAGCAGTGGAACTTCAGTATTTCAGTGTATACAATTAATTGTGAAACAGATGGCATACAATGTAGCTGTTGCTACATATCTGTGGTGACGTTGGATCCATTAGATTTTAGTTTTAATTTGTTATTTTGCCTTTACTGCTGAAGCATGTGTAACCTATTATATACTCATAGTCAATGAGAAAAGCGCATGTTTGGATTAAGTGCAGTGGACCTTGGGATGATAAATGCTCATGGCATCTTCCAACCATGCAGCCACGCTAGCTGGACTAAAGGAAAAAGGCTGGTCCTTGCCAATGACCAGCCTGAACCCTGACCCATCTCTTGAGACTACAGTCTCTCTTGGGTTCCTCTGTTGCTGCCCCCCTCCATGACAGCTCCAGTGGGATGCAGGAGAATGGTAGACCGTTGTGTTTACATCTGTAACGCTTGGTGTTTAAACATAGTCAAAGTGAAAGTTAATTGACATACATATTAAGAAGATGGATAACAGCATCATTACTTTTTGAATGTATATGTGTATAGGTATATAAATCGTAAAACTGTATATGTTATGGCCATGTTTCATTTAATTTTCATTTTCATTCATATTTATTTTGAACTGCCCTCTGTACAACAATACAATTTGAGAGCCAGCTTTTATTTGTATTTGTTTTATTTGAGAAACTGGTTTAATTTATTCTGTCAGTCAATAGTGTGATTTGTGATTGCTCTGTGTTTACATCTCTCTCTCTCTGTTAAAACAATAACTACATATAGGTGGATGCAGTCTAATATAAAAGGCACAGACCGCTGTAAGTTGGAACAATCTTAATTACAGTAGAACAATCATATATGCTGCACAAATTTCATCAACAACTTATGATATATCATGATATATTGTTTATGTTGTATCCATACAAAAAACAAATGTAAAAGTGAATTTGCTGTTCTGTACTGTAACTTCCTGGAACTCCTCACAGCCAAAAATAGTTCTCTGCAATGTTGAAACATTTATTTTAGCCTTTTAGTATCTTTCAACACATTGTCTTTTTTTCCACTCTCACTGCTTTCATCAGCTTTTGTTTCAAACAGCAGCACACAATTGTTTCCAATGAAAAAGCTTGACAAAGCACATCGTACACTACATGCTCAGCACCAAACAGCAGACAGACACAGCTGGACACAGTGGGACATTCAGAAGCTAAAGTGTCAACCAGAGTGAAAGGTGACTGAATATTGGACTTTGGATATTGATGAGGTAGACACACCTACAGTATACTACAACTATAATACTTTATAGTTTGTTTTGTTTTTTTTAATAATACTTTATAGTTTATACTGTACTTTATACTTTGATGATTTTATTGTAAAATATATCTGTTCAATATGTAAACAGGCAACTGTTTGTTGACTGTGGTGTCTTTTTATAGTGAACCATCCACCCTGACTATGACCGTCTGCAGTAGATGTCAAACTTGCCAATGAAGGTTGTCCAGGTACAATTATATTTCCTCTTGTGGGAAATATATTAGTAACTTATGAAATAATGTATATAGGGTAATATGTTATTGAGATAGTCCATCTACAACATTTCAACTTTTCTGTGGATGTTTATTAAAACAATATATTCATGAACACAACTCAATCAAACCTCAACCACCATAGTTTAATATCAGAAAATGTTTTGAAATCAAAACTAATAAACTATTTAAATGTTACAAATACCTTATGAACTGTGTGTAGGTGGACTATCCAAATAAAGACTTACTGCATTTTGCTGAAGACAGTGTTGAAGAACACAGTGTACAGCAGAAACCTCAGTGATGCACAGCTTCTGCAGGAAGAACCCATATGAAATACAATACAGGCTATCTCAAAGACGGGTTATATAAGCTTGGCAGCTACATAGAAACAAACAGCAGATCTATTTCCTCCACACAGTAACCTTTTAAAGCACACTCTGATATGTGCTGTGGAACGGAGGCTTCAAGAAGCTGCAATGAGTTTTTGCCACTGACATTTGCTGATAGTCATTCCTGCTAATACTTGTGTGTTAAGTCTAAATATTTTCATGTCAAGAATTGAAAATTATTTTATCTCTCAATTTAAGCCGGCAAAAGCTGCATTTACATCACAGTGTCAGACTCCCTCCACTTAAAGGCAAATTAAAGAAAACTTTCCAGGAGTTTGCAGCTCATTAAGGCTCCACAGTTGGCAGTACAGTCTCCAGGTCCTTTAGCTTCCTAATAATTTCTCAGATCAGAGTTTATGTGTAAGTGGTAATTATTAATAAGTTTCCTGGAAAGTAGCATGCAGTTACAGTATGTACTAATTACAACAGAAAAGGAGAAAAGAAAAATCCTTCTAATTTATTTAAGTTTTGAAGAAAATGGCATTAAAAAGTGGTATTTACAGAGAAAATGGAATAGGTCAGGTTTGTGGAGTTCAGAAGAGTCTGGTAATGTCTCTCTGTGTTGCCTCATGCTGATATTGTCAGGATAATTAATTAAAAAGTTGGTACAGAACATAGTACTGTCTCATGTATTACTAAGAGTCCTTTTCATTAATGTGTGAAATGTGTTGTGTGTACTGTATGTGAGTTGCCAAAACATGTCAGACCACCTGTGTTCTGCATCTCCTATAATTAAAGATCCTGTGTTCTGACATCCATTTTTTTCTTAGGAGCTAATCATTAAAAATATGTTTTAAAAAGTCACATCTTTTGGAGTTTAATTGGGCTAGACTTGTCTGTGGCTCAGCAAGCTCACAACACAAGTTCTGTGCACAGGATGAAGTGGATCAATCCTTCTGGTTATGAAAAGAAAGAGTATCTCCTGGTCTGTCTGTGTGTTCTGTGACTCTGAGCAAAGTGAGAGTGAAGTATTTGTATTTATTACTTATGGTGCCGGTCGGCAACAGTTTTGTTTTGGGGGTTTTTGTGCACAATCACAGATAACGATTTGAAGCACTATGGGTACTATTCTGTCTCCATATATGATTCCAGTGGTGGTTGTGTAGGATTGTTTACGAGTAGTGTGATCCAAACATGTCCAATGACTCCAAAAGAGTCCAAAAGTTAAAATATGTTGATGTTTTTAGCTAATATAATATTCTGCTTCAATCCATATGTGTTAGCATTTATTCTTTCAAAAACAATATTTTAACTGTGAAATAAAATTTGCCACACAGAGGGTGATGACATCATAGAATTTGATTTGACATTCACAGCTCCATTCAAAAACTTCAGTGGAGACTTCAAATATACACATGACAACAAAAATAACGTTCTGTACGGCCTATTGTGAACGGTCAGAATGACTGCTATCATCATTCTTTTAGTTATAGTTAAATGTTAAATTAAAGATATATAGTTAAATGCAGCGGAGTAAAGATGGCATTAGTCTCCTCTGAAATAAATTATACTAGAGGCATAAAGTAACATGAAATAGAGATACTCAAGTAAGCGTGCGTTCACACAGGATCAGACGCTGCAAGTCATAGTAGGGTTGTTCGGTGGTGGGGAGGTGAGCATTCGGGTTAATATTAACAATATACTAACAATGAGCTTGTTGTGCATCTTATGCAGGCCAACCGCACAGGCATCTCCTCTTCATTTCCACTATTACTTGGACATAATTGGACTAATTGGTCTTAAAGGAAATTACAGTCCTAAAATATATACATTTTTTAGGAAACTAGGTCTTTAGAATAATCTGATGAGACGTTCCATAATGCAGATGGGTTAGTTTATGAAGAAAGTAAACCTGGAATATATTGTTTGTGTGAAATGGAAAGAGTCATTTTGGAAGACTTATGAAATTCTGCACATGGACAGAATTCTTTTTTATGAATTATGAATTTTTATGAAGTAGTGTTAGGCTTCAATCACGAGTTTCATTTTGACTTCTGCACTGAATTCATGTGCATGTGACCTCCTCACGTTCCAGATTTTTTTTACATTCAGGACATTTTTTATTTTTTTTACATTCACTCGATGATCCTCCATCCTGCCTCACAAACAACAAAACTATATTCTTACATTGAACACTACATAGTCTTCTTTTCTTCAAACCACTCTCCTCGTTTTTTTTGTTCTTGGTTTGTCCATGAGGAACCCACTTTTCTCTGCCAAGCCATATGTCCTCCCTCTGTAACTGCACACAGGCAAGAGGCTGTGAATGTAAAGCAGGCTTCAGACTGCAGAGTGCAAATTGAGATGAAAATAAGGAGAGAGCTGAGAGCAGCTGAGAGACACGCAAATATGAAGATGAGAAGGTATGAAGTGGAGCAACTGTGAAATCTCTATGACTTATTCCACTAGTTAGTGAGAAGTCTGGAAATACATGAAAAGAACATACTGTGCCTGCTGCATGTCATGGCAGAGCCACAGCAAGCCAACGTGTTTCAGTCCAATCCATGAGGCAGTAGATTATTGCTTTAAGTTTGATATTCCAACATTTTCATTCAAAGAATAAATAAATAATTTTAAAAAAATCAAAAATGATGATTCTTGCCAAGATTTCAGACTCTAACGTGACTTTAAACTGTACTGAAGACAAACAATAAGAAGAAAAGTACGAAGCACAGCGACATGACGATGTAATCAATCAAAGCACATCGCAGTGGAGGAAACACGCATTTCCTTTGTAATGATCTCAGTGTTTTGTTGCCACATGTTGCTGATGTGCATGTGTGAACTTCATCAATATGCATGTCATCAATAACCGCATGTCATCAATCACACATTTAGTGCTCCCCAGGAGGTGAGGAAATATTGTCCTTTTGTGGTTAATCCACTTGTCATCATGCTGCACCGTTCAACAGCTTCGGCCAGCCAAAGAACAGTGTCCTACCACACCATGTGACAAGTCATTGCTATGACAGTAAAGAGCTGACATAAAGCAGAGTGAAGACAGAGTAATGCTGCCTGAATTGGACAATAACAGAATAACAGTGTTCGTTACTTACATCTACAGCTCCAATGTTGACCATAATGAAGCTAAGCTAAGAATGATTCTGACCTTTGTTTGGTTATATGATGATCTTACCTGGTGATTCTATCATATCAAGCTTTTAAAAAAAAAATAAAAAATCTGACCATTCAGTGAAATCGTTTTTCCAAGAAAAGCAAATCGAACAGAAGAGACGCTGAGACAGGCTGACAATGTTGAATTTCTTTTAGTTAAATCCACTAGTTCTAGATGAGTCATCACTGAAGTTGTTTTTCAGAGAATTCAAGTATCTACTGAAATCCTAAGGACCTCCACTGCTAAGTCAACGTGAACGCCTTCTTTATATGGATGATTGGTTCTTAAAAAGAGAAACTCAAGAGAGAGATCCATGGAGATGCAAACTTTGGCTGCAGTACATTCTGAGGCTCCTACCAGCAGAGGTGGTCTTTGTCAGTGTATAAACTGCTGTAACATATCCAGCTATCAATCGTCATTAGATTTGTCTTTATTTCATCAGTGAACCAATGGAAAGTAACAGCAGTTGTAAATAAAGTCTGGTGGTTGCAGCTCTACAGCTTCAGTTATTCTGGACAGCTGTATATGACATTCTATGTAAGATTTCATAGAAAGCAGCCCAGCTTCATGAGCTTACACCAAACTAAACCTCCCCTCAGCTCTGACGAGTTGATGCATCTTCATCTAATTTGCAGTGCGAGAGAGAAAGAAAAAAAAAAAAAAGGTTTGCAAGCTATCAACAGTTCATGTTCTCCACTCGTTAGACACTCTGATTGGCATAATCAGGTTACAACGAAGCTGAAAGGAAAAGGCCATCAAGAGGAATTAGCATCACCGTGTTGCACTAATGATCAGTAATGTCAACGGGATCCATATCAGATACGACGGGAGGGAATAAAAATGCTCACGTGGCTACAAGTCCTCCTCAGTTTGGGACCCACCTGAACAACCAGGAAATGGCTGCCTGATGAAATCTAACATTAACAGTGTCTTTCTAAGAGTAAGCATGGAGGGGTGGGGTAGAAAATAGCAGTTGTAGACAGATTTGAGGTGACAAGGCGCGTACAAAGCCTGTCAGGAGCCTGAGATGTGAAGAAAGGCTGTCAAGATGTAGGGGAAGGCAGGCGTGCTGTGGTCTTTTGAAGGAGCTTGTCATTACAACAAATTGTTTCTTCAAGTTTGATTTCTAATTTAGCCGTCTATTTACAGCGATCATTTGAATATTCACCACGGATCACATTACAAAATCATGTTGTGCATGTCGTCAGTTGGAAGCGGTTTGGTGTATTTTTGGATAAATTGCAGCTTCGCACCGTTTAATTACCTGCCTGCGCTGACTTGTAATTGTAAGTTGGAGCGAATGCGTTGGAGTTGTTAAGTCAGCTTCAGAAGTTTAGAAGTTGGCATATTGATGTAATGTCAAACACTTTGACTATGCTGTCATTCAGCCAGCCGGGGATTTGCAGGTAACACTTGAAGTAAATGAAGTTGGGCCAAAAAAGAAGACGCTGCAGTGATATTATCCAGACAAACCAAAGAGCAGGGTTTGGAACACAGATGCAGTAAATAAATAGTTTAGAAAAACGCTCCAAGATGAAAAGATAATTAACAGAAAAAAGGGACAGTGTATAAATACTAATTAGCGTGAGCAAGATTAAAAAAACACATTTTAGAAAAACACTGTGAAACAACAGTGAAAGAACGAGGGAACAAAAGAAAACAACAAATAAATCAGGAGGACCTGCTGAAACTCAGCTGGATCCGAATTGAAACACAACATGTGTGTCGTGGAAAGCAGGAAAGGAAACCACTGTGTGATAATGAGTGTGAGTGTGTGTGTTATGTGCGACACGGCATGATCACAACAGCCGTGTTTTGATCTAATTGATACAGCTCTGGCTATTTGAGCCTTTCATAAAAGTGTTAATCAAAAAAGGAAAAGCACAAGTGATGACTTGTGGGTGGAGTGGTAGAAATGAGCAGTCTTGAAATGTATTTTATGCTCCTTGCAGTTTTATAAATGTGTCAGTAACTGTATTAACACCTTTTGAGTAAAACAGCTCATTTGACTACAGATATTTTTAAAGACCTACTGTGAAAAAAACTGTTAAGTCTCAGAAGCAACACACACACACACATACCTACAAACCATCTGAAAATGTGAGGTTTCCGTTTGCCCAGTGGTTTCCACCTCTAGATAGTAACATTTAACATACATGGTGGTACAGCCCATGACAACACTGATGACACTGACAAGAGCATAAAAGCAGGGCATATTTGGTTGCCAATCTCTGTAAAGATCCAGTGTGCAGGATTTAGTGGCATCTATTGGTGCAGTTGTTGATTGTAACCCTCCTGCCTCACCCTCTCCTCCACAGCAAAATGTGAAATGCCTACTCTAGAACCAGCATTAAGTTTGTCCCTTCTGGGCTACTATAGAAACAAGGTGGTTCAACATGGCAGCCTCTAACTATTAGTATTTTTAGGTGATTTTATACTAAAATAAAAACATAGGTTTGATTATATAATTCAATTTCTACCATATTTGGTAAAAAATAGACCCTTCATTCTGACACACTAACTTCAACTCAAGAAAACTGATTATCAAATTAACATGATAATTAATGTTTGCAGACTAAAGGTGGAACTTTGATGAAAAGCATGGTTAGAAATATGTGCATGTAAACAGGACAAATGGTGTCACACTGTAAGAAGCTCCGTGTTGGTAGGTTGATATTTTTTTGCACATCAGGACTTCTTATTTTATTGAAATAACTTTGTGTCGATTGAAACAGGAGATCACATAAATACACATTTTAAAAAGCCACAAATGAAGATGCAAAATATCACTAAATCAAGTCTATCATCAAACAACAAAGTTGAAACAGTCAGTTTAAATGAGCTGAGATCTCACTGAATAATTCATGCCTCTGTTATATCATATATGACATTATATCACAGTACTAGTGAGGTGTCGTGTTCTGTGCCTGTTGTTACAGGAAGTCAGACCCACTGAGTTTACTTGACAAGAAAACTGCAAACTGCAAGGTACGGTCAGACATTTCTTCTGTTATTCAAAGCAGCTTGCATTCATGAAGTGTGGCATGTGTTTACAACCAACAGGACACTCACACACACATAAACACGTCGGTACATGGGCACCTCCCGCTGTGTGAGAGCGGGCTTCCTCGGCCCATCAAGGAGTCTGAACGGTATAATTAACAGCGTCCCCTGGGTCCCTGCCTCGCTGCCTAAATGGCGCTCCCTAATGAACCAAGCTACAGTGTAGTACAGGTCGCACAAATTGAAGGCTCGCCTGACTGTTTAACCCCGCCGACCACTTCCACCACCTCCTGTGAGCACACACAGGACATCCACAGCCTTCCCTGAGGGCATCAAACCAAGAGACCAGCTTGTTTTGGCCTCTGACGTGTCTGTGTGTTTGTGTGTTTCCTTGCACCACACATCTTGGGGGCAGTATTGCAGGACTTCAAAGGTATCTCACACACACACACAAACACACACATCGGGCTGTATTTTGTGTGCGCGCTTTTCTAGCCTGAGATAGGACTGAATGTAATTGAGCAGGCATTAGCAGGTGCCCAGCAGAGACAGGTCCACAGCGAGCAAGCGCATTTAGCTTGAAAGAGATGGCCCTGTGCAGGAGGGTGGGAGAAAACCTGCACACACACACACACACACACAAACAAACTCCCCATTGAGCTGAAAACGTACACCCACCCTCTCTCTAGAGGCTGCGGTTATATTTACCTCGGCAGAGTTAAGGCAGAGGAGAAAACTGGAAAACTAACGCGAAGGCGAGGAGGAGCAGGAGAAGTTTCTAGCCGTTGAGAGCAAGTGGCAAACGCTGGAGACAGAAGCTCCCTGGTGACCAGACGAGCCAGGCGGAAACGCATCACTGCCTTCCCTATTACATCCACAACGCTACAGGCAATTTTCTCTCCCCTGTCTGGCTCAGAGATCCTCTTCCTCTGCTCATTCTTCTGCCACCCACAATAGACGGATTGAACGAAGGCAATGGCCTCCAAACCACCGTCCTGTGTGTGCCCAATGCTTGAGTGCCTCTTTTAACCCATTTTGATGCAGGGTTTTCTGTGCTCTGTGCTCTTTTTAAGCCATACTCTGATTGACAGTCATATATGAAAGATATCCACAGACCCCCCGCTCGCCACAGGATGCTGCAGAATAAAACTGCAGTTCACTAAAGTTCATGCTTTCTTATTTTCGTCTTTTTTTGTCAAAAGCTGACCAGACACTGAATATATAAAGACGGACCCTTTCACACATGTAGTTTGTTTGATTTGGTCCAGAGCAGACGGATGCTGGAAAACAAATCCAGTTTTCCAGACATACAGTATAAGAAGAACATTGATGGGACATTCTCACCCTGAGTAATACCCAAAAAATACTGACAGTGCAACACAAACAAATGAATGTTATTTTTAATTCAGATTAAAAGATTGTCTTTGTCTTAGATCTGATTAGTTGATATTCATGCTCAGTTTAGACCAGTCCCCATGAATGTGTGGCTTTGGAGATGTAAACAGGAAGTATAACCTTGCTGTGGATTCAGTGAGTTGTATTCTGGGCTACAACTTGAGCCCCGTTTTTAATTTATTTAATTATTCTTTGACGACCACCTGACGTGAACTTGTTGGATCCATGCTTTGATTTAGTGGTTGGCCAGTGGTTAGATGTAGACAATGAAATGCATATTTCCATTTGAGTAACGTGTTCCGACTGCACTTCCTGCTTGAATAATATTTGAATATTTGGTTCGTAAACAGTTTCCTAATGGGGATGCTCTTTCTCTGTCCGATCACAGAGGGACTCCCATCAGAACATCATTTGGCACTGGTAATAACTCTGACAAGTTACCCAACTCGTTGAGGCTCAGATATGAGCTGATTCCTCAATGACTCATAAGTTAGTGATGGATTATTTTTGAATTGACAGGAAAAGTTCCACCACTCTTGTACTGTTCTGAGGATGAAGAAAAAAAATAGATGGCAACTTTTTAATCTCCTGAGTGCAAAGGCGAGGTCTGAGGCTGTCTCTACTGGACAACATATCCTCAGTCCTCCAACAGTATTTAGCTGCTGCACTGGCACACACACACAACTGATTACACTATTTGCTACTGTTTTTTTTTTTTTTTTTTTTTTTGTATTCATCATTGTACATGGCACCTGTCACGTGGGAAAGCACTACATCCCAGCCAAAGTGTCCTCTAACAGGCGAGCAGAAGCATCCGGGATGTGGGTTCATTACACAGCTCATCAGCAGCATGCCTCTCCTGGGCCCTATGAGTGTCTTCCGCATAATTCCAAACTAGCTTAGTCCACTTGGCAATGATCAGCATGCATTTGTAGTAGTCTGTATTTATGCCAGCACAAATTGCCTTACACGGCACAAATAATACCCTTTAATACACTTACAGGGTTTGCATTTCCAGCAGTGGAGAAACAGAAAACTACTTTCTCACATCTGTCACTGCACTTTTTTTAAGAATAATTTTCCTATTTCTTCATCGTGTTCTGAGTGAAAAATTGCACTTTGACAATTTCTGACTTTTTGACTTTGTTACAAAACTTATAGATATAATTTAATTTAAATTTTTCATATTTTGGAGCAAGTAGCAGAGAAGCAGAGAGAATAAATATGTTTTTTTTTTTTTTAAAAAAAGGTCATATGTTACATTTCAGTCATTTTTACTCCAATAAACATTTAACAGTTTGTATTCATGAACCCTAACCCTATTTTCACTCAGCAGACCTTGAGTTTTAATGCTGTCTACATGTGAGTATGTATTACTATGGATTATATGGATTTTTTGTCCATATGATGAGGCATACTGGAGATTTTACATGTGAATAAGTTGTAAAATACCATAGTACAGTATTTACATTGCAGTGTGTTGTCAGAGTTGTAATGCTTGATGACAGATGACATTCTCATGTCAGGACTGGGTGATCCTGACTGGAGACAGGCTTAGTGAAATAAATAGATATAAGTATGGAGGTCATTCTAAAAAAATATCATAAATGAGTACACGTGGAGCTGAGGGGTGGAGGTGTTAACCCCGCTCCCTATCCCTGGATATTTCATTACAATTTATGTTAACAGAGAAAATCAAGAAAATTACAAGTCTTATGAGATTCAGACAAAGTTAACCAACAGATTTGATCCACTTCAACAGAAAGGTGAAAATACAATGCTGCCAACTGGCAAGCGATCAGGACCGCGCTGCTTCTGGTGGGCTCGACTTGAACAGTCGCGACTAGCTCCAGTGGCTGAAATTTAGTCGTAACACTCCTAGCATCAAAGTGAAAGTACAGTGGTCATATCTAGGTCTGTCTCGAGTCTGTGTTTTGTTTGTCCATTCTGGGCTACTGTAGAAACATGACAGTTCAACATCGCAGACTCTTTGGAAGAGAATCTTTCTTATTTTCAGGAGATTAAACACTAATGAAAACATAGAACAGAAAGAAAAACATAGAAAGAATATTATGCCATATTTCTGCCATATTCTTATAATAAAATACAATTCATTTGACACAACCCAGACATCAAATTAACTGTTTGCATTGTACAAACAAAATCATTATGAACACACACACACACACACACACATGCACACACACACACACACACAATTGATCATAAATAATCTCAGCCGTCATCATGAAATAGTTTGAGGCACTGATGGCACAGCATGTAACAGATGTGTAATGATAGCTGATGCTCTGAATAAAAAGGACATGGCAGTTTCTCTGTACAGTATAACGCTGTATATTACAGATGACACATTTTGCAGAGAACACTTTGGTCCTCTCACTGAATCTGAGTCGTGGGGACACAAATCCAGCTGCCTCCTTCGTACAGCTGGCAGTGTGTGTCAGTGTGAGGCCCACAGACTGTAAGGCTATCTGTGATCTGTGTGTGAGATGACATGTTGGTCTATTCTGTGCCAGTAAAGCAGCGGGGTGGAATTTTAAACTGAGAATTATCTTGCCAAGATGCTCTTGGATCCGGGTAGCGCTTTTGTTGTGATTGACAACACACAAATAAAGCAGTGCTTTGAGTACAAAGTGACAAAACGTTATATTGTAATCGCTCAGACCCCCCTTCATTCCAACTGGAAGCAACCGGCTCGTCCATGGAATGAGAATGAATGAATTCCACTGACTTCCAATGTCTTTAGAGAAAACAAAAAAAATACAAAAAAACAAACAAAAAAAAAAAACACCATTGCTCTGCTATTGTACAAGTGAGCCAATAATGTCTGTCACACTGGCAGTAGCAATTATTTCACTCCTACCGGCAGCTGTCGGTTTTCACAGTCATAAAGATAACGTTCAGAGGCACTTTCGTGGAAAAGAGGGGAAAGGAATTGTGGGAAAAAAAATCCACTGTGATGAATGACAGCGTTGCTGTCTCAACAGTGAGCTTTGTGGCTACTGTACATGGCCTTTGTTCTCTCGTCTGAGTCCAAAGCACACAGCATGGCATGTAGCCCGACACATACTGTACTGATGGAGAGTGGGAAGGAAGAAGAAAAACGGCACAGCTCTGTGATGTCACAGTTTTGGTCCGTTCTTCAAACCCCACCAGGAGCATTTTAGAAGCGCAGCGTTCGTCTGTATTTATGATCTGGATTCTGCAAAGGGTCTTTTATTTTGAAAGCTTTTCCAGTGATAACTGGGGCATGTGTACTCACTCTGATTGAAATTAACAGCATATGATTTGGTCGTGTAATCTGCATGTTTTTCTCCCAAATCTGAAAAGCAGTCACAGCATTCAAAGTCAATATTCTGCCATTACCGAGCAGTAGTATAACATGTTTTGTTGTTCTCAGCTCTTCACACAGCACTGTGACCTCCATGTGAGTTGATTATGCTTCTTGGTGCTTGATAATGCTACTTGTGTGAATTTTGGTCGATCTTTTCTTAGAACTCTCATCTCTTCAGACACAGGAGGGCACTTACATGATAATAGAAGCATTTTGTCTTTAGCATTGTGTGCCAATGCTGCTTTAGCATCAAGTGAAGCAAGAATATGTTCTCACACCGAGGGAGAACATATTGTAGGATGACATTTCTGAAGATGTGGGGTGTAAGTCAGCAAAGTAGTTGTTTAGAACTTGTTATGTGACTGTTGATCATAGAATACAATAGATTTACAGTAATAATAGTTAAAACTGTGTTAGTGGATGCACTAAAACATCATTATTACTCAGTTTTATTCTTTAAATATTACCCGAAGAATTGTAGCTGGGGTATAGAATGGATGCTAACCAGACAATGACAAGTGTAACATATCAGCTCCCTTCACTTCAATACTCTAACAAGAGTTCAATATAATGTCCATTTACGGATGACTTTTTTTTTGAAGCAAATGAAAAAAAAAAAAGGATCCCCTGATGTTATAAAATACACACTTGGCAATTCTGAGACCTCTTTCAAAACACATTAAATATGTTGTAAAATAGTTGCTGAAAACGTGTGAAAAGATTTTGAAGGATATATTACTGAAATGTGGAGTCAGAGGTTCAAACTGTTTTTCTCCAGTTTTCAGTCCAGGATTTTGTGGGCGGTCCTAAAAGGTGGCTCAATGAGCGACCGATCAGCGCATCAATGATGCGTCGAGGCCTCCCTGAGCATAAACCCCCGCCTTCCTAACCCACAACAGTATGAAAGCCTTCAGCGTGTTAGCATCTGTACTTTTCTGTATGCTAGTTATTAGTCAGGTTTACACTCAGTTGCTAGCTAGCTCTGCCTTCATAGTACTGTACAAGTACTGCAATGTAATGCTAATGTCAGGAATTGAGACCAGCTAATGCTATATGCACTGAGCAGAGTCCAGAGGAAAATACACCAGTAATGGGACATCTTTTATATGTACCAGCAGCCTGTAGCTATGACAGGGAATGTATGCAGTCAGATCTGAAGTTTATATGTGTCGGTACCGGCACACACAGACCAAGAGACATCTTGTATTTTTTGTGTTTTTCTGATCTACCAGCTCAAAGCACTTTTCCAACACATGTCACATTAACCCTTTCACACACACATTCATACCATGATGGCTGCCATGCAAGGTGACAACTGCTCAATGCGAGAGGTGCACCACTTCCTATCCAAAGTCATCCAATCAGGCTCTATTTGGGGTTCATTATCATGCTCAAGGACACTTGGACTGGACTGGGGAAGCTGGGGATTGAACAAGCAACCCAATAAGAATATTGATCATAGGAAATATTCAGGTCTGGACTGATTCAGTCTTTTGCACCTTGTTTCAGCATGATTTGGCAAATGTTGCCGCTCCATCATGGAGATGGAGATTCTTCAGCGTCCTCAGAGTCTTTTACAATCCAAATTCAAAGTTCCATGAAGAATGTTTGAAATGCTCGAGCTTCTCTATTTCCCTTTCAGATCCTCGTGCTTGATATGAATGATGTAAATTATTATATGAGAATGTTTTATGTACCCTGTCTGCTATTTTTATTCATTTTCTCCTGTTTAACAGAGACTTCCTGCTTAAGTAAAGGTTAAATAAACTAAACAGAACTGTTTTATTAAAGATTTGCGTTCTCTGTTTTGTTTCTTTGTCAATATGTGAGTGCTTTATAACAGCACACAGAGTGCAGATATAGATTTGTGGCTGTGTGCTCATTATTCCCATAAATGCTAATGAACTGTGGTGATTGCTTTGTTTTGATGAACACATGAATGGATCTTTCACAGATCAGACACATGTACAGTAGAGGTCACACATGTTGGACCCCTCTGCAGTGGCATTCCAAACGCATCGATGAGCCGGAGAACTTCACTGAATGATACAAAATAAATCAAGCTTTCATTTTCACCTCTCTGTCTGGACGCTCGCTGTGTGCTGTCTCTCTCTCCCTCATCTCTTTTTTTGTTTGGTACTGTCTCTTTTCATGGAATCTGTTACATGATGTTCCTAAAATGTAATAATTAATGACTGCAAGTTTTGTTTCATGATTATGACATTAAAGGATGGACCGACTTGTAAAATGACTTTTTTATTCATACAGAGACTTTCTGAGAGACTGGCTACTACTTGAACTGCCTCACACAGTTCCAGCAATAGTTAATAAGCCCTGGTCATTTTCAATATTGCAGGGATATTGATAATGCTGATGAATCCAGATTTTATTCTCATCCTAATCTTTTTGGATCTGAATCATTCCCACTCTGTAAGGTAAACTACAATTTCAAAAGATCTGCTCTAAGCTTCACTTGGTTGAAAAGATGAAATTAATCAAGTTTGAAAGGCAAAATATCTTGTAGCTACAACCTGAATGAGTTCTGAGCAGCAGATAATTTAACAAGTCCAGCAGCTATTTCTCACCGATTTCCTGTTGTCATGATGGCTGCACACTTACACGGGTTTTCATTCAGTTAAATGTCAACTGCATTGAAATAAGAAAGATTTTCTCGTTATTTTGACGTGATGGAAAACATTCAATAAATCTCAGACCCCCTTTTTTCAGATTTGCTGCACATGAAGCAAAAATGGTGAAATGATCAAGTCTCAGGGTGATCTTAATATTACAATTTCTGTGCCACATGTGAATGAAATGTACACTTAGCCTCAAAGATAAATATCAGTTTCACATTTCATATTGAGTGAGACCTGTCAAGATCATATATCCACTGTGACTGACTGTCTTCTCATATTTCAGATGCTTTTGGGGAAACACATTATAATTTTCACCAGCTCATTAGTTGAGTTTTAATAATTCACTGGTTTCATTGATAAACCGTTTTCTAATATTACACCACTGTGCTTAGTCTATGTTCATAAATTGTCACATATACTCAATAATCTACAGACAAAGTCTAACAGTTCTGAAATGTTCCAAATACTCTAAATAGGGTGTTACCACTTTTCAAGCTTGACATGCTTGAAATACCATAGATAAATGAGTTCCCATGAAGTCAAAATTGACGTGTCTCATCTGTACTTCAGTATCACAATGACACAAAGTCATGTTTTCAGTATTTCCAGGTTATTCTTTGGGGTATTTTAGAGTTTGTCATTTCATGATAAACCATAAAAAAGTTGATGACTCATCCTGCACTTGGGGTGTGCGCTAATTTTACATCCAATGAAATGGTCGAAAAGTAAAAAACATTAGCTGCTAAGTCCTTTCCTAACCACTTTTTCTCCTTATGAATTCAGCTTCACATCTTTCCTTGACCTCATGAAGTTGTCCAAGGTCAAGGAAAGATGTGAAGCTGAATTCATAAGGAGTTAGGAGAAGAAAGTTCAAAAGATGGACTACAAAATGCGCATCTGAGATACATCTCCCCGTGCACTCCCTGACTGTTTTGTTTCATGCAGGAAACATAAACGTGGACAACCCAGTGAAAAATATGACTTCATCATCAACATCAGAATTCAAATAATAAATAAATATTGTCCACCTGTCACAGAAGTCAGATGAAGTGTTTGTTACGCTGGTATGGTCGCTCACCCTCCTGTCCACTCATATAGAAACATATTAGCAAGTTATGGCAAAGATATATGATTAATAATCAACGGTAACTTCCATAATGATGTCACCATTTTTACTCAGTGTGTCAAAACAGATTCACAGTCAACAACAGAACAGACTTCATGGCTGAAGTTTTTACATCATGTCAACATGTACGTTCATATTCACACTCTCTCTGCAGTTTTTTTTTCTTCTTCTTTCTTATGTCTGGTTGTGAATGGCTGAATGGTGCACCAATTTTTTGACACTGCCACAAGGAATTATGGGATGGCATTACCTCCTTTCCTTTCATGAAGGACAGTCTGGTGTATCCTATGCTAAAGGAGATAATAAAGGGAACATTGAAGCTCCTTTCCTTAACATTCAGAGAATTCAAACAGTTCTACTAATACTTCTGGGTCATTTCACTCAGTGAGGAACCTTCCTAAGCAAAAGTGACAATTCGACCGCAGCCTCTGAGTGATTGTGATGGCTGCTACAGTCATCTACAGTATGTTGTCCAGGCCTCACTGATTACTGTATGAAACCACAACTTTAGAACTTTATTCAAACTGGATCAGATTTTATACACAATATATTTGCTGCTTTTCCCTCTGATGTCCTCCTGCTGCTCAGCTTCAACTCTCTGTGATGTACACAGTTTATGATGGACAGATAGCTGTAGCTGTGCCTAACCACTTGCTAAAGAAGCTAACTGCTAATTAACTGTTGCTAAGTGTATCTGCCTTTTGCATGCTAATGTAGCAGAATGCACATGCTTATTCATTCAGCGCTGCTGCTGTGCATTTAGCGCTACAGGTGGGCCGGTATAAAAGCCACCACCTTCCACTGGTGATTCCTCTCGCGCCTCTGTCGTCACTGGTGCGTCATTTCCGGGTCGCAGGTTGTTGGCCCGACAGGTATGGTTGCCCACTGCTTCACCACACTGGTCGCTCGCTTTCTTTGTGCTCATGGCATTTGTGTTTCTTTGTAGGGCAGCTGCTCACATTCTGCTCCGTGTATCCCGTATGTGTGGCAGTTTGTGCCTGGTAGATGCCAGTGGTGGCCGGTCTTCTCTCTCTTCAATCATCAATCATGTAACACTCATGAATGCTGCTTTAACATCACCCATGTAACATGCGTACACCAAATGTAATATGAAGACTAACAGCCAGTAACACTCACTCAAGCTAAACAGTTAGCTAAACATGCTTGTCTGCTTATAGGAAAGCGGGCTTCACTTCACTGAGTGTGTGTCACATGTCTGGTGTTTGAGTTGATTTCTTTTGGTGAATCCTCCTCCCCTGCACTAAGCCCCTGTCCATACACTCAGCTCCAGCCATGCACCTTTATTTCATTTTCCTATTTTTTTTTCTTTGTATGAATGAGATTGGACTATTTTAAACTAATTATTTAACAATAAAATTGTGTATTTTTTTTTCTATAAATATCTGAACCGCGTCTCATGCCTCACTGAGTAAACTTACCTGTGTGCCTTCCAAATTAATTCTCTGGGTGAAATTTCCAGGGTGGTGTTGTTGGTTCCTTTCCCTGATTTGGTTGTTGGTTAAATTCCTAGGTTTAATTTCCTTTTTTTGTTTTTCACTTTATCCTCTCCACACTAACAGAACTGGGCTCAGCAGCCAGACCCGATTTGTTTACTTTCATGATAGAAAGATTGCTATAGTATGTAGTGAACAGCTTACTGTCAGTTAAACCTCTTTTTACAGGAAGAAGATAAATATGAGGAAGAAAATAACACTTTCAGTTTCAAAATAGTCAACTAGTCACTAGGCATTGAAAGGGTTATTATTGAGTGAAGTGTTTGTCCTGTGTGGATCCACCTCTAGAAGTAAACAACATGGGTAAATTGAAGTAGCTGTAATTAAACCTCTTCTTAAAAAGCCCACCCTAGATCCAGAGGTTTTAGCCAATTACAGACCAATATCAAACCTTCCATTTCTCTCTAAGATATTTGAGGAAGCTGTAGCCAATCAGCTGTGTGACTTTCTCCATAAGAACAGTTTATTTGAGGATTTTCAGTCAGGATTTAGAGTGCATCATAGCACGGAGACCGCACTAGTCAAAGTTACAAATGACCTCCTAATGGCATCAGACAAAGGACTCATCTCTGTACTTGTCCTGTTAGATCTTAGTGCCGCATTTGACACCATTGACCATCAAATTCTTTTACATAGACTGGAACATCAAATTGCCATCAAAGGAACCGCCCTAAGCTGGTTTAAGTCATATTTCTTAGATCGATCTCAGTTTGTTCACGTCAATGATGAATCCTCCATGCACACTAAAGTTTGTCACACAAGGTTCTGTGCTTGGACCACTTCTATTCAGTTTATATATGCTTTCTCTAGGGAACATTATTAGGAATCACTCCATTAATTTTCATTGTTATGCTGACGAAATCCATTCATATTTATCGATCAAGCCTGATGAAACCAACCCGTTAACTAAACTCCAAGCATGCCTTAAGGATATAAAAAGTTGGATGACCTACAATTTTCTGATGCTGAATTCAGACAAAACTGAAGTTCTTGTAATTGGACCCAAACACCTCAGAAACTCTCTTTCTAGAGACTTAGTTACTTTAGATGGGATCACCTGGCCTTCAGCTCCACCGTAAAGAATCTTGGAGCTGTTTTTGGGCTATACAAATAAAATTTGATAAAATGGATAATAGGCTCGCACTGTTTCTAGTATTTATACATTTTTCATACTTAATGTTTGGTTATTGTTTTATGGCTACTTAATAAGAGAGTGACTTACAGTGTGCTGGAACATCTGATGAGATGAGTCTCCTGACAGAGGAGGGCTAGAGGCTGGTCTCAGTGGTAGGCATCACAGTGTTAAAGTTCAAGCTTGCAGAAGCTAGTCAAACTGTCTGTCCACTCTCTCCTCTCCCAGGCCCTGCCCTCCTCATCTATCATGACCGACTGCCCACGCTCACGGCCATGATTCATTCCCTAGTCCGTGTGAAAGAACACGGAGCAGCAGGCTTCAATGCTGAGGAGAGGAGAAGGATGGAAAAATAAGAGGATAGCTGAGAGACAAGAGGGATGTTTGATCCAGAGACAAAAGGAAGAGAAACACTGCTTTTCCTCAGGTCAGTCTGTCAATTAGCCTGGTTCAAGCCGTCAGCGAGAAAGGTGTTAAAGGTGGAGGAAGGCAGGAAGTAGGATGGCAGAGAGAAAGGTGGAGGGCAGGCTAGATAAGAGACAGAGGGTAAGGGAGCTGACTCGCCTCTGAAGAAAGGCGGAGACGATGGAGACGGGAGAGTGGGGAGCTGACTTGTCTCTGAGAGCCTCGCAGGCTGGAGGAGTGTTTCTTCTTCCTCTGTCTAAACTTTTTGTCTTGTTCACAGTGAACGGCCTGTGATCTTCCTCACTGTATCCTGTAAACACAGCACCAGAAATGGTGTGCTGTCATTTACCACTATGGTCTCCCTGATGGAAATGTGAGAGCCAGCCAAAGGAAGAGGAGGGAATGGATGAAAGGGAAAAAAAAAAGGTTTTGAAACAAATTGAGGTCAATCCATGGCGTTCATGGCAGACAAATACAGTATCTGTGGCATTCATATGGAGTGAGGATTTACATAATGTGACAGTGCATTAAGAAACATCCGGGACACAGATCATTCCTCTAATCCTGGTCGACACAAAACCTACTCGCCCTGTTGAGCCCACCTGATCCTGTGCCCAATCCATCACTGGGTCTACTCTCTGTTTCACACTGGCAGCTGAATTCATCCAGCAGCTGTCTGGTAAGATCATGTTGGGTTAGATTGGTGGGTGTATACACTCCCAACTAGGGCTTAAGTTGGATTTGTAAAAAGGCCCTATATCATATCATTTGTGCAATTTGCACTGTGCTCCTTTACTCTGCCATTATCATAATTGAGGCCCGTCTATTGTTGGTGGATCAGAGGAAGTATTTTGCACAGGGGTACAAGAATCCCAAGCAGTGATCTGTGCCGGGAGGGAGGCAAGCAAAAAATGCTAGTTTAGAACCACTGCGATTAGATTAACAAATCCAATTTTGACATAAAGGCAGAGCTGTCAGAAACAGATGGAGCGCCTGTGAAATCCTTGCCTATCACTCAAGTCAAAAACAAGATTATCTCCACCATGGTGGTGGTGGTGGGGTGGGGGAGTGGTCCCGCGTTTGTTATTTTTCAGCCGGTCTCTTTCATTCTGATAAAGCCAGACTCTTTCTGCTTCAAATACCAGCCTGAGATGATGTCAGGCTCCAGCAATCATTCTTTGGCTCCAGCAGACGTGTGCAAATGACTAATGATCCTATCATACTGACGCTATAAAAGAAATGAAGAGGATATTGGAACAACAAAGTGAAGATAGTCCAGCTCTTTTGTGAAGCATGTGTTTTATCTACCATCCATACATCAAGTAAATGTTGTGAGACGCTCTTTACGCTTTGACAAAGTTAGTTGGGAGGCGCAGCCGCCGCGCTGAAAGATGTGTCTGAGATGTAAACATCACAATTAAGACCGGGAGCTGTAAAACAATAAGCTTTATTATTTCACACCCTATATGTTAAGTGGTAAGCTAAACCCAGATAGTTCTTCCCACAGCCACATCCAAACTATCAAATTAAAAGTACATATGAAACATTTTGGCTTAAAAAAATCAACAACTTACAGCTAAAAAAAAAAAAAAAAAAAAAAAAAAAGCAGGAATCGAAGAACAATAGGATATATGTTTCTCAGTGAAATCAAAGCAAAACTGCTGCCAAGTGTCTATGCCAAGTCCAAAGTTAGACTAATGGAGAAGCAGAATCGAGGCACTGAAGCAGAGAGAAACTCACAATCCTGATAGAATCCTGATATAGCAACTTTTTATGTAAGCAGGCTTTGAAAAGTTGAGTGCAGATCCACACTTTCACAAGCCAACAGTTAGTGAATAGCAAAACTCAGACAACCAAACTACCAAGGGACACAAAGCAAAGTTCAGATAGTCTTGGAGACTGACGGAGATTTGAAAAAAAAAAAAAAAAAAGATTAAAAAAAAAGTAAAGGTTGCTGTTAGGAGCACTCCTCCTCTTGGAGAATCGAGCCAAGAAGTTTCAAAAATTGTGGATAAGGGTTAACACACACTGCAAATCAAATGGAGGCAATTGATGAGTATGTACAATACTCATCATCTGCTATACTTATCTGACAACACACAAGCTGCATTTTGAAATAGGCAACAAACATGAAATACAAGTTTGATTTTGTTATTTATTTATTTTGGTAAACTGTAAGAAATGTGTTGGATTCATTTGTGTTGGCTGTAGCTCAGGAGCTAGAGCCGGTCCTCCACTAATCAGATGATCAGCGGTTCCTCCAGTCTGCATGTCGAAGTGTCCTTTGGTGAGATACTGAACCCCAAATTCCTCCTGAAGGCTGTGCCATCTGTCTGTGAATGAGAGAAAGTATATTTGCTGTTTTTTTTTTTTTTTTCCTTTTTCTTTACGTCTCTTGTCACTGTAGTCACTAGATCCCACATGGTGATATATTGGAGTGGCAGTCGCTACCTGATAGGTGAAGAAATTATTCTTCAAAATGGCAGAGAATGGGAGATATGTGCTCATCTGGACCTATATTATTTAAGACCACAAATCATTAAGCATTAAAAAGCAACAATCATGAAGCAATTGAGAGCAGTCAAATGCAAGATGCTTCTCTCTGTACAGTACCTTCATTGTACAACTATACTGAGGTAAAGGCTCAGTAACTCAGAGATGGCATTTGAATAGAAAAAAAAAATCTCAATCTCAGAAGACGTAAGAAAAACGCTCAGCCTCACACTTCTTCCAACTGTGTCTAATCAATGTAAAACTAAGTCAAAGGAAAAACTAAATCTGGCAATGCACTGATCACTAAGCTACAGGGACTTCATCCCCTTTTATCAAAATATTTCTGCGTAGTTAGAAGAACAGGTTGCCTGTTCTTAGAAATTTGAAGTCTTTGATCAGTCAATCCACATAACTCTCTGTGGTTGTGAAATATGGCTCTATCAGCTGAAATAAGGCTTCTGTGATTGATTGTAGGTCTGGAAAAGGAGGACATAAAAAGTCTAGCATGACAGAACACGGAATATGGCTTGAAATGTTAATTTAACTCTCTCTTTGAGTGGAAAGCTAAGTGGATGAATGAATAGATGGAGGCGAAGATGGATGAAGTCACCTGAAGGCAATTAGCTGTCTCTGAAAGTCCAGTTTAGCAAAATTTGAAGTGAAACGAGTCACATATCATGTTTACATCATTACAAATAATGTACTGTAGTTTGTCAAATGAACACTGATTAATGACAACGTTCAACAGCATAATAACGATCCATTAGGGCATGTTTGCAATTTACACTGCATGTCAGACTCGTACTTTATCAATGACTACAGTAGTACATGTAACTCAGCAAGCATACCTAGCTGAGTACACATGGCCTTTGAGCTAACATGCTCACTGTGATACTGTGGTAATGTTTGCTGTGCCCACTGTCAGTATACTAACATACAACAGGAAGGAATTGAAATGGTCATATCAATGTTTTTTTTTTAGATAAAAAAAAAATCATCAAAGTTATTAGGATTCATCCCCTGGATATTTAATTGATTTAACTGAAAACGAGTTTAAAACACACACACACACACAATGATGGAGTAAGTCAGCAGCTTCAGGTTCCTCACGGCGGACCTGACAGTGACAGTAAGACCTGGACTTACTACACTGACATCATCATATAAACCACGGTACAGCATCTCTTCTTCCTCCATGGGTTAAGGAGGGTCAAAATGGACTTGCAACTTTTGCAACACTCACAGTATCCATCCTGGTATGGCGGTTGCACCACCCTCAACCATGAGGCACAGTATGGTAAAAACTGCTCAGCACAGGGCCAGGACAGAGCTGCCATCAATGGAGGACTTCTACACCCAGCGACGCAGGCAGAAGGCCAAAAGGATCATCAAGGATCCCAAACACCATGACAGCAAACTGCACTGCCTGTTGTACCATAGCATGGGGTCCATCAGGTGTATATGCTGTACACCATTACTACATTTCAACACAGCATATCTATGTTACACATAATATATTCATGTTCTGTGTCTTCAGTTTTCTCTTTTCATTTCTCTTGTATGAGCATAGTTGAAAGGAGCCTGACAGCAAGACTTTCATTGCTAAGGCCACTTAAGTGTGATTGTTGTGCACATCTCAAAAAACTTGATCTAGTTAAACTGGGATGGAATGAATGCTTTAACAAAATAATCCCTTCTGTGTCAGGCAATGAGAATATTGATCAAATGTGATGCAACTGGTCAAGTTTTGTAGGTTGTTATTTGTAAACTGAGGTCACACTTCTTTTAGGTGGTTTTAGAGGGCTAGCTGATTAGAAATACAATATGTCCCACCATCACCAGAACCTCAGGTTTATTGTGTTTAAATGGAGGGCATTAATAAACATCCACTTACTTTTACAGTTAAAAATCACATCACATAGTTTTCAAATATATTGCTAATATTTTTGTGGTGCTGAAAGGAAGTCAAAAAGGTCTTTGCAGAGACATCAGAGCCTCTGAGTGGGTGGGCTGGTATGTGTCTGATTGACAGCTGAACCTGTACAGACACAAGACACTATGGGGAAAAACTAAGAAAAGACAGCGTTTAGTTCTGATGCCCAACCTGAATCTGATACTAGCTTCCAAGAAATAGACATATGCTCTTGCCATCTCCCACCTACTCGCCTTTTATCTGTTACCAAACTAACTGCCAGCCATACAAATGAGATCATTACAAACTTAAGCACTGTTACAAACTCACTGGAGTGACAAGGTTTAGTTTGAATCACTGCAGGTGACTGAATGATGCATGTTTTCTCCAGGCTTATTGTAGCTGCACGCACTCACTGCTGAGACTACAATACTACAAACCCAGATACTCAACTGGACCTGATTTGACAAAGCTGTTGGTGATACCAGCTCTTGTGCAGCTCACTACCCTCTGAAAGTCATGTACATGCAGAACTCCAGCCCATATACCTCACCAGATTTGTTCATGTACCAGAGTCAGACAGTAGACTCAGTGCTGGTTAGCCTGTTATTCCTGCAGCCTGTGGAGTTTGGTGAGACTCACTGATGCAGTTCATATTAGATAACTTTTAGGCTTAAAATGTATTTTGCATTTTGCACGATTTAAAGGTCCGGTGTGTAGATTCAGGGGGCTCTATTCAAAGAATAGGGCAGAAATGCAATATAGTACTCAGTCATGTTTCTACAGTAGCCCAGTAGACTAATTCTAGATAGGGCCTTTCGCCTCTTTCATCCACTTTGTGGGCACCATCCGTCTTTCACACTGGAAAGGAGAGAATTGCACAGTCCTTTAAATACTTGTATTGTTATATTATGGCTTATATTATTTGGGCACAAATTTGAACACTAGTTAAGGTCGGCTTCTGTAAACCAGTCATGCCATTTGGCATCTAAACCTACCAATGCCGACGTACATTTTTGAACAGCTAACTGGCCTGGTGTTCTCGGTTTTTACTTCAGCAGTTTCCTCTGGTGGGTCTTTGTTTTACAGCTTGTTTAGGAAGCCAAGAAGCAACATATGATGTGATCATGTTTGCAGAACAGTGTATGTGAGCATGTGTGAGAGTCAGTTCACCCGCACATTGTCTATATAGAGTTGGAAGCCATTTCATAAACATTATAATAGTCTCACCTCTGAATGACATTGATACATGGCTGTGGCTCAGGAGGTAGAGCAGGTCGTCCACTAATCAGATGATCAGCAGTTTGATCCCTGGCTCGTCGAAACTGGCTTCTTTCTTTTTAGGAATTAGCTGAAATATACTACCGGCAGTGTTTTGACTGGGATGAATATCATTGGGCAGCATCATGAAAATAAAACATATACAACGTAAAGTTCCCTCTTTTGGATAGGGCGGGGAAATCACACAACATTTGATTAACAGGACAGGATGCTGCAGCAGAAAAAAAAGAAAAGAAAAGAAAAGAAAAGAAAAGAAATTTAATATCAGTCAGACTACAAGAATTCATGGTAAAGCCTTTGAAATGAAGTACACTGGAAAGGGAAAACTGTAGTCCCATGTCCACATATGTAATTTTAGCTGATACTTGCTGTTACCATGGGGATCAACAGATGAGCAATAAAACAGGAGGCAGTAAATATGATTGAAGATGAACATAATTAACAAATAAAAAGATGTAACTAAAAACGACTTGAAATTCTTTGTCGGTCTTGTTTGTTGTTTTCCTGTTGTGAACCGTAATTAAATGTTCCTGTCATGTCGCTGTGATGCGTCGCTTTAGGCCTGCCCTCGCCACACACTGCTTTTTCACTTTCACATCCTGTCACAGCACACATGTGGGAGCTGTGGTCCAGAGAGGATGAAAGAGGACCTGACTCTAATTGAATGTGGTTAACACTAACTGGAAACAAAACAGCATGTAATAAATGTCCATTTTAAAGAGGCAAGCCTACGTGACAGAATGGGGGCAATGAATTAGACATACAGTAGAGATAGTCGGTCTGCTGAGAGCAGAGATTCAGCTGTGCACACACAGTGCAGCTTTCAAAATGCAATTACTGTCATTAAATTCTGCACTTAGACAAAGTTTATATAGAACACATGTATTTCATGAACAAGGCTGAAATTGATTTGCTCTGCTTGTAGCTGTGGTCACAGTAAGTGATGCAGAGGGTGGAAAAAATAATGTCTAGAGCTTAAACGATTAACAGAAAAATAATCAACATATATAGTGGCATTAAAGGATGTGATATTATAATCATTTAGGAGATCCTATACAAACAAGAGGTGAGCTATCTCAGAAGTCAAGGCAACTGGAGCACAAACTAAGACAGACAAGTAAACTCTTATCTTAGTGTTACAGGGTTAATATTGTTGATCATCCACCCCGCATTTGCTACACCTAATATTATCCCTTCATTGTATGAATAACTAAATTATTTAATTAAAAATGTTCTGCAGTGTTTAGTGTCCTCATGTTCCATATGTTTTGTCAAACTGATGAATGTGTTTTATTAAAGCTGCTTTCATTATTTTTCAAAAGTTTGAACAAGTTAATAAAACACAACAAAACAAAACACTGACACATTATCACCTCATTAGGTTGATACAGTGAGCATGTTATTAAAGAGACACTTATGCAAACATTCAGTAGAGACAGAGAAACATTCACATTCATTTGGAATTGTTCCATATCCACACACGGTCTTCACCAACTCTCTTTACTGCTGAAAGCTGCAGGGTATATACATATATGTATACACAGAATATCACCAACAATTTGTTGCCCAGAGCAGCAGCTTGTAATTTGGGAAGAATCTCAGTGTACAGTCGTATCATCGGCATCCTGCGGTGTTCCAGTTTATTATGATTTCAACCACAAAAACCCAGCAAGTGAAGAACTGAGCAGAGAGCGAGTGAAGACATACCTAGAGGGAGGCAGAGAAAGAGATGGCAGGCGATGTGAGGGAACAGCTGCCAAGAAGAGGAGAGGAGTGGAGGTGGAAGAGAGTGAGAGAATGGAAGAGAAGCTGGGGACCTGACACATCTGGTTAAGGTAAAAAAAAAAGAAAAAAAGGAGTGATGGGAGGGAGCAGATCTAAAGTAAAACCCCTGACTCTTTCTTAAATAGAGCATGAAGACCACACGCCTGCTGAGAGGGACCTGCCTGTTGCCAGCAAACTGGGCCGTGATTGCATAGTTTATGGCTGAGGCATGATGGGTAAGGATTAAAGATGGCTGCCCTGAGGGCATACAGCAATACCATTACTCTTGATGGATTCCTTCTTCGCTCACATATTCTCTGTAGACGTCAGAGGGGCCACAAGCCTTGACTAATGCATGGCGTGATGATGGGATCAGAAGAGGCAGGGGAGGGATGCTCGGCAGCTTCACCAACCCTCCTGTTCCCTTCACTATTTTCTCCTCTCATCCTCATCTACACTGCACACTGCACGGCACACAGCCTACTGTATATAATACTGCCCACTGTTTACAAGAGCCGCAAAGTGTTGGTTTGAATTAGAACTGACAATGTACTTCGAGGCCAAACACGTGAACGTTACTGAGGCGATTGTTGAACATTAAGAACAAAAATGAAAAATGTGCAAGGATATAATTCAGCATACATGGTACTGGGTCTGTGAAATGAATACAGTAGAAGATGACATGAAATAGTGTAATGACATAAATAATAATTATCAGGCCGACATGCATCAGTCTACTTGCCTCAGATCAGATTACGTGACCAGGTGTCTGTTAAAACGAGAAGGGAGACTGCATGAAAAGAGACAGAAACAAACAAAAAAAGAGATGAGGAAGAGAGAGACAGCACACAGCGAGCGTCCAGACAGAGAGGTGAAAATGAAAGCTTGATTTATTTTGTATCATTCAGTGAAGTTCTCCGGCTCATCGATGCGTTTGGAATGCCACTGCAGAGGGGTCCAACATGTGTGACCTCTACTGTACATGTGTCTGATCTGTGAAAGATCCATTCATGTGTTCATCAAAACAAAGCAATCACCACAGTTCATTAGCATTTATGGGAATAATGAGCACACAGCCACAAATCTATATCTGCACTCTGTGTGCTGTTATAAAGCGCTCACATATTGACAAAGAAACAAAACAGAGAACATAAATCTTTAATAAAACAGTTCTGTTTAGTTTATTTAACCTTTACTTAAGCAGGAAGTCTCTGTTAAACAGGAGAAAATGAATAAAAATAGCAGACAGGGTACATAAAACATTCTCATATAATAATTTACATCATTCATATCAAGCACAAGGATCTGAAAGGGAAAATAGAGAAGCTCAAGCATTTCAAACATTCTTCATGAAACTTTGAATTTGGATTGTAAAAGACTCTGAGGACGCTGAAGAATCTCCATCTCCACGATGGAGCGGCAACATTTGCCAAATCATGCTGAAACAAGGTGCAAAAGACTGAATCAGTCCAGACCTGAATATTTCCTATGATCAATATTCTTATGTGCATGATGCTTCTGAAGCACTCACACATGTTATTTATGGAATCTGCTTTCTTCATCTCCAACTTGTCCAAACATATATAAAATGTGAGAGAGCACATTGCTCACACGGGTTAATAACCAGAAGCATGTAGTGTAACTTAAAAAAAAGAAGAATTGCAACGTTGTGCAGAAGTCTGTGACCTTCATTTTACCCACACAGTCTGCTCACACACCTCTACGTGAACCAGCTGAGTCACTGTGCCTTTGTTGTTCGCAGGTGTGTGGAGCGCCGCTGCAGCTGCTGGAAGGAGCGCTTGCGAGACCTTTGAGCTGTGGCAGTGTGTTTGATAGAAGGGGGCTTGCATCTTAAACAGCTGAGAGGACTTGGTGGAGGATTGTTGAGGTTCATACACAGCCCCAGCATACAAAGCGAGCTGCAGTTAATTGATACTGCCGAGCTGGAGCCTTGTCTCTGTCTTCCTTTCCAATGGTCGCCGTAATGAATGACTATTCTCAGAGACAGGCCTTGGCCCACTGCCTATCTGTCTGTCTCGGCTACGAATGTTGTTTTGCCCAAATTGCTGTCACAATCGTTTAATCTGCTCACCCCAGAGAAAAGAGATACCAGCCTCGACATCTTTCACAGTTCTTCTCTGGCCCGACTTCTCTCTCTCTGTCTGTCTCTCTCTCGCTCTCTCTCTCTCTTTGCCCTTGCAATGTGCTCTTCAGCAAAGCACAGTCTTATCCTCCCTCATCCCCCTCTCCTCCACATCCCCTCGTCTTGTTTTCACTCTCCACCCTGTGTGCGCTGTGTAGAATTCCTATTTGTCTCTCTGGTGACACTAATTGGAAAATAGCTTGAGGCTTCCCCAGGGCTGCAACCCCAACAGGCTCTTTGTTGATTAGTGGCAACTTAAGAAAGTTGGCCAAGAGAGTGGTGACAGACAGCATTTTCTTCTGTCCATCTGTCCCTCCAAGACATATTTTGTCCTGGTGACCGCTCGACGGACATGGATGGGGGCGAGATGCTGTGTTTGAGCTCTGAGGGAACGGCAATGTTTCATGTAGTCCGAGATTGGCATGAGGCTTTGATAATGCAGCTAGTCCACTGCAGCATGTAAATTCACTTGCGGAGGCTATTTTGAGCATATTATGTAAATGCTTCAAAATGTCCATGATTAATTTATTAAGAAGGGCAGGGGAGGGTGTCTAGCAATGTGTGAATCTAGGATGACGTTTGGCTCAAATAATATCTTAGCAAACTAAATCACTTACAGCAACATACTTTGAGGACATTATAAGATCTGTAAAACTGGCCCTTGTGCCCTTGTGGACAGCTCTAAATACATGAACGCCAAGACACAATGTGATTGGGTCACTCAAAGTGGTCACACCACCTTTCTAAGGTGGTGTGGGACACATTTGACCAGATGCCATTTGTAGTATAGATGCTAATGTGTCCTGGACCACACTGAAGGACCGCCTACTCAACTGACATCCAATAAGAAAACTCAAAACACACCACCTGATTTCCATTTTGTTCACGATCACGATTCCATAATGGAACTAGTAACCACAATATCGCCAGACTCCATTAAAGAAGTGCAGTTTGAGTGAGGAGAAACTAAACAATTGTGAAATGTTTCTAGTCTAAACTTGCTATCTTAACACCATTTATGAAAGAAAGACAATAACCAATAAAGGCTATTTCTTTGGTGCCTGTAGGGAGTCCCCACACTCCCATAAAGAATCTTGCAACAATGACTGTCAGACCACACCTTGGACGAGAGTCATTGCAACAACAAGCACTAACGAACCAATTAGAGACAATGGCCAAGTAAATGATCCCATCAAGGCTAAATACCTGAGTTTCTGCAGCAGTCAGTCAGAAGTGATGAATTCTTTTGGATGAGTGGTGAAACATGTTCATGGATCTACAGACAAGTCTAGTTGTCCCAGATTTAACCCTTCTCAAAGAGTGTATCGTTAGTATTATGAGGCCTCCAGTGGACACTGGATCTGTATCAAAATCAGCCTCTTGTATTAATCACAGATTTGTTTTCAGATTGTTCAACATCAGAGTTTTGGACCATGATGAATAAAGTACTATGTTGGAATATTTTATATCTGCTTCCAGGAATGCCAGTGGCAGAGCTCTAGGGATGACGATGTTTGGCCTGTGTCGATCCACTGCTTTGGCCCATCTCAAACTATTTGACTGATCAACCTGCTGTTTAGGTCCCCAGAAGAAAACACTCAAACTGATGATCTCCATACTTTTATTCTCGCACAACAAGCATTTTTTGGCTTTTATTAAAATACCAACTATTGAATTAATTTGCATGAAATTTGGTAGATCAAATTGGTCTGACTGTCTGCATGTCGTTCCTTCCAAATGGTCGCCATAATTAATAATTACTCTCCAAGACAGGTCCTGACCCACCTTTCATCCAGGGGCACCATTAACTAGTCCTTAGCTCAGACCTATTTCCTATACCTGCAAAATTAATGATGTTCTCATTAGCCTAGTGGGTGTTTAGTGCTGTCGTTATCATGCTCATGCAATAAACAAAGATGTGACATAGTAAACATTAAACTTGTTTAGCCTGTTATCATCATATCACAGAGCTAAATGACTGAAGACTCATTTTCCCATCATCACTTGTGTTCCATTTAAAACGCTCTGTAATTCACTACTCACCGCAGTAAGAATCAGTGTGGGTCACACAGCAGTGGTCAGGACCGCTCATGAAATTTGTTCTTACCTGCAATTATTTTGGAAATAATAAAATTTTAGTAAAATATTTAGTTGGAAAAAAAAAAAAAACGACAAAATATCAGCTATGTGTTCAAACATTTCATCAATGAGAACAGATTTTGGTCACCTGATACAAGTGGTGCGAGACCTTCTGGAGTCGTCTTTTGTTTGGCGTACGGTTCCTGCTCTAATCTGTCATTTCTATTCTTTGAACTCTGCGTGCCTCTCTCTCCTCCTTTCCTCTCTTTCCTTTAGGCCTTTAGGTGAGGCAAATTAAACATCTCTAATCAATATGCTCACAACTTATTTATATAATGAGATGGCTTATTTTGCCAGTGGGGAAGGCATTTGTAGGACTTTGATGCCTGGAAAAGAATCCTGCCCCCCTGCACATGACTCCATCTTCACATGATGATTACAGACACCAGGAGGGTACAATTGGCCCATAAATTAATACGAACGCTTGATACTCACTTATCGCATTTGAGCTTGAGAGAGATTCATTGGAAGACAACAGTTGTGCTTCTATACCACGGTGCGGTCATTAACACCTCATTTACTCTTAGCCACTTTGTGTCTTAGATGGATCAGATAGCTGCAATATCTGATCTGATCAAAAAAAGCTAAGTAGAACTGCAACCACGAAGCACTACACACAGATTATAATCTGATTGATCAAATCCAACAAGCCCTCCAAACTAAATGACAAAATTACGTTTGTAATCACTTCCCAAACTCACCTCATCTAAGCATTTTCTGATCTGATGAACTAATCAACCTTCGGCCCCTCAGCGGTTTATGGCTGTGGAATAACTGGCTACATTTGCAGTTGCAGGGCTCTTCTGAGGAGCACGGGTAATGCAGTCAGCTGATACATACCACATTATGAGATAAAAACAGACAAGGGATTGCTGCCCTTTGCATTGAATAGAAATATGTTGCACATCAGAAAGCCACTGACCCATGAGCTCTAAATATAGTAGTAGTATAAGTCTACAGAGGGTCACAATCTCTTTATGGAGAAGGATGAGCTTGTATTTTATTCATATGCAGCACAACAGCAATATAGCTCATAAAGGAAGCTGTGATGCCGCTGTGTGCCTGCTCGTGTAGTCTTTGAACGCTGTCATCAACTGCTCAATCCCTGCTTTGAATAGCACACAGCTCTCTGTAAAACTTACACAGCTTTAACGTGGTAAAAACACAAAAGGATGTGCTGTTGTATCATTATGTTAAACTAGAATTGTGTGGAGGGGCATAAATGTATGTGAATGACTGAATATGTGTGTGTGTGTGTGTGTGTGTGTGTGTGTGTGTGTGTGTGTAGGCAGAGTTGACCTTGAGGAGCACCATCCATCGCAGTGTGGAAAAGAGAACCAAGCTGAGAGACAAAGCCTTATCGGAGAAAATACTCTTGTTGTCGGAAACAGCAGTGATGAAACTGCTGATGTCGGAGCTCCACTGTAGTTTTTTACAGCATCTGCAATTTGAGCCACTCAGTGGCTCAACGCGCTCATGCTCTCCTGTCCTGATGCAGTATCTCAACGCGAGCAACCAGTGGCTCCGTGAACTCTTTTTGGCAGGTTCACGTTGGGTAACGCTGCTAAAGGAGGAAGGCCTCGTCAAATTTAATAACACCCATGTGAGGCAGTATTAGCTGCTGTGTTTATGCATCTGCTGCTGATTGTGAGAGATGCCCCCAAGTGCAGTGCTGAGCTCAAGGTAAAGCCCACTGATTAATGATTCTGCGGAACAGATCTCTCTCTTTCACAAGTGCAAGGACTAATGTTGCAGTTATATAGTTAGTCTCATTTTATAGTTTGTTTAGAAAGAAAAATTGACATAGACAGGAAGAGAACATAGAGCACAACTCGCAGGCTACATTTGACCTTTTGTGATGTTTACATGATATCTGCCTTGACCATAATTAACAAGGATTATTAGAGTCCTATTATTTTTCCCAGGAGTGTAGGTACTGCAACCACTGATGATATAAAGAATGCACAGTGCAGGCAATGCCATTCTGAAGCTCAAAATATGCAGCACTGGATGTACTGCTTCTTCCACCCAACAGATAATCTAAATATTTGCAAAGACGTGGATCATCATTGAACTTGAGGCAGGTTGAATGACACCTGGGTGCTCAAACAAGCCATCTGTAATGACACATAACTGTCGATCAGAGCAGGCATGCTGTAATTCTGCATAACTTTGAGCCTTAATATCATCTGAACAGTTTCTATAAAAGTTCACCCTCAGTACAGTTGTCATGAACGGGGAAGTTAGCTATAGAGACCAAATTGATTGTTTAGTAGCAGCCTCAACCGGCAATTTGAGGATCTGCAGTTTTTGGCACTGCATTGGTCGTCGCTTGACTGTAACACAGTAGTGCATTAAACCTTGCCCATTGCAAGAAGTGACTGCTTGCTTGAAAACAACAATAAATACTGCTGATAGATGCTGCTAGTATGTATTTTTTGTGTGTGTGAAAGAAGAGCAAAGAACGCCTGGAACATGTTACATAGTTGTTCAGCTGTGGTCTGGCAGGGTCTGTCAATCACACTCAGAGAACGTGACCTGAACTGAATTAATCGGATCAGGTCTGGGTTCAGAGGTAAGGTTGAGTCACAAACATGGCACTGGATAAAGTTTAATATGAATCCTGTGAACTTTTCAAGAGAAGAAAGAGTATCCAGGCCAACAGAGCCTGATTATCCAAATATGAAAAGGAAGTGAAAATCATCCAACTGTGAGCGGCTGAGCTTATTAACTGCAGGGACATGAATGCTTAAGTTAGCTCTGACTGACATTTAAGGCTAGTAAGTACAGCTTGTTAGGTTCTTCCTCAAATAGTAAATGTTTCAATTTCAGACATAATTTGCTTTAAACAAGGGACATACGTTTGCACTTGTATGTTGTCATATTGTTGTTGTCATATTGTTTGTCACAGCCATGAGGCAGTAAAATCTTTCTAACAAAGAAAAGTTAGATACTTCTTCACATGGTGGACAGTTTGACTGTGGCCTTGTTGCAGTTAGGTAACATACTGCTCAGCTAGCAGGGTGTTCCAGAACGACATTTAGCTTCAAGTCCTAACATCGCTTAGCAGACAGACCAGAATAGCTGATCAGCTTGTGCTTATGTTTCTAAAATAGAGGCATACAGTAGATGAGCAGGGAGCAGAAGTATTAGTTGCTCTTTAGATATTATGCAGCTCATTTACTTCTTACACATATTAGACAGCTTCAGGCAAGCACACACACACACACACACACACACACACACACACTTCACAATTAGACACTAAGAAAAGCTCTTCTGTCAGTGTTGGATTTGGATTGACTAGTAGTAGTTTATTGTTTTATCATTGTCATGTGTTGCAGTCATTGTTCTGCTGTTGAACAGTATAGTGTCTGTAAGTCTGTAAGCATCCAAATTCTTTCTAAAGAACATCCTTAGATGGGTGAAATCTTCAGTCAGACACTGGGGGTACAAAGCAGATTGAAGGTAACAAAAATTCAGGATCAAATGTGATATATAGTCATATATACCCACAAGTGTGTCTGTGTGGTTTGACCAACAGCACAATGAGAACTTGGTGGGTTCACAGTGACTCATCAGTGAACTGTCAACTGCAGACCCAGAATGAAGCTCGGCTCATTCTCCCGCATGCTGCATTAATAACACCACGGCAGATGTGTTCATTAATAACAATAACAGTTTATATTTAGCATGTGCATGCATTGTGATTGAAACAGACTGTTTCACCTGTGTGGACCAATGAACAATCAACTTGTCTATCAGAGATGTGTGCGGAGGCGTGAGGACGATACTGAGCGGACCAAAAACTTTAGCTTGCACTCCCGAGCTGCATGCACAGCTGTTGTGTTCACTGCAGCTGGTTGACATGAACACCAGTTAATACTGCACATTCAGTGCAGCTTAGAGTCAGTTTGGGGGGAATAAATTAGCTGATGTTCCTGGTCAATTAAAAATGTCTATATTTAGGGTGGTGCTCTGGCTGTGGCAGTGATTACATGCCTGTTTCCTCAGAATGTCTCTTCTTGGTTAAACGTTCTGTGTCTGACAAGAATACACTTTAAACAGGAGATTACATTTTGGTTGTGGAAAGCAGCGCTGACAAACTTCTTGCCCCCTTGCTCCTTCTTCTTAAATATTCATACTTCCATTTCTATCTGTGGTAGTTAAGTTGGTGATGTGGGTGAAGTCAAGAGCCTTTGTCCGTGTCAGACTGTGACGCCACATACAATCACATATGAACACACACGGGCAAAAGGCATGTTTTAAGTGCATATCTTTATTCATATCTTGCTTTTGTTCATGTTTCTTATTAGGTGTCAGCCTACGTACTGTATATAAACATATATGGTATTGTGTCAAGAAGCTCCATTTCTGGCCACATTCCAACACTCCACAGGCTGTTCAATATGTTGTACACACCACTGACAAATCAGACGGCCTTTTATTTATTTCTTTCAACACATCTGTTTGTTTTGTTCTCAGTATTCTCTAACCACCTGTTGGTTTTTATTTGGCCGCTTGATGATGCTGAAGAATTATTATATTAAATAGCTGCAGGAGATTTTTGAGAATTTATGGATATGGAGGAATGTTTAATTTGCGCATTGACGTGGTTAGTTTACCTGAGAGGGCCTCACTGTCCTTCACACTTGGCATAATTATGTGGGCAGACTGGTTGTCTGGTAACTGGTAAGATGATGACCTTGTTGATGTTCCCGACTCCCTTATTAATGAAGCGTCTCGGCTGTGTGTGGTGCCGTGATGATATGTGATTGTGTATGACATAGGAAATACGGTGCAGAGATGAATGTAATGTTGTTTTTGTTGCTACATGAATGCTACATGAATACATGCTATATCAATTTCTCCACTGACGTCAGACTTAAGAGCTGAACAAGTTTCTGTTCTCCAATTCATCATTAAAACTGACCATAAGTACAAAATCTTCCACATTGAAAATAATTTCTATAAACACATCTCCTCATTTGTAGTGTGAGCTGTATTGACATGTTATGTTTGAGCGAGCATTAGTTGTTAACTGTGTGGAGAGTGAAAGAGACAGAACAATCTGGAAACTGGGTGTTATATGATGATGATTTAGCAATTTATTTGCTTTTTGAAAATTTATCTGCAATCATATGCAAGACTCCAGAAGAAGCTAGTTCCTACAGGTTACTGAAAAACACTTTTGATGTGTTTTCCAGATATCCACTGGCCACACCAGAGTCCCCGAAACAGTGACCCTTACTCCCAGAGGCCAAATCATCACTGATAACAGATATTGGCTCCAAGATCACATCAAAGGCTGATTAGTTTTGTAAAAGAAGGCCAACATGCTGTCAACTACAATAGGACAGATAAAGTGAGGACTACCATTTCTTTGCATGATTTTGTCTAAAGTCTAGATATTTTAGTGCTAAAATGACAAGCCTCTTTTAATGAACACGTCATATCATTGGAAAAGAAGAAAAGAAACAAGAGAGAATAACCCAGAAAGGTTTTGTGTTCTATCAGACGAAACTCCTGCCTCGCTAATTCAGATTTCTGGCTGGAGATTAGACGGTACAGGTGTCAGCTGTCTGCCCTTTTGCAACA